>JAWNPH010000020.1:7500-1207500 GCA_035047645.1 Drosophila merina | reverse complement strand
GATATCATATAGCTGCCATACAAACGACCGATATGAAAACAAGTCTTTGTACGGAAACCTTTTTTGTTTTCTAAGCTATTGCAACCGAATTCACCATTTATTCATTTAACATAGCCATACACAATTTGTGAAAGTTTGGAACGGATCGGACGACGATATCATATAGCTGCCATACAAACGACCGATATGAAAACAAGTCTTTGTACGGAAACCTTTTTTGTTTTCTAAGCTATTGCAACCGAACTCAACATTTATTCATTTGACATAGCCATACACGATTTGTAAAAGTTTGGTCCGGATCGGATCACTATCTCATATAGCTGATATACAAACGACCAATATTAAAACAAGTCTTTGTATGGAAACGTTTTTGGTTTTCCGAACTATTGAAACCGAATTCAACATTTATTCATTTGACATAGCCATACACGAGTTGTAAAAGGTTGGTCCGGATCGGATCACTATCTCATATAGCTGCCATACAAACTACCGATATGAAAACAAGTCTTTGTATGGAAACGTTTTTGGTTTTCCGAACTATTGCAACCGAATTCAACATCTATTCGTTTGACATAGTCATATACTATTTGTGAAAGTTTGGTCCGGATCGGATTACTATATCATATAACTGCCATACAAACGACCGATATGAAAACAAGTCATTGTATGGAAACCTTTTTTGTTTTCTAAGCTCTTGCAACCGAATTCAACATTTATTTATTTGACATAGCCGTCCACGATTTGTGAAAGGTTGGTCCGGATCGGATTACTATATCATATAGCTGCCATACAAACGACCGATATGAAAAGAAGTCTTAGTATGGAAACCTTTTTTGTTTTCCCAGCTCTTGCAACCGAATTCAACATTTATTTATTTAATATAGCCGTACACGATTTGTGAAAGTTTGGCCCGGATCGGACCACAATATCATATAGCTGCCATACAAACGACCGATATGAAATCAAGTCTTTGTATGGAAACGTTTTTTGTTTTCCAAGCTATTGCAACCCAATGCAACATTTTTTCATTTAACATAGCCATACACGATTTGTAAAAGGTTGTTCCGGATCGGATCACTATATCATATAGCTGCCATACAAACAACCGATATGAAAACAAGTCTTTGTATGGAAACCTTTTTTGTTTTCTAAGCTATTACAACCGAATTTAACATTTATTCATTTGACATAGCTATACACGATTTGTAAAAGGTTGGTCCGGATCGGACTACTATATCATATAGCTGCCATACAAACGACCGATATGAAAACAAGTCTTTGTACGGAAACCTTTTTTGTTTTCTAAGCTATTGCAACCGAATTCAACATTTATTCATTTGACATAGCCATACACGATTTGTAAAAGGTTGGTCCGGATCGGATCACTATCTCATATAGCTGATATACAAACGACCAATATTAAAACAAGTCTTTGTATGGAAACGTTTTTGGTTTTCCGAACTATTGCAACCCAATTCAACATTTATTCATTTGACATAGCCATACACGAGTTGTAAAAGGTTGGTCCGGATCGGATCACTATCTCATATAGCTGCCATACAAACTACCGATATGAAAACAAGTCTTTGTATGAAAACGTTTTTGGTTTTCCGAACTATTGCAACCGAATTCAACATTTATTCATTTGACATACCCATATACAATTTGTGAAAGTTTGATCCGGATCGGATTACTATATTATATAGCTGCCATACAAACGACCGATATGAAAACAAGTCTTTGTATGGAAACGTTTTTGGTTTTCCGAACTATTGCAACCGAATTCAACATTTATTCATTTGACATACCCATATACAATTTGTGAAAGTTTGATCCGGATCGGATTACTATATCATATAGCTGCCATACAAACGACCGATATGAAAACAAGTCTTTGTATGGAAACCTTTTTTGTTTTCCAAGCTCTTGCAACCGAATTCAACATTTATTTATTTAATATAGCCGTACACGATTTGTGAAAGTTTGGTCCGGATCGGACCACTATATCATATAGCTGATATACAAACGACCAATATGAAAACAAGTCTTTGTATGGGAACCTTTTTTGTTTTCTAAGCTGTTGCAACCGAATTCAACTTTTATTCATTTCACCTATTATAATTAAACATCTTATCATTTGACATAGCCAAACACGATTTGTGAAAGATTGGTCCGGATCGGACAACTATATCATTTAGCTGATATACAAACGACCGATATGAAAACAAGTCTTTGTATGCGAACCTTTTTTGTTTTCTAAGCTGTTGCAACCGAATTTAACATTTATTCATTTCACATAGCCATAAACAATTTGTGAAAGTTTGGAACGGATCGGACCACGATATCATATAGCTGCCATACAAACGACCGATATGAAAACAAGTCTTTGTACGGAAACCTTTTTTGTTTTCTAAGCTATTGCAACCGAATTCACCATTTATTCATTTAACATAGCCATACACAATTTGTGAAAGTTTGGAACGGATCGGACCACGATATCATATAGCTGCCGTACAAACGACCGATATGAAAACAAGTCTTTGTACGGAAACCTTTTTTGTTTTCTAAGCTATTGCAACCGAACTCAACATTTATTCATTTGACATAGCCATACACGATTTGTAAAAGTTTGGTCCGGATCGGATCACTATCTCATATAGGTGATATACAAACGACCAATATTAAAACAAGTCTTTGTATGGAAACGTTTTTGGTTTTCCGAACTATTGAAACCGAATTCAACATTTATTCATTTGACATAGCCATACACGAGTTGTAAAAGGTTGGTCCGGATCGGATCACTATCTCATATAGCTGCCATAGAAACTACCGATATGAAAACAAGTCTTTGTATGGAAACGTTTTTGGTTTTCCGAACTATTGCAACCGAATTCAACATTTATTCATTTGACATAGTCATATACTATTTGTGAAAGTTTGGTCCGGATCGGATTACTATATCATATAACTGCCATACAAACGACCGATATGAAAACAAGTCATTGTATGGAAACCTTTTTTGTTTTCTAAGCTCTTGCAACCGAATTCAACATTTATTTATTTGACATAGCCGTCCACGATTTGTGAAAGGTTGGTCCGGATCGGATTACTATATCATATAGCTGCCATACAAACGACCGATATGAAAAGAAGTCTTTGTATGGAAACCTTTTTTGTTTTCCCAGCTCTTGCAACCGAATTCAACATTTATTTATTTAATATAGCCGTACACGATTTGTGAAAGTTTGGCCCGGATCGGACCACAATATCATATAGCTGCCATACAAACGACCGATATTAAAACAAGTCTTTGTATGGAAACGTTTTTTGCTTACCAAGCTATTGCAACCCAATTCAACATTTATTCATTTAACACAGCCATACACGATTTGTAAAAGGTTGTTCCGGATCGGATCACTATATCATATAGCTGCCATACAAACAACCGATATGAAAACAAGTCTTTGTATGGAAACCTTTTTTGTTTTCTAAGCTATTACAACCGAATTTAACATTTATTCATTTGACATAGCTATACACGATTTGTAAAAGGTTGGTCCGGATCGGACCACTATATCATATAGCTGCCATACAAACGACCGATATGAAAACAAGTCTTTGTACGGAAACCTTTTTTGTTTTCTAAGCTATTGCAACCGAATTCAACATTTATTCATTTGACATAGCCATACACGATTTGTAAAAGGTTGGTCCGGATCGGATCACTATCTTATATAGCTGATATACAAACGACCAATATTAAAACAAGTCTTTGTATGGAAACGTTTTTGGTTTTCCGAACTATTGCAACCCAATTCAACATTTATTCATTTGACATAGCCATACACGAGTTGTAAAAGGTTGGTCCGGATCGGATCACTATCTCATATAGCTGCCATACAAACTACCGATATGAAAACAAGTCTTTGTATGAAAACGTTTTTGGTTTTCCGAACTATTGCAACCGAATTCAACATTTATTCATTTGACATACCCATATACAATTTGTGAAAGTTTGATCCGGATCGGATTACTATATTATATAGCTGCCATACAAACGACCCATATGAAAACAAGTCTTTGTATGGAAACGTTTTTGGTTTTCCGAACTATTGCAACCGAATTCAACATTTATTCATTTGACATAGTCATATACTATTTGTGAAAGTTTGGTCCGGATCGGATTACTATATCATATAGCTGCCATACAAACGACCGATATGAAAACAAGTCTTTGTATGGAAACCTTTTTGTTTTCCAAGCTCTTGCAACCGAATTCAACATTTATTTATTTAATATAGCCGTACACGATTTGTGAAAGTTTGGTCCGGATCGGACCACTATATCATATAGCTGATATACAAACGACCAATATGAAAACAAGTCTTTGTATGGAAACGTTTTTTGTTTTCCGAACTATTGCCACCGAATTCAACATTTATTCATTTGACATACCCATATACAATTTGTGAAAGTTTGATCCGGATCGGATTACTATATTATATAGCTGCCATACAAACGACCGATATGAAAACAAGTCTTTGTATGGAAACGTTTTTTGTTTTCCGAACTATTGCCACTGAATTCAACATTTATTCATTTGACATAGCCATATACAATTTGTGAAAGTTTGGTCCGGATCGGATTACTATATCATATAGCTGCCATACAAACGACCGATATGAAAACAAGTCTTTGTATGGAAACGCTTTTTGTTTTCCAAGCTATTGCAACCGAATTCAACATTTATTCATTTAACACAGTCATACACGATTTGTGAAAGTTTGATCCGGATCGGATTACTATATCATATAGCTTCCATACAAACGACCGATATGAAAACAAGTCTTTGTATGGAAACGCTTTTTGTTTTCTAAGCTATTGCAACCGAATTAAATATTTTATTATTTGACATAGCCAAACACGATTTGTGAAAGTTTGGTCCGGATCGGATTACTATATCATATAGCTGCCATACAAAAGACCGATATGAAAACAAGTCTTTGTATGGGAACCTTTTTTGTTTTCTAAGCTATTGCAACCGAATTCAACATTTATTCATTTGATATTGCCGTACACGATTTGTGATAGTTTGGTCCGGATCGGACCACTATATCATATAGCTGATATACAAACGACCGATATGAAAACAAGTCTTTGTATGGGAACCTTTTTTGTTTTTTAAGCTATTGCAACCGAATTCAACATTTACTCATTTGACATAGCCATACACGATTTGTAAAAGGTTGATCCGGATCGGATTACTATATCATATATCTGATATACAAACGACCAATATGAAAACAAGTCTTTGTACGGAAACCTTTTTTGTTTTCTAAGCTATTGCAACCGAATTCAACATTTATTCATTTGACATAGCCATACACGATTTGCAAAAGGTTGGTCCGGATCGGATCACTATTTTATATAGCTGATATACAAACGACCAATATTAAAACAAGTCTTTGTATGGAAACGTTTTTGGTTTTCCGAACTATTGCAACCGAATTCAACATTTATTCATTTGACATAGCCATACACGATTTGTAAAAGTTCCATTCGGATCGGATTACTATATCATATAGCTGCCATACAAACGACCGATATGAAAACAAGTCTTTGTATGGAAACCTTTTTTGTTTTCTAAGCTATTCCAACCGAATTCAACATTTGTTCATTTGATTTAGCCATACACGATTTGTAAAAGTTTGATCTGGATCGGATTACTATATCCTATAGCTGCCATACAAACGACCGATATGAAAACAAGTCTTTGTATGGGAACCTTTTTTGTTTTCTAAGCTATTGCAACCGAATTCAACATTTATTCATTTGATATAGCCATACACGATTTGTAAAAGTTCCATTCGGATCGGATTACTATATCATATAGCTGCCATACAAACGACCGATATGAAAACAAGTCTTTGTATGGAAACGCTTTTTGTTTTCTAAGCTTTTGCAACCGAATTAAATATTTTATTATTTGACATAGCCACACACGATTTGTGAAAGTTTGGTCCGGATCGGACCACTATATCATATAGCTGCCATACAAACGACCGATATGAAAACAAGTCTTTGTATGGGAACCTTTTTTGTTTTCTAAGCTATTGCAACCGAATTCAACATTTATTCATTTGATATAGCCATACACGATTTGTAAAAGTTCCATTCGGATCGGATTACTATATCATATAGCTGCCATACAAACGACCGATATGAAAACAAGTCTTTGTATGGAAACCTTTTTGTTTTCTAAGCTATTCCAACCGAATTCAACATTTGTTCATTTGATTTAGCCATACACGATTTGTAAAAGTGTGATCTGGATCGGATTACTATATCCTATAGCTGCCATACAAACGACCGATATGAAAACAAGTCTTTGTATGGAAACGTTTTTTGTTTTCCGAACTATTGCCACCGAATTCAACATTTATTCATTTGACATACCCATATACAATTTGTGAAAGTTTGATCCGGATCGGATTACTATATTATATAGCTGCCATACAAACGACCGATATGAAAACAAGTCTTTGTATGGAAACGTTTTTTGTTTTCCGAACTATTGCCACTGAATTCAACATTTATTCATTTGACATAGCCATATACAATTTGTGAAAGTTTGGTCCGGATCGGATTACTATATCATATAGCTGCCATACAAACGACCGATATGAAAACAAGTCTTTGTATGGAAACGCTTTTTGTTTTCCAAGCTATTGCAACCGAATTCAACATTTATTCATTTAACACAGTCATACACGATTTGTGAAAGTTTGATCCGGATCGGATTACTATATCATATAGCTTCCATACAAACGACCGATATGAAAACAAGTCTTTGTATGGAAACGCTTTTGTTTTCTAAGCTATTGCAACCGAATTAAATATTTTATTATTTGACATAGCCAAACACGATTTGTGAAAGTTTGGTCCGGATCGGATTACTATATCATATAGCTGCCATACAAAAGACCGATATGAAAACAAGTCTTTGTATGGGAACCTTTTTTGTTTTCTAAGCTATTGCAACCGAATTCAACATTTATTCATTTGATATTGCCGTACACGATTTGTGATAGTTTGGTCCGGATCGGACCACTATATCATATAGCTGATATACAAACGACCGATATGAAAACAAGTCTTTGTATGGGAACCTTTTTTGTTTTTTAAGCTATTGCAACCGAATTCAACATTTACTCATTTGACATAGCCATACACGATTTGTAAAAGGTTGATCCGGATCGGATTACTATATCATATATCTGATATACAAACGACCAATATGAAAACAAGTCTTTGTACGGAAACCTTTTTTGTTTTCTAAGCTATTGCAACCGAATTCAACATTTATTCATTTGACATAGCCATACACGATTTGCAAAAGGTTGGTCCGGATCGGATCACTATTTTATATAGCTGATATACAAACGACCAATATTAAAACAAGTCTTTGTATGGAAACGTTTTTGGTTTTCCGAACTATTGCAACCGAATTCAACATTTATTCATTTGACATAGCCATACACGATTTGTAAAAGTTCCATTCGGATCGGATTACTATATCATATAGCTGCCATACAAACGACCGATATGAAAACAAGTCTTTGTATGGAAACCTTTTTTGTTTTCTAAGCTATTCCAACCGAATTCAACATTTGTTCATTTGATTTAGCCATACACGATTTGTAAAAGTTTGATCTGGATCGGATTACTATATCCTATAGCTGCCATACAAACGACCGATATGAAAACAAGTCTTTGTATGGGAACCTTTTTTGTTTTCTAAGCTATTGCAACCGAATTCAACATTTATTCATTTGATATAGCCATACACGATTTGTAAAAGTTCCATTCGGATCGGATTACTATATCATATAGCTGCCATACAAACGACCGATATGAAAACAAGTCTTTGTATGGAAACGCTTTTTGTTTTCTAAGCTTTTGCAACCGAATTAAATATTTTATTATTTGACATAGCCAAACACGATTTGTGAAAGTTTGGTCCGGATCGGACCACTATATCATATAGCTGCCATACAAACGACCGATATGAAAACAAGTCTTTGTATGGGAACCTTTTTTTGTTTTCTAAGCTATTGCAACCGAATTCAACATTTATTCATTTGATATAGCCATACACGATTTGTAAAAGTTCCATTCGGATCGGATTACTATATCATATAGCTGCCATACAAACGACCGATATGAAAACAAGTCTTTGTATGGAAACCTTTTTTGTTTTCTAAGCTATTCCAACCGAATTCAACATTTGTTCATTTGATTTAGCCATACACGATTTGTAAAAGTGTGATCTGGATCGGATTACTATATCCTATAGCTGCCATACAAACGACCGATATGAAAACAAGTCTTTGTATGGAAACGCTTTTTGTTTTCCAAGCTATTGCAACCGAATTCAACATTTATTCATTTGACATACCCACATACAATTTGTGAAAGTTTGATCCGGATCGGATTACTATATTATATAGCTGCCATACAAACGACCGATATGAAAACAAGTCTTTGTATGGAAACGTTTTTTGTTTTCCGAACTATTGCCACTGAATTCAACATTTATTCATTTGACATAGCCAAAAACAATTTGTGAAAGTTTGGTCCGGATCGGATTACTATATCATATAGCTGCCATACAAACGACCGATATGAAAACAAGTCTTTGTATGGAAACGCTTTTTGTTTTCCAAGCTATTGCAACCGAATTCAACATTTATTCATTTAACACAGTCATACACGATTTGTGAAAGTTTGATCCGGATCGGATTACTATATCATATAGCTTCCATACAAACGACCGATATGAAAACAAGTCTTTGTATGGAAACGCTTTTTGTTTTCTAAGCTATTGCAACCGAATTAAATATTTTATTATTTGACATAGCCAAACACGATTTGTGAAAGTTTGGTCCGGATCGGATTACTATATCATATAGCTGCCATACAAAAGACCGATATGAAAACAAGTCTTTGTATGGGAACCTTTTTTGTTTTCTAAGCTATTGCAACCGAATTCAACATTTATTCATTTGATATTGCCGTACACGATTTGTGATAGTTTGGTCCGGATCGGACCACTATATCATATAGCTGATATACAAACGACCGATATGAAAACAAGTCTTTGTATGGGAACCTTTTTTGTTTTTTAAGCTATTGCAACCGAATTCAACATTTACTCATTTGACATAGCCATACACGATTTGTAAAAGGTTGATCCGGATCGGATTACTATATCATATATCTGATATACAAACGACCAATATGAAAACAAGTCTTTGTACGGAAACCTTTTTTGTTTTCTAAGCTATTGCAACCGAATTCAACATTTATTCATTTGACATAGCCATACACGATTTGCAAAAGGTTGGTCCGGATCGGATCACTATTTTATATAGCTGATATACAAACGACCAATATTAAAACAAGTCTTTGTATGGAAACGTTTTTTGTTTTCCGAACTATTGCAACCGAATTCAACATTTATTCATTTGACATAGCCATACACGATTTGTAAAAGTTCCATTCGGATCGGATTACTATATCATATAGCTGCCATACAAACGACCGATATGAAAACAAGTCTTTGTATGGAAACCTTTTTGTTTTCTAAGCTATTCCAACCGAATTCAACATTTGTTCATTTGATTTAGCCATACACGATTTGTAAAAGTTTGATCTGGATCGGATTACTATATCCTATAGCTGCCATACAAACGACCGATATGAAAACAAGTCTTTGTATGGGAACCTTTTTTGTTTTCTAAGCTATTGCAACCGAATTCAACATTTATTCATTTGATATAGCCATACACGATTTGTAAAAGTTCCATTCGGATCGGATTACTATATCATATAGCTGCCATACAAACGACCGATATGAAAACAAGTCTTTGTATGGAAACGCTTTTTGTTTTCTAAGCTTTTGCAACCGAATTAAATATTTTATTATTTGACATAGCCAAACACGATTTGTGAAAGTTTGGTCCGGATCGGATTACTATATCATATAGCTGCCATACAAACGACCGATATGAAAACAAGTCTTTGTATGGGAACCTTTTTTGTTTTCTAAGCTATTGCAACCGAATTCAACATTTATTCATTTGATATAGCCATACACGATTTGTAAAAGTTCCATTCGGATCGGATTACTATATCATATAGCTGCCATACAAACGACCGATATGAAAACAAGTCTTTGTATGGAAACCTTTTTTGTTTTCTAAGCTATTCCAACCGAATTCAACATTTGTTCATTTGATTTAGCCATACACGATTTGTAAAAGTTTGATCTGGATCGGATTACTATATCCTATAGCTGCCATACAAACGACCGATATGAAAACAAGTCTTTGTATGGAAACGCTTTTTGTTTTCCAAGCTATTGCAACCGAATTCAACATTTATTCATTTAACACAGTCATACACGATTTGTGAAAGTTTGATCCGGATCGGATTACTATATCATATAGCTGCCATACAAACGACCGATATGAAAACAAGTTTTTGTATGGAAACCTTTTTTGTTTTCTAAGCTATTGCAACCGAATTCAACATTTATTTATGTGACATAGCCGTACACGATTTGTAAAAGTTTGATCTGGATCGTATTACTATATCCTATAGCTGCCATACAAACGACCGATATAAAATCAAGTCTCTGTATGGAAACGTTTTTTGTTTTCCAAGCTCTTGCAACGGAATTCAACATTTATTCACTTAACATTGCCATACACGATTTCTGAAAGGTTGGTCCGGATCGTATCACTATCTCATATAGCTGATATACAAACGACCAATATGAAAACAAGTCCGAATTCAAAATTTATTCATTTGACATAGCCATACACGATTTGTGAAAGTTTGATCCGGATCGGATTACTTTATCATATAGCTGCCATACAAACGACCGATATGAAAACAAGTCTTTGTATGGAAACCTCTTTTGTTTTCTAAGCTATTGCAACCGAATTCAACAATTATTCATTTGATATAGCCGTACATGATTTGTGAAAGTTTGGTCCGGATCGGATCACTATCTCATACAGCTGATATACAAACGACCAATATGAAAACAAGTCTTTGTATGGGAACCTTTTTTGTATTCCAAGCTATTGCAACCGAATTCAACATTTATTCATTTGATATAGCCATACACGATTTGTGAAAGTTTGATCCGGATCGGATTACTATATCATATAGCTGCCATACAAACGACCGATATGAAAACAAGTCTTTGCATGGAAACCTCTTTTGTTTTCTAAGCTATTGCAACCGAATTCAACATTTATTCATTTAACGTAGCCATACACGATTTGTGAAAGGTTGGTCCGGATCGTATCACTATCTCATATAGCTGATATACAAACGACCAATATGAAAACAAGTCCGAATTCAAAATTTATTCATTTGACATAGCCATACACGATTTGTGAAAGTTTGATCCGGATCGGATTACTATATCATATAGCTGCCATACAAACGACCGATATGAAAACAAGTCTTTGTATGGAAACCTCTTTTGTTTTCTAAGCTATTGCAACCGAATTCAACAATTATTCATTTGATATAGCCGTACATGATTTGTGAAAGTTTGGTCCGGATCGGATCACTATCTCATATAGCTGCCATACAAACGACCGATATGAAAACAAGTCTTTGTATGGAAACCTCTTTTGTTTTCTAAGCTATTGCAACCGAATTCAACATTTATTTATGTGACATAGCCATACACGATTTGTAAAAGTTTGATCCGGATTGGATTACTATATCATATAGCTGCCATACAAACGACCGATATGTATGGGAACCTTTTTTGTATTCCAAGCTATTGCAACCGAATTCAACATTTATTCATTTGACATAGCCATACACGATTTGTGAAAGTTTGATCCGGATCGGATTACTATATCATATAGCTGCCATACAAACGACCGAGATAAAAACAAGTCTTTGTATGGGAACCTTTTTGTATTCCAAGCTATTGCAACCGAATTCAACATTTATTCATTTGACATAGCCATACACGATTTGTGAAAGTTTGATCCGGATCGGATTACTATATCATATAGCTGCCATACAAACGACCGATATGAAAACAAGTCTTTGCATGGAAACCTCTTTTGTTTTCTAAGCTATTGCAACCGAATTCAACATTTATTCATTTAACGTAGCCATACACGATTTGTGAAAGGTTGGTCCGGATCGTATCACTATCTCATATAGCTGATATACAAACGACCAATATGAAAACAAGTCCGAATTAAACATTTATTCATTTGACATAGCCATACACGATTTGTGAAAGTTTGATCCGGATGGGATTAGTATATCATATAGCTGCCATACAAACGACCGATATGAAAACAAGTCTTTGTATGGAAACCTCTTTTGTTTTCTAAGCTATTGCAACCGAATTCAACATTTATTCATTTAACGTGTCCATACACGATTTGTGAAAGGTTGGTCCGGATCGTATCACTATCTCATATAGCTGCCATACAAACTACCGATATGAAAACAAGTTTTTGTATGGAAACCTTTTTTGTTTTCTAAGCTATTGCAACCGAATTCAACATTTATTTATGTGACATAGCCATACACGATTTGTGAAAGTTTGATCCGGATCGGATTACTATATCATATAGCTGCCATACAAACGACCGATATGTATGGGAACCTTTTTTGTATTCCAAGCTATTGCAACCAAATTCAACATTTATTCATTTGACATAGCCATACACGATTTGTGAAAGTTTGATCCGGATCGGATTACTTATCATATAGCTGCCATACAAAACGACCGATATAAAAACAAGTCTTTGTATGGAAACCTCTTTTGTTTTCTAAGCTATTGCAACCGAATTCAACATTTATTCATTTGACATAGCCATACACGATTTGTGAAAGTTTGATCCGGATCGGATTACTATATCATATAGCTGCCATACAAACGACCGATATGAAAACAAGTCTTTGCATGGAAACCTCTTTTGTTTTCTAAGCTATTGCAACCGAATTCAACATTTATTCATTTAACGTAGCCATACACGATTTGTGAAAGGTTGGTCCGGATCGTATCACTATCTCATATAGCTGATATACAAACGACCAATATGAAAACAAGTCCGAATTCAACATTTATTCATTTGACATAGCCATACACGATTTGTGAAAGTTTGATCCGGATCGGATTACTATATCATATAGCTGCCATACAAACGACCGATATGAAAACAAGTCTTTGTATGGAAACCTCTTTTGTTTTCTAAGCTATTGCAACCGAATTCAACATTTATTCATTTGATATAGCCGTACATGATTTGTGAAAGTTTGGTCCGGATCGGATCACTAGCTCATATAGCTGATATACAAACGACCAATATGAAAACAAGTCTTTGTATGGGAACCTTTTTTGTATTCCAAGCTATTGCAACCGAATTCAACATTTATTCATTTGACATAGCCATACACGATTTGTGAAAGTTTGACCCCGATCGGATTACTATATCATATAGCTGCCATACAAACGACCGATATGAAAACAAGTCTTTGTATGGAAACCTCTTTTGGTTTCTAAGCAATTGCAACCGAATTCAACATTTATTCATTTAACGTAGCCATACACGATTTGTGAAAGGTTGGTCCGGATCGTATCACTATCTCATATAGCTGCCATACAAACTACCGATATGAAAACAAGTTTTTGTATGGAAACCTTTTTTGTTTTCTAAGCTATTGCTACCGAATTCAACATTTATTTATGTGACATAGCCATACACGATTTGTGAAAGTTTGATCCGGATCGGATTACTATATCATATAGCTGCCATACAAACGACCGATATGTATGGGAACCTTTTTTGTATTCCAAGCTATTGCAACCGAATTCAACATTTATTCATTTGACATAGCCATACACGATTTGTGAAAGTTTGATCCGGATCGAATTACTATATCATATAGCTGCCATGCAAAACGACCGATATGAAAACAAGTCTTTGTATGGAAACCTCTTTTGTTTTCTAAGCTATTGCAACCGAATTCAACATTTATTCATTTAACGTAGCCATACACGATTTGTGAAAGGTTGGTCCGGATCGTATCACTATCTCATATAGCTGCCATACAAACTACCGATATGAAAACAAGTTTTTGTATGGAAACCTTTTTTGTTTTCCAAGCTATTGCAAACGAATTCAACATTTATTTATTTGACATAGCCGTACACGATTTGTAAAAGTTTGATCTGGATCGGATTACTATATCATATAGCTGCCATACAAACGACCGATATAAAATCAAGTCTCTGTATGGAAACGTTTTTTGTTTTCTAAGCTATTGCAACCGAATTCAACATTTATTCATATGACATAGCCATACACGATTTGTGAAAGGTTGGTCCGGATCGTATCACTATCTCATATAGCTGATATACAAACGACCAATATGAAAACAAGTCTTTTTATGGGAACCTTTTTTGTATTCCAAGCAATTGCAACCGAATTCAACATTTATTCATTTGACATAGCCATACACGATTTGTGAAAGTTTGATCCGGATCGGATTACTATATCATATAGCTGCCATACAAACGACCGATATGAAAACAAGTCTTTGTATGGAAACCTCTTTTGTTTTCTAAGCTATTGCAACCGAATTCAACATTTATTCATTTAACGTAGCCATACACGATTTGTGAAAGGTTGGTCCGGATCGTATCACTATCTCATATAGCTGCCATCCAAACTACCGATATGAAAACAAGTCTTTGCATGGAAACCTCTTTTGTTTTCTAAGCTATTGCAACCGAATTCAACATTTATTCATTTAACGTAGCCATACACGATTTGTGAAAGGTTGGTCCGGATCGTATCACTATCTCATATAGCTGATATACAAACGACCAATATGAAAACAAGTCCGAATTCAACATTTATTCATTTGACATAGCCATACACGATTTGTGAAAGTTTGATCCGGATCGGATTACTATATCATATAGCTGCCATACAAACGACCGATATGAAAACAAGTCTTTGTATGGAAACCTCTTTTGTTTTCTAAGCTATTGCAACCGAATTCAACATTTATTCATTTGATATAGCCGTACATGATTTGTGAAAGTTTGGTCTGGATCGGATCACTAGCTCATATAGCTGATATACAAACGACCAATATGAAAACAAGTCTTTGTATGGAAACCTCTTGTGTATTCCAAGCTATTGCAACCGAATTCAACATTTATTCATTTGACATAGCCATACACGATTTGTGAAAGGTTGGTCCGGATCGTATCACTATCTCATATAGCTGCCATACAAACTACCGATATGAAAACAAGTTTTTGTATGGAAACCTTTTTTGTTTTCTAAGCTATTGCAACCGAATTCAACATTTATTTATGTGACATAGCCATACACGATTTGTGAAAGTTTGATCCGGATCGGATTACTATATCATATAGCTGCCACACAAACGACCGATATGTATGGGAACCTTTTTTGTATTCCAAGCTATTGCAACCGAATTCAACATTTATTCATTTGACATAGCCATACACGATTTGTGAAAGGTTGGTCCGGATCGTATCACTATCTCATATAGCTGCCATACAAACTACCGATATGAAAACAAGTTTTTGTATGGAAACCTTTTTTGTTTTCTAAGCTATTGCAACCGAATTCAACATTTATTTATGTGACATAGCCATACACGATTTGTGAAAGTTTGATCCGGATCGGATTACTATATCATATAGCTGCCACACAAACGACCGATATGTATGGGAACCTTTTTTGTATTCCAAGCTATTGCAACCGAATTCAACATTTATTCCTTTGACATAGCCATACACGATTTGTGAAACTTTGATCCGGATCGGATTACTATATCATATAGCTGCCATACAAACAACCGATATGAAAACAAGTCTTTGTATGGAAACCTCTTTTGTTTTCTAAACTATTGCAACCGAATTCAACATTTAACTATTTGATATAGCCGTACATGATTTGTGAAAGTTTGGTCCGGATCGGATCACTATCTCATATAGCTGATATGTATATCAGCTATATCAGTCGTTTGTAAACGACCAATATGAAAACAAGTCTTTGTATGGGAACTTTTTTTGTATTCCAAGCTATTGCAACCGAATTCAACATTTATTCATTTGACACAGCCATACACGATTTGTGAAAGTTTGATCCGGATCGGATTACTATATCATATAGCTGCCATACAAACGACCGATATGAAAACAAGTCTTTGTATGGAAACCTCTTTTGTTTTCTAAGCTATTGCAACCGAATTCAACATTTATTCATATGACATAGCCATACACGATTTGTGAAAGGTTGGTCCGGATCGTATCACTATCTCATTTAGCTGCCATACAAACTACCGATATGAAAACAAGTCTTTGTATGGAAACCTCTTTTGTTTTCTAAGCTATTGCAACCGAATTCAACATTTATTCATTTAACGTAGCCATACACGATTTGTGAAAGGTTGGTCCGGATCGTATCACTATCTCATATAACTGATATACAAACAACCAATATGAAAACAAGTCCGAATTCAACATTTATTCATTTGACATAGCCATACACGATTTGTGAAAGTTTGATCCGGATCGGATTACTATATCATATAGCTGCCATACAAACGACCGATATGAAAACAAGTCTTTGTATGGAAACCTCTTTTGTTTTCTAAGCTATTGCAACCGAATTCAACATTTAATCATTTAACGTAGCCATACACGATTTGTGAAAGGTTGGTCCGGATCGTATCACTATCTCATATAGCTGATATACAAACGACCAATATGAAAACAAGTCCGAATTCAACATTTATTCATTTGACATAGCCATACACGATTTGTGAAAGGTTGGTCCGGATCGTATCACTATCTCATTTAGCTGCCATACAAACTAACGATATGAAAACAAGTCTTTGTATGGAAACCTCTTTTGTTTTCTAAGCTATTGCAACCGAATTCAACATTTATTCATTTAACGTAGCCATACACGATTTGTGAAAGGTTGGTCCGGATCGTATCACTATCTCATATAGCTGATATACAAACGACCAATATGAAAACAAGTCCGAATTCAACATTTATTCATTTGACATAGCCATACACGATTTGTGAAAGGTTGGTCCGGATCGTATCACTATCTCATTTAGCTGCCATACAAACTACCGATATGAAAACAAGTCTTTGTATGGAAACCTCTTTTGTTTTCTAAGCTATTGCAACCGAATTCAACATTTATTCATTTAACGTAGCCATACACGATTTGTGAAAGGTTGGTCCGGATCGTATCACTATCTCATATAGCTGATATACAAACGACCAATATGAAAACAAGTCCGAATTCAACATTTATTCATTTGACATAGCCATAGACAATTTGTGAAAGTTTGATCCGGATCGGATTACTATATCATATAGCTGCCATACAAACGACCGATATGAAAACAAGTCTTTGTATGGAAACCTCTTTTGTTTTCTAAGCTATTGCAACCGAATTCAACATTTATTCATATGACATAGCCATACACGACAATCGTTTCACAAATGAAAGGTTGGTCCGGATCGTATCACTATCTCATTTAGCTGCCATACAAACTACCGATATGAATACAAGTCTTTGTATGGAAACCTCTTTGTTTTCTAAGCTATTGCAACCGAATTCAACATTTATTTATGTGACATAGCCATACACGATTTATGAAAGGTTGGTCCGGATCGGATCACTATCTCATATAGCTGCCATACAAACTACCGATATGAAAACAAGTCTTTGTATGGAAACCTTTTTTGTTTTCTAAGCTATTGCAACCGAATTCAACATTTATTTATGTGACATAGCCATACACGATTTGTGAAAGGTTGGTCCGGATCGGATCACTATCTCATATAGCTGATATACAAACGACCAATATGAAAACAAGTCTTTGTATGGGAACCTTTTTTGTATTCCAAGCTATTGCAACCGAATTCAACATTTATTCATTTGACATAGCCATACACGATTTTTGAAAGTTTGATCCGGATCGGATTACTATATCATATAGCTGCCATACAAACGACCGATATGAAAACAAGTCTTTGTATAGAAACCTCTTTTGTTTTCTAAGCTATTGCAACCGAATTCAACATTT
Organism: Drosophila merina; assembly: GCA_035047645.1. NCBI lineage: Eukaryota > Metazoa > Arthropoda > Insecta > Diptera > Drosophilidae > Drosophila > Drosophila merina. The sequence goes on along the minus strand of JAWNPH010000020.1, from coordinate 1,189,290 downwards.
ATTTATGTGACATAGCCATACACGATTTATGAAAGGGTGGTCCGGATCGTATCACTATCTCATTTAGCTGCCATACAAACTACCGATATGAAAACAAGTCTTTGTATGGAAACCTCTTTTGTTTTCTAAGCTATTGCAACCGAATTCAACATTTATCTCATATAGCTGCCATACAAACTACCGATATTTATTTATTTATTTATTTATTTGCTTTATTTATCCCTTAAAACGATATTTTGGCACTAAAGCTTATGACTTTATATCATATGTTCCAGAGTTTAGCGTTAATTTGCTTTTCAACTGAATTATTATTAATTTTGATTTTAATATTAACAAATGAAATTGATTTACATTTTGCTTACATTCTATATATTTATAAGGAAAATGGGGAAAAAACCTTAATTTGAATTTACTAACCTAACTTAAAACTAAACTAACTTAAATATTGTTTAACAGTTGAAATTTTAGCAATGCTGTGTATGTATTTAGTGCTTGTGTAGTACGGCAGATTTAATAACAATTTTAATGCCTTGTTTTGGCATATTTGGATTTTTTTAATGTGTGTTTGTGCACATTTCCCCCATATGGGACTACCATACATAAGAGCCGGCCTTATTATGGTCTTAAAAATTATAAGTTTGTTTAGAGTTGATAGTTTTGATTTTCGATTAATAATTGGATACATTATGCGAATTATTTTGTTTATTTTGTCAATTGTGACTCCAATATGAAATTTAAACGTGAGTTTTTTATCAAAGTGTATACCTAAATATCTAACATTGTTCACCCATTGAATAGGAGTGTTACAAATTTGTAGGCAGCTATCAGGTGTATAACAGGGTTTTCTTCGTTTAGTAAAGAAGACAGCGCTAGTTTTGTTAGGATTAATTTTAATCTTCCACTTATGATAGTACTTCTCTAGTATATTAATGTAATTTTGGATAGGATTGCTTATTTCATTGTATAAAATACCAGCTGTGTAAATGGCTGCGTCATCGGCAAATAAAGAAAGTTTGCAATCAATTACTTGTGGTATGTCATGTTTGTATATGTTAAATAATATTGGCCCTAAAACTGAACCCTGCGGGACTCCAGCTAAAATATATCGCTGCGTGGATCGGTCTCCGTTGATGTCAGTGTAAAATATACGTTGCTTCAAAAAGTTTTGGATTATTTTTGTAAGGTATAAGGGCGCTTTAATATTTATTAATTTGTAAACTAATCCCTCATGCCAGACTGTGTCGAATGCTGCTTCGATGTCAAGTGTGACCAACCCCACTGAATGTTTATTTTCTAATTTGTCTTTAATGAAGTTCTTAAGTTTTAAGCAAGGTGTTATGCAGTTTAGTCCAGATCTAAATCCATATTGTGTAGAAGGTAATATACCGTGTATGTCCAAGAAGTCAACCAATCTAACTTTAATAAGTTTTTCCAATATTTTTGACAGGCCACACAGTAGACTGATCGGTCTATAACTATCAGGTGTATTAGCAGGTTTTCCTGGCTTAGCAATAGGTACTACTTTGGCGACTTTCCATGCGTCAGGAAAATAACCAATGCGAAAACAGAGATTAAATAGTTGAGACAAAAAACTAATAGCGATCGCAGGAAGATTCTTTAAACAAACGTTACGAATACCATCAGTCCCTGGAGATTTTCTTGTCACAAGACCATTAATAATGTATAAGATTTCAGAGTTTTGAATTTGAAGTATTTGTTGGTTGGGGATGTAATTATTTTCAATGGTCTGCAATGTCGATTTGACTAAGTTGATAGTTTCTTGATTTGAGTGTGTATCTGTTAACTTATGCTTTTGTTCAAAGGTGTCAGCAAGTATTTTAGCTTTTTCTTCTCCTGTAACATAGCTTGTATCTGCAGAATAAAGACAGGGTATAAATTGCTTTCGCTTTTTTAATGCTTTCGTTATGTTCCAGAAGGGTTTGCTACTTTTATCCAGTTTTTGAAGCTTATTGTTCCATTGTTCATTATTATGTATAAATAACTTTTGCCTGATAATATAGTTCAGGTGGTTACATTTAGCTTTAAATATGGGCAACCTTGTTCTGATCCATTTTCTCTGGATTAAATTTCTTATTTTGAACAGTTCACATATGTCTTGGGGAATTTTGTAATTTTCAGATTTTTTTTTGTTTTTTTTTGTGTGGAACTGACTCCTGAAATGCGTAATTTACTGCTTCTGTAAAGGATTTTGCTAGAAGATCAATTTCAGAAGTTGAAACCGAGGAATTGTCATTAATAAAATCTATGTCTAATAGCATATCACTAATAATTTCCTTAAATAGTTTCCAATTTGCTTTGCTGATAATTGGGTGTAACTTTTCTGTAAGTATGAAATTTATTGAATATTTTAATACTATTGGTAAATGATCAGAAGAGAGATCGTTTACCACTATTGGATTTGTGATTTTTTCAGGAGATTTTGTGAGACAAATGTCAATTGTGGAGGGCTTCGCTTTGTGGCACATCGGAATATATGTGGGTTGGTTATTGCATAAAATATTGAGTTTTCCTAGATCTGAAAGGTCATTAAGAATGTTACCCCAACAGTTGGCTCGAATACAGTTCCAGGCCCTGTGGCGAGAATTAAAGTCACCGCAGGCTATAAAATGGCCCTGTAACCTTGATATTTTCAGTAAGTCAGACTTAAATTGGCTGTTCATATGATTTCGGTCCTTGCAATTATTGCATGAATTTAGTAAACATTTTGCTGTGTTGCCAGGGAAGTACACAGAGTAAATTTTTAAGTTGTTAGTATTAGAGTTGGTTTTGATTTCAACGCCAACGTTTTCAATAAGATGAGTTTTAATATTGGGAATTTGTTTGTGTTCTATTTTGTTGCTCACGATAATGACAACACCGCCACCTTTGCTGCCTGTTCTATCGCACCTATACACAGTGTAGTTAGGAATGTTAAGCCGATCGTCTTGAGTGAGCCAAGTTTCACTTAGCGCAGCCACATGAATTTCATTTTCATATAAAAATTTGATAAGTTCTACTCTCTTATTTTTAACGGCACGGGAATTCCATGCCATAATAATTAGATTATCAATTGAGTTATTTCTTTGCATATACATATTTAATTGCTAAGTTTGAAATTACTTGAAATTGTTCTCCTTTGTTGGAGCATGTGCTTAAGTTATTTATTAAATCTATGAGTAGAGAATTAATTTCGTCAGCAGAAAAAAGCTCTTGTTTGGTTGGTGGTTCTCTTGGTGATGTGGATTCTTTGACGAGTGCATCTCTGTAGCTGCCATAGACGAAGAGAGTAGACGAAGAGAGGGGACTTCCAGAGCTCGTACTATCAAGAGTTTTGCTTTTACTCTGTACAGTTATTTGAGTTTCTAGGGTGGTTCTTCTCATTCGCATTGCCGAACGCTTTGAGATCAGGTTGAGATAATACAAACGGCATGGACAAGTCTTATCGGTTGATGGGTGTTCTCCTTTACAATTTGTACATTTTATGTTGCTTGTATTCGTACATGAAGCTGTTGTGTGGGGTCCGGCACAGTGTGCACAAGAGGTTTTGACTGAGCAATTGTTTGACCCATGTCCAAACATTTGACAGTTGTAACATTGTGTTATTTTGTTTTCATTTTTATACCCTTGAAAAAGGGTATTATAATTTTGTCCAGAAATGTGTAACGCATTAAAGGAAGCATCTCCGACCCCACAAAGTATATATATTCTTGATCAGCATCAACAGCCGAGTCGATATAGCCATGTCCGTCTGTCCGTCTGTCCGTCTGTCCGTCTGTTTCTATGCAAAAAATAGACAGTAGTTTTAAAGCTAGCGTTTTGAAATTTTTACCAGATTATTATTTTTGTTGCACGCAGATCAAGTTTAAGAATCGGTCGGATCGGACCACTATATCATATAGCTGCCATACAAACGACCGATATGAAAACAAGTCTTTGTATGGAAAACTTTTTTGTTTTCCAAGCTATTGCAACTGAATTCAAAGCTTATTCATTTGACATAGCTATACATGATTTGTGAAAGTTTGGTCCGGATCGAACCACTATATCATATAGCTGCCATACAAACGACCGATATGAAAACAAGTCTTTGTATGAAAAATTTTTTTGTTTTCCAACCTATTGCAACTGAATTCAACATTTATTCATTTGACATAGCTATACATGATTTGTGAAAGTTTAATCTGGATCGGATTACTATATCATATAGCTGCCATACAAACGACCGATATGAAAACAAGTCTTTGTATGGGAAACTTTTTTGTTTTCAAGGGTATACCATCTTCGGCAAGCCGAAGATAACTTTTCTCACTTGTTTAACTTGTGATCCCATCGTACTTTCATGTGGTTAATATACTTGAAATTGTTACGCAGTTGTTGTACTGTTACACTTTTGTTTACAAAGTAAACAATGTACAGTAACAGGTCGTAATTCGATTTTACTCTTTTTTCAACCATTTTAACTTCGGTGCATTGCAATCCCAGATTAATTAGAAATGACTTCACAACGTCGGTTGGAAGCCTATCCAATCCAGATAGGACGGCCTTGTATGGTTTTGTAGATTTAGTAGCATAGGTGTAGAACTCCCACTTAAGTTCCTTGATTTTTGTTGAAAGCTGTACAAACTTCTCCATGCTTTCCACAAATATTTTAATGCCAATGGAGATTGTTTGCAAATAATATTTTCCAATACCAAGAGTAGACATGATTTCATGAACTGATTTTGTATTTTGTTTGATTAGAGTTATAGGAGGTGGTTTGATTATCACTTCATCGTGTGCTTCGGTTTCACACATATCAATATTGTCATTGTCTAGAGTTTGTAGAGGGCGATAATAGTTTTCATATTGACGGGAGTCAGAATCTGCCCCTTTAATATTTTTCTTTTTTAAGTTTTTCATTTTATCAGTGGCAGATGCCAAAGCATCGCCGTTCAAAAGTTTTCGTCGCTTAATTATGAGTAAATAGGTGGAATGAGAGAAAGAAAAGAACTGATTGAAAGAACTGATAAGAACTTCACTACGTAGGCGGATAAACAATCGCAGAGTTTGCTTTTGACACAACCGTTCTGGGCAAAAGCTTATCGAAGACAGCTTTTTATTATAATTGACTATTTATATTAATTTCGAAACTACCGATATGAAAACAAGTCTTTGTATGGAAACATTTTTTGTTTTCTAAGCTATTGCAACCGAATTCAACATTTATTTATGTGACATAGCCATACACGATTTGTGAAAGGTTGGTCCGGATCGTATCACTATCTCATTTAGCTGCCATACAAACTACCGATATGAAAACAAGTCTTTGTATGGAAACCTCTTTTGTTTTCTAAGCTATTGCAACCGAATTCAACATTTATTCATTTAACGTAGCCATACACGATTTGTGAAAGGTTGGTCCGGATCGTATCACTATCTCATATAGCTGATATACAAACGACCAATATGAAAACAAGTCTTTGTATGGGAACCTTTTTGTATTCCAAGCTATTGCAACCGAATTCAACATTTATTTATTTGACATAGCCATACACTATTTGTGAAAGTTTGATCCGGATCGGATTACTATATCATATAGCTGCCATACAAACGACCGATATGAAAACAAGTCTTTGTATGGAAACCTCTTTTGTTTTCTAAGCTATTGCAACCGAATTCAACATTTATTTGATTGATATAGCCGTACATGATTTGTAAGAGTTTGGTCCGGATCGGATCACTATCTCATATAGCTGATATACAAACGACCAATAAAAAAACAAGTCTTTGTATGGGAACCTTTTTTGTATTCCAAGCTATTGCAACCGAATTCAACATTTAATTATTTGATATAGCCATACACGATTTGTGAAAGTTTGGTCCGGATCGGATTACTATATCATATAACTGCCATACAAACGACCGATATGAAAACAAGTCTTTGTATGGAAACCTCTTTTGTTTTCTAAGCTATTGCAACCGAATTCAACATTTATTCATTTGATATAGCCCTACATAATTTGTGAAAGTTTGGTCCGGATCGGATCACTATCTCATATAGCTAATACACAAACGACCAATATGAAAACAATTTTTTGTATGGGAACCTTTTTTGTATTCCAAGCTATTGCAACCGAATTCAACATTTATTAATTTGACATAGCCATACACGATTTGTGAAAGTTTGATCCGGATCGGATTATTATATCATATAGCTGCCATACAAACGATCGATATGAAAACAAGTCTTTGTATGGAAACCTCTTTTGTTTTCCAAGCTATTGCAACGGAATTCAACATTTATTCATATGACATAGCCATACACGATTTGTGAAAGTTTGATCCGGATCGGATTACTATCTCATTTAGCTGCCATACAAACTACCGATATGAAAACAAGTCTTTGTATGGAAACCTCTTTTGTTTTCTAAGCTATTGCAACCGAATTCAACATTTATTTATGTAACATAGCCACACACGATTTATGAAAGGTTGGTCCGGATCGGATCACTATCTCATATAGCAGCCATACAAACTACCGATATGAAAACAAGTCTTTGTATGGAAACCTTTTTTGTTTTCTAAGCTATTGCAACCGAATTCAACATTTATTTATTTGACATAGCCATACACGATTCGTGAAAGTTTGATCCGGATCGGATTACTATATCATATAGCTATACAAACCACCGATATGAAAACAAGTCTTTGTATGGAAACCTTTTTTGTTTTCTAAGCTATTGCAACCGAATTCAACATTTATTTATGTGACATAGCCATACACGATTCGTGAAAGTTTGATCCGGATCGGATTACTATATCATATAGCTGCCATACAAACCACCGATATGAAAACAAGTCTTTGTATGGAAACCTCTTTTGTTTTCTAAGCTATTGCAACCGAATTCAACATTTATTCATTTAACGTAGCCATACACGATTTATGAGAGGTTGGTCCGGATCGTATCACTATCTCATATAGCTGATATACAAACGACCAATATGAAAACAAGTCCGAATTCAACATTTATTCATTTGACATAGCCATACACGAATTGTGAAAGTTTGATCCGGATCGGATTACTATATCATATAGCTGCCATACAAACGACCGATATGAAAACAAGTCTTTGTATGGAAACCTCTTTTGTTTTCTAAGCTATTGCAACCGAATTCCACATTTATTCATTTGATATAGCCGTACATGATTTGTGAAAGTTTGGTCCGGATCGGATTACTATCTCATATAGCTGATATACAAACGACCAATAAAAAAACAAGTCTTTGTATGGGAACCTTTTTTGTATTCCAAGCTATTGCAACCGAATTCAACATTTATTCATTTGACATAGCCATACACGATTTGTGAAAGTTTGATCCGGATCGGATTACTATATCATATAGCTGCCATACAAACGACCGATATGAAAACAAGTCTTTGTATGGAAACCTCTTTTGTTTTCTAAGCTATTACAACCGAATTCAACATTTATTTATGTGAAATAGCCATACACGATTTATGAAAGGTTGGTCCGGATCGGATCACTATCTCATATAGCTGCCATACAAACTACCGATATGAAAACAACTCTTTGTATGGAAACATTTTTTGTTTTCTAAGCTATTGCAACCGAATTCAACATTTATTTATTTGACATAGCCATACACGATTCGTGAAAGTTTGATCCGGATCGGATTACTATATCATATAGCTATACAAACCACCGATATGAAAACAAGTCTTTGTATGGAAACCTTTTTTGTTTTCTAAGCTATTGCAACCGAATTCAACATTTATTTATGTGACATAGCCATACACGATTCGTGAAAGTTTGATCGGATCGGATTACTATATCATATAGCTGCCATACAAACCACCGATATGAAAACAAGTCTTTGTATGGAAACCTCTTTTGTTTTCTAAGCTATTGCAACCGAATTCAACATTTATTCATTTAACGTAGCCATACACGATTTATGAGAGGTTGGTCCGGATCGTATCACTATCTCATATAGCTGATATACAAACGACCAATATGAAAACAAGTCCGAATTCAACATTTATTCATTTGACATAGCCATACACGAATTGTGAAAGTTTGATCCGGATCGGATTACTATATCATATAGCTGCCATACAAACGACCGATATGAAAACAAGTCTTTGTATGGAAACCTCTTTTGTTTTCTAAGCTATTGCAACCGAATTCCACATTTATTCATTTGATATAGCCGTACATGATTTGTGAAAGTTTGGTCCGGATCGGATTACTATCTCATATAGCTGATATACAAACGACCAATAAAAAAACAAGTCTTTGTATGGGAACCTTTTTTGTATTCCAAGCTATTGCAACCGAATTCAACATTTATTCATTTGACATAGCCATACACGATTTGTGAAAGTTTGATCCGGATCGGATTACTATATCATATAGCTGCCATACAAACGACCGATATGAAAACAAGTCTTTGTATGGAAACCTCTTTTGTTTTCTAAGCTATTACAACCGAATTCAACATTTATTTATGTGAAATAGCCATACACGATTTATGAAAGGTTGGTCCGGATCGGATCACTATCTCATATAGCTGCCATACAAACTACCGATATGAAAACAAGTCTTTGTATGGAGACCTTTTTTGTTTTCTAAGCTATTGCAACCGAATTCAACATTTATTTATGTGACATAGCCATACACGATTCGTGAAAGTTTGATCCGGATCGGATTACTATATCATATAGCTGCCATACAAACCACCGATATGAAAACAAGTCTTTGTATGGAAACCTCTTTTGTTTTCTAAGCTATTGCAACCGAATTCAACATTTATTCATTTAACGTAGCCATACACGATTTGTGAAAGGTTGGTCCGGATCGTATCACTATCTCATATAGCTGATATACAAACGACCAATATGAAAACAAGTCCGAATTCAACATTTATTCATTTGACATAGCCATACACGATTCGTGAAAGTTTGATCCGGATCGGATTACTATATCATATAGCTGCCATACAAACCACCGATATGAAAACAAGTCTTTGTATGGAAACCTCTTTTGTTTTCTAAGCTATTGCAACCGAATTCAACATTTATTCATTTAACGTAGCCATACACGATTTGTGAAACGTTGGTCCGGATCGTATCACTATCTCATATAGCTGATATACAAACGACCAATATGAAAACAAGTCCGAATTCAACATTTATTCATTTGACATAGCCATACACGATTTGTGAAAGTTTGATCCGGATCGGATTACTATATCATATAGCTGCCATACAAACGACCGATATGAAAACAAGTCTTTGTATGGAAACCTCTTTTGTTTTCAAAGCTATTGCAACCGAATTCAACATTTATTCATTTGATATAGCCGTACATGATTTGTGAAAGTTTGGTCCGGATCGGACCACTATCTCATATAGCTGATATACAAACGACCAATATGAAAACAAGTCTTTGTATGGGAACCTTTTTTGTATTCCAAGCTATTGCAACCGAATTCAACATTTATTTATTTGATATCGCCATACACGATTTGTGAAAGTTTGGTCCGGATCGGATTACTATATCATATAGCTGCCATACAAACGACTGATATGAAAACAAGTCTTTGTATGGAAACCTCTTTTGTTTTCTAAGCTATTGCAACCGAATTCAACATTTATTCATTTAACGTAGCCATACACGATTTGTGAAAGGTTGGTCCGGATCGTATCACTATCTCATATAGCTGATATACAAACGACCAATACGAAAACAAGTCCGAATTCAACATTTATTCATTTGACATAGCCATACACGATTTGTGAAAGGTTGGTCCGGATCGTATCACTATCTCATATAGCTGCCATACAAACTACCGATATGAAAACAAGTCTTTGTATGGAAACCTTTTTTGTTTTCTAAGCTATTGCAACGGAATTCAACATTTATTTATTTGACATAGCCGTACACGATTTGTGAAAGTTTGATCCGGATCGGATTACTATATCATATAGCTGCCACACAAACGACCGATATGAAAACAAGTCTTTGTATGGAAACCTCTTTTGTTTTCTAAGTTATTGCAACTGAATTCGACATTTATTTATTTGATATAGCCGTACATGATTTGTGAAAGTTTGGTCCGGATCGGATCACTATCTCATATAGCTGATATACAAACGACCAATATGAAAACAAGTCTTTGTATGGGAACCTTTTTTGTATTCCAAGCTATTGCAACCGAATTCAACATTTATTTATTTGATATCGCCATACACGATTTGTAAAAGTTTGGTCCGGATCGGATTACTATATCATATAGCTGCCATACAAACGACCGATATGAAAACAAGTCTTTGTATGGAAACCTCTTTTGTTTTCTAAGCTATTGCAACCGAATTCATCATTTATTCATATGACATAGCAATACACGATTTGTGAAAGGTTGGTCCGGATCGTATCACTATCTCATATAGCTGATATACAAACGACCAATATGAAAACAAGTCCGAATTCAACATTTATTCATTTGACATAGCCATACACGATTTGAGAAAGGTTGGTCCGGATCGTATCACTATCTCATATAGCTGCCATACAAACGACCGATATAACAAACAAGTCTCTGTATGGAAACGTTTTTTGTTTTCCAAGCTATTGCAACCGAATTCAACATTTATTCATTTGACATAGCCATACACGATTTGTGAAAGGTTGGTCCGGATCGTATCACTATCTCATATAGCTGCCATACAAACTACCGATATGAAAACAAGTCTTTGTATGGAAACCTTTTTTGTTTTCTAAGCTATTGCAACGGAATTCAACATTTATTTATTTGACATAGCCGTACACGATTTGTGAAAGTTTGATCCGGATCGGATTACTATATCATATAGCTGCCACACAAACGACCGATATGAAAACAAGTCTTTGTATGGAAACCTCTTTTGTTTTCTAAGTTATTGCAACTGAATTCGACATTTATTTATTTGATATAGCCGTACATGATTTGTGAAAGTTTGGTCCGGATCGGATCACTATCTCATATAGCTGATATACAAACGACCAATATGAAAACAAGTCTTTGTATGGGAACCTTTTTTGTATTCCAAGCTATTGCAACCGAATTCAACATTTATTTATTTGATATCGCCATACACGATTTGTAAAAGTTTGGTCCGGATCGGATTACTATATCATATAGCTGCCATACAAACGACCGATATGAAAACAAGTCTTTGTATGGAAACCTCTTTTGTTTTCTAAGCTATTGCAACCGAATTCATCATTTATTCATATGACATAGCAATACACGATTTGTGAAAGGTTGGTCCGGATCGTATCACTATCTCATATAGCTGATATACAAACGACCAATATGAAAACAAGTCCGAATTCAACATTTATTCATTTGATATAGCCATACACGATTTGAGAAAGGTTGGTCCGGATCGTATCACTATCTCATATAGCTGCCATACAAACGACCGATATAACAAACAAGTCTCTGTATGGAAACGTTTTTTGTTTTCCAAGCTATTGCAACCGAATTCAACATTTATTCATTTGACATAGCCATACACGATTTGTGAAAGGTTGGTCCGGATCGTATCACTATCTCATATAGCTGCCATACAAACTAACGATATGAAAACAAATCTTTGTATGGAAACCTTTTTTGTTTTCTAAGCTATTGCAACCGAATTCAACATTTATTTATTTGACATAGCCGTACACGATTTATGAAAGGTTGGTCCGGATCGTATCACTATCTCATTTAGCTGCCATACAAACCTCCGATATGAAAACAAGTCTTTGTATGGAAACCTTTTTTGTTTTCTAAGCTATTGCAACCGAATTCAACATTTATTTATGTGACATAGCCATATACGATTTGTGAAAGTTTGATCCGGATCGGATTACTATATCATATAGCTGCCATACAAACGACCGATATGAAAACAAGTCTTTGTATGGAAACCTCTTTTGTTTTCTAAGCTATTGCAACCGAATTCAACATTTATTCATTTAACGTATCAATACACGATTTGTGAAAGGTTGGTCCGGATCGTATCACTATCTCATATAGCTGATATACAAACGACCAATATGAAAACAAGTCCGAAATCAACATTTATTCATTTGACATAGCTATACACGATTTGTGAAAGTTTGGTCCGGATCGTATCACTATCTCATATAGCTGCCATACAAACTACCGATATGAAAACAAGTCTTTGTATGGAAACCTTTTTTGTTTTCTAAGCTATTGCAACCGAATTCAACATTTATTTATTTGACATAGCCGTACACGATTTGTAAAAGTTTGATCTGGATCGGATTACTATATCATATAGCTGCTATACAAACGACCGATATGAAAACAAGTCTTTGTATGGAAACCTTTTTTGTTTTCTAAGCTATTGCAACCGAATTCAACATTTATTTATGTGACATAGCCATACACGATTTGTGAAAGGTTGGTCCGGATCGGATCACTATCTCATATAGCTGATATACAAACGACCAATATGAAAACAAGTCTTTTTATGGGAACCTTTTTTGTATTCCAAGCTATTGCAACAGAATTCAACATTTATTCATTTGACATAGCCATACACGATTTGTGAAAGTTTGATCCGGATTGGATTACTATATCATATAGCTGCCATACAAACGACCGATATGAAAACAAGTCTTTGTATGGAAACCTCTTTTGTTTTCTAAGCTATTGCAACCGAATTCAACATTTATTTATTTGATATAGCCGTACATGATTTGTGAAAGTTTGGTCCGGATAGGATCACTATCTCATATAGCTGATATACAAATGACCAATATGAAAACAAGTCTTTGTATGGGAACCTTTTTTGTATTCCAAGCTATTACAACCGAATTCAACATTTATTCATTTGACATAGCCATACACGATTTGTGAAAGTTTGATCCGGATCCGATTACTATATCATATAGCTGCCATACAAACGACCGATATGAAAACAAGTCTTTGTATGGAAACCTCTTTTGTTTTCTAAGCTATTGCAACCGAATTCAACATTTATTTATTTGACATAACTATACACGATTTGTGAAAGTTTGGTCCGGATCGGATCACTATCTCATATAGATGATATACAAACGACCAATATGAAAACAAGTCTTTGTATGGGAACCTTTTTGTATTCCAAGCTATTGCAACCGAATTCAACATTTATTTATTTGATATCGCCATACACGATTTGTGAAAGTTTGGTCCGGATCGGATGACTATATCATACAGCTGCCATACAAACGACCGTTATGAAAACAAGTCTTTGTATGGAAACCTCTTTTGTTTTCTAAGCTATTGCAACCGAATTCAACATTTATTTATGTGACATAGCCATACACGATTTGTGAAAGTTTGATCCGGATCGGATTACTATATCATATAGCTGCCATACAAACGACCGATATGAAAGGTTGGTCCGGATCGTATCACTATCTCATTTAGCTGCCATACAAACCACCGATATGAAAACAAGTCTTTGTATGGAAACCTCTTTTGTTTTCTAAGCTATTGCAACCGAATTCAACATTTATATATTTAATATAGCCATACACGATTTGTGAAAGTTTTGGTCCGGATCTGATTACTATATCATATAGCTGCCATACAAACGACCGATATGAAAACAAGTCTTTGTATGGAAACCTCTTTTGTTTTCTAAGCTATTGCAACCGAATTCATCATTTATTCATATGACATAGCCATACACTATTTGTGAAAGGTTGGTCCGGATCGTATCACTATCTCATTTAGCTGCCATACAAACTACCGATATGAAAACAAGTCTTTGTATGGAAACCCCTTTTGTTTTCTAAGCTATTGCAACCGAATTCAACATTTATTTATGTGACATAGCCATACACGATTTATGAAAGGTTGATCCGGATCGTATCACTATCTCATTTAGCTGCCATACAAACCACCGATATGAAAACAAGTCTTTGTATGGAAACCTCTTTTGTTTTCTAAGCTATTGCAACCGAATTCAACATTTATTTATTTGATATAGCCGTACATGATTTGTGAAAGTTTGGTCCGGATCGGATCACTATCTCATATAGCTGATATACAAACGACCAATATAAAAACAAGTCTTTGTATGGGAACCTTTTTTGTATTCCAAGCTATTGCAACCGAATTCAATATTTATTTATTTGATATCGCCATACACGATTTGTGAAAGTTTGGTCCGGATCGGATTACTATATCATAAAGCTGCCATACAAACGACCGATATGAAAACAAGTCTTTGTATGGAAACCTCTTTTGTTTTCTAAGCTATTGCAACCGAATTCAACATTTATTTATGTGACGTAGCCATACACGATTTATGAAAGGTTGGTCCGGATCGTATCACTATCTCATTTAGCTGCCATACAAACCACCGATATGAAAACAAGTCTTTGTATGGAAACCTTTTTTGTTTTCTAAGCTATTGCAACCGAATTCAACATTTATTTATGTGACATAGCCATATACGATTTGTGAAAGTTTGATCCGGATCGGATTACTATATCATATAGCTGCCATACAAACGACCGATATGAAAACAAGTCTTTGTACGGAAACCTCTTTTGTTTTCTAAGCTATTGCAACCGAATTCAACATTTATTCATTTAACGTAGTGAAAGGTTGGTCCGGATCGTATCACTATCTCATATAGCTGATATACAAACGACCAATATGAAAACAAGTCCGAATTCAACATTTATTCATTTGACATAGCCATACACGATTTGTGAAAGGTTGGTCCGGATCGTTTCCCTATCTCATATAGCTGCCATACAAACTACCGATATGAAAACAAGTCTTTGTATGGAAACCTTTTTTGTTTTCTAAGCTATTGCAACCGAATTCAACATTTATTTATTTGACATAGCCATACACGATTTGTAAAAGTTTGATCTGGATCGGATTACTATATCATATAGCTGCTATACAAACGACCGATATGAAAACAAGTCTTTGTATGGAAACCTTTTTTGTTTTCTAAGCTATTGCAACCGAATTCAACATTTATTTATTTGACATAGCCGTACACGATTTATGAAAGGTTGGTCCGGATCGGATCACTATCTCATATAGCTGATATACAAAGGACCAATATGAAAACAATTCATTTTATGGGAACCTTTTTTGTATTCCAAGCTATTGCAACCGAATTCAACATTTATTTATTTGATATAGCCGTACATGATTTGTGAAAGTTTGGTCCGGATCGGATCACTATCTCATATAGCTGATATACAAACGACCAATATGAAAACAAGTCATTGTATGGGAACCTTTTTTGTATTCCAAGCTATTGCAACCGAATTCAACATTTATTTATTTGATATAGCCATACACGATTTGTGAAAGTTTGGTCCGGATCGGATTACTATATCATATAGCTGCCATACAAACGACCGATATGAAAACAAGTGTTTGTATGGAAACCTTTTTTGTTTTCTAAGCTATTGCAACCGAATTCAACATTTATTTATTTGACATAGCCATACACGATTTGTAAAAGTTTGATCTGGATCGGATTACTATATCATATAGCTGCTATACAAACGACCGATATGAAAACAAGTCTTTGTATGGAAACCTTTTTTGTTTTCTAAGCTATTGCAACCGAATTCAACATTTATTTATTTGACATAGCCATACACGATTTGTAAAAGTTTGATCTGGATCGGATTACTATATCATATAGCTGCTATACAAACGACCGATATGAAAACAAGTCTTTGTATGGAAACCTTTTTGTTTTCTAAGCTATTGCAACCGAATTCAACATTTATTTATTTGACATAGCCATACACGATTTGTAAAAGTTTGATCTGGATCGGATTACTATATCATATAGCTGCTATACAAACGACCGATATGAAAACAAGTCCGAATTCAACATTTATTCATTTGACATAGCCATACACGATTTGTGAAAGGTTGGTCCGGATCGTATTACTATCTCATATAGCTGCCATACAAACTACCGATATGAAAACAAGTCTTTGTATGGAAACCTTTTTTGTTTTCTAAGCTATTGCAACCGAATTCAACACTTATTTATTTGACATAGCCGTACACGATTTGTAAAAGTTTGATCTGGATCGGATTACTATATCATATAGCTGTCATACAAACGACCGATATGAAAACAAGTCTTTGTATGGAAACCTTTTTGTTTTCTAAGCTATTGCAACCGAATTCAACATTTATTTATGTGACATAGGCGTACACGATTTGTAAAAGTTTGATCTGGATCGGATTACTATATCATATAGCTGCCATACAAACGACCGATATAACAAACAAGTCTCTGTATGGAAACGTTTTTTGTTTTCCAAGCTATTGCAACCGAATTCAACATTTATTCATTTAACATTGCCATAAACGATTTGTGAAAGTTTGGTCCGGATCGGGTCACTATATCATATAGCTGCCATACAAACGACCGATATGAAAACAAGTCTTTGTATGGAAACCTCTTTTGTTTTCTAAGCTTTTGCAACCGAATTCAACATTTATTCATTTAACGTAGCCATACACGATTTGTGAAAGGTTGGTCCGGATCGTATCACTATCTCATATAGCTGATATACAAACGACCAATATGAAACCAAGTCCAAGTCATTTGACATAGCCATACACGATTTGTGAAAGTTTGATCCGGATCGGATTACTATATCATATAGCTGCCATACAAACGACCGATATGAAAACAAGTCTTTGTATGGGAAACCTCTTTTGTTTTCTAAGCTATTGCAACCGAATTCAAAATTTATTCATTTGACATAGCCATACATGATTTGTAAAAGTTTGATCCGGATCGGATTACTATATCATATAGCTGCCATACAAACGAACGATATGAAAACAAGTCTTTGTATGGAAACCTCTTTTGTTTTCTAAGCTATTGCAACCGAATTCAACATTTATTCATTTAACGTAGCCATACACGATTTGTGAAAGGTTGGTCCGGATCGTATCACTATCTCATATAGCTGCCATACAAACTACCGATATGAAAACAAGTATTTGTATGGAAACCTTTTTGTTTTTTAAGCTATTGCAAACGAATTCAACATTTATTTATTTGACATAGCCGTACACGATTTGTAAAAGTTTGATCTGGATCGGATTACTATATCATATAGCTGCCATACAAACGACCGATATAACAAACAAGTCTCTGTATGGAAACCTCTTTTGTTTTCTAAGCTATTGCAACCGAATTCAACATTTATTTATTTGATATAGCCGTACATGATTTGTGAAAGTTTGGTCCGGATCGGATCACTATCTCATATAGCTGATATACAAACGACCAATATGAAAACAAGTCTTTGTATGGGAACCTTTTTGTATTCCAAGCTATTGCAACCGAATTCAACATTTATTTATTTGATATAGCCATACACGATTTGTGAAAGTTTAGTCCGGATCGGATTACTATATCATATAACTGCCATACAAACGACCGATATGAAAACAAGTCTTTGTATGGAAACCTCTTTTGTTTTCTAAGCTATTGCAACCGAATTCAACACTTATTCATTTGATATAGCCGTACATGATTTGTGACAGTTTGGTCCGGATCGGATCACTATCTCATATAGCTGATATACAAACGACCAATATGAAACCAAGTCCGAATTCAACATTTATTCATTTGACATAGCCATACACGATTTGTGAAAGTTTGATCCGGATCGGATTACTATATCATATAGCTGCCATACAAACGATCGATATGAAAACAAGTCTTTGTATGGAAACCTTTTTTGTTTTCTAAGCTATTGCAACCGAATTCAACATTTATTTATTTGACATAGCGGTACACGATTTATGAAAGGTTGGTCCGGATCGGATCACTATCTCATATAGCTGATATACAAACGACCAATATGAAAACAATTCATTTTATGGGAACCTTTTTTGTATTCCAAGCTATTGCAACCGAATTCAACATTTATTTATTTGATATAGCCGTACATGATTTGTGAAAGTTTGGTCCGGATCGGATCACTATCTCATATAGCTGATATACAAACGACCAATATGAAAACAAGTCTTTGTATGGGAACCTTTTTTGTATTCCAAGCTATTGCAACCGAATTCAACATTTATTTATTTGATATAGCCATACATGATTTGTGAAAGTTTGGTCCGGATCGGATTACTATATCATATAGCTGCCATACAAACGACCGATATGAAAACAAGTGTTTGTATGGAAACGTCTTTTGTTTTCTAAGCTATTGCAACCGAATTCAACATTTATTTATGTGATATAGCCATACACGATTTGTGAAAGGTTAGTCCGGATCGGATCACTATCTCATATAGCTCATATACAAACGACCGATATGAAAACAAGTGTTTGTATGGAAACCTCTTTTGTTTTCTAAGCTATTGCAACCGAATTCAACATTTATTCATTTGATATAGCCGTACATGATTTGTGAAAGTTTGGTCCGGATCGGATTACTATATCATATAGCTGCCATACAAACGACCGATATGAAAACAAGTGTTTGTATGGAAACCTCTTTTGTTTTGTAAGCTATTGCAACCGAATTCAACATTTATTCATTTGATATAGCCGTACATGATTTGTGACAGTTTGGTCCGGATCGGATCACTATCTCATATAGCTGATATACAAACGACCAATATGAAAACAAGTCCGAATTCAACATTTATCCATTTGACATAGCCATACACGATTTGTGAAAGGTTGGTCCGGATCGTATCACTATCTCATATAGCTGCCATACAAACTACCGATATGAAAACAAGTCTTTGTATGGAAACCTTTTTTGTTTTCTAAGCTATTGCAACCGAATTCAACATTTATTTATTTGACATAGCCGTACACGATTTGTAAAAGTTTGATCTGGATCGGATTACTATATCATATAGCTGCTATACAAACGACCGATATGAAAACAAGTCTTTGTATGGAAACCTTTTTTGTTTTCTAAGCTATTGCAACCGAATTCAACATTTATTTATGTGACATAGCCGTACACGATTTGTAAAAGTTTGATCTGGATCGGATTACTATATCATATAGCTGCCATACAAACGACCGATATAACAAACAAGTCTCTGTATGGAAACGTTTTTTGTTTTCCAAGCTATTGCAACCGAATTCAACATTTATTCATTTAGCATTGCCATAAACGATTAGTGAAAGTTTGGTCCGGATCGGGTTACTATATCATATAGCTGCCATACAAACGACCGATATGAAACCAAGTCCGAATTCAACATTTATTCATTTGACATAGCTATACACGATTTGTGAAAGTTTGATCCGGATCGGATTACTATATCATATAGCTGCCATACAAACGACCGATATGAAAAGAAGTCTTTGTATGGAAACCTCTTTGTTTTCTAAGCTATTGCAACCGAATTCAACATTTATTCATTTGACATAGCCATACATGATTTGTAAAAGTTTGATCCGGATCGGATTACTATATCATATAGCTGCCATACAAACGAACGATATGAAAACAAGTCTTTGTATGGAAACCTCTGTTGTTTTCTAAGCTATTGCAACCGAATTCAACATTTATTCATTTAACGTAGCCATACACGATTTGTGAAAGGTTGGTCCGGATCGTATCACTATCTCATATAGCTGCCATACAAACTACCGATATGAAAACAAGTCTTTGTATGGAAACCTTTTTTGTTTTTTAAGCTATTGCAAATGAATTCAACATTTATTTATTTGACATAGCCGTACACGATTTGTAAAAGTTTGATCTGGATCGGATTACTATATCATATAGCTGCCATACAAACGACCGATATAACAAACAAGTCTCTGTATGGAAACCTCTTTTGTTTTCTAAGCTATTGCAACCGAATTCAACATTTATTTATTTGATATAGCCGTACATGATTTGTGAAAGTTTGGTCCGGATCGGATCACTATCTCATATAGCTGATATACAAACGACCAATATGAAAACAAGTCTTTGTATGGGAACCTTTTTTGTATTCCAAGCTATTGCAACCGAATTCAACATTTATTTATTTGATATAGCCATACACGATTTGTGAAAGTTTAGTCCGGATCGGATTACTATATCATATAGCTGCCATACAAACGACCGATATGAAAACAAGTCTTTGTATGGAAACCTCTTTTGTTTTCTAAGCTATTGCAACCGAATTCAACACTTATTCATTTGATATAGCCGTACATGATTTGTGACAGTTTGGTCCGGATCGGATCACTATCTCATATAGCTGATATACAAACGACCAATATGAAAACAAGTCCGAATTCAACATTTATTCATTTGACATAGCCATACACGATTTGTGAAAGGTTGGTCCGGATCGTATCACTATCTCATATCTCTGCCATACAAACGACCGATATAACAAACAAGTCTCTGTATGGAAACGTTTTTTGTTTTCCAAGCTATTGCAACCGAATTCAACATTTATTTATTTGACATAGCCGTACACGATTTATGAAAGGTTGGTCCGGATCGTATCACTATCTCATTTAGCTGCCATACAAACCACCGATATGAAAACAAGTCTTTGTATGGAAACCTTTTTTGTTTTCTAAGCTATTGCAACCGAATTCAACATTTATTTATGTGACATAGCCATATACGATTTGTGAAAGTTTGATCCGGATCGGATTACTATATCATATAGCTGCCATACAAACGATCGATATGAAAACAAGTCTTTGTATGGAAACCTCTTTTGTTTTCTAAGCTATTGCAACCGAATTCAACATTTATTCATTTAACGTAGCCATACACGATTTGTGAAAGGTTGGTCCGGATCGTATCACTATCTCATATAGCTGCCATACAAACTACCGATATGAAAACAAATCTTTGTATGGAAACCTTTTTTGTTTTCTAAGCTATTGCAACCGAATTCAACATTTATTTATTTGACATAGCCGTACACGATTTATGAAAGGTTGGTCCGGATCGTATCACTATCTCATTTAGCTGCCATACAAACCACCGATATGAAAACAAGTCTTTGTATGGAAACCTTTTTTGTTTTCTAAGCTATTGCAACCGAATTCAACATTTATTTATGTGACATAGCCATATACGATTTGTGAAAGTTTGATCCGGATCGGATTACTATATCATATAGCTGCCATACAAACGACCGATATGAAAACAAGTCTTTGTATGGAAACCTCTTTTGTTTTCTAAGCTATTGCAACCTAATTCAACATTTATTCATTTAACGTAGCCATACACGATTTGTGAAAGGTTGGTCCGGATCGTATCACTATCTCATATAGCTGATATACAAACGACCAATATGAAAACAATTCTTTTTATGGGAACCTTTTTTGTATTCCAAGCTATTGCAACCGAATTCAACATTTATTCATTTGACATAGCCATACACGATTTGTGAAAGTTTGATCCGGATTGGATTACTATATCATATAGCTGCCATACAAACGACCGATATGAAAACAAGTCTTTGTATGGAAACCTCTTTTGTTTTCTAAGCTATTGCAACCGAATTCAACATTTATTTATTTGATATAGCCGTACATGATTTGTGAAAGGTTGGTCCGGATCGTATCACTATCTCATATAGCTGCCATACAAACTACCGATATGAAAACAAATCTTTGTGTGGAAACCTTTTTTGTTTTCTAAGCTATTGCAACCGAATTCAACATTTATTTATTTGACATAGCCATACACGATTTATGAAAGGTTGGTCCGGATCGTATCACTATCTCATTTAGCTGCCATACAAACTACCGATATGAAAACAAATCTTTGTATGGAAACCTTTTTTGTTTTCTAAGCTATTGCAACCGAATTCAACATTTATTTATTTGACATGGCCGTACACGATTTATGAAAGGTTGGTCCGGATCGTATCACTATCTCATTTAGCTGCCATACAAACCACCGATATGAAAACAAGTCTTTGTATGGAAACCTTTTTTGTTTTCTAAACTATTGCAACCGAATTCAACATTTATTTATGTGACATAGCCATATACGATTTGTGAAAGTTTGATCCGGATCGGATTACTATATCATATAGCTGCCATACAAACGACCGATATGAAAACAAGTCTTTGTATGGAAACCTCTTTTGTTTTCTAAGCTATTGCAACCGAATTCAACATTTATTCATTTAACGTAGCCATACACGATTTGTGAAAGGTTGGTCCGGATCGTATCACTATCTCATATAGCTGCCATACAAACTACCGATATGAAAACAAGTCTTTGTATGGAAACCTTTTTGTTTTTTAAGCTATTGCAAACGAATTCAACATTCATTTATTTGACATAGCCGTACACGATTTGTAAAAGTTTGATCTGGATCGGATTACTATATCATATAGCTGCCATACAAACGACCGATATAACAAACAAGTCTCTGTATGGAAACCTCTTTTGTTTTCTAAGCTATTGCAACCGAATTCAACATTTATTTATTTGATATAGCCGTACATGATTTGTGAAAGTTTGGTCCGGATCGGATCACTATCTCATATAGCTGATATACAAACGACCAATATGAAAACAAGTCTTTGTATGGGAACCTTTTTTGTATTCCAAGCTATTGCAACCGAATTCAACATTTATTTATTTGATATAGCCATACACGATTTGTGAAAGTTTAGTCCGGATCGGATTACTATATCATATAGCTGCCATACAAACGACCGATATGAAAACAAGTCTTTGTATGGAAACCTCTTTGTTTTCTAAGCTATTGCAACCGAATTCAACACTTATTCATTTGATATAGCCGTACATGATTTGTGACAGTTTGGTCCGGATCGGATCACTATCTCATATAGCTGATATACAAACGACCAATATGAAAA
The DNA here is from genome assembly GCA_035047645.1 of Drosophila merina. Lineage (NCBI taxonomy): Eukaryota > Metazoa > Arthropoda > Insecta > Diptera > Drosophilidae > Drosophila > Drosophila merina. Next base: position 1,166,393 of record JAWNPH010000020.1, on the reverse strand, counting down.
CAAGTCCGAATTCAACATTTATTCATTTGACATAGCCATACACGATTTGTGAAAGGTTGGTCCGGATCGTATCACTATCTCATATCTCTGCCATACAAACGACCGATATGAAAACAAGTCTTTGTATGGAAACCTCTTTTGTTTTCTAAGCTATTGCAACCGAATTCAACATTTATTCATTTAACGTAGCCATACACGATTTGTGAAAGGTTGGTCCGGATCGTATCACTATCTCATATAGCTGCCATACAAACTACCGATATGAAAACAAATCTTTGTATGGAAACCTTTTTGTTTTCTAAGCTATTGCAACCGAATTCAACATTTATTTATTTGAGATAGCCGTACACGATTTATGAAAGGTTGGTCCGGATCGTATCACTATCTCATTTAGCTGCCATACAAACCACCGATATGAAAACAAGTCTTTGTATGGAAACCTTTTTTGTTTTCTAAGCTATTGCAACCGAATTCAACATTTACTTATGTGACATAGCCATATACGATTTGTGAAAGTTTGATCCGGATCGGATTACTATATCATATAGCTGCCATACAAACGACCGATATGAAAACAAGTCTTTGTATGGAAACCTCTTTGTTTTCTAAGCTATTGCAACCGAATTCAACATTTATTTATTTAACGTAGCCATACACGATTTGTGAAAGGTTGGTCCGGATCGTATCACTATCTCATATAGCTGATATACAAACGACCAATATGAAAACAAGTCCGAAATCAACATTTATTCATTTGACATAGCTATACACGATATGTGAAAGTTTGGTCCGGATCGTATCACTATCTCATATAGCTGCCATACAAACTACCGATATGAAAACAAGTCTTTGTATGGAAACCTTTTTTGTTTTCTAAGCTATTGCAACCGAATTCAACATTTATTTATTTGACATAGCCGTACACGATTTGTAAAAGTTTGATCTGGATCGGATTACTATATCATATAGCTGCTATACAAACGACCGATATGAAAACAAGTCTTTGTATGGAAACCTTTTTTGTTTTCTAAGCTATTGCAACCGAATTCAACATTTATTTATGTGACATAGCCATACACGATTTGTGAAAGGTTGGTCCGGATCGGATCACTATCTCATATAGCTGATATACAAACGACCAATATGAAAAAAATTCTTTTTATGGGAACCTTTTTTGTATTCCAAGCTATTGCAACCGAATTCAACATTTATTCATTTGACATAGCCATACACGATTTGTGAAAGTTTGATCCGGATTGGATTACTATATCATATAGCTGCCATACAAACGACCGATATGAAAACAAGTCTTTGTATGGAAACCTCTTTTGTTTTCTAAGCTATTGCAACCGAATTCAACATTTATTTATTTGATATAGCCGTACATGATTTGTGAAAGGTTGGTCCGGATCGTATCACTATCTCATATAGCTGCCATACAAACTACCGATATGAAAACAAATCTTTGTATGGAAACCTTTTTTGTTTTCTAAGCTATTGCAACCGAATTCAACATTTATTTATTTGACATAGCCGTACACGATTTATGAAAGGTTGGTCCGGATCGTATCACTATCTCATTTAGCTGCCATACAAACTACCGATATGAAAACAAATCTTTGTATGGAAACCTTTTTTGTTTTCTAAGCTATTGCAACCGAATTCAACATTTATTTATTTGACATAGCCGTACACGATTTATGAAAGGTTGGTCCGGATCGTATCACTATCTCATTTAGCTGCCATACAAACCACCGATATGAAAACAAGTCTTTGTATGGAAACCTTTTTTGTTTTCTAAGCTATTGCAACCGAATTCAACATTTGTTTATGTGACATAGCCATATACGATTTGTGAAAGTTTGATCCGGATCGGATTACTATATCATATAGCTGCCATACAAACGACCGATATGAAAACAAGTCTTTGTATGGAAACCTCTTTTGTTTTCTAAGCTATTGCAACCGAATTCAACATTTATTCATTTAACGTAGCCATACACGATTTGTGAAAGGTTGGTCCGGATCGTATCACTATCTCATATAGCTGCCATACAAACTACCGATATGAAAACAAATCTTTGTATGGAAACCTTTTTTGTTTTCTAAGCTATTGCAACCGAATTCAACATTTATTTATTTGACATAGCCGTACACGATTTATGAAAGGTTGGTCCGGATCGTATCACTATCTCATTTAGCTGCCATACAAACCACCGATATGAAAACAAGTCTTTGTATGGAAACCTTTTTTGTTTTCTAAGCTATTGCAACCGAATTCAACATTTATTTATGTGACATAGCCATATACGATTTGTGAAAGTTTGATCCGGATCGGATTACTATATCATATAGCTGCCATACAAACGACCGATATGAAAACAAGTCTTTGTATGGAAACCTCTTTGTTTTCTAAGCTATTGCAACCGAATTCAACATTTATTCATTTAACGTAGCCATACACGATTTGTGAAAGGTTGGTCCGGATCGTATCACTATCTCATATAGCTGATATACAAACGACCAATATGAAAACAAGTCCGAAATCAACATTTATTCATTTGACATAGCTATACACGATTTGTGAAAGTTTGGTCCGGATCGTATCACTATCTCATATAGCTGCCATACAAACTACCGATATGAAAACAAGTCTTTGTATGGAAACCTTTTTTGTTTTCTAAGCTATTGCAACCGAATTCAACATTTATTTATTTGACATAGCCGTACACGATTTGTAAAAGTTTGATCTGGATCGGATTACTATATCATATAGCTGCTATACAAACGACCGATATGAAAACAAGTCTTTGTATGGAAACCTTTTTTGTTTTCTAAGCTATTGCAACCGAATTCAACATTTATTTATGTGACATAGCCATACATGATTTGTGAAAGGTTGGTCCGGATCGGATCACTATCTCATATAGCTGATATACAAACGACCAATATGAAAACAATTCTTTTTATGGGAACCTTTTTAGTATTCCAAGCTATTGCAACCGAATTCAACATTTATTCATTTGACATAGCCATACACGATTTGTGAAAGTTTGATCCGGATTGGATTACCATATCATATAGCTGCCATACAAACGACCGATATGAAAACAAGTCTTTGTATGGAAACCTCTTTTGTTTTCTAAGCTATTGCAACCGAATTCAACATTTATTTATTTGATATAGCCGTACATGATTTGTGAAAGGTTGGTCCGGATCGTATCACTATCTCATATAGCTGCCATACAAACTACCGATATGAAAACAAATCTTTGTATGGAAACCTTTTTTGTTTTCTAAGCTATTGCAACCGAATTCAACATTTATTTATTTGACATAGCCGTACACGATTTATGAAAGGTTGGTCCGGATCGTATCACTATCTCATTTAGCTGCCATACAAACTACCGATATGAAAACAAATCTTTGTATGGAAACTTTTTTTGTTTTCTAAGCTATTGCAACCGAATTCAACATTTATTTATTTGACATAGCCGTACACGATTTATGAAAGGTTGGTCCGGATCGTATCACTATCTCATTTAGCTGCCATACAAACCACCGATATGAAAACAAGTCTTTGTATGGAAACCTTTTTTGTTTTCTAAGCTATTGCAACCGAATTCAACATTTATTTATGTGACATAGCCATATACGATTTGTGAAAGTTTGATCCGGATCGGATTACTATATCATATAGCTGCCATACAAACGACCGATATGAAAACAAGTCTTTGTATGGAAACCTCTTTGTTTTCTAAGCTATTGCAACCGAATTCAACATTTATTCATTTAACGTAGCCATACACGATTTGTGAAAGGTTGGTCCGGATCGTATCACTATCTCATATAGCTGATATACAAACGACCAATATGAAAACAAGTCCGAAATCAACATTTATTCATTTGACATAGCTATACACGATTTGTGAAAGTTTGGTCCGGATCGTATCACTATCTCATATAGCTGCCATACAAACTACCGATATGAAAACAAGTCTTTGTATGGAAACCTTTTTTGTTTTCTAAGCTATTGCAACCGAATTCAACATTTATTTATTTGACATAGCCGTACACGATTTGTAAAAGTTTGATCTGGATCGGATTACTATATCATATAGCTGCTATACAAACGACCGATATGAAAACAAGTCTTTGTATGGAAACCTTTTTTGTTTTCTAAGCTATTGCAACCGAATTCAACATTTATTTATGTGACATAGCCATACACGATTTGTGAAAGTTTGATCCGGATCGGATTACTATATCATATAGCTGCCATACAAACGACCGATATGAAAACAAGTCTTTGTATGGAAACCTCTTTTGTTTTCTAAGCTATTGCAACCGAATTCAACATTTATTCATTTAACGTAGCCATACACGATTTGTGAAAGGTTGGTCCGGATCGTATCACTATCTCATATAGCTGATATACAAACGACCAATATGAAAAGAAGTTCGAAATCAACATTTATTCATTTGACATAGCTATACACGATTTGTGAAAGTTTGGTCCAGATCGTATCACTATCTCATATAGGTGCCATACAAACTACCGATATGAAAACAAGTCTTTGTATGGAAACCTTTTTTGTTTTGTAAGCTATTGCAACCGAATTCAACATTTATTTATTTGACATAGCCGTACACGATTTGTAAAAGTTTGATCTGGATCGTATCACTATCTCATTTAGCTGCCATACAAACTACCGATATGAAAACAAATCTTTGTATGGAAACTTTTTTTGTTTTCTAAGCTATTGCAACCGAATTCAACATTTATTTATTTGACATAGCCGTACACGATTTCTGAAAGGTTGGTCCGGATCGGATCACTATCTCATATAGCTGATATACAAACGACCAATATGAAAACAAGTCTTTTTATGGGAACCTTTTTTGTATTCCAAGCTATTGCAACCGAATTCAACATTTATTCATTTGACATAGCCAGACACGATTTGTGAAAGTTTGATCCGGATTGGATTACTATATCATATAGCTGCCATACAAACGACCGATATGAAAACAAGTCTTTGTATGGAAACCTCTTTTGTTTTCTAAGCTATTGCAACCGAATTCAACATTTATTTATGTGACATAGCCATACACGATTTGTGAAAGGTTGGTCCGGATCGGATCACTATCTCATATAGCTGATATACAAACGACCAATATGAAAACAAGTCTTTTTATGGGAACCTTTTTTGTATTCCAAGCTATTGCAACCGAATTCAACATTTATTCATTTGACATAGCCATACACGATTTGTGAAAGTTTGATCCGGATTGGATTACTATATCATATAGCTGCCATACAAACGACCGATATGAAAACAAGTCTTTGTATGGAAACCTCTTTTGTTTTCTAAGCTATTGCAACCGAATTCATCATTTATTCATATGACATAGCCATACACGATTTGTGAAAGTTTGGTCCGGATCGGATCACTATCTCATATAGCTGATATACAAACGACCAATATGAAAACAAGTCTTTGTATGGGAACCTTTTTTGTATTCCAAGCTATTGCAACCGAATTCAACATTTATTCATTTGACATAGCCATACACGATTTGTGAAAGTTTGATCTGGATCGGATTACTATATCATATAGCTGCTATACAAACGACCGATATGAAAACAAGTCTTTGTATGGAAACCTTTTTTGTTTTCTAAGCTATTGCAACCGAATTCAACATTTATTCATATGACATAGCCATACACGATGTGTGAAAGTTTGATCCGGATCCGATTACTATATCATATAGCTGCCATACAAACGACCGATATGAAAACAAGTCTTTGTATGGAAACCTCTTTTGTTTTCTAAGCTATTGCAACCGAATTCAACATTTATTTATTTGACATAACCATACACGATTTGTGAAAGTTTGGTCCGGATCGGATCACTATCTCATATAGCTGATATACAAACGACCAATATGAAAACAAGTCTTTGTATGGGAACCTTTTTTGTATTCCAAGCTATTGCAACCGAATTCAACATTTATTTATTTGATATCGCCATACACGATTTGTGAAAGTTTGGTCCGGATCGGATTACTATATCATACAGCTGCCATACAAACGACCGTTATGAAAACAAGTCTTTGTATGGAAACCTCTTTGTTTTCTAAGCTATTGCAACCGAATTCAACATTTATTTATGTGACATAGCCATACACGATTTATGAAAGGTTGGTCCGGATCGTATCACTATCTCATTTAGCTGCCATACAAACCACCGATATGAAAACAAGTCTTTGTATGGAAACCTCTTTTGTTTTCTAAGCTATTGCAACCGAATTCAACATTTATTTATGTGACATAGCCATATTCGATTTGTGAAAGTTTGATCCGGATCGGATTACTATATCATATAGCTGCCATACAAACGACCGATATGAAAACAAGTCTTTTTATGGAAACCTCTTTTGTTTTCTAAGCTATTGCAACCGAATTCATATGACATAGCCATACACGATTTGTGAAAGGTTGGTCCGGATCGTATCACTATCTCATTTAGCTGCCATACAAACTACCGATATGAAAACAAGTCTTTGTATGGAAACCCCTTTTGTTTTCTAAGCTATTGCAACCGAATTCAACATTTATTTATGTGATATAGCCATACACGATTTATGAAAGGTTGGTCCGGATCGTATCACTATCTCATTTAGCTGCCATACAAACCACCGATATGAAAACAAGTCTTTGTATGGAAACCTCTTTTGTTTTCTAAGCTATTGCAACCGAATTCAACATTTATTTATTTGATATAGCCGTACATGATTTGTGAAAGTTTGGTCCGGATCGGATCACTATCTCATATAGCTGATATACAAACGACCAATATAAAAACCGAATTCAACATTTATTTATTTGATATAGCCGTACATGATTTGTGAAAGTTTGGTCCGGATCGGATCACTATCTCATATAGCTGATATACAAACGACCAATATAAAAACAAGTCTTTGTATGGGAACCTTTTTTGTATTTCAAGCTATTGCAACCGAATTCAACATTTATTTATTTGATATCGCCATACACGATTTGTGAAAGTTTGGTCCGGATCGGATTACTATATCATAAAGCTGCCATACAAACGACCGATATGAAAACAAGTCTTTGTATGGAAACCTCTTTTGTTTTCTAAGCTATTGCAACCGAATTCAACATTTATTTATGCGACATAGCCATACACGATTTATGAAATGTTGGTCCGGATCGTATCACTATCTCATTTAGCTGCCATACAAACCACCGATATGAAAACAAGTCTTTGTATGGAAACCTTTTTTGTTTTCTAAGCTATTGCAACCGAATTCAACATTTATTTATGTGACATAGCCGTATTCGATTTGTGAAAGTTTGATCCGGATCGGATTACTATATCATATAGCTGCCATACAAACGACCGATATGAAAACAAGTCTTTGTACGGAAACCTCTTTTGTTTTCTAAGCTATTGCAACCGAATTCAAAATTTATTCATTTAACGTAGCCATACACGATTTGTGAAAGGTTGGTCCGGATCGTATCACTATCTCATATAGCTGATATACAAACGACCAATATGAAAACAAGTCCGAATTCAACATTTATTCATTTGACATAGCCATACACGATTTGTGAAAGGTTGGTCCGGATCGTTTCCCTATCTCATATAGCTGCCATACAAACTACCGATATGAAAACAAGTCTTTGTATGGAAACCTTTTTTGTTTTCTAAGCTATTGCAACCGAATTCAACATTTATTTATTTGACATAGCCATACACGATTTGTAAAAGTTTGATCTGGATCGGATTACTATATCATATAGCTGCCATACAAACGACCGATATGAAAACAAGTCTTTGTATGGAAACCTTTTTTGTTTTCTAAGCTATTGCAACCGAATTCAACATTTATTTATTTGACATAGCCGTACACGATTTATGAAAGGTTGGTCCGGATCGGATCACTATCTCATATAGCTGATATACAAACGACCAATATGAAAACAATTCATTTTATGGGAACCTTTTTTGTATTCCAAGCTATTGCAACCGAATTCAACATTTATTTATTTGATATAGCCGTACATGATTTGTGAAAGTTTGGTCCGGATCGGATCACTATCTCATATAGCTGATATACAAACGACCAATATGAAAACAAGTCTTTGTATGGGAACCTTTTTTGTATTCCAAGCTATTGCAACCGAATTCAACATTTATTTATTTGATATAGCCATACACGATTTGTGAAAGTTTGGTCCGGATCGGATTACTATATCATATAGCTGTCATACAAACTACCGATATGAAAACAAGTGTTTGTATGGAAACGTCTTTTGTTTTCTAAGCTATTGCAACCGAATTCAACATTTATTTATGTGATATAGCCATACACGATTTGTGAAAGGTTAGTCCGGATCGGATCACTATCTCATATAGCTCATATACAAACGACCGATATGAAAACAAGTGTTTGTATGGAAACCTCTTTTGTTTTCTAAGCTATTGCAACAGAATTCAACATTTATTCATTTGATATAGCCGTACATGATTTGTGAAAGTTTGGTACGGATCGGATTACTATATCATATAGCTGCCATACAAACGACCAATATGAAAACAAGTCCGAATTCAACATTCATTCATTTGACATAGCCATACACGATTTGTGAAAGGTTGGTCCGGATCGTATCACTATCTCATATAGCTGCCATACAAACTACCGATATGAAAACAAGTCTTTGTATGGAAACCTTTTTTGTTTTCTAAGCTATTGCAACCGAATTCAACATTTATTTATTTGACATAGCCGTACACGATTTGTAAAAGTTTGATCTGGATCGGATTACTATATCATATAGCTGCTATACAAACGACCGATATGAAAACAAGTCTTTGTATGGAAACCTTTTTTGTTTTCTAAGCTATTGCAACCGAATTCAACATTTATTTATGTGACATAGCCGTACACGATTTGTAAAAGTTTGATCTGGATCGGATTACTATATCATATAGCTGCCATACAAACGACCGATATAACAAACAAGTCTCTGTATGGAAACGTTTTTTGTTTTCCAAGCTATTGCAACCGAATTCAACATTTATTCATTTAACATTGCCATAAACGATTTGTGAAAGTTTGTTCCGGATCGGGTCACTATATCATATAGCTGCCATACAAACGACCGATATGAAAACAAGTCTTTGTATGGAAACCTTTTTTGTTTTCTAAGCTATTGCAACCGAATTCAACATTTATTTATTTGACATAGCCGTACACGATTTATCAAAGGTTGGTCCGGATCGGATCACTATCTCATATAGCTGATATACAAACGACCAATATGAAAACAATTCATTTTATGGGAACCTTTTTTGTATTCCAAGCTATTGCAACCGAATTCAACATTTATTTATGTGACATAGCCGTACACGATTTGTAAAAGTTTGATCTGGATCGGATTACTATATCATATAGCTGCCATACAAACGACCGATATGAAAACAAGTCTTTGTATGGAAACCTCTTTTGTTTTCTAAGCTTTTGCAACCGAATTCAACATTTATTCATTTAACGTAGCCATACACGATTTGTGAAAGGTTGGTCCGGATCGTATCACTATCTCATATAGCTGATATACAAACGACCAATATGAAACCAAGTCCGAATTCAACATTTATTCATTTGACATAGCCATACACGATTTGTGAAAGTTTGATCCGGATCGGATTACTATATCATATAGCTGCCATACAAACGACCGATATGAAAAGAAGTCTTTGTATGGAAACCTCTTTTGTTTTCTAAGCTATTGCAACCGAATTCAACATTTATTCATTTGACATAGCCATACATGATTTGTAAAAGTTTGATCCGGATCGGATTACTATATCATATAGCTGCCATACAAACGAACGATATGAAAACAAGTCTTTGTATGGAAACCTCTTTTGTTTTCTAAGCTATTGCAACCGAATTCAACATTTATTCATTTAACGTAGCCATACACGATTTGTGAAAGGTTGGTCCGGATCGTATCACTATCTCATATAGCTGCCATACAAACTACCGATATGAAAACAAGTCTTTGTATGGAAACCTTTTTTGTTTTTTAAGCTATTGCAAACGAATTCAACATTTATTTATTTGACATAGCCGTACACGATTTGTAAAAGTTTGATCTGGATCGGATTACTATATCATATAGCTGCCATACAAACGACCGATATAACAAACAAGTCTCTGTATGGAAACCTCTTTTGTTTTCTAAGCTATTGCAACCGAATTCAACATTTATTTATTTGATATAGCCGTACATGATTTGTGAAAGTTTGGTCCGGATCGGATCAGTATCTCATATAGCTGATATACAAACGACCAATATGAAAACAAGTCTTTGTATGGGAACCTTTTTTGTATTCCAAGCTATAGCAACCGAATTCAACATTTATTTATTTGATATAGCCATACACGATTTGTGAAAGTTAAGTCCGGATCGGATTACTATATCATATAGCTGCCATACAAACGACCGATATGAAAACAAGTCTTTGTATGGAAACCTCTTTTGTTTTCTAAGCTATTGCAACCGGATTCAACACTTATTCATTTGATATAGCCGTACATGATTTGTGACAGTTTGGTCCGGATCGGATCACTATCTCATATAGCTGATATACAAACGACCAATATGAAAACAAGTCCGAATTCAACATTTATTCATTTGACATAGCCATACACGATTTGTGAAAGGTTGGTCCGGATCGTATCACTATCTCATATCTCTGCCATACAAACGACCGATATAACAAACAAGTCTCTGTATGGAAACGTTTTTTGTTTTCCAAGCTATTGCAACCGAATTCAACATTTATTCATTTAACATTGCCATAAACGATTTGTGAAAGTTTGGTCCGGATCGGGTCAGTATATCATATAGCTGCCATACAAACGACCGATATGAAAACAAGTCTTTGTATGGAAACCCCTTTTGTTTTCTAAGCTATTGTAACCGAATTCAACATTTATTCATTTAACGTAGCCATACACGATTTGTGAAAGGTTGGTCCGGATCGTATCACTATCTCATATAGCTGCCATACAAACTACCGATATGAAAACAAGTCTTTGTATGGAAACCTTTTTTGTTTTCTAAGCTATTGCAAACGAATTCAACATTTATTTATTTGACATAGCCGTACACGATTTGTAAAAGTTTGATCTGGATCGGATTACTATATCATATAGCTGCTATACAAACGACCGATATGAAAACAAGTCTTTGTATGGAAACCTTTTTTGTTTTCTAAGCTATTGCAACCGAATTCAACATTTATTTATGTGACATAGCCGAACACGATTTGTAAAAGTTTGATCTGGATCGGATTACTATAACATATAGCTGCCATACAAACGATCGATATAACAAACAAGTCTCTGTATGGAAACGTTTTTTGTTTTCCAAGCTATTGCAACCGAATTCAACATTTATTCATTTAACATTGCCATAAACGATTTGTGAAAGTTTGTTCCGGATCGGGTCACTATATCATATAGCTGCCATACAAACGACCGATATGAAAACAAGTCTTTGTATGGAAACCTCTTTTGTTTTCTAAGCTTTTGCAACCGAATTCAACATTTATTCATTTAACGTAGCCATACACGATTTGTGAAAGGTTGGTCCGGATCGTATCACTATCTCATATAGCTGATATACAAACGACCAATATGAAACCAAGTCCGAATTCAACATTTATTCATTTGACATAGCCATACACGATTTGTGAAAGTTTGATCCGGATCGGATTACTATATCATATAGCTGCCATACAAACGACCGATATGAAAAGAAGTCTTTGTATGGAAACCTCTTTTGTTTTCTAAGCTATTGCAACCGAATTCAACATTTATTCATTTGACATAGCCATACATGATTTGTAAAAGTTTGATCCGGATCGGATTACTATATCATATAGCTGCCATACAAACGAACGATATGAAAACAAGCCTTTGTATGGAAACCTCTTTTGTTTTCTAAGCTATTGCAACCGAATTCAACATTTATTCATTTAACGTAGCCATACACGATTTGTGAAAGGTTGGTCCGGATCGTATCACTATCTCATATAGCTGCCATACAAACTACCGATATGAAAACAAGTCTTTGTATGGAAACCTTTTTTGTTTTTTAAGCTATTGCAAACGAATTCAACATTTATTTATTTGACATAGCCGTACACGATTTGTAAAAGTTTGATCTGGATCGGATTACTATATCATATAGCTGCCATACAAACGACCGATATAACAAACAAGTCTCTGTATGGAAACCTCTTTTGTTTTCTAAGCTATTGCAACCGAATTCAACATTTATTTATTTGATATAGCCGTACATGATTTGTGAAAGTTTGGTCCGGATCGGATCAGTATCTCATATAGCTGCCATACAAACGACCAATATGAAAACAAGTCTTTGTATGGGAACCTTTTTTGTATTCCAAGCTATAGCAACCGAATTCAACATTTATTTATTTGATATAGCCATACACGATTTGTGAAAGTTTAGTCCGGATCGGATTACTATATCATATAGCTGCCATACAAACGAACGATATTAAACAAGCCTTTGTATGGAAACCTCTTTTGTTTTCTAAGCTATTGCAACCGAATTCAACATTTATTCATTTAACGTAGCCATACACGATTTGTGAAAGGTTGGTCCGGATCGTATCACTATCTCATATAGCTGCCATACAAACGACCAATATGAAAACAAGTCTTTGTATGGGAACCTTTTTTGTATTCCAAGCTATAGCAACCGAATTCAACATTTATTTATTTGATATAGCCATACACGATTTGTGAAAGTTTAGTCCGGATCGGATTACTATATCATATAGCTGCCATACAAACGACCGATATGAAAACAAGTCTTTGTATGGAAACCTCTTTTGTTTTCTAAGCTATTGCAACCGAATTCAACACTTATTTATTTGATATAGCCGTACATGATTTGTGACAGTTTGGTCCGGATCGGATCACTATCTCATATAGCTGATATACAAACGACCAATATGAAAACAAGTCCGAATTCAACATTTATTCATTTGACATAGCCATACACGATTTGTGAAAGGTTGGTCCGGATCGTATCACTATCTCATATCTCTGCCATACAAACGACCGATATAACAAACAAGTCTCTATATGGAAACGTTTTTTGTTTTCCAAGCTATTGCAACCGAATTCAACATTTATTCTTTTAACATTGCCATAAACGATTTGTGAAAGTTTGGTCCGGATCGGGTCAGTATATCATATAGCTGCCATACAAACGACCGATATGAAAACAAGTCTTTGTATGGAAACCTCTTTTGTTTTCTAAGCTATTGTAACCGAATTCAACATTTATTCATTTAACGTAGCCATACACGATTTGTGAAAGGTTGGTCCGGATCGTATCACTATCTCATATAGCTGCCATACAAACTACCGATATGAAAACAAGTCTTTGTATGGAAACCTTTTTTGTTTTCTAAGCTATTGCAAACGAATTCAACATTTATTTATTTGACATAGCCGTACACGATTTGTAAAAGTTTGATCTGGATCGGATTACTATATCATATAGCTGCCATACAAACGACCGATATAACCAACAAGTCTCTGTATGGAAACGTTTTTTGTTTTCCAAGCTATTGCAACCGAATTCAACATTTATTCATTTAACTTTGCCATAAACGATTTGTGAAAGTTTGGTCCGGATCGGGTTACTATATCATATAGCTGCCATACAAACGACCGATATGAAAACAAGTTTTGTATGCAAACCTCTTTTGTTTTCTAAGCTATTGCAACCGAATTCAACATTTATTCATTTGACATAGCCATACACGATTTGTGAAAGTTTAGTCCGGATCGGATTACTATATCATATAGCTGCCATACAAACGAACGATATTAAACAAGCCTTTGTATGGAAACCTCTTTTGTTTTCTAAGCTATTGCAACCGAATTCAACATTTATTCATTTAACGTAGCCATACACGATTTGTGAAAGGTTGGTCCGGATCGTATCACTATCTCATATAGCTGCCATACAAACGACCAATATGAAAACAAGTCTTTGTATGGGAACCTTTTTTGTATTCCAAGCTATAGCAACCGAATTCAACATTTATTTATTTGATATAGCCATACACGATTTGTGAAAGTTTAGTCCGGATCGGATTACTATATCATATAGCTGCCATACAAACGACCGATATGAAAACAAGTCTTTGTATGGAAACCTCTTTTGTTTTCTAAGCTATTGCAACCGAATTCAACACTTATTCATTTGATATAGCCGTACATGATTTGTGACAGTTTGGTCCGGATCGGATCACTATCTCATATAGCTGATATACAAACGACCAATATGAAAACAAGTCCGAATTCAACATTTATTCATTTGACATAGCCATACACGATTTGTGAAAGGTTGGTCCGGATCGTATCACTATCTCATATCTCTGCCATACAAACGACCGATATAACAAACAAGTCTCTATATGGAAACGTTTTTTGTTTTCCAAGCTATTGCAACCGAATTCAACATTTATTCTTTTAACATTGCCATAAACGATTTGTGAAAGTTTGGTCCGGATCGGGTCAGTATATCATATAGCTGCCATACAAACGACCGATATGAAAACAAGTCTTTGTATGGAAACCTCTTTTGTTTTCTAAGCTATTGCAACCGAATTCAACATTTATTCATTTGACATAGCCATACACGATTTGTGAAAGTTTAGTCCGGATCGGATTACTATATCATATAGCTGCCATACAAACGAACGATATTAAACAAGCCTTTGTATGGAAACCTCTTTTTGTTTTCTAAGCTATTGCAACCGAATTCAACATTTATTCATTTAACGTAGCCATACACGATTTGTGAAAGGTTGGTCCGGATCGTATCACTATCTCATATAGCTGCCATACAAACGACCAATATGAAAACAAGTCTTTGTATGGGAACCTTTTTTGTATTCCAAGCTATAGCAACCGAATTCAACATTTATTTATTTGATATAGCCATACACGATTTGTGAAAGTTTAGTCCGGATCGGATTACTATATCATATAGCTGCCATACAAACGACCGATATGAAAACAAGTCTTTGTATGGAAACCTCTTTTGTTTTCTAAGCTATTGCAACCGAATTCAACACTTATTCATTTGATATAGCCGTACATGATTTGTGACAGTTTGGTCCGGATCGGATCACTATCTCATATAGCTGATATACAAACGACCAATATGAAAACAAGTCCGAATTCAACATTTATTCATTTGACATAGCCATACACGATTTGTGAAAGGTTGGTCCGGATCGTATCACTATCTCATATCTCTGCCATACAAACGACCGATATAACAAACAAGTCTCTATATGGAAACGTTTTTTGTTTTCCAAGCTACCAAGAACCGAATTCAACATTTATTCTTTTAACATTGCCATAAACGATTTGTGAAAGTTTGGTCCGGATCGGGTCAGTATATCATATAGCTGCCATACAAACGACCGATATGAAAACAAGTCTTTGTATGGAAACCTCTTTTGTTTTCTAAGCTATTGTAACCGAATTCAACATTTATTCATTTAACGTAGCCATACACGATTTGTGAAAGGTTGGTCCGGATCGTATCACTATCTCATATAGCTGCCATACAAACTACCGATATGAAAACAAGTCTTTGTATGGAAACCTTTTTTGTTTTCTAAGCTATTGCAAACGAATTCAACATTTATTTATTTGACATAGCCGTACACGATTTGTAAAAGTTTGATCTGGATCGGATTACTATATCATATAGCTGCCATACAAACGACCGATATAACCAACAAGTCTCTGTATGGAAACGTTTTTTGTTTTCCAAGCTATTGCAACCGAATTCAACATTTATTCATTTAACTTTGCCATAAACGATTTGTGAAAGTTTGGTCCGGATCGGGTTACTATATCATATAGCTGCCATACAAACGACCGATATGAAAACAAGTTTTGTATGCAAACCTCTTTTGTTTTCTAAGCTATTGCAACCGAATTCAACATTTATTCATTTGACATAGCCATACACGATTTGTGAAAGTTTGATCCGGATCGGATTACTATATCATATAGCTGCCATACAAACGACCGATATGAAAACAAGTCTTTGTATGGAAACCTCTTTGTTTTCTAAGCTATTGCAACCGAATTCAACACTTATTCATTTGATATAGCCGTACATGATTTGTGACAGTTTGGTCCGGATCGGATCACTATCTCATATAGCTGATATACAAACGACCAATATGAAAACAAGTCCGAATTCAACATTTATTCATTTGACATAGCCATACACGATTTGTGAAAGGTTGGTCCGGATCGTATCACTATCTCATATCTCTGCCATACAAACGACCGATATAACAAACAAGTCTTTGTATGGAAACGTTTTTTGTTTTCTAAGCTATTGCAACCGAATTCAACATTTATTTATGTGACATAGCCATACACGATTTGTGAAAGGTTGGTCCGGATCGGATCACTATCTCATATAGCTGATATACAAACGACCAATATGAAAACAAGTCTTTGTATGGGAACCTTTTTTGTATTCCAAGCTATTGCAACCGAATTCAACATTTATTTATTTGATATAGCCATACACGATTTGTGAAAGTTTGATCCGTATCGGATTACTATATCATATAGCTGCCATACAAACGACCGATATGAAAACAAGTCTTTGTATGGAAACCTCTTTTGTTTTCTAAGCTATTGCAACCGAATTCAACACTTATTCATTTGATATAGCCGTACATGATTTGTGACAGTTTGGTCCGGATCGGATCACTATCTCATATAGCTGATATACAAACGACCAATATGAAAACAAGTCCGAATTCAACATTTATTCATTTGACATAGCCATACACGATTTGTGAAAGGTTGGTCCGGATCGTATCACTATCTCATATCTCTTCCATACAAACGACCGATATAACAAACAAGTCTATGTATGGAAACGTTTTTTGTTTTCCAAGCTATTGCAACCGAATTCAACATTTATTCATTTAACATTGCCATAAACGATTTGTGAAAGTTTGGTCCGGATCGGGTCAGTATATCATATAGCTGCCATACAAACGACCGATATGAAAACAAGTCTTTGTATGGAAACCTCTTTTGTTTTCTAAGCTATTGCAACCGAATTCAACATTTATTCATTTAACGTAGCCATACACGATTTGTGAAAGGTTGGTCCGGATCGTATCACTATCTCATATAGCTCCATACAAACTACCGATATGAAAACAAGTCTTTGTATGGAAACCTTTTTTGTTTTCTAAGCTATTGCAAACGAATTCAACATTTATTTATTTGACATAGCCGTACACGATTTGTAAAAGTTTGATCTGGATCGGATTACTATATCATATAGCTGCCATACAAACGACCGATATAACCAACAAGTCTCTGTATGGAAACGTTTTTTGTTTTCCAAGCTATTGCAACCGAATTCAACATTTATTCATTTAACTTTGCCATACACGATTTGTGAAAGTTTGATCCGGATCGGATTACTATATCATATAGCTGCCATACAAACGACCGATATGAAAACAAGTCTTTGTATGGAAACCTTTTTTGTTTTCTAAGCTATTGCAACCGAATTTAACATTTATTTATGTGACATAGCCATACACGATTTGTGAAAGGTTGGTCCGGATCGGATCACTATCTCATATAGCTGATATACAAACGACCAATATGAAAACAAGTCTTTGTATGGGAACCTTTTTGTATTCCAAGCTATTGCAACCGAATTCAACATTTATTTATTTGATATAGCCATACACGATTTGTGAAAGTTTGGTCCGGATCGGATTACTATATCATATAGCTGCCATACAAACGACCGATATAACCAACAAGTCTCTGTATGGAAACCTCTTTTGTTTTCTAAGCTATTGCAACCGAATTCAACATTTATTCATTTGACATAGCCATACACGATTTGTGAAAGTTTGATCCGGATCGGATTACTATATCATATAGCTGCCATACAAACGACCGATATGAAAACAAGTCTTTGTATGGAAACCTTTTTTGTTTTCTAAGCTATTGCAACCGAATTTAACATTTATTTATGTGACATAGCCATACACGATTTGTGAAAGGTTGGTCCGGATCGGATCACTATCTCATATAGCTGATATACAAACGACCAATATGAAAACAAGTCTTTGTATGGGAACCTTTTTTGTATTCCAAGCTATTGCAACCGAATTCAACATTTATTTATTTGATATAGCCATACACGATTTGTGAAAGTTTGGTCCGGATCGGATTACTATATCATATAGCTGCCATACAAACGACCGATATGAAAACAAGTGTTTGTATGGAAACCTCTTTTGTTTTCTAAGCTATTGCAACCGAATTCAACATTTATTCATTTGATATAGCCGTACATGATTTGTGACAGTTTGGTCCGGATCGGATTACTATCTCATATAGCTGATATACAAACGACCAATATGAAAACAAGTCCGAATTCAACATTTATTCATTTGACATAGCCATACACGATTTGTGAAAGGTTGGTCCGGATCGTATCACTATCTCATATAGCTGCCATACAAACTACCGATATGAAAACAAGTCTTTGTATGGAAACCTTTTTTGTTTTCTAAGCTATTGCAACCGAATTCAACATTTACTCATTTGACATAGCCATACACGATTTGTAAAAGTTTGATCTGGATCGGATTACTATATCATATAGCTGCTATACAAACGATCGATATGAAAACAAGTCTTTGTATGGAAACCATTTTTGTTTTCTACGCTATTGCAACCGAATTCAACATTTATTTATGTGACATAGACGTACACGATTTGTAAAAGTTTGATCTGGATCGGATTACTATATCATATAGCTGCCATACAAACGACCGATATAACAAACAAGTCTCTGTATGGAAACGTTTTTTGTTTTCCAAGCTATTGCAACCGAATTCAACATTTATTCATTTAACATTGCCATAAACGATTTGTGAAAGTTTGGTCCGGATCGGGTCACTATATTATATAGCTGCCATACAAACGACCGATATGAAAACAAGTCTTTGTATGGAAACCTCTTTTGTTTTCTAAGCTATTGCAACCGAATTCAACATTTATTCATTTAACGTAGCCAAACACGATTTGTGAAAGGTTGGTCCGGATCGTATCACTATCTCATATAGCTGATATACAAACGACCAATATGAAAACAAGTCCGAATTCAACATTTATTCATTTGACATAGCCATACACGATTTGTGAAAGTTTGAGCCGGATCGGATTACTATATCATATAGCTGCCATACAAACGACCGATATGAAAACAAGTCTTTGAATGGAAACCTCTTTTGTTTTCTAAGCTATTGCAACCGAATTCAACATTTATTCATTTAACGTAGCCATACACGATTTGTGAAAGGTTGGTCCGGATCGTCTCACTATCTCATATAGCTGCCATACAAACTACCGATATGAAAACAAGTCTTTGTATGGAAATCTTTTTGTTTTCTAAGCTATTGCAAATGAATTCAACATTTATTTATTTGACATAGCCGTACACGATTTGTAAAAGTTTGATCTGTATCGGATTACTATATCATATAGCTGCTATACAAACGATCGATATGAAAACAAGTCTTTGTATGGAAACCTTTTTTGTTTTCTAAGCTATTGCAACCGAATTCAACATTTATTTATGTGACATAGCCATACACGATTTGTGAAAGGTTGGTCCGGATCGGATCACTATCTCATATAGCTGATATACAAACGACCAATATGAAAACAAGTCTTTGTATGGGAACCTTTTTTGTTTTCCAAGCTATTGCAACCGAATTCAACATTTATTCATTTAACATTGCCATAAACGATTTGTGAAAGTTTGTTCCGGATCGGGTCACTATCTCATATAGCTGATATACAAACGACCGATATGAAAACGAGTGTTTGTATGGAAACCTCTTTTGTTTTCTAAGCTATTGCAACCGAATTCAACATTTATTCATTTGATATAGCCGTACATGATTTGTGAAAGGTTGGTCCGGATCGGATCACTATCTCATATAGCTGATATACAAACGACCAATATGAAAACAAGTCTTTGTATGGAAACCTTTTTTGTTTTCTAAGCTATTGCAACCGAATTCAACATTTATTTATGTGACATAGCCATACACGATTTGTGAAAGGTTGGTCCGGATCGGATCACTATCTCATATAGCTGATATACAAACGACCGATATGAAAACAAGTGTTTGTATGGAAACCTCTTTTGTTTTCTAAGCTATTGCAACCGAATTCAACATTTATTCATTTGATATAGCCGTACATGATTTGTGAAAGGTTGGTCCGGATCGGATCACTATCTCATATAGCTGATATACAAACGACCAATATGAAAACAAGTCTTTGTATGGAAACCTTTTTTGTTTTCTAAGCTATTGCAACCGAATTCAACATTTATTTATGTGACATAGCCATACACGATTTGTGAAAGGTTGGTCCGGATCGGATCACTATCTCATATAGCTGATATACAAACGACCGATATGAAAACAAGTGTTTGTATGGAAACCTCTTTTGTTTTCTAAGCTATTGCAACCGAATTCAACATTTATTCATTTGATATAGCCGTACATGATTTGTGAAAGGTTGGTCCGGATCGGATCACTATCTCATATAGCTGATATACAAACGACCGATATGAAAACAAGTGTTTGTATGGAAACCTCTTTTGTTTTCTAAGCTATTGCAACCGAATTCAACATTTATTCATTTGATATAGCCGTACATGATTTGTGAAAGGTTGGTCCGGATCGGATCACTATCTCATATAGCTGATATACAAACGACCAATATGAAAACAAGTCTTTGTATGGAAACCTTTTTGTTTTCTAAGCTATTGCAACCGAATTCAACATTTATTTATGTGACATAGCCATACACGATTTGTGAAAGGTTGGTCCGGATCGGATCACTATCTCATATAGCTGATATACAAACGACCGATATGAAAACAAGTGTTTGTATGGAAACCTCTTTTGTTTTCTAAGCTATTGCAACCGAATTCAACATTTATTTATGTGACATAGCCATACACGATTTGTGAAAGGTTGGTCCGGATCGGATCACTATCTCATATAGCTGATATAAAAACGACCGATATGAAAACAAGTGTTTGTATGGAAACCTCTTTTGTTTTCTAAGCTATTGCAACCGAATTCAACATTTATTCATTTAACGTAGCCGTACACGATTTGTGAAAGGTTGGTCCGGATCGTATCACTATCTCATATCAATATCTCATATACAAACGACCAATATGAAAACAAGTCCGAATTCAACATTTATTCATTTGACATAGCCATACACGATTTGTGAAAGTTTGATCCGGATCGGATTTCTATATCATATAGCTGCCATACAAACGACCGATATGAAAACAAGTCTTTGTATGGGAACCTTTTTTGTGTTCCAAGCTATTGCAACCGAATTCAACAATTATTCATTTGACATAGCCATACACGATTTGTGAAAGTTTGATCCGGATCGGATTACTATATCATATAGCTGCCATACAAACGACCGATATGAAAACAAGTCTTTGTATGGAAACCTTTTTGTTTTCTAAGCTATTGCAACCGAATTCAACATTTATTCATTTAACGTAGCCATACACGATTTGTGAAAGGTTGGTTCGGATCGTCTCACTATCTCATATAGCTGCCATACAACTACCGATATGAAAACAAGTCTTTGTATGGAAACCTTTTTTGTTTTCTAAGCTATTGCAAACGAATTCAACATGTATTTATTTGACATAGCCGTACACGATTTGTAAAAGTTTGATCTGGATCGGATTACTATATCATATAGCTGCCATACAAACGACTGATATGAAAACAAGTCTTTGTATGGAAACCTCTTTTGTTTTCTAAGCTATTGCAACCGAATTCAACATTTATTCATTTAACGTAGCCATACACGATTTGTGAAAGGTTGGTCCGGATCGTCTCACTATCTCATATAGCTGCCATACAAACTACCGATATGAAAACAAGTCTTTGTATGGAAATCTTTTTTGTTTTCTAAGCTATTGCAAACGAATTCAACATTTATTTATTTGACATAGCCGTACACGATTTGTAAAAGTTTGATCTGGATCGGATTACTATATCATATAGCTGCTATACAAACGATCGATATGAAAACAAGTCTTTGTATGGAAACCTTTTTGTTTTCTAAGCTATTGCAACCGAATTCAACATTTATTTATGTGACATAGCCATACACGATTTGTGAAAGGTTGGTCCGGATCGGATCACTATCTCATATAGCTGATATACAAACGACCAATATGAAAACAAGTCTTTGTATGGGAACCTTTTTGTATTCCAAGCTATTGCAACCGAATTCAACATTTATTTATTTGATATAGCCATACACGATTTGTGAAAGTTTGGTCCGGATCGGATTACTATATCATATAGCTGCCATACAAACGACCGATATGAAAACAAGTGTTTGTATGGAAACCTCTTTTGTTTTCTAAGCTATTGCAACCGAATTCAACATTTATTCATTTGATATAGCCGTACATGATTTGTGACAGTTTGGTCCGGATCGGATCACTATCTCATATAGCTGATATACAAACGACCAATATGAAAACAAGTCCGAATTCAACATTTATTCATTTGACATAGACATACACGATTTGTGAAAGGTTGGTCCGGATCGTATCACTATCTCATATAGCTGCCATACAAACTACCGATATGAAAACAAGTCTTTGTATGGAAACCTTTTTTGTTTTCTAAGCTATTGCAACCGAATTCAACATTTACTCATTTGACATAGCCGTACACGATTTGTAAAAGTTTGATCTGGATCGGATTACTATATCATATAGCTGCTATACAAACGATCGATATGAAAACAAGTCTTTGTATGGAAACCTCTTTTGTTTTCTAAGCTATTGCAACCGAATTCAACATTTATTCATTTAACGTAGCCATACACGATTTGTGAAAGGTTGGTCCGGATCGTATCACTATCTCATATAGCTCCATACAAACTACCGATATGAAAACAAGTCTTTGTATGGAAACCTTTTTTGTTTTCTAAGCTATTGCAAACGAATTCAACATTTATTTATTTGACATAGCCGTACACGATTTGTAAAAGTTTGGTCCGGATCGGATTACTATATCATATAGCTGCCATACAAACGACCGATATGAAAACAAGTGTTTGTATGGAAACCTCTTTGTTTTCTAAGCTATTGCAACCGAATTCAACATTTATTTATTTGATATAGCCATACACGATTTGTGAAAGTTTGGTCCGGATCGGATTACTATATCATATAGCTGCCATACAAACGACCGATATGAAAACAAGTGTTTGTATGGAAACCTCTTTTGTTTTCTAAGCTATTGCAACCGAATTCAACACTTATTCATTTGATATAGCCGTACATGATTTGTGACAGTTTGGTCCGGATCGGATCACTATCTCATATAGCTGATATACAAACGACCAATATGAAAACAAGTCCGAATTCAACATTTATTCATTTGACATAGCCATACACGATTTGTGAAAGGTTGGTCCGGATCGTATCACTATCTCATATCTCTTCCATACAAACGACCGATATAACAAACAAGTCTCTGTATGGAAACGTTTTTTGTTTTCCAAGCTATTGCAACCGAATTCAACATTTATTCATTTAACATTGCCATAAACGATTTGTGAAAGTTTGGTCCGGATCGGGTCAGTATATCATATAGCTGCCATACAAACGACCGATATGAAAACAAGTCTTTGTATGGAAACCTCTTTTGTTTTCTAAGCTATTGCAACCGAATTCAACATTTATTCATTTAACGTAGCCATACACGATTTGTGAAAGGTTGGTCCGGATCGTATCACTATCTCATATAGCTCCATACAAACTACCGATATGAAAACAAGTCTTTGTATGGAAACCTTTTTTGTTTTCTAAGCTATTGCAAACGAATTCAACATTTATTTATTTGACATAGCCGTACACGATTTGTAAAAGTTTGATCTGGATCGGATTACTATATCATATAGCTGCCATACAAACGACCGATATAACCAACAAGTCTCTGTATGGAAACGTTTTTTGTTTTCCAAGCTATTGCAACCGAATTCAACATTTATTCATTTAACTTTGCCATACACGATTTGTGAAAGTTTGATCCGGATCGGATTACTATATCATATAGCTGCCATACAAACGACCGATATGAAAACAAGTCTTTGTATGGAAACCTTTTTTGTTTTCTAAGCTATTGCAACCGAATTTAACATTTATTTATGTGACATAGCCATACACGATTTGTGAAAGGTTGGTCCGGATCGGATCACTATCTCATATAGCT
Source organism: Drosophila merina (assembly GCA_035047645.1). NCBI lineage: Eukaryota > Metazoa > Arthropoda > Insecta > Diptera > Drosophilidae > Drosophila > Drosophila merina. The sequence continues at coordinate 1,141,863 of JAWNPH010000020.1, read as the reverse complement.
GATATACAAACGACCAATATGAAAACAAGTCTTTGTATGGGAACGTTTTTTGTATTCCAAGCTATTGCAACCGAATTCAACATTTATTTATTTGATATAGCCATACACGATTTGTGAAAGTTTGGTCCGGATCGGATTACTATATCATATAGCTGCCATACAAACGACCGATATAACCAACAAGTCTCTGTATGGAAACCTCTTTTGTTTTCTAAGCTATTGCAACCGAATTCAACATTTATTCATTTGACATAGCCATACACGATTTGTGAAAGTTTGATCCGGATCGGATTACTATATCATATAGCTGCCATACAAACGACCGATATGAAAACAAGTCTTTGTATGGAAACCTTTTTTGTTTTCTAAGCTATTGCAACCGAATTTAACATTTATTTATGTGACATAGCCATACACGATTTGTGAAAGGTTGGTCCGGATCGGATCACTATCTCATATAGCTGATATACAAACGACCAATATGAAAACAAGTCTTTGTATGGGAACCTTTTTGTATTCCAAGCTATTGCAACCGAATTCAACATTTATTTATTTGATATAGCCATACACGATTTGTGAAAGTTTGGTCCGGATCGGATTACTATATCATATAGCTGCCATACAAACGACCGATATGAAAACAAGTGTTTGTATGGAAACCTCTTTTGTTTTCTAAGCTATTGCAACCGAATTCAACATTTATTCATTTGATATAGCCGTACATGATTTGTGACAGTTTGGTCCGGATCGGATTACTATCTCATATAGCTGATATACAAACGACCAATATGAAAACAAGTCCGAATTCAACATTTATTCATTTGACATAGCCATACACGATTTGTGAAAGGTTGGTCCGGATCGTATCACTATCTCATATAGCTGCCATACAAACTACCGATATGAAAACAAGTCTTTGTATGGAAACCTTTTTTGTTTTCTAAGCTATTGCAACCGAATTCAACATTTACTCATTTGACATAGCCATACACGATTTGTAAAAGTTTGATCTGGATCGGATTACTATATCATATAGCTGCTATACAAACGATCGATATGAAAACAAGTCTTTGTATGGAAACCATTTTTGTTTTCTACGCTATTGCAACCGAATTCAACATTTATTTATGTGACATAGACGTACACGATTTGTAAAAGTTTGATCTGGATCGGATTACTATATCATATAGCTGCCATACAAACGACCGATATGAAAACAAGTCTTTGTATGGAAACCTCTTTTGTTTTCTAAGCTATTGCAACCGAATTCAACATTTATTCATTTAACGTAGCCAAACACGATTTGTGAAAGGTTGGTCCGGATCGTATCACTATCTCATATAGCTGATATACAAACGACCAATATGAAAACAAGTCCGAATTCAACATTTATTCATTTGACATAGCCATACACGATTTGTGAAAGTTTGAGCCGGATCGGATTACTATATCATATAGCTGCCATACAAACGACCGATATGAAAACAAGTCTTTGAATGGAAACCTCTTTTGTTTTCTAAGCTATTGCAACCGAATTCAACATTTATTCATTTAACGTAGCCATACACGATTTGTGAAAGGTTGGTCCGGATCGTCTCACTATCTCATATAGCTGCCATACAAACTACCGATATGAAAACAAGTCTTTGTATGGAAATCTTTTTTGTTTTCTAAGCTATTGCAAATGAATTCAACATTTATTTATTTGACATAGCCGTACACGATTTGTAAAAGTTTGATCTGTATCGGATTACTATATCATATAGCTGCTATACAAACGATCGATATGAAAACAAGTCTTTGTATGGAAACCTTTTTTGTTTTCTAAGCTATTGCAACCGAATTCAACATTTATTTATGTGACATAGCCATACACGATTTGTGAAAGGTTGGTCCGGATCGGATCACTATCTCATATAGCTGATATACAAACGACCAATATGAAAACAAGTCTTTGTATGGGAACCTTTTTTGTTTTCCAAGCTATTGCAACCGAATTCAACATTTATTCATTTAACATTGCCATAAACGATTTGTGAAAGTTTGTTCCGGATCGGGTCACTATCTCATATAGCTGATATACAAACGACCGATATGAAAACGAGTGTTTGTATGGAAACCTCTTTTTGTTTTCTAAGCTATTGCAACCGAATTCAACATTTATTCATTTGATATAGCCGTACATGATTTGTGAAAGGTTGGTCCGGATCGGATCACTATCTCATATAGCTGATATACAAACGACCAATATGAAAACAAGTCTTTGTATGGAAACCTTTTTTGTTTTCTAAGCTATTGCAACCGAATTCAACATTTATTTATGTGACATAGCCATACACGATTTGTGAAAGGTTGGTCCGGATCGGATCACTATCTCATATAGCTGATATACAAACGACCGATATGAAAACAAGTGTTTGTATGGAAACCTCTTTTGTTTTCTAAGCTATTGCAACCGAATTCAACATTTATTCATTTGATATAGCCGTACATGATTTGTGAAAGGTTGGTCCGGATCGGATCACTATCTCATATAGCTGATATACAAACGACCAATATGAAAACAAGTCTTTGTATGGAAACCTTTTTGTTTTCTAAGCTATTGCAACCGAATTCAACATTTATTTATGTGACATAGCCATACACGATTTGTGAAAGGTTGGTCCGGATCGGATCACTATCTCATATAGCTGATATACAAACGACCAATATGAAAACAAGTCTTTGTATGGGAACCTTTTTGTTTTCCAAGCTATTGCAACCGAATTCAACATTTATTCATTTAACATTGCCATAAACGATTTGTGAAAGTTTGTTCCGGATCGGGTCACTATCTCATATAGCTGATATACAAACGACCGATATGAAAACGAGTGTTTGTATGGAAACCTCTTTTGTTTTCTAAGCTATTGCAACCGAATTCAACATTTATTCATTTGATATAGCCGTACATGATTTGTGAAAGGTTGGTCCGGATCGGATCACTATCTCATATAGCTGATATACAAACGACCAATATGAAAACAAGTCTTTGTATGGAAACCTTTTTTGTTTTCTAAGCTATTGCAACCGAATTCAACATTTATTTATGTGACATAGCCATACACGATTTGTGAAAGGTTGGTCCGGATCGGATCACTATCTCATATAGCTGATATACAAACGACCGATATGAAAACAAGTGTTTGTATGGAAACCTCTTTTGTTTTCTAAGCTATTGCAACCGAATTCAACATTTATTCATTTGATATAGCCGTACATGATTTGTGAAAGGTTGGTCCGGATCGGATCACTATCTCATATAGCTGATATACAAACGACCAATATGAAAACAAGTCTTTGTATGGAAACCTTTTTGTTTTCTAAGCTATTGCAACCGAATTCAACATTTATTTATGTGACATAGCCATACACGATTTGTGAAAGGTTGGTCCGGATCGGATCACTATCTCATATAGCTGATATACAAACGACCGATATGAAAACAAGTGTTTGTATGGAAACCTCTTTTGTTTTCTAAGCTATTGCAACCGAATTCAACATTTATTCATTTGATATAGCCGTACATGATTTGTGAAAGGTTGGTCCGGATCGGATCACTATCTCATATAGCTGATATACAAACGACCGATATGAAAACAAGTGTTTGTATGGAAACCTCTTTTGTTTTCTAAGCTATTGCAACCGAATTCAACATTTATTCATTTGATATAGCCGTACATGATTTGTGAAAGGTTGGTCCGGATCGGATCACTATCTCATATAGCTGATATACAAACGACCAATATGAAAACAAGTCTTTGTATGGAAACCTTTTTTGTTTTCTAAGCTATTGCAACCGAATTCAACATTTATTTATGTGACATAGATTACACGATTTGTGAAAGGTTGGTCCGGATCGGATCACTATCTCATATAGCTGATATACAAACGACCGATATGAAAACAAGTGTTTGTATGGAAACCTCTTTTGTTTTCTAAGCTATTGCAACCGAATTCAACATTTATTTATGTGACATAGCCATACACGATTTGTGAAAGGTTGGTCCGGATCGGATCACTATCTCATATAGCTGATATAAAAACGACCGATATGAAAACAAGTGTTTGTATGGAAACCTCTTTTGTTTTCTAAGCTATTGCAACCGAATTCAACATTTATTCATTTAACGTAGCCGTACACGATTTGTGAAAGGTTGGTCCGGATCGTATCACTATCTCATATCAATATCTCATATACAAACGGCCAATATGAAAACAAGTCCGAATTCAACATTTATTCATTTGACATAGCCATACACGATTTGTGAAAGTTTGATCCGGATCGGATTTCTATATCATATAGCTGCCATACAAACGACCGATATGAAAACAAGTCTTTGTATGGGAACCTTTTTTGTGTTCCAAGCTATTGCAACCGAATTCAACAATTATTCATTTGACATAGCCATACACGATTTGTGAAAGTTTGATCCGGATCGGATTACTATATCATATAGCTGCCATACAAACGACCAATATGAAAACAAGTCTTTGTATGGAAACCTTTTTTGTTTTCTAAGCTATTGCAACCGAATTCAACATTTATTCATTTAACGTAGCCATACACGATTTGTGAAAGGTTGGTCCGGATCGTCTCACTATCTCATATAGCTGCCATACAAACTACCGATATGAAAACAAGTCTTTGTATGGAAATCTTTTTGTTTTCTAAGCTATTGCAAACGAATTCAACATTTATTTATTTGACATAGCCGTACACGATTTGTAAAAGTTTGATCTGGATCGGATTACTATATCATATAGCTGCTATACAAACGATCGATATGAAAACAAGTCTTTGTATGGAAACCTTTTTTGTTTTCTAAGCTATTGCAACCGAATTCAACATTTATTTATGTGACATAGCCATACACGATTTGTGAAAGGTTGGTCCGGATCGGATCACTATCTCATATAGCTGATATACAAACGACCAATATGAAAACAAGTCTTTGTATGGGAACCTTTTTTGTATTCCAAGCTATTGCAACCGAATTCAACATTTATTTATTTGATATAGCCATACACGATTTGTGAAAGTTTGGTCCGGATCGGATTACTATATCATATAGCTGCCATACAAACGACCGATATGAAAACAAGTGTTTGTATGGAAACCTCTTTTGTTTTCTAAGCTATTGCAACCGAATTCAACATTTATTCATTTGATATAGCCGTACATGATTTGTGACAGTTTGGTCCGGATCGGATCACTATCTCATATAGCTGATATACAAACGACCAATATGAAAACAAGTCCGAATTCAACATTTATTCATTTGACATAGACATACACGATTTGTGAAAGGTTGGTCCGGATCGTATCACTATCTCATATAGCTGCCATACAAACTACCGATATGAAAACAAGTCTTTGTATGGAAACCTTTTTTGTTTTCTAAGCTATTGCAACCGAATTCAACATTTACTCATTTGACATAGCCGTACACGATTTGTAAAAGTTTGATCTGGATCGGATTACTATATCATATAGCTGCTATACAAACGATCGATATGAAAACAAGTCTTTGTATGGAAACCTTTTTTGTTTTCTAAGCTATTGCAACCGAATTCAACATTTATTTATGTGACATAGCCGTACACGATTTGTAAAAGTTTGATCTGGATCGGATTACTATATCATATGGCTGCCATACAAACGACCGATATAACAAACAAGTCTCTGTATGGAAGCGTTTTTTGTTTTCCAAGCTATTGCAACCGAATTCAACATTTATTCATTTAACGTAGCCATACACGATTTGTGAAAGGTTGGTCCGGATCGTCTCACTATCTCATATAGCTGCCATACAAACTACCGATATGAAAACAAGTCTTTGTATGGAAATCTTTTTTGTTTTCTAAGCTATTGCAAACGAATTCAACATTTATTTATTTGACATAGCCGTACACGATTTGTAAAAGTTTGATCTGGATCGGATTACTATATCATATAGCTGCTATACAAACGATCGATATGAAAACAAGTCTTTGTATGGAAACCTTTTTTGTTTTCTAAGCTATTGCAACCGAATTCAACATTTATTTATGTGACATAGCCATACACGATTTGTGAAAGGTTGGTCCGGATCGGATCACTATCTCATATAGCTGATATACAAACGACCAATATGAAAACAAGTCTTTGTATGGGAACCTTTTTTGTATTCCAAGCTATTGCAGCCGAATTCAACATTTATTTATTTGATATAGCCATACACGATTTGTGAAAGTTTGGTCCGGATCGGATTACTATATCATATAGCTGCCATACAAACGACCGATATGAAAACAAGTGTTTGTATGGAAACCTCTTTTGTTTTCTAAGCTATTGCAACCGAATTCAACATTTATTCATTTGATATAGCCGTACATGATTTGTGACAGTTTGGTCCGGATCGGATCACTATCTCATATAGCTGATATACAAACGACCAATATGAAAACAAGTCCGAATTCAACATTTATTCATTTGACATAGACATACACGATTTGTGAAAGGTTGGTCCGGATCGTATCACTATCTCATATAGCTGCCATACAAACTACCGATATGAAAACAAGTCTTTGTATGGAAACCTTTTTTGTTTTCTAAGCTATTGCAACCGAATTCAACATTTACTCATTTGACATAGCCGTACACGATTTGTAAAAGTTTGATCTGGATCGGATTACTATATCATATAGCTGCTATACAAACGATCGATATGAAAACAAGTCTTTGTATGGAAACCTTTTTTGTTTTCTAAGCTATTGCAACCGAATTCAACATTTATTTATGTGACATAGCCGTACACGATTTGTAAAAGTTTGATCTGGATCGGATTACTATATCATATGGCTGCCATACAAACGACCGATATAACAAACAAGTCTCTGTATGGAAACGTTTTTTGTTTTCCAAGCTATTGCAACCGAATTCAACATTTATTCATTTAACATTGCCATAAACGATTTGTGAAAGTTTGTTCCGGATCGGGTCACTATATCATATAGCTGCCATACAAACGACCGATATGAAAACAAGTCTTTGTATGGAAACCTCTTTTGTTTTCTAAGCTATTGCAACCGAATTCAACATTTATTCATTTAACGTAGCCGTACACGATTTGTGAAAGGTTGGTCCGGATCGTATCACTATCTCATATCAATATCTCATATACAAACGACCAATATGAAAACAAGTCCGAATTCAACATTTATTCATTTGACATAGCCATACACGATTTGTGAAAGTTTGATCCGGATCGGATTACTATATCATATAGCTGCCATACAAACGACCGATATGAAAACAAGTCTTTGAATGGAAACCTTTTTTGTTTTCTAAGCTATTGCAACCGAATTAAACATTTATTCATTTGATATAGCCGTACATGATTTGTGACAGTTTGGTCCGGATCGGATCACTATCTCATATAGCTGATATACAAAAGACCAATATGAAAACAAGTCTTTGTATGGGAACCTTTTTTGTATTCCAAGCTATTGCAACCGAATTCAACAATTATTCATTTGACATAGCCATACACGATTTGTGAAAGTTTGATCCGGATCGGATTACTATATCATATAGCTGCCATACAAACGACCGATATGAAAACAAGTCTTTGTATGGAAACCTTTTTTGTTTTCTAAGCTATTGCAACCGAATTCAACATTTATTCATTTAACGTAGCCATACACGATTTGTGAAAGGTTGGTTCGGATCGTCTCACTATCTCATATAGCTGCCATACAAACTACCGATATGAAAACAAGTCTTTGTATGGAAACCTTTTTTGTTTTCTAAGCTATTGCAAACGAATTCAACATGTATTTATTTGACATAGCCGTACACGATTTGTAAAAGTTTGGTCTGGATCGGATTACTATATCATATAGCTGCCATACAAACGACCGATATAACAAACAAGTCTCTGTATGGAAACGTTTTTTGTTTTCCAAGCTATTGCAACCGAATTCAACATTTATTCATTTAACTTTGCCATAAACGATTTATGAAAGCTTGGTCCGGATCGGGTTACTTTATCATATAGCTGCCATACAAACGACCGATATGAAAACAAGTTTTGTATGGAAACCTCTTTTGTTTTCCAAGCTATTGCAACCGAATTCAACATTTATTCATTTGACATAGCCATACACGATTTGTGAAAGTTTGATCCGGATCGGATTACTATCTCATATAGCTGCCATACAAACTACCGATATGAAAACAAGTCTTTGTATGGAAACCTTTTTTGTTTTCTATGCTATTGCAACCGAATTCAACATTTATTTATGTGACATAGCCATACACGATTTGTAAAAGTTTGATCTGGATCGGATTACTATATCATATAGCTGCCATACAAACGACCGATATAACAAACAAGTCTCTGTATGGAAACGTTTTTTGTTTTCCAAGCTATTGCAACCGAATTCAACATTTATTCATTTAACATTGCCATAAACGATTTGTGAAAGTTTGTTCCGGATCGGGTCACTATATCATATAGCTGCCATACAAACGACCGATATGAAAACAAGTCTTTGTATGGAAACCTCTTTTGTTTTCTAAGCTATTGCAACCGAATTCAACATTTATTCATTTAACGTAGCCATACACGATTTGTGAAAGGTTGGTCCGGATCGTATCACTATCTCATATAGCTGCCATACAAACTACCGATATGAAAACAAGGCTTTGTATGGAAACCTTTTTTGTTTTCTAAGCTATTGCAAACGAATTCAACATTTATTTATTTGACATAGCCGTACACGATTTGTAAAAGTTTGATCTGGATCGGATTACTATATCATATAGCTGCCATACAAACGACCGATATAACAAACAAGTCTCTGTATGGAAACGTTTTTTGTTTTCCAAGCTATTGCAACCGAATTCAACATTTATTCATTTAACATTGCCATAAACGATTTGTGAAAGTTTGTTCCGGATCGGGTCACTATATCATATAGCTGCCATACAAACGACCGATATGAAAACAAGTCTTTGTATGGAAACCTCTTTTGTTTTCTAATCTATTGCAACCGAATTCAACATTTATTCATTTAACGTAGCCGTACACGATTTGTGAAAGGTTGGTCCGGATCGTATCACTATCTCATATCAATATCTCATATACAAACGACCAATATGAAAACAAGTCCGAATTCAACATTTATTCATTTGACATAGCCATACACGATTTGTGAAAGTTTGATCCGGATCGGATTACTATATCATATAGCTGCCATACAAACGACCGATATGAAAACAAGTCTTTGAATGGAAACCTCTTTTGTTTTCTAAGCTATTGCAACCGAATTCAACATTTATTCATTTGATATAGCCGTACATGATTTGTGACAGTTTGGTCCGGATCGGATCACTATCTCATATAGCTGATATACAAAAGACCAATATGAAAACAAGTCTTTGTATGGGAACCTTTTTTGTATTCCAAGCTATTGCAACCGAATTCAACAATTATTCATTTGACATAGCCATACACGATTTGTGAAAGTTTGATCCGGATCGGATTACTATATCATATAGCTGCCATACAAACGACCGATATGAAAACAAGTCTTTGTATGGAAACCTTTTTGTTTTCTAAGCTATTGCAACCGAATTCAACATTTATTCATTTAACGTAGCCATACACGATTTGTGAAAGGTTGGTTCAGATCGTCTCACTATCTCATATAGCTGCCATACAAACTACCGATATGAAAACAAGTCTTTGTATGGAAACCTTTTTTGTTTTCTAAGCTATTGCAAACGAATTCAACATGTATTTATTTGACATAGCCGTTCACGATTTGTAAAAGTTTGATCTGGATCGGATTACTATATCATATAGCTGCCATACAAACGACCGATATATCAAACAAGTCTCTGTATGGAAGCGTTTTTTGTTTTCCAAGCTATTGCAACCGAATTCAACATTTATTCATTTAACATTGCCGTAAACGATTTGTGAAAGTTTGGTCTGGATCGGGTTACTATATCATATAGCTGCCATACAAACGACCGATATGAAAACAAGTCTTTGTATGGAAACCTCTTTTGTTTTCTAAGCTATTGCAACCGAATTCAACATTTATTCATTTAACGTAGCCATACACGATTTGTGAAAGGTTGGTCCGGATCGTCTCACTATCTCATATAGCTGCCATACAAACTACCGATATGAAAACAAGTCTTTGTATGGAAATCTTTTTTGCTTTCTAAGCTATTGCAAACGAATTCAACATTTATTTATTTGACATAGCCGTACACGATTTGTAAAAGTTTGATCTGGATCGGATTACTATATCATATAGCTGCTATACAAACGACCGATATGAAAACAAGTCTTTGTATGGAAACCTTTTTTGTTTTCTAAGCTATTGCAACCGAATTCAACATTTATTTATGTGACATAGCCATACACGATTTGTGAAAGGTTGGTCCGGATCGGATCACTATCTCATATAGCTGATATACAAACGACCAATATGAAAACAAGTCTTTGTATGGGAACCTTTTTTGTATTCCAAGCTATTGCAACCGAATTCAACATTTATTTATTTGATATAGCCATACACGATTTGTGAAAGTTTGGTCCGGATCGGATTACTATATCATATAGCTGCCATACAAACGACCGATATGAAAACAAGTGTTTGTATGAAAACCTCTTTTGTTTTCTAAGCTATTGCAACCGAATTCAACATTTATTCATTTGATATAGCCGTACATGATTTGTGACAGTTTGGTCCGGATCGGATCACTATCTCATATAGCTGATATACAAACGACCAATATGAAAACAAGTCCGAATTCAACATTTATTCATTTGACATAGACATACACGATTTGTGAAAGGTTGGTCCTGATCGTATCACTATCTCATATAGCTGCCATACAAACTACCGATATGAAAACAAGTCTTTGTATGGAAACCTTTTTTGTTTTCTAAGCTATTGCAACCGAATTCAACATTTACTCATTTGACATAGCCGTACACGATTTGTAAAAGTTTGATCTGGTTCGGATTACTATATCATATAGCTGCTATACAAATGATCGATATGAAAACAAGTCTTTGTATGGAAACCTTTTTTGTTTTCTAAGCTATTGCAACCGAATTCAACATTTATTTATGTGACATAGCCGTACACGATTTGTAAAAGTTTGATCTGGATCGGATTACTATATCATATAGCTGCCATACAAACGACCGATATAACAAACAAGTCTCTGTATGGAAACGTTTTTTGTTTTCCAAGCTATTGCAACCGAATTCAACATTTATTCATTTAACAATGCCATTAACGTTTTGTGAAAGTTTGTTCCGGATCGGGTCACTATATCATATAGCTGCCATACAAACGACCGATATGAAAACAAGTCTTTGTATGGAAACCTCTTTTGTTTTCTAAGCTATTGCAACCGAATTCAACATTTATTCATTTAACGTAGCCGTACACGATTTGTGAAAGGTTGGTCCGGATCGTATCACTATCTCATATCAATATCTCATATACAAACGACCAATATGAAAACAAGTCCGAATTCAACATTTATTCATTTGACATAGCCATACACGATTTGTGAAAGTTTGATCCGGATCGGATTACTATATCATATAGCTGCCATACAAACGACCGATATGAAAACAAGTCTTTGAATGGAAACCTCTTTTGTTTTCTAAGCTATTGCAACCGAATTAAACATTTATTCATTTGATATAGCCGTACATGATTTGTGACAGTTTGGTCCGGATCGGATCACTATCTCATATAGCTGATATACAAAAGACCAATATGAAAACAAGTCTTTGTATGGGAACCTTTTTTGTATTCCAAGCTATTGCAACCGAATTCAACAATTATTCATTTGACATAGCCATACACGATTTGTGAAAGTTTGATCCGGATCGGATTACTATATCATATAGCTGCCATACAAACGACCGATATGAAAACAAGTCTTTGTATGGAAACCTTTTTTGTTTTCTAAGCTATTGCAACCGAATTCAACATTTATTCATTTAACGTAGCCATACACGATTTGTGAAAGGTTGATTCGGATCGTCTCACTATCTCATATAGCTGCCATACAAACTACCGATATGAAAACAAGTCTTTGTATGGAAACCTTTTTTGTTTTCTAAGCTATTGCAAACGAATTCAACATGTATTTATTTGACATAGCCGTACACGATTTGTAAAAGTTTGATCTGGATCGGATTACTATATCATATAGCTGTAATACAAACGACCGATATAACAAACAAGTCTCTGTATGGAAGCGTTTTTTGTTTTCCAAGCTATTGCAAACGAATTCAACATTTATTTATGTGACATTGCCATAAACGATTTGTGAAAGTTTGGTCCGGATCGGGTTACTATATCATATAGCTGCCATACAAACGACCGATATGAAAACAAGTCTTTGTATGGAAACCTCTTTTGTTTTCTAAGCTATTGCAACCGAATTCAACATTTATTCATTTGACATAGCCATACACGATTTGTAAAAGTTTGATCTGGATCGGATTACTATATCATATAGCTGCTATACAAACGATCGATATGAAAACAAGTCTTTGTATGGAAACCTTTTTTGTTTTCTAAGCTATTGCAACCGAATTCAACATTTATTTATGTGACATAGCCATACACGATTTGTGAAAGGTTGGTCCGGATCGGATCACTATCTCATATAGCTGATATACAAACGACCAATATGAAAACAAGTCTTTGTATGGGAACCTTTTTTGTATTCCAAGCTATTGCAACCGAATTCAACATTTATTTATTTGATATAGCCATACACGATTTGTGAAAGTTTGGTCCGGATCGGATTACTATATCATATAGCTGCCATACAAACGACCGATATGAAAACAAGTGTTTGTATGGAAACCTCTTTTGTTTTCTAAGCTATTGCAACCGAATTCAACATTTATTCATTTGATATAGCCGTACATGATTTGTGACAGTTTGGTCCGGATCGGATCACTATCTCATATAGCTGATATACAAACGACCAATATGAAAACAAGTCCGAATTCAACATTTATTCATTTGACATAGACATACACGATTTGTGAAAGGTTGGTCCGGATCGTATCACTATCTCATATAGCTGCCATACAAACTACCGATATGAAAACAAGTCTTTGTATGGAAACCTTTTTTGTTTTCTAAGCTATTGCAACCGAATTCAACATTTACTCATTTGACATAGCCGTACACGATTTGTAAAAGTTTGATCTGGATCGGATTACTATATCATATAGCTGCTATACAAACGATCGATATGAAAACAAGTCTTTGTATGGAAACCTTTTTTGTTTTCTAAGCTATTGCAACCGAATTCAACATTTATTTATGTGACATAGCCGTACACGATTTGTAAAAGTTTGATCTGGATCGGATTACTATATCATATGGCTGCCATACAAACGACCGATATAACAAACAAGTCTCTGTATGGAAACGTTTTTTGTTTTCCAAGCTATTGCAACCGAATTCAACATTTATTCATTTAACATTGCCATAAACGATTTGTGAAAGTTTATATAGCTGCCATACAAACGACCGATATGAAAACAAGTCTTTGTATGGAAACCTCTTTTGTTTTCTAAGCTATTGCAACCGAATTCAACATTTATTCATTTAACGTAGCCGTACACGATTTGTGAAAGGTTGGTCCGGATCGTATCACTATCTCATATCAATATCTCATATACAAACGACCAATATGAAAACAAGTCCGAATTCAACATTTATTCATTTGACATAGCCATACACGATTTGTGAAAGTTTGATCCGGATCGGATTACTATATCATATAGCTGCCATACAAACGACCGATATGAAAACAAGTCTTTGAATGGAAACCTTTTTTGTTTTCTAAGCTATTGCAACCGAATTAAACATTTATTAATTTGATATAGCCGTACATGATTTGTGACAGTTTGGTCCGGATCGGATCACTATCTCATATAGCTGATATACAAAAGACCAATATGAAAACAAGTCTTTGTATGGGAACCTTTTTTGTATTCCAAGCTATTGCAACCGAATTCAACAATTATTCATTTGACATAGCCATACACGATTTGTGAAAGTTTGATCCGGATCGGATTACTATATCATATAGCTGCCATACAAACGACCGATATGAAAACAAGTCTTTGTATGGAAACCTTTTTTGTTTTCTAAGCTATTGCAACCGAATTCAACATTTATTCATTTAACGTAGCCATACACGATTTGTGAAAAGTTGGTTCGGATCGTCTCACTATCTCATATAGCTGCCATACAAACTACCGATATGAAAACAAGTCTTTGTATGGAAACCTTTTTTGTTTTCTAAGCTATTGCAAACGAATTCAACATGTATTTATTTGACATAGCCGTACACGATTTGTAAAAGTTTGATCTGGATCGGATTACTATATCATATAGCTGCCATACAAACGACCGATATAACAAACAAGTCTCTGTATGGAAACGTTTTTTGTTTTCCAAGCTATTGCAACCGAATTCAACATTTATTCATTTAACTTTGCCATAAACGATTTGTGAAAGCTTGGTCCGGATCGGGTTACTTTATCATATAGCTGCCATACAAACGACCGATATGAAAACAAGTTTTGTATGGAAACCTCTTTTGTTTTCCAAGCTATTGCAACCGAATTCAACATTTATTCATTTGACATAGCCATACACGATTTGTGAAAGTTTGATCCGGATCGGATTACTATCTCATATAGCTGCCATACAAACTACCGATATGAAAACAAGTCTTTGTATGGAAACCTTTTTTGTTTTCTATGCTATTGCAACCGAATTCAACATTTATTTATGTGACATAGCCGTACACGATTTGTGAAAGGTTGGTCCGGATCGGATCACTATCTCATATAGCTGCCATACAAACTACCGATATGAAAACAAGTCTTTGTATGGAAACCTTTTTTGTTTTCTATGCTATTGCAACCGAATTCAACATTTGTTCTTTTGATATAGCCATACACGATTTGTGAAAGTTTGGTCCGGATCGGACCACTATATCATATAGCTGCTATACAAACGATCGATATGAAAACAAGTCTTTGTATGGAAACCTCTTTTGTTTTCTAAGCTATTGCAACCGAATTCAAAATTTATTTATGTGACATAGCCGTACACGATTTGTAAAAGTTTGATCTGGATCGGATTACTATATCATATAGCTGCCATACAAACGACCGATATAACAAACAAGTCTCTGTATGGAAACGTTTTTTGTTTTCCAAGCTATTGCAACCGAATTCAACATTTATTCATTTAACATTGCCATAAACGATTTGTGAAAGTTTGGTCCGGATCGGGTCACTATATTATATAGCTGCCATACAAACGACCGATATGAAAACAAGTCTTTGTATGGGAACCTTTTTTGTTTTCTAAGCTATTGCAAACGAATTCAACATTTATTTATTTGACATAGCGTACACGATTTGTAAAAGTTTGATCTGGATCGGATTACTATATCATATAGCTGCCATACAAACGACCGATATAACAAACAAGTCTCTGTATGGAAACGTTTTTTGTTTTCTAAGCTATTGCAACCGAATTCAACATTTATTTATGTGACATAGCCGTACACGATTTGTAAAAGTTTGATCTGGATCGGATTACTATATCATATAGCTGCCATACAAACGACCGATATAACAAACAAGTCTCTGTATGGAAACGTTTTTTGTTTTCCAAGCTATTGCAACCGAATTCAACATTTATTCATTTAACAATGCCATTAACGATTTGTGAAAGTTTGTTCCGGATCGGGTCACTATATCATATAGCTGCCATACAAACGACCGATATGAAAACAAGTCTTTGTATGGAAACCTCTTTTGTTTTCTAAGCTATTGCAACCGAATTCAACATTTATTCATTTAACGTAGCCGTACACGATTTGTGAAAGGTTGGTCCGGATCGTATCACTATCTCATATCAATATCTCATATACAAACGACCAATATGAAAACAAGTCCGAATTCAACATTTATTCATTTGACATAGCCATACACGATTTGTGAAAGTTTGATCCGGATCGGATTACTATATCATATAGCTGCCATACAAACGACCGATATGAAAACAAGTCTTTGAATGGAAACCTCTTTCGTTTTCTAAGCTATTGCAACCGAATTAAACATTTATTCATTTGATATAGCCGTACATGATTTGTGACAGTTTGGTCCGGATCGGATCACTATCTCATATAGCTGATATACAAAAGGCCAATATGAAAACAAGTCTTTGTATGGGAACCTTTTTTGTATTCCAAGCTATTGCAACCGAATTCAACAATTATTCATTTGATATAGCCGTACATGATTTGTGAAAGTTTGATCCGGATCGGATTACTATATCATATAGCTGCCATACAAACGACCGATATGAAAACAAGTCTTTGTATGGAAACCTTTTTTGTTTTCTAAGCTATTGCAACCGAATTCAACATTTATTCATTTAACGTAGCCATACACGATTTGTGAAAGGTTGATTCGGATCGTCTCACTATCTCATATAGCTGCCATACAAACTACCGATATGAAAACAAGTCTTTGTATGGAAACCTTTTTTTGTTTTCTAAGCTATTGCAAACGAATTCAACATGTATTTATTTGACATAGCCGTACACGATTTGTAAAAGTTTGATCTGGATCGGATTACTATATCATATAGCTGTAATACAAACGACCGATATAACAAACAAGTCTCTGTATGGAAGCGTTTTTTGTTTTCCAAGCTATTGCAAACGAATTCAACATTTATTTATGTGACATTGCCATAAACGATTTGTGAAAGTTTGGTCCGGATCGGGTTACTATATCATAAAGCTGCCATACAAACGACCGATATGAAAACAAGTCTTTGTATGGAAACCTCTTTTGTTTTCTAAGCTATTGCAACCGAATTCAACATTTATTCATTTGACATAGCCATACACGATTTGTAAAAGTTTGATCTGGATCGGATTACTATATCATATAGCTGCTATACAAACGATCGATATGAAAACAAGTCTTTGTATGGAAACCTTTTTTGTTTTCTAAGCTATTGCAACCGAATTCAACATTTATTTATGTGACATAGCCATACCCGATTTGTGAAAGGTTGGTCCGGATCGGATCACTATCTCATATAGCTGATATACAAACGACCAATATGAAAACAAGTCTTTGTATGGGAACCTTTTTTGTATTCCAAGCTATTGCAACCGAATTCAACATTTATTTATTTGATATAGCCATACACGATTTGTGAAAGTTTGGTCCGGATCGGATTACTATATCATATAGCTGCCATACAAACGACCGATATGAAAACAAGTGTTTGTATGGAAACCTCTTTGTTTTCTAAGCTATTGCAATCGAATTCAACATTTATTCATTTGATATAGCCGTACATGATTTGTGACAGTTTGGTCCGGATCGGATCACTATCTCATATAGCTGATATACAAACGACCAATATGAAAACAAGTCCGAATTCAACATTTATTCATTTGACATAGCCATACACGATTTGTGAAAGGTTGGTCCGGATCGTATCACTATCTCATATAGCTGCCATACAAACTACCGATATGAAAACAAGTCTTTGTATGGAAACCTTTTTTGTTTTCTATGCTATTGCAACCGAATTCAACATTTGTTCTTTTGATATAGCCATACACGATTTGTGAAAGTTTGGTCCGGATCGGACCACTATATCATATAGCTGCTATACAAACGATCGATATGAAAACAAGTCTTTGTATGGAAACCTCCTTTGTTTTCTAAGCTATTGCAACCGAATTCAAAATTTATTTATGTGACATAGCCGTACACGATTTGTAAAAGTTTGATCTGGATCGGATTACTATATCATATAGCTGCCATACAAACGACCGATATAACAAACAAGTCTCTGTATGGAAACGTTTTTTGTTTTCCAAGCTATTGCAATTGAATTCAACATTTATTCATTTAACATTGCCATAAACCATTTGTGAAAGTTTGGTCCGGATCGGGTCACTATATTATATAGCTGCCATACAAACGACCGATATGAAAACAAGTCTTTGTATGGGAACCTTTTTTGTTTTCTAAGCTATTGCAAACGAATTCAACATTTATTTATTTGACATAGCGTACACGATTTGTAAAAGTTTGATCTGGATCGGATTACTATATCATATAGCTGCCATACAAACGACCGATATAACAAACAAGTCTCTGTATGGAAACGTTTTTTGTTTTCCAAGCTATTGCAACCGAATTCAACATTTATTCATTTAACGTAGCCATACACGATTTGTGAAAGTTTGGTCCAGATCGGGTTACTATATCATATAGCTGCCATACAAACGACCGATATGAAAACAAGTGTTTGTATGGAAACCTCTTTTGTTTTATAAGCTATTGCAACCGAATTCAACATTTATTCATTTGATATAGCCATACACGATTTGTGAAAGTTTGATCCGGATCGGATTACTATATCATATAGCTGCCATACAAACGACCGATATGAAAACAAGTCTTTGTATGGAAACCTCTTTTGTTTTCTAAGCTATTGCAACCGAATTCAACATTTATTTATTTGATGTAGCCGTACATGATTTGTGAAAGTTTGGTCCGGATCGGATCACTATCTCATTAAGCTGATATACAAACGACCAATATGAAAACAAGTCTTTGTATGGAAACCTCTTTTGTTTTCTAAGCTATTGCAACCGAATTCAACATTTATTCATTTAACGTAGCCATACACGATTTGTGAAAGGTTGGTTCGGATCGTATCACTATCTCATATAGCTGATATACAAACGACCAATATGAAAACAAGTCCGAATTCAACATTTATTCATTTGACATAGCCATACACGATTTGTGAAAGTTTGATCCGGATCGGATTACTATATCATATAGCTGCCATACAAACGACCGATATGAAAACAAGTCTTTGAATGGAAACCTCTTTTGTTTTCTAAGCTATTGCAACCGAATTCAACATTTATTCATTTGATATAGCCGTACATGATTTGTGACAGTTTGGTCCGGATCGGATCACTATCTCATATAGCGGATATACAAACGACCAATATGAAAACAAGTCTTTGTATGGGAACCTTTTTTGTATTCCAAGCTATTGCAACCGAATTCAACATTTATTCATTTGACATAGCCATACACGATTTGTGAAAGTTTGATCCGGATCCGATTACTATATCATATAGCTGCCATACAAACGACCGATATGAAAACAAGTCTTTGTATGGAAACCTCTTTTGTTTTCTAAGCTATTGCAACCGAATTCAACATTTATTCATTTAACGTAGCCATACACGATTTGTGAAAGGTTGGTCCGGATCGGATCACTATCTCATATAGCTGATATACAAACGACCAATATGAAAACAAGTCTTTGTATGGGAACCTTTTTTGTATTCCAAGCTATTGCAACCGAATTCAACATTTATTCATTTAACATTGCCATAAACGATTTGGGAAAGTTTGATCCGGATCGGATTACTATATCATTAAGCTGCCATACAAAACGACCGATAAGAAAACAAGTCTTTGTATGGAAACCTTTTTTGTTTTCTAAGCTATTGCAACCGAATTCAACATTTATTTATGTGACATAGCCATACACGATTTGTAAAAGGTTAATCCGGATCGTATCACTATCTCATATAGCTGCCATACAAACGACCGATATGAAAACAAGTGTTTGTATGGAAACCTCTTTTGTTTTCTAAGCTATTGCAACCGAATTCAACATTTATTTATTTGACATAGCCATACACGATTTGTGAAAGTTTGATCCGGATCGGATTACTATATCATATAGCTGCAATACAAACGACCGATATGAAAACAAGTCTTTGTATGGAAACCTCTTTTGTTTTCTAAGCTATTGCAACCGAATTCAACATTTATTTATTTGATGTAGCCGCACATGATTTGTGAAAGTTTGGTCCGGATCGGATCACTATCTCATATAGCTGATATACAAACGACCAATATGAAAACAAGTCTTTGTATGGGAACCTTTTTTGTATTCCAAGCTATTGCAACCGAATTCAACATTTATTCATTTAACATTGCCATAAACGATTTGTGAAAGTTTGGTTCGGATCGGGTCACTATATTATATAGCTGCCATACAAACCACCGATATGAAAACAAGTCTTTGTATGGAAACCTCTTTTGTTTTCTAGGCTATTGCAACCGAATTCAACATTTATTCATTTAACGTAGCCATACACGATTTGTGAAAGGTTGGTCCGGATCGTATCACTATCTCATATAGCTGATATACAAACGACCAATATGAAAACAAGTCCGAATTCAACATTTATTCATTTGACATAGCCATACACGATTTGTGAAAGTTTGATCCGGATCCGATTACTATATCATATAGCTGCCATACAAACGACCGATATGAAAACAAGTCTTTGTATGGAAACCTCTTTTGTTTTCTAAGCTATTGCAACCGAATTCAACATTTATTCATTTAACGTAGCCATACACGATTTGTGAAAGGTTGGTCTGGATCGTCTCACTATCTCATATAGCTGCCATACAAACTACCGATATGAAAACAAGTCTTTGTATGGAAACCTTTTTTGTTTTCTAAGCTATTGCAAACGAATTCAACATTTATTTATTTGACATAGCCGTACACGATTTGTAAAAGTTTGATCTGGATCGGATTACTATATCATATAGCTGCCATACAAACGACCGATATAACAAACAAGTCTCTGTATGGAAACGTTTTTTGTTTTCCAAGCTATTGCAACCGAATTCAACATTTATTCATTTAACATTGCCATAAACGATTTGTGAAAGTTTGGTCCGGATGAGATCACTATATCATATAGCTGCCATACAAACGACCAATATGAAAACAAGTCCGAATTCAACATTTACTCATTTGACATAGCCATACACGATTTGTGAAAGTTTGATCCGGATCGGATTACTATATCATTAAGCTGCCATACAAACGACCGATGAGAAAACAAGTCTTTGTATGGAAACCTTTTTTGTTTTCTAAGCTATTGCAACCGAATTTAACATTTATTCATTTAACATTGCCATAAACGATTTGTGAAAGTTTGATCCGGATCGGATTACTATATCATTAAGCTGCCATACAAACGACCGATGAGAAAACAAGTCTTTGTATGGAAACCTTTTTGTTTTCTAAGCTATTGCAACCGAATTCAACATTTATTTATGTGACATAGCCACACACGATTTGTAAAAGGTTAATCCGGATCGTATCACTATCTCATATAGCTGCCATACAAACGACCGATATGAAAACAAGTGTTTGTATGGAAACCTCTTTTGTTTTCTAAGCTATTGCAACCGAATTCAACATTTATTCATTTGACATAGCCATACACGATTTGTGAAAGTTTGATCCGGATCGGATTACTATATCATATAGCTGCCATACAAACGACCGATATGAAAACAAGTCTTTGTATGGAAACCTCTTTTGTTTTCTAAGCTATTGCAACCGAATTCAACATTTATTTATTTGATGTAGCCGTACATGATTTGTGAAAGTTTGGTCCGGATCGGATCACTATCTCATATAGCTGATATACAAACGACCAATATGAAAACAAGTCTTTGTATGGGAACCTTTTTTGTATTCCAAGCTATTGCAACCGAATTCAACATTTATTCATTTAACATTGCCATAAACGATTTGTGAAAGTTTGGTTCGGATCGGGTCACTATATTATATAGCTGCCATACAAACCACCGATATGAAAACAAGTCTTTGTATGGAAACCTCTTTTGTTTTCTAAGCTATTGCAACCGAATTCAACATTTATTCATTTAACGTAGCCATACACGATTTGTGAAAGGTTGGTCCGGATCGTATCACTATCTCATATAGCTGATATACAAACGACCAATATGAAAACAAGTCCGAATTCAACATTTATTCATTTGACATAGCCATACACGATTTGTGAAAGTTTGATCCGGATCGGATTACTATATCATATAGCTGCCATACAAACGACCGATATGAAAACAAGTCTTTGTATGGAAACCTTTTTTGTTTTCTAAGCTATTGCAACCGAATTCAACATTTATTTATGTGACATAGCCATACACGATTTGTAAAAGGTTAATCCGGATCGTATCACTATCTCATATAGCTGCCATACAAACGACCGATATGAAAACAAGTGTTTGTATGGAAACCTCTTTTGTTTTCTAAGCTATTGCAACCGAATTCAACATTTATTCATTTAACGTAGCCATACACGATTTGTGAAAGGTTGGTCCGGATCGTATCACTATCTCATATAGCTGATATACAAACGACCAATATGAAAACAAGTCCGAATTCAACATTTATTCATTTGACATAGCCATACACGATTTGTGAAAGTTTGATCCGGATCGGATTACTATATCATATAGCTGCAATACAAACGACCGATATGAAAACAAGTCTTTGTATGGAAACCTCTTTTGTTTTCTAAGCTATTGCAACCGAATTCAACATTTATTTATTTGATGTAGCCGTACATGATTTGTGAAAGTTTGGTCCGGATCGGATCACTATCTCATATAGCTGATATACAAACGACCAATATGAAAACAAGTCTTTGTATGGGAACCTTTTTTGTATTCCAAGCTATTGCAACCGAATTCAACATTTATTCATTTAACATTGCCATAAACGATTTGTAAAAGTTTGGTTCGGATCGGGTCACTATATTATATAGCTGCCATACAAACCACCGAAATGAAAACAAGTCTTTGTATGGAAACCTCTTTTGTTTTCTAAGCTATTGCAACCGAATTCAACATTTATTCATTTAACGTAGCCATACACGATTTGTGAAAGGTTGGTCCGGATCGTATCACTATCTCATATAGCTGATATACAAACGACCAATATGAAAACAAGTCCGAATTCAACATTTATTCATTTGACATAGCCATACACGATTTGTGAAAGTTTGATCCGGATCGGATTACTATATCATATAGCTGCCATACAAACGACCGATATGAAAACAAGTCTTTGAATGGAAACCTCTTTTGTTTTCTAAGCTATTGCAACCGAATTCAACATTTATTCATTTGATATAGCCGTACATGATTTGTGACAGTTTGGTCCGGATCGGATCACTATCTCATATAGCTGATATACAAACGACCAATATGAAAACAAGTCTTTGTATGGGAACCTTTTTTGTATTCCAAGCTATTGCAACCAAATTCAACATTTATTCATTTGACATAGCCATACACGATTTGTGAAAGTTTGATCCGGATCCGATTACTATATCATATAGCTGCCATACAAACGACCGATATGAAAACAAGTCTTTGTATGGAAACCTCTTTTGTTTTCTAAGCTATTGCAACCGAATTCAACATTTATTCATTTGACATAGCCGTACACGATTTGTAAAAGTTTGATCTGGATCGGATTACTATATCATATAGCTGCCATACAAACGACCGATATGAAAACAAGTCTTTGTATGGAAACCTCTTTTGTTTTCTAAGCTATTGCAACCGAATTCAACATTTATTCATTTGACATAGCCGTACACGATTTGTAAAAGTTTGATCTGGATCGGATTACTATATCATATAGCTGCCATACAAACGACCGATATAACAAACAAGTCTCTGTATGGAAACGTTTTTTGTTTTCCAAGCTATTGCAACCGAATTCAACATTTATTCATTTAACATTGCCATAAACGATTTGTGAAAGTTTGGTCCGGATGAGGTCACTATATCATATAGCTGCCATACAAACGACCAATATGAAAACAAGTCCGAATTCAACATTTACTCATTTGACATAGCCATACACGATTTGTGAAAGTTTGATCCGGATCGGATTACTATATCATATAGCTGCCATACAAACCACCGATATGAAAACAAGTCTTTGTATGGGAACCTTTTTTGTATTCCAAGCTATTGCAACCGAATTCAACATTTATTCATTTAACATTGCCATAAACGATTTGTGAAAGTTTGGTCCGGATCGGGTTACTATATCATATAGCTGCCATACAAACGACCGATATGAAAACAAGTGTTTGTATGGAAACCTCTTTTGTTTTCTAAGCTATTGCAACCGAATTCAACATTTATTTATTTGATGTAGCCGTACATGATTTGTGAAAGTTTGGTCCGGATCGGATCACTATCTCATATAGCTGATATACAAACGACCAATATGAATACAAGTCTTTGTATGGGAACCTTTTTTGTATTCCAAGCTATTGCAACCGAATTCAACATTTATTCATTTAACATTGCCATAAACGATTTGTGAAAGTTTGGTTCGGATCGGGTCACTATATTATATAGCTGCCATACAAACCACCGATATGAAAACAAGTCTTTGTATGGAAACCTCTTTTGTTTTCTAAGCTATTGCAACCGAATTCAACATTTATTCATTTAACGAAGCCATACACGATTTGTGAAAGGTTGGTCTGGATCGTCTCACTATCTCATATAGCTGCCATACAAACTACCGATATGAAAACAAGTCTTTGTATGGAAACCTTTTTTGTTTTCTAAGCTATTCCAAACGAATTCAACATTTATTTATTTGACATAGCCGTACACGATTTGTAAAAGTTTGATCTGGATCGGATTACTATATCATATAGCTGCCATACAAACGACCGATATAACAAACAAGTCTCTGTATGGAAACGTTTTTTGTTTTCCAAGCTATTGCAACCGAATTCAACATTTATTCATTTAACATTGCCATAAACGATTTGTGAAAGTTTGGTCCGGATGAGGTCACTATATCATATAGCTGCCATACAAACGACCAATATGAAAACAAGTCCGAATTCAACATTTACTCATTTGACATAGCCATACACGATTTGTGAAAGTTTGATCCGGATCGGATTACTATATCATTAAGCTGCCATACAAACGACCGATGAGAAAACAAGTCTTTGTATGGAAACCTTTTTTGTTTTCTAAGCTATTGCAACCGAATTTAACATTTATTCATTTAACATTGCCATAAACGATTTGTGAAAGTTTGATCCGGATCGGATTACTATATCATTAAGCTGCCATACAAACGACCGATGAGAAAACAAGTCTTTGTATGGAAACCTTTTTTGTTTTCTAAGCTATTGCAACCGAATTCAACATTTATTTATGTGACATAGCCATACACGATTTGTGAAAGGTTGGTCCGGATCGTATCACTATCTCATATAGCTGCCATACAAACTACCGATATGAAAACAAGTCTTTGTATGGAAACCTTTTTTGTTTTCTAAGCTATTGCAACCGAATTCAAAATTTACACATTTGACATAGCCATACACGATTTGTAAAAGTTTGATCTGGATCGGATTACTATATCATATAGCTGCCATACAAACGACCGATATAACAAACAAGTCTCAGTATGGAAACGTTTTTTGTTTTCCAAGCTATTGCAACCGAATTCAACATTTATTCATTTAACATTGCCATAAACGATTTGTGAAAGTTTGGTCCGGATCGGGTCACTATATTATATAGCTGCCATACAAACGACCGATATGAAAACAAGTCTTTGTATGGAAACCTCTTTTGTTTTCTAAGCTATTGCAACCGAATTCAACATTTATTCATTTAACGTAGCCATACACGATTTGTGAAAGGTTGGTCCGGATCGTATCACTATCTCATATAGCTGCCATACAAACGACCGATATGAAAACAAGTCTTTGAATGGAAACCTCTTTTGTTTTCTAAGCTATTGCAACCGAATACAACATTTATTCATTTGATATAGCCGTACATGATTTGTGACAGATTGGTCCGGATCGGATCACTATCTCATATAGCTGATATAAAAACGACCAATATGAAAACAAGTCTTTGTATGGGAACCTTTTTTGTATTCCAAGCTATTGCAACCGAATTCAACATTTATTCATTTGACATAGCCATACACGATTTGTGAAAGTTTGATCCGGATGGGGTCACTATATCATATAGCTGCCATACAAACGACCGATTTGAAAACAAGTCTTTGTATGGAAACCTCTTTTGTTTTCTAAGCTATTGCAACCGAATTCAACATTTATATATTTAACGTAGCCATTCACGATTTGTGAAAGGTTGGTCCGGATCGTATCACTATCTCATATAGCTGCCATACAAACTACCGATATGAAAACAAGTCTTTGTATGGAAACCTTTTTTGTTTTCTAAGCTATTGCAACCGAATTCAACATTTACTCATTTGACATAGCCATACACGATTTGTGAAAGTTTGATCCGGATCGGATTACTATATCATATAGCTGCCATACAAACCACCGATATGAAAACAAGTCTTTGTATGGGAACCTTTTTGTATTCCAAGCTATTGCAACCGAAATCAACATTTATTCATTTGACATAGCCATACACGATTTGTGAAAGTTTGGTCCGGATCGGATTACTATATCATATAACTGCCATACAAACGACCGATATGAAAACAAGTCTTTGTATGGAAACCTCTTTTGTTTTCTAAGCTATTGCAACCGAATTCAACATTTATTCATTTGATATAGCCCTACATGATTTGTGAAAGTTTGGTCCGGATCGGATCACTATCTCATATAGCTGATATACAAACGACCAATATGAAAACAAGTCTTTGTATGGGAACCTTTTTTGTATTCCAAGCTATTGCAACCGAATTCAACATTTATTCATTTGACATAGCCATACACGATTTGTGAAAGTTTGATCCGGATGGGGTCACTATATCATATAGCTGGCATACACACGACCGATTTGAAAACAAGTCTTTGTATGGAAACCTCTTTTGTTTTCTAAGCTATTGCAACCGAATTCAACATTTATTTATTTAACGTAGCCATTCACGATTTGTGAAAGGTTGGTCCGGATCGTATCACTATCTCATATAGCTGCCATACAAACTACCGATATGAAAACAAGTCTTTGTATGGAAACCTTTTTTGTATTCCAAGCTATTGCAACCGAATTCAACATTTATTCATTTGTCATAGCCATACACGATTTGTACAAGTTTGATCCGGATCGGATTACTATATCATATAGCTGCCATACAAACGACCGATATGAAAACAAGTCTTTGTATGGGAACCTTTTTTGTATTCCAAGCTATTGCAACCGAATTCAACATTTATTTATTTAATATAGCCGTACACGATTTGTGAAAGTTTGGTCCGGATCGGATTACTATATCATATAACTGCCATACAAACGACCGATATGAAAACAAGTCTTTGTATGGAAACCTCTTTTGTTTTCTAAGCTATTGCAACCGAATTCAACATTTATTCATTTGATATAGCCCTACATGATTTGTAAAAGTTTGGTCCGGATCGGATCACTATCTCATATAGCTGATATACAAACGACCAATATGAAAACAAGTCTTTGTATGGGACCCTTTTTTGTATTCCAAGCTATTGCAACTGAATTCAACATTTATTCATTTGACATAGCCATACACGATTTGTGAAAGTTTGATCCGGATCGGATTACTATATCATATAGCTGCCATACAAACGACCGATATAAAAACAAGTCTTTGTATGGAAACCTCTTTTGATTTCTAAGCTATTGCAACCGAATTCAACATTTATTCATATGACATAGCCATCCACGATTTGTGAAAGGTTGGTCCGGATCGTATCACTATCTCATATAGCTGATATAAAAACGACCAATATGAAAACAAGTCTTTGTATGGGAACCTTTTTTGTATTCCAAGCTATTGCAACCGAATTCAACATTTATTCATTTGACATAGCCATACACGATTTGTAAAAGTTTGATCCGGATGGGGTCACTATATCATATAGCTGCCATACAAACGACCGATTTGAAAACAAGTCTTTGTATGGAAACCTCTTTTGTTTTCTAAGCTATTGCAACCGAATTCAACATTTATTTATTTAACGTAGCCATTCACGATTTGTGAAAGGTTGGTCCGGATCGTATCACTATCTCATATAGCTGCCATACAAACTACCGATATGAAAACAAGTCTTTGTATGGAAACCTTTTTTGTTTTCTAAGCTATTGCAACCGAATTCAACATTTACTCATTTGACATAGCCATACACGATTTGTGAAAGTTTGATCCGGATCGGATTACTATATCATATAGCTGCCATACAAACCACCGATATGAAAACAAGTCTTTGTATGGGAACCTTTTTTGTATTCCAAGCTATTGCAACCGAAATCAACATTTATTCATTTGACATAGCCATACACGATTGTGAAAGTTTCGTCCGGATCGGATTACTATATCATATAACTGCCATACAAACGACCGATATGAAAACAAGTCTTTGTATGGAAACCTCTTTTGTTTTCTAAGCTATTGCAACCGAATTCAACATTTATTCATTTGATATAGCCCTACATGATTTGTGAAAGTTTGGTCCGGATCGGATCACTATCTCATATAGCTGATATACAAACGACCAATATGAAAACAAGTCTTTGTATGGGAACCTTTTTTGTTTTCTAAGCTATTGCAACCGAATTTAACATTTATTCATTTAACATTGCCATAAACGATTTGTGAAAGTTTGATCCGGATCGGATTACTATATCATTAAGCTGCCATACAAACGACCGATGAGAAAACAAGTCTTTGTATGGAAACCTTTTTTGTTTTCTAAGCTATTGCAACCGAATTCAACATTTATTTATGTGACATAGCCATACACGATTTGTGAAAGGTTGGTCCGGATCGTATCACTAT
Organism: Drosophila merina; assembly: GCA_035047645.1. Lineage (NCBI taxonomy): Eukaryota > Metazoa > Arthropoda > Insecta > Diptera > Drosophilidae > Drosophila > Drosophila merina. The sequence goes on along the minus strand of JAWNPH010000020.1, from coordinate 1,112,982 downwards.
CTCATATAGCTGCCATACAAACTACCGATATGAAAACAAGTCTTTGTATGGAAACCTTTTTGTTTTCTAAGCTATTGCAACCGAATTCAAAATTTACACATTTGACATAGCCATACACGATTTGTAAAAGTTTGATCTGGATCGGATTACTATATCATATAGCTGCCATACAAACCACCGATATGAAAACAAGTCTTTGTATGGGAACCTTTTTTGTATTCTAAGCTATTGCAACCGAATTCAACATTTATTCATTTTACATAGCCGTAAACGATTTGTGAAAGTTTGGTCCGGATCGGATTACTATATCATATAGCTGCCATACAAACGACCGATATGAAAACAAGTCTTTGTATGGAAACCTTTTTTGTTTTCTAAGCTATTGCAACCGAATTCAACATTTATTTATTTGATAAAGCCGTACATGATTTGTGAAAGTTTGGTCCGGATCGGATTACTATATCATATAGCTGCCATACAAACGACCGATATGAAAACAAGTGTTTGTATGGAAACCTCTTTTGTTTTCTAAGCTATTGCAACCGAATTCAACATTTATTTATGTGACATAGCCATACACGATTTGTGAAAGGTTGGTCCGAATCGGATCACTATCTCATATAGCTGATATACAAACGACCAATATGAAAACAAGTCCGAATTCAACATTTATTTATTTGACATAGCCATACACGATTTGTGAAAGGTTGGTCCGGATCGTATCACTATCTCATATAGCTGCCATACAAACTACCGATATGAAAACAAGTCTTTGTATGGAAACCTTTTTTGTTTTCTAAGCTATTGCAACCGAATTCAACATTTACTCATTTGACATAGCCATACACGATTTGTAAAAGTTTGATCTGGATCGGATTACTATATCATATAGCTGCCATACAAACGACCGATATAACAAACAAGTCTCAGTATGGAAACGTTTTTTGTTTTCCAAGCTATTGCATTCGAATTCAACATTTATTCATTTAACATTGCCATAAACGATTTGTGAAAGTTTGGTCCGGATCGGGTCACTATATTATATAGCTGCCATACAAACGACCGATATGAAAACAAGTCTTTGTATGGAAACCTCTTTTGTTTTCTAAGCTATTGCAACCGAATTCAACATTTATTCATTTAACGTAGCCATACACGATTTGTGAAAGGTTGGTCCGGATCGTATCACTATCTCATATAGCTGCCATACAAACGACCGATATGAAAACAAGTCTTTGAATGGAAACCTCTTTTGTTTTCTAAGCTATTGCAACCGAATACAACATTTATTCATTTGATATAGCCGTACATGATTTGTGACAGATTGGTCCGGATCGGATCACTATCTCATATAGCTGATATACAAACGACCAATATGAAAACAAGTCTTTGTATGGGAACCTTTTTTGTATTCCAAGCTATTGCAACCGAATTCAACATTTATTCATTTGACATAGCCATACACGATTTGTGAAAGTTTGATCCGGATCGGATTACTATATCATATAGCTGCCATACAAACGACCGATATGAAAACAAGTCTTTGTATGGAAACCTCTTTTGTTTTCTAAGCTATTGCAACCGAATTCAACATTTATTCATTTAACGTAGCCATACACGATTTGTGAAAGGTTGGTCCGGATCGTCTCACTATCTCATATAGCTGCCATACAAACTACCGATATGAAAACAAGTCTTTGTATGGAAACCTTTTTTGTTTTCTAAGCTATTGCAAACGAATTCAACATTTATTTATTTGACATAGCCGTACACGATTTGTAAAAGTTTGATCTGGATCGGATTACTACATCATATAGCTGCCATACAAACGACCGATATAACAAACAAGTCTCTGTATGGAAACGTTTTTTGTTTTCCAAGCTATTGCAACCGAATTCAACATTTATTCATTTAACGTAGCCATTCACGATTTGTGAAAGGTTGGTCCGGATCGTATCACTATCTCATATAGCTGCCATACAAACGACCGATATGAAAACAAGTCTTTGTATGGAAACCTTTTTTGTTTTCTAAGCTATTGCAACCGAATTCAACATTTACTCATTTGACATAGCCATACACGATTTGTGAAAGTTTGATCCGGATCGGATTACTATATCATATAGCTGCCATACAAACCACCGATATGAAAACAAGTCTTTGTATGGAAACCTTTTTTGTTTTCTAAGCTATTGCAACCGAATTCAACATTTACTCATTTGACATAGCCATACACGATTTGTGAAAGTTTGATCCGGATGGCGTCACTATATCATATAGCTGCCATACAAACGACCGATTTGAAAACAAGTCTTTGTATGGAAACCTCTTTTGTTTTCTAAGCTATTGCAACCGAATTCAACATTTATTTATTTGATGTAGCCGTACATGATTTGTGAAAGTTTGGTCCGGATCGGATCACTATCTCATATAGCTGATATACAAACGACCAATATGAATACAAGTCTTTGTATGGGAACCTTTTTTGTATTCCAAGCTATTGCAACCGAATTCAACATTTATTCATTTTACATTGCCATAAACGATTTGTGAAAGTTTGGTTCGGATCGGGTCACTATATTATATAGCTGCCATACAAACCACCAATATGAAAACAAGTCTTTGTATGGAAACCTCTTTGTTTTCTAAGCTATTGCAACCGAATTCAACATTTATTCATTTAACGAAGCCATACACTGATTTGTGAAAGGTTGGTCTGGATCGTCTCACTATCTCATATAGCTGCCATACAAACTACCGATATGAAAACAAGTCTTTGTATGGAAACCTTTTTTGTTTTCTAAGCTATTCCAAACGAATTCAACATTTATTTATTTGACATAGCCGTACACGATTTGTAAAAGTTTGATCTGGATCGGATTACTATATCATATAGCTGCCATACAAACGACCGATATAACAAACAAGTCTCTGTATGGAAACGTTTTTTGTTTTCCAAGCTATTGCAACCGAATTCAACATTTATTCATTTATCATTGCCATAAACGATTTGTGAAAGTTTGGTCCGGATGAGGTCACTATATCATATAGCTGCCATACAAACGACCAATATGAAAACAAGTCCGAATTCAACATTTACTCATTTGACATAGCCATACACGATTTGTGAAAGTTTGATCCGGATCGGATTACTATATCATTAAGCTGCCATACAAACGACCGATGAGAAAACAAGTCTTTGTATGGAAAGCTTTTTTGTTTTCTAAGCTATTGCAACCGAATTTAACATTTATTCATTTAACATTGCCATAAACGATTTGTGAAAGTTTGATCCGGATCGGATTACTATATCATTAAGCTGCCATACAAACGACCGATGAGAAAACAAGTCTTTGTATGGAAACCTTTTTTGTTTTCTAAGCTATTGCAACCGAATTCAACATTTATTTATGTGACATAGCCATACACGATTTGTGAAAGGTTGGTCCGGATCGTATCACTATCTCATATAGCTGCCATACAAACTACCGATATGAAAACAAGTCTTTGTATGGAAACCTTTTTTGTTTTCTAAGCTATTGCAACCGAATTCAACATTTACACATTTGACATAGCCATACACGATTTGTAAAAAGTTTGATCTGGATCGGATTACTATATCATATAGCTGCCATACAAACCACCGATATGAAAACAAGTCTTTGTATGGGAACCTTTTTTGTATTCTAAGCTATTGCAACCGAATTCAACATTTATTCATTTGACATAGCCGTAAACGATTTGTGAAAGTTTGATCCGGATCGGATTACTATATCATATAGCTGCCATACAAACGACCGATATGAAAACAAGTCTTTGTATGGAAACCTTTTTTGTTTTCTAAGCTATTGCAACCGAATTCAACATTTATTTATTTGATAAAGCCGTACATGATTTGTGAAAGTTTGGTCCGGATCGGATTACTATATCATAAAGCTGCCATACAAACGACCGATATGAAAACAAGTGTTTGTATGGAAACCTCTTTTGTTTTCTAAGCTATTGCAACCGAATTCAACATTTATTTATGTGACATAGCCATACACGATTTGTGAAAGGTTGGTCCGAATCGGATCACTATCTCATATAGCTGATATACAAACGACCAATATGAAAACAAGTCCGAATTCAACATTTATTTATTTGACATAGCCATACACGATTTGTGAAAGGTTGGTCCGGATCGTATCACTATCTCATATAGCTGCCATACAAACTACCGATATGAAAACATGTCTTTGTATGGAAACCTTTTTTGTTTTCTAAGCTATTGCAACCGAATTCAACATTTACTCATTTGACATAGCCATACACGATTTGTAAAAGTTTGATCTGGATCGGATTACTATATCATATAGCTGCCATACAAACGACCGATATAACAAACAAGTCTCAGTATGGAAACGTTTTTTGTTTTCCAAGCTATTGCAACCGAATTCAACATTTATTCATTTAACATTGCCATAAACGATTTGTGAAAGTTTGGTCCGGATCGGGTCACTATATTATATAGCTGCCATACAAACGACCGATATGAAAACAAGTCTTTGTATGGAAACCTCTTTGTTTTCTAAGCTATTGCAACCGAATTCAACATTTATTCATTTAACGTAGCCATACACGATTTGTGAAAGGTTGGTCCGGATCGTATCACTATCTCATATAGCTGCCATACAAACGACCGATATGAAAACAAGTCTTTGAATGGAAACCTCTTTTGTTTTCTAAGCTATTGCAACCGAATACAACATTTATTCATTTGATATAGCCGTACATGATTTGTGACAGATTGGTCCGGATCGGATCACTATCTCATATAGCTGATATAAAAACGACCAATTCGAAAACAAGTCTTTGTATGGGAACCTTTTTTGTATTCCAAGCTATTGCAACCGAATTCAACATTTATTCATTTGACATAGCCATACACGATTTGTGAAAGTTTGATCCGGATGGGGTCACTATATCATATAGCTGCCATACAAACGACCGATTTGAAAACAAGTCTTTGTATGGAAACCTCTTTGTTTTCTAAGCTATTGCAACCGAATTCAACATTTATATATTTAACGTAGCCATTCACGATTTGTGAAAGGTTGGTCCGGATCGTATCACTATCTCATATAGCTGCCATACAAACTACCGATATGAAAACAAGTCTTTGTATGGAAACCTTTTTTGTTTTCTAAGCTATTGCAACCGAATTCAACATTTACTCATTTGACATAGCCATACACGATTTGTGAAAGTTTGATCCGGATCGGATTACTATATCATATAGCTGCCATACAAACCACCGATATGAAAACAAGTCTTTGTATGGGAACCTTTTTTGTATTCCAAGCTATTGCAACCGAAATCAACATTTATTCATTTGACATAGCCATACACGATTTGTGAAAGTTTGGTCCGGATCGGATTACTATATCATATAACTGCCATACAAACGACCGATATGAAAACAAGTCTTTGTATGGAAACCTCTTTTGTTTTCTCAGCTATTGCACCCGAATTCAACATTTATTCATTTGATATAGCCCTACATGATTTGTGAAAGTTTGGTCCGGATCGGATCACTATCTCATATAGCTGATATACAAACGACCAATATGAAAACAAGTCTTTGTATGGGAACCTTTTTTGTATTCCAAGCTATTGCAACCGAATTCAACATTTATTCATTTGACATAGCCATACACGATTTGTGAAAGTTTGATCCGGATGGGGTCACTATATCATATAGCTGGCATACACACGACCGATTTGAAAACAAGTCTTTGTATGGAAACCTCTTTTGTTTTCTAAGCTATTGCAACCGAATTCAACATTTATTTATTTAACGTAGCCATTCACGATTTGTGAAAGGTTGGTCCGGATCGTATCACTATCTCATATAGCTGCCATACAAACTACCGATATGAAAACAAGTCTTTGTATGGAAACCTTTTTTGTATTCCAAGCTATTGCAACCGAATTCAACATTTATTCATTTGTCATAGCCATACACGATTTGTAAAAGTTTGATCCGGATCGGATTACTATATCATATAGCTGCCATACAAACGACCGATATGAAAACAAGTCTTTGTATGGGAACCTTTTTTTGTATTCCAAGCTATTGCAACCGAATTCAACATTTATTTATTTAATATAGCCGTACACGATTTGTGAAAGTTTGGTCCGGATCGGATTACTATATCATATAACTGCCATACAAACGACCGATATGAAAACAAGTCTTTGTATGGAAACCTCTTTTGTTTTCTAAGCTATTGCAACCGAATTCAACATTTATTCATTTGATATAGCCCTACATGATTTGTGAAAGTTTGGTCCGGATCGGATCACTATCTCATATAGCTGATATACAAACGACCAATATGAAAACAAGTCTTTGTATGGGACCCTTTTTTGTATTCCAAGCTATTGCAACTGAATTCAACATTTATTCATTTGACATAGCCATACACGATTTGTGAAAGTTTGATCCGGATCGGATTACTATATCATATAGCTGCCATACAAACGACCGATATAAAAACAAGTCTTTGTATGGAAACCTCTTTTGATTTCTAAGCTATTGCAACCGAATTCAACATTTATTCATATGACATAGCCATCCACGATTTGTGAAAGGTTGGTCCGGATCGTATCACTATCTCATTTAGCTGCTATACAAACTACCGATATGAAAACAAGTCTTTGTATGGAAACCTCTTTTGTTTTCTAAGCTATTGCTACCGAATTCAACATTTATTTATGTGAAATAGCCATACACGATTTATGAAAGGTTGGTCCGGATCGGATTACTATCTCATATAGCTGCCATACAAACTACCGATATGAAAACAAGTCTTTGTATGGAAACATTTTTTGTTTTCTAAGCTATTGCAACCGAATTCAACATTTATTCATTTGACATAGCCATACACGATTCGTGAAAGTTTGATCCGGATCGGATTACTATATCATATAGCTGCCATACAAACCACCGATATGAAAACAAGTCTTTGTATGGAAACCTTTTTTGTTTTCTAAGCTATTGCAAACGAATTCAACATTTATTCATTTAACGTAGCCATACACGATTTGTGAAAGGTTGGTCCGGATCGTATCACTATCTCATATAGCTGATATACAAACGACCAATATGAAAACAAGTCCGAATTTAACATTTATTTATGTGACATAGCCATACACGATTTGTGAAAGGTTGGTCCGGATCGTATCACTATCTCATATAGCTGCCATACAAACTATCTATATGAAAAAAAGTCTTTGTATGGAAACCTTTTCTGTTTTCTAAGCTATTGCAACCGAATTCAACATTTATTTATTTGACATAGCCGTACACGATTTGTAAAAGTTTGATCTGGATCGGATTACTATATCATATAACTGCCATACAAACGACCGATATGAAAACAAGTCTTTATATGGAAACCTCTTTTGTTTTCTAAGCTATTGCAACCGAATTCAACATTTATTCATTTGATATAGCCCTACATGATTTGTGAAAGTTTGGTCCGGATCGGATCACTATCTCATATAGCTGATATACAAACGACCAATATGAAAACAAGTCTTTGTATGGGACCCTTTTTTGTATTCCAAGCTATTGCAACTGAATTCAACATTTATTCATTTGACATAGCCATACACGATTTGTGAAAGTTTGATCCGGATCGGATTACTATATCATATAGCTGCCATACAAACGACCGATATAAAAACAAGTCTTTGTATGGAAACCTCTTTTGATTTCTAAGCTATTGCAACCGAATTCAACATTTATTCATATGACATAGCCATCCACGATTTGTGAAAGGTTGGTCCGGATCGTATCACTATCTCATTTAGCTGCTATACAAACTACCGATATGAAAACAAGTCTTTGTATGGAAACCTCTTTTGTTTTCTAAGCTATTGCTACCGAATTCAACATTTATTTATGTGAAATAGCCATACACGATTTATGAAAGGTTGGTCCGGATCGGATTACTATCTCATATAGCTGCCATACAAACTACCGATATGAAAACAAGTCTTTGTATGGAAACATTTTTTGTTTTCTAAGCTATTGCAACCGAATTCAACATTTATTCATTTGACATAGCCATACACGATTCGTGAAAGTTTGATCCGGATCGGATTACTATATCATATAGCTGCCATACAAACCACCGATATGAAAACAAGTCTTTGTATGGAAACCTTTTTTGTTTTCTAAGCTATTGCAAACGAATTCAACATTTATTCATTTAACGTAGCCATACACGATTTGTGAAAGGTTGGTCCGGATCGTATCACTATCTCATATAGCTGATATACAAACGACCAATATGAAAAACAAGTCCGAATTTAACATTTATTTATGTGACATAGCCATACACGATTTGTGAAAGGTTGGTCCGGATCGTATCACTATCTCATATAGCTGCCATACAAATTTCTATATGAAAAAAAGTCTTTGTATGGAAACCTTTTCTGTTTTCTAAGCTATTGCAACCGAATTCAACATTTATTTATTTGACATAGCCGTACACGATTTGTAAAAGTTTGATCTGGATCGGATTACTATATCATATAACTGCCATACAAACGACCGATATGAAAACAAGTCTTTGTATGGAAACCTCTTTTGTTTTCTAAGCTATTGCAATCGAATTCAACATTTATTCATTTGATATAGCCCTACATGATTTGTGAAAGTTTGGTCCGGATCGGATCACTATCTCATATAGCTGATACACAAACGACCAATATGAAAACAAGTCTTTGTATGGGACCCTTTTTTTGTATTCCAAGCTATTGCAACTGAATTCAACATTTATTCATTTGACATAGCCATACACGATTTGTGAAAGTTTGATCCGGATCGGATTACTATATCATATAGCTGCCATACAAACGACCGATATAAAAACAAGTCTTTGTATGGAAACCTCTTTTGATTTCTAAGCTATTGCAACCGAATTCAACATTTATTCATATGACATAGCCATCCACGATTTGTGAAAGGTTGGTCCGGATCGTATCACTATCTCATTTAGCTGCTATACAAACTACCGATATGAAAACAAGTCTTTGTATGGAAACCTCTTTTGTTTTCTAAGCTATTGCAACCGAATTCAACATTTATTTATGTGAAATAGCCATACACGATTTATGAAAGGTTGGTCCGGATCGGATTACTATCTCATATAGCTGCCATACAAACTACCGATATGAAAACAAGTCTTTGTATGGAAACATTTTTTGTTTTCTAAGCTATTGCAACCGAATTCAACATTTATTCATTTGACATAGCCATACACGATTCGGGAAAGTTTGATCCGGATCGGATTACTATATCATATAGCTGCCATACAAACCACCGATATGAAAACAAGTCTTTGTATGGAAACCTTTTTTGTTTTCTAAGCTATTGCAAACGAATTCAACATTTATTCATTTAACGTAGCCATACACGATTTGTGAAAGGTTGGTCCGGATCGTATCACTATCTCATATAGCTGATATACAAACGACCAATATGAAAACAAGTCCGAATTCAACATTTATTTATGTGACATAGCCATACACGATTTGTGAAAGGTTGGTCCGGATCGTATCACTATCTCATATAGCTGCCATACAAACTACCTATATGAAAAAAAGTCTTTGTATGGAAACCTTTTCTGTTTTCTAAGCTATTGCAACCGAATTCAACATTTATTTATTTGACATAGCCGTACACGATTTGTAAAAGTTTGATCTGGATCGGATTACTATATCATATAACTGCCATACAAACGACCGATATGAAAACAAGTCTTTGTATGGAAACCTCTTTTGTTTTCTAAGCTATTGCAACCGAATTCAACATTTATTCATTTGATATAGCCCTACATGATTTGTGAAAGTTTGGTCGGATCGGATCACTATCTCATATAGCTGATATACAAACGACCAATATGAAAACAAGTCTTTGTATGGGACCCTTTTTTGTATTCCAAGCTATTGCAACTGAATTCAACATTTATTCATTTGACATAGCCATACACGATTTGTGAAAGTTTGATCCGGATCGGATTACTATATCATATAGCTGCCATACAAACGACCGATATAAAAACAAGTCTTTGTATGGAAACCTCTTTTGATTTCTAAGCTATTGCAACCGAATTCAACATTTATTCATATGACATAGCCATCCACGATTTGTGAAAGGTTGGTCCGGATCGTATCACTATCTCATTTAGCTGCTATACAAACTACCGATATGAAAACAAGTCTTTGTATGGAAACCTCTTTTGTTTTCTAAGCTATTGCAACCGAATTCAACATTTATTTATGTGAAATAGCCATACACGATTTATGAAAGGTTGGTCCGGATCGGATTACTATCTCATATAGCTGCCATACAAACTACCGATATGAAAACAAGTCTTTGTATGGAAACATTTTTTGTTTTCTAAGCTATTGCAACCGAATTCAACATTTATTCATTTGACATAGCCATACACGATTCGGGAAAGTTTGATCCGGATCGGATTACTATATCATATAGCTGCCATACAAACCACCGATATGAAAACAAGTCTTTGTATGGAAACCTTTTTTGTTTTCTAAGCTATTGCAAACGAATTCAACATTTATTCATTTAACGCTAGCCATACACGATTTGTGAAAGGTTGGTCCGGATCGTATCATTATCTCATATAGCTGATATACAAACGACCAATATGAAAACAAGTCCGAATTCAACATTTATTTATGTGACATAGCCATACACGATTTGTGAAAGGTTGGTCCGGATCGTATCACTATCTCATATAGCTGCCATACAAACTACCTATATGAAAAAAAGTCTTTGTATGGAAACCTTTTCTGTTTTCTAAGCTATTGCAACCGAATTCAACATTTATTTATTTGACATAGCCGTACACGATTTGTAAAAGTTTGATCTGGATCGGATTACTATATCATATAACTGCCATACATACGACCGATATGAAAACAAGTCTTTGTATGGAAACCTCTTTTGTTTTCTAAGCTATTGCAACCGAATTCAACATTTATTCATTTGATATAGCCCTACATGATTTGTGAAAGTTTGGTCCGGATCGGATTACTATCTCATATAGCTGATATACAAACGACCAATATGAAAACAAGTCTTTGTATGGGACCCTTTTTTGTATTCCAAGCTATTGCAACTGAATTCAACATTTATTCATTTGACATAGCCATACACGATTTGTGAAAGTTTGATCCGGATCGGATTACTATATCATATAGCTGCCATACAAACGACCGATATAAAAACAAGTCTTTGTATGGAAACCTCTTTTGATTTCTAAGCTATTGCAACCGAATTCAACATTTATTCATATGACATAGCCATCCACGATTTGTGAAAGGTTGGTCCGGATCGTATCACTATCTCATTTTAGCTGCTATACATACTACCGATATGAAAACAAGTCTTTGTATGGAAACCTCTTTGTTTTCTAAGCTATTGCAATCGAATTCAACATTTATTTATGCGAAATAGCCATACACGATTTATGAAAGGTTGGTCCGGATCGGATTACTATCTCATATAGCTGCCATACAAACTACCGATATGAAAACAAGTCTTTGTATGGAAACATTTTTTGTTTTCTAAGCTATTGCAACCGAATTCAACATTTATTCATTTGACATAGCCATACACGATTCGGGAAAGTTTGATCCGGATCGGATTACTATATCATATAGCTGCCATACAAACCACCGATATGAAAACAAGTCTTTGTATGGAAACCTTTTTTGTTTTCTGAGCTTATTGCAAACGAATTCAACATTTATTCATTTAACGTAGCCATACACGATTTGTGAAAGGTTGGTCCGGATCGTATCACTATCTCATATAGCTGATATACAAACGACCAATATGAAAACAAGTCCGAATTCAACATTTATTTATGTGACATAGCCATACACGATTTGTGAAAGGTTGGTCCGGATCGTATCACTATCTCATATAGCTGCCATACAAACTACCTATATGAAAAAAAGTCTTTGTATGGAAACCTTTTCTGTTTTCTAAGCTATTGCAACCGAATTCAACATTTATTTATTTGACATAGCCGTACACGATTTGTAAAAGTTTGATCTGGATCGGATTACTATATCATATAACTGCCATACAAACGACCGATATGAAAACAAGTCTTTGTATGGAAACCTCTTTTGTTTTCTAAGCTATTGCAACCGAATTCAACATTTATTCATTTGATATAGCCCTACATGATTTGTGAAAGTTTGGTCCGGATCGGATCACTATCTCATATAGCTGATATACAAACGACCAATATGAAAACAAGTCTTTGTATGGGACCCTTTTTTGTATTCCAAGCTATTGCAACTGAATTCAACATTTATTCATTTGACATAGCCATACACGATTTGTGAAAGTTTGATCCGGATCGGATTACTATATCATATAGCTGCCATACAAACGACCGATATAAAAACAAGTCTTTGTATGGAAACCTCTTTTGATTTCTAAGCTATTGCAACCGAATTCAACATTTATTCATATGACATAGCCATCCACGATTTGTGAAAGGTTGGTCCGGATCGTATCACTATCTCATTTAACTGCTATACAAACTACCGATATGAAAACAAGTCTTTGTATGGAAACCTCTTTTGTTTTCTAAGCTATTGCAATCGAATTCAACATTTATTTATGCGAAATAGCCATACACGATTTATGAAAGGTTGGTCCGGATCGGATTACTATCTCATATAGCTGCCATACAAACTACCGATATGAAAACAAGTCTTTGTATGGAAACATTTTTTGTTTTCTAAGCTATTGCAACCGAATTCAACATTTATTCATTTGACATAGCCATACACGATTCGTGAAAGTTTGATCCGGATCGGATTACTATATCATATAGCTGCCATACAAACCACCGATATGAAAACAAGTCTTTGTATGGAAACCTTTTTTGTTTTCTAAGCTATTGCAAACGAATTCAACATTTATTCATTTAACGTAGCCATACACGATTTGTGAAAGGTTGGTCCGGATCGTATCACTATCTCATATAGCTGATATACAAACGACCAATATGAAAACAAGTCCGAATTTAACATTTATTTATGTGACATAGCCATACACGATTTGTGAAAGGTTGGTCCGGATCGTATCACTATCTCATATAGCTGCCATACAAACTACCTATATGAAAAAAAGTCTTTGTATGGAAACCTTTTCTGTTTTCTAAGCTATTGCAACCGAATTCAACATTTATTTATTTGACATAGCCGTACACGATTTGTAAAAGTTTGATCTGGATCGGATTACTATATCATATAACTGCCATACAAACGACCGATATGAAAACAAGTCTTTGTATGGAAACCTCTTTTGTTTTCTAAGCTATTGCAACCGAATTCAACATTTATTCATTTGATATAGCCCTACATGATTTGTGAAAGTTTGGTCCGGATCGGATCACTATCTCATATAGCTGATATACAAACGACCGATATGAAAACAAGTCTTTGTATGGGACCCTTTTTTGTATTCCAAGCTATTGCAACTGAATTCAACATTTATTCATTTGACATAGCCATACACGATTTGTGAAAGTTTGATCCGGATCGGATTACTATATCATATAGCTGCCATACAAACGACCGATATAAAAACAAGTCTTTGTATGGAAACCTCTTTTGATTTCTAAGCTATTGCAACCGAATTCAACATTTATTCATATGACATAGCCATCCACGATTTGTGAAAGGTTGGTCCGGATCGTATCACTATCTCATTTAGCTGCTATACAAACTACCGATATGAAAACAAGTCTTTGTATGGAAACCTCTTTGTTTTCTAAGCTATTGCAACCGAATTCAACATTTATTTATGTGAAATAGCCATACACGATTTATGAAAGGTTGGTCCGGATCGGATTACTATCTCATATAGCTGCCATACAAACTACCGATATGAAAACAAGTCTTTGTATGGAAACATTTTTTGTTTTCTAGGCTATTGCAACCGAATTCAACATTTATTCATTTGACATAGCCATACACGATTCGGGAAAGTTTGATCCGGATCGGATTACTATATCATATAGCTGCCATACAAACCACCGATATGAAAACAAGTCTTTGTATGGAAACCTTTTTTGTTTTCTAAGCTATTGCAAACGAATTCAACATTTATTCATTTAATGTAGCCATACAGGATTTGTGAAAGGTTGGTCCGGATCGTATCACTATCTCATATAGCTGATATACAAACGACCAATATGAAAACAAGTCCGAATTCAACATTTATTTATGTGACATAGCCATACACGATTTGTGAAAGGTTGGTCCGGATCGTATCACTATCTCATATAGCTGCCATACAAACTACCTATATGAAAAAAAGTCTTTGTATGGAAACCTTTTCTGTTTTCTAAGCTATTGCAACCGAATTCAACATTTATTTATTTGACATAGCCGTACACGATTTGTAAAAGTTTGATCTGGATCGGATTACTATATCATATAACTGCCATACAAACGACCGATATGAAAACAAGTCTTTGTATGGAAACCTCTTTTGTTTTCTAAGCTATTGCAACCGAATTCAACATTTATTCATTTGATATAGCCCTACATGATTTGTGAAAGTTTGGTCCGGATCGGATCACTATCTCATATAGCTGATATACAAACGACCAATATGAAAACAAGTCTTTGTATGGGACCCTTTTTTGTATTCCAAGCTATTGCAACTGAATTCAACATTTATTCATTTGACATAGCCATACACGATTTGTGAAAGTTTGATCCGGATCGGATTACTATATCATATAGCTGCCATACAAACGACCGATATAAAAACAAGTCTTTGTATGGAAACCTCTTTTGATTTCTAAGCTATTGCAACCGAATTCAACATTTATTCATATGACATAGCCATCCACGATTTGTGAAAGGTTGGTCCGGATCGTATCACTATCTCATTTAGCTGCTATACAAACTACCGATATGAAAACAAGTCTTTGTATGGAAACCTCTTTTGTTTTCTAAGCTATTGCAATCGAATTCAACATTTATTTATGTGAAATAGCCATACACGATTTATGAAAGGTTGGTCCGGATCGGATTACTATCTCATGTAGCTGCCATACAAACTACCGATATGAAAACAAGTCTTTGTATGGAAACATTTTTTGTTTTCTAAGCTATTGCAACCGAATTCAACATTTATTCATTTCACATAGCCATACACGATTCGTGAAAGTTTGATCCGGATCGGATTACTATATCATATAGCTGCCATACAAACCACCGATATGAAAACAAGTCTTTGTATGGAAACCTTTTTTGTTTTCTAAGCTATTGCAAACGAATTCAACATTTATTCATTTAACGTAGCCATACACGATTTGTGAAAGGTTGGTCCGGATCGTATCACTATCTCATATAGCTGATATACAAACGACCAATATGAAAACAAGTCCGAATTCAACATTTATTTATGTGACATAGCCATACACGATTTGTGAAAGGTTGGTCCGGATCGTATCACTATCTCATATAGCTGCCATACAAACTACCTATATGAAAAAAAGTCTTTGTATGGAAACCTTTTCTGTTTTCTAAGCTATTGCAACCGAATTCAACATTTATTTATTTGACATAGCCGTACACGATTTGTAAAAGTTTGATCTGGATCGGATTACTATATCATATAGCTGCTATACAAACGACCGATATGAAAACAAGTCTTTGTATGGAAACCTTTTTTGTTTTCTAAGCTATTGCAACCGAATTCAACATTTATTTATGTGACATAGCCATACACGATTTGTGAAAGGTTGGTCCGGATCGGATCACTATCTCATATAGCTGATATACAAACGACCAATATGAAAACAAGTCTTTGTATGGGAACCTTTTTGCATTCCAAGCTATTGCAACCGAATTCAACATTTATTCATTTGACATAGCCATACACGATTTGTGAAAGGTTGGTCCGGATCGTATCACTATCTCATATAGCTGCCATACAAACTACCTATATGAAAAAAAGTCTTTGTATGGAAACCTTTTCTGTTTTCTAAGCTATTGCAACCGAATTCAACATTTATTTATTTGACATAGCCGTACACGATTTGTAAAAGTTTGATCTGGATCGGATTACTATATCATATAACTGCCATACAAACGACCGATATGAAAACAAGTCTTTGTATGGAAACCTCTTTTGTTTTCTAAGCTATTGCAACCGAATTCAACATTTATTCATTTGATATAGCCCTACATGATTTGTGAAAGTTTGGTCCGGATCGGATCACTATCTCATATAGCTGATATACAAACGACCAATATGAAAACAAGTCTTTGTATGGGACCCTTTTTTGTATTCCAAGCTATTGCAACTGAATTCAACATTTATTCATTTGACATAGCCATACACGATTTGTGAAAGTTTGATCCGGATCGGATTACTATATCATATAGCTGCCATACAAACGACCGATATAAAAACAAGTCTTTGTATGGAAACCTCTTTTGATTTCTAAGCTATTGCAACCGAATTCAACATTTATTCATATGACATAGCCATCCACGATTTGTGAAAGGTTGGTCCGGATCGTATCACTATCTCATTTAGCTGCTATACAAACTACCGATATGAAAACAAGTCTTTGTATGGAAACCTCTTTTGTTTTCTAAGCTATTGCAATCGAATTCAACATTTATTTATGTGAAATAGCCATACACGATTTATGAAAGGTTGGTCCGGATCGGATTACTATCTCATGTAGCTGCCATACAAACTACCGATATGAAAACAAGTCTTTGTATGGAAACATTTTTTGTTTTCTAAGCTATTGCAACCGAATTCAACATTTATTCATTTCACATAGCCATACACGATTCGTGAAAGTTTGATCCGGATCGGATTACTATATCATATAGCTGCCATACAAACCACCGATATGAAAACAAGTCTTTGTATGGAAACCTTTTTTGTTTTCTAAGCTATTGCAAACGAATTCAACATTTATTCATTTAACGTAGCCATACACGATTTGTGAAAGGTTGGTCCGGATCGTATCACTATCTCATATAGCTGATATACAAACGACCAATATGAAAACAAGTCCGAATTCAACATTTATTTATGTGACATAGCCATACACGATTTGTGAAAGGTTGGTCCGGATCGTATCACTATCTCATATAGCTGCCATACAAACTACCTATATGAAAAAAAGTCTTTGTATGGAAACCTTTTCTGTTTTCTAAGCTATTGCAACCGAATTCAACATTTATTTATTTGACATAGCCGTACACGATTTGTAAAAGTTTGATCTGGATCGGATTACTATATCATATAGCTGCTATACAAACGACCGATATGAAAACAAGTCTTTGTATGGAAACCTTTTTTGTTTTCTAAGCTATTGCAACCGAATTCAACATTTATTTATGTGACATAGCCATACACGATTTGTGAAAGGTTGGTCCGGATCGGATCACTATCTCATATAGCTGATATACAAACGACCAATATGAAAACAAGTCTTTGTATGGGAACCTTTTTTGCATTCCAAGCTATTGCAACCGAATTCAACATTTATTCATTTGACATAGCCATACACGATTTGTGAAAGGTTGGTCCGGATCGTATCACTATCTCATATAGCTGCCATACAAACTACCTATATGAAAAAAAGTCTTTGTATGGAAACCTTTTCTGTTATCTAGGCTATTGCAACCGAATTCAACATTTATTTATTTGACATAGCCGTACACGATTTGTAAAAGTTTGATCTGGATCGGATTACTATATCATATAACTGCCATACAAACGACCGATATGAAAACAAGTCTTTGTATGGAAACCTCTTTTGTTTTCTAAGCTATTGCAACCGAATTCAACATTTATTCATTTGACATAGCCATACACGATTTGTGAAAGTTTGATCCGGATCGGATTACTATATCATATAGCTGCCATACAAACGACCGATATAAAAACAAGTCTTTGTATGGAAACCTCTTTTGATTTCTAAGCTATTGCAACCGAATTCAACATTTATTCATATGACATAGCCATCCACGATTTGTGAAAGGTTGGTCCGGATCGTATCACTATCTCATTTAGCTGCTATACAAACTACCGATATGAAAACAAGTCTTTGTATGGAAACCTCTTTTGTTTTCTAAGCTATTGCAATCGAATTCAACATTTATTTATGTGAAATAGCCATACACGATTTATGAAAGGTTGGTCCGGATCGGATTACTATCTCATGTAGCTGCCATACAAACTACCGATATGAAAACAAGTCTTTGTATGGAAACATTTTTTGTTTTCTAAGCTATTGCAACCGAATTCAACATTTATTCATTTGACATAGCCATACACGATTCGTGAAAGTTTGATCCGGATCGGATTACTATATCATATAGCTGCCATACAAACCACCGATATGAAAACAAGTCTTTGTATGGAAACCTTTTTTGTTTTCTAAGCTATTGCAAACGAATTCAACATTTATTCATTTAACGTAGCCATACACGATTTGTGAAAGGTTGGTCCGGATCGTATCACTATCTCATATAGCTGATATACAAACGACCAATATGAAAACAAGTCCGAATTCAACATTTATTTATGTGACATAGCCATACACGATTTGTGAAAGGTTGGTCCGGATCGTATCACTATCTCATATAGCTGCCATACAAACTACCTATATGAAAAAAAGTCTTTGTATGGAAACCTTTTCTGTTTTCTAAGCTATTGCAACCGAATTCAACATATATTTATTTGACATAGCCGTACACGATTTGTAAAAGTTTGATCTGGATCGGATTACTATATCATATAGCTGCTATACAAACGACCGATATGAAAACAAGTCTTTGTATGGAAACCTTTTTTGTTTTCTAAGCTATTGCAACCGAATTCAACATTTATTTATGTGACATAGCCATACACGATTTGTGAAAGGTTGGTCCGGATCGGATCACTATCTCATATAGCTGATATACAAACGACCAATATGAAAACAAGTCTTTGTATGGGAACCTTTTTTGCATTCCAAGCTATTGCAACCGAATTCAACATTTATTCATTTGACATAGCCATACACGATTTGTGAAAGTTTGATCCGGATCGGATTACTATATCATATAGCTGCCATACAAACGACTGATATGAAAACAAGTCTTTGTATGGAAACCTTTTTTGTTTTCTAAGCTATTGAAACCGAATTCAACATTTATTTATTTGACATAGCCATACACGATTTGTGAAAGGTTGGTCCGGATCGGATCACTATCTCATATAGCTGATATACAAACGACCAATATGAAAACAAGTCTTTGTATGGGAACCTTTTTGTATTCCAAGCTATTGCAACCGAATTCAACATTTATTCATTTGACATAGCCATACACGATTTGTGAAAGTTTGATCCGGATCGGATTACTATATCATATAGCTGCCATACAAACGACCGATATGAAAACAAGTCTTTGCATGGAAACCTCTTTTGTTTTCTGAGCTATTGCAACCGAATTCAACATTTATTTATTTGATATAGCCATGCACGATTTGTGAAAGTTTGGTCCGGATCGGAGCACTATCTCATATAGCTGATATACAAACGACCAAAATGAAAACAAGTCATTGTATGGAAACCTCTTTTGTTTTCTAAGCTATTGCAACCGAATTCAACGTTTATTCATTTAACGTAGCCATACACGATTTGTGAAAGGTTGGTTCGGATCGTATCACTATCTCATATAGCTGCCATACAAACTACCTATATGAAAAAAAGTCTTTGTATGGAAACCTTTTTTGTTTTCTAAGCTATTGCAACCGAATTCAACATTTATTTATTTGACATAGCCGTACACGATTTGAAAAGTTTGATCTGGATCGGATTACTATATCATATAGCTGCTATACAAATGACCGATATGAAAACATGTCTCTGTATTGAAACCTTTTTTGTTTTCTAAGCTATTGCAACCGAATTCAACATTTATTTATGTGACATAGCCATACACGATTTGTGAAAGGTTGGTCCGGATCGGATCACTATCTCATATAGCTGATATACAAACGACCAATATGAAAACAAGTCTTTGTATGGAAACCTTTTTTGTTTTCTAAGCTATTGCAACCGAATTCAACATTTATTCATTTGACATAGCCATACACGATTTGTGAAAGTTTGATCCGGATCGGATTACTATATCATATAGCTGCCATACAAACGACCGATATGAAAACAAGTCTTTGTATGGAAACCTCTTTTGTTTTCTAAGCTATTGCAACCGAATTCAACATTTATTCATATGACATAGCCATACACGATTTGTGAAAGGTTGGTACGGATCGTATCACTATCTCATTTAGGTGCCATACAAACTACCGATATGAAAACAAGTCTTTGTATGGAAACCTTTTTTGTTTTCTAAGCTATTGAAACCGAATTCAACATTTATTCATTTGACATAGCCATACACGATTTGTGAAAGTTTGATCCGGATCGGATTACTATATCATATAGCTGCCATACAAACGACCGATATGAAAACAAGTCTTTGCATGGAAACCTCTTTTGTTTTCTGAGCTATTGCAACCGAATTCAACATTTATTTATTTGATATAGCCATACACGATTTGAGAAAGTTTGGTCCGGATCGGAGCAGCTATTGCAACCGAATTCAACATTTATTTATGTGACATAGCCATACACGATTTGTGAAAGGTTGGTCCGGATCGGATCACTATCTCATATAGCTGATATACAAACGACCAATATGAAAACAAGTCTTTGTATGGGAACCTTTTTTGCATTCCAAGCTATTGCAACCGAATTCAACATTTATTCATTTGACATAGCCATACACGATTTGTGAAAGTTTGATCCGGATCGGATTACTATATCATATAGCTGCCATACAAACGACCGATATGAAAACAAGTCTTTGTATGGAAACCTCTTTTGTTTTCTAAGCTATTGCAACCGAATTCAACATTTATTCATATGACATAGCCATACACAATTTGTGAAAGGTTGGTCCGGATCGTATCACTATCTCATTTAGGTGCCATACAAACTACCGATATGAAAACAAGTCTTTGTATGGAAACCTCTTTTGTTTTCTAAGCTATTGCAACCGAATTCAACATTTATTTATGTGACATAGCCATACACGATTTATGAAAGGTTGGTCCGGATCGTATCACTATCTTATTTAGCTGAAATACAAACTACCGATATGAAAACAAGTCTTTGTATGGAAACCTCTTTTGTTTTCTAAGCTATTGCAACCGAATTCAACATTTATTTATGTGACATAGCCATACACGATTTGTGAAAGTTTGATCCGGATCGGATTACTATATCATATAGCTGCCATACAAACGACTGATATGAAAACAAGTCTTTGTATGGAAACCTCTTTTGTTTTCTAAGCTATTGCAACCGAATTCAACATTTATTCATTTAACGTAGCCATACACGATTTGTAAAAGGTTGGTTCGGATCGTATCACTATCTCATATAGCTGATATACAAAAGAACCAATATGAAAACAATACACGAGCCATACACGATTTGTGAAAGGTTGGTCCGGATCGTATCACTATCTCATATAGCTGCCATACAAACTACCGATATGAAAACAAGTCTTTGTATGGAAACCTTTTTTGTTTTCTTAGCTATTGAAACCGAATTCAACATTTTTTTATTTTACATAGCCATACACGATTTGTGAAAGGTTGGTCCGGATCGGATCACTATCTCATATAGCTGATATACAAACGACCAATATGAAAACAAGTCTTTGTATGGGAACCTTTTTGTATTCCAAGCTATTGCAACCGAATTCAACATTTATTCATTTGACATAGCCATACACGATTTGTGATAGTGTGATTCGGATCAAACTACTATATCATAAAGCTGCCATACAAACGACCGATATGAAAACCAGTCTTTCCATGGAAACCTCTTTTGTTTTCTGAGCTATTGCAACCGAATTCAACATTTATTTATTTGATATAGCCGTACATGATTTGTGAAAGTTTGGTCCGGATCGGAGCACTATCTCATATAGCTGATATACAAACGACCAAAATGAAAACAAGTCATTGTATGGAAACCTCTTTTGTTTTCTAAGCTATTGCAACCGAATTCAACGTTTATTCATTTAACGTAGCCATACACGATTTGTGAAAGGTTGGTCCGGATCGTATCACTATCTCATATAGCTGCCATATAAACTACCAATATGAAAACAAGTCTTTGTATGGAAACCTTTTTTGTTTTCTAAGCTATTGCAACCGAATTCAACATTTATTTATTTGACATAGCCGTACACGATTTGTAAAAGTTTGATCTGGATCGGATTACTATATCATATAGCTGCTATACAAACGACCGATATGAAAACAAGTCTTTGTATGGAAACCTTTTTTGTTTTCCAAGCTATTGCAACCGAATTCAACATTTATTTATGTGACATAGCCATACACCATTTGTGAAAGGTTGGTCCGGATCGGATCACTATCTCATATAGCTGATATACAAACGACCAATATGAAAACAAGTCATTGTATGGGAACCTTTTTTGTATTCCAAGCTGTTGCAACCGAATTCAACATTTATTCATTTGACATAGCCATACACGATTTGTGAAAGTTTGATCCGGATCGGATTACTATATCATATAGCTGCCATACAAACGACCGATATGAAAACAAGTCTTTGTATGGAAACCTCTTTGTTTTCTAAGCTATTGCAACCGAATTCAACATTTATTTATGTGACATAGCCATACACCATTTGTGAAAGTTTGGTCCGGATCGGAGCACTATCTCATATAGCTGATATACAAACGACCAAAATGAAAACAAGTCATTGTATGGAAACCTCTTTTGTTTTCTAAGCTATTGCAACCGAATTCAACGTTTATTCATTTAACGTAGCCATACACGATTTGTGAAAGGTTGGTCCGGATCGTATCACTATCTCATATAGCTGCCATATAAACTACCAATATGAAAACAAGTCTTTGTATGGAAACCTCTTTTGTTTTCTGAGCTATTGCAACCGAATTCAACATTTATTTATTTGATATAGCCGTACATGATTTGTGAAAGTTTGGTCCGGATCGGAGCACTATCTCATATAGCTGATATACAAACGACCAAAATGAAAACAAGTCATTGTATGGAAACCTCTTTTTGTTTTCTAAGCTATTGCAACCGAATTCAACGTTTATTCATTTAACGTAGCCATACACGATTTGTGAAAGGTTGGTCCGGATCGTATCACTATCTCATATAGCTGCCATATAAGCTACCAATATGAAAACAAGTCTTTGTATGGAAACCTTTTTTGTTTTCTAAGCTATTGCAACCGAATTCAACATTTATTTATTTGACATAGCCGTACACGATTTGTAAAAGTTTGATCTGGATCGGATTACTATATCATATAGCTGCCATACAAACGACCGATATGAAAACAAGTGTTTGTATGGAAACCTCTTTTGTTTTCTAAGCTATTGCAACCGAACTCAACATTTATTCATTTAACGTAGCCATACTCGATTTGTGAAAGGTTGGTCCGGATCGTATAACTATCTCATATAGCTGATATACAAACGACCAATATGAAAACAAGTCCGAATTCAACATTTATTTATGTGACATAGCCATACACGATTTGTGAAAGGTTGGTCCGGATCGTATCACTATCTCACATAGCTGCCATACAAACTACCTATATGAAAAAAAGTCTTTGTATGGAAACCTTTTTTGTTTTCTAAGCTATTGCAACCGAATTCAACATTTATTTATTTGACATAGCCGTACACGATTTGTGAAAGGTTGGTCCGGATCGGATCACTATCTCATATAGCTGATATACAAACGACCAATATGAAAACAAGTCTTTGTATGGGAACCTTTTTTGCATTCCAAGCTATTGCAACCGAATTCAACATTTATTCATTTGACATAGCCATACACGATTTGTGAAAGTTTGATCCGGATCGGATTACTATATCATATAGCTGCCATACAAACGACCGATATGAAAACAAGTCTTTGTATGGAAACCTCTTTTGTTTTCTAAGCTATTGCAACCGAATTCAACATTTATTCATATGACATAGCCATACACGATTTGTGAAAGGTTGGTCCGGATCGTATCACTATCTCATTTAGGTGCCATACAAACTACCGATATGAAAACAAGTCTTTGTATGGAAACCTCTTTTGTTTTCTAAGCTATTGCAACCGAATTCAACATTTATTTATGTGACATAGCCATACACGATTTATGAAAGGTTGGTCCGGATCGTATCACTATCTCATTTAGCTGAAATACAAACTACCGATATGAAAACAAGTCTTTGTATGGAAACCTCTTTTGTTTTCTAAGCTATTGCAACCGAATTCAACATTTATTTATGTGACATAGACATACACGATTTGTGAAAGTTTGATCCGGATCGGATCACTATATCATATAGCTGCCATACAAACGACTGATATGAAAACAAGTCTTTGTATGGAAACCTCTTTTGTTTTCTAAGCTATTGCAACCGAATTCAACATTTATTCATTTAACGTAGCCATACACGATTTGTAAAAGGTTGGTCCGGATCGTATCACTATCTCATATAGCTGATATACAAAAGAACCAATATGAAAACAATACACGAGCCATACACGATTTGTGAAAGGTTGGTCCGGATCGTATCACTATCTCATATAGCTGCCATACAAACTACCGATATGAAAACAAGTCTTTGTATGGAAACCTTTTTTGTTTTCTAAGCTATTGCAACCGAATTCAACATTTATTTATTTGACATAGCCATACACGATTTGTGAAAGGTTGGTCCGGATCGGATCACTATCTCATATAGCTGATATGCAAACGACCAATATGAAAACAAGTCTTTGTATGGGAACCTTTTTTGTATTCCAAGCTATTGCAACCGAATTCAACATTTATTCATTTGACATAGCCATACACGATTTGTGAAAGTTTGATCCGGATCGGATTACTATATCATATAGCTGCCATACAAACGACCGATATGAAAACAAGTCTTTGCATGGAAACCTCCCTTGTTTTCTGAGCTATTGCAACCGAATTCAACATTTACTTATTTGATATAGCCGTACATGATTTGTGAAAGTTTGGTCCGGATCGGAGCACTATCTCATATAGCTGATATATAAACGACCAAAATGAAAACAAGTCTTTGTATGGGAACCTTTTTTGTATTCCAAGCTATTGCAACCGAATTCAACATTTATTTATTTGACATAGCCGTACATGATTTGTGAAAGTTTGATCCGGATCGGATTACTATATCATATAGTTGCCATACAAACGACCGATATGAAAACAAGTCATTGTATGGAAACCTATTTTCTTTTCTAAGCTATTGCAACCGAATTCAACATTTATTCATTTGACATAGCCATACACGATTTGTGAAAGTTTGATCCGGATCGGATTACTATATCATATAGCTGCCATACAAACGACCGATATGAAAACAAGTGTTTGTATGGAAACCTCTTTTGTTTTCTAAGCTATTGCAACCGAATTAAACATTTATTCATTTGATATAGCCGTACATGATTTGTGAAAGTTTGGTCCGGATCGGATCACTATCTCATATAGCTGATATATAAACGACCAAAATGAAAACAAGTCTTTGTATGGGAACCTTTTTTGTATTCCAAGCTATTGCAACCGAATTCAACATTTATTTATTTGACATAGCCGTACATGATTTGTGAAAGTTTGATCCGGAGCGGATTACTATATCATATAGTTGCCATACAAACGACCGATATGAAAACAAGTCATTGTATGGAAACCTATTTTCTTTTCTAAGCTATTGCAACCGAATTCAACATTTATTCATTTAACGTAGCCACACAGGATTTGTGAAAGGTTGGTCCGGATCGTATCACTATCTCATATAGCTGCCATACAAACTACCGATATGAACACAAGTCTTTGTATGGAAACCTTTTTTGTTTTCTAAGCTATTGCAACCGAATTCAACATTTATTTATTTGACATAGCCGTACACGATTTGTAAAAGTTTGATCTGGATCGGATTACTATATCATATAGCTGCTATACAAACGACCGATATGAAAACAATTCTTTGTATGGAAACCTTATTTGTTTTCTAATCTATTGCAACCGAATTCAACATTTATTTATGTGACATAGCCATACACGATTTGTGAAAGGTTGGTCCGGATCGGATCACTATCTCATATAGCTGATATACAAACGACCAATATGAAAACAAGTCTTTGTATGGGAACCTTTTTTGTATTCCAAGCTATTGCAACCGAATTCAACATTTATTTATTTGATAGAGCCATACACGATTTGTGAAAGTTTGGTCCGGATCGGATTACTATATCATATAGCTGCCATACAAACGACCGATATGAAAACAAGTCTTTGTATGGAAACCTCTTTTGTTTTCTAAGCTATTGCAACCGAATTCAACATTTATTCATTTAACGTAGCCATACAGGATTTGTAAAAGGTTGGTCCGGATCGTATCACTATCTCATATAGCTGATATACAAAAGAACCAATATGAAAACAATACACGAGCCATACACGATTTGTGAAAGGTTGGTCCGGATCGTATCACTATCTCATATAGCTGCCATACAAACTACCGATATGAAAACAAGTCTTTGTATGGAAACCTTTTTTGTTTTCTAAGCTATTGAAACCGAATTCAACATTTATTTATTTGACATAGCCATACACGATTTGTGAAAGGTTGGTCCGGATCGGATGACTATCTCATATAGCTGATATACAAACGACCAATATGAAAACAAGTCTTTGTATGGGAACCTTTTTTGTATTCCAAGCTATTGCAACCGAATTCAACATTTATTCATTTGACATAGCCATACATGATTTGTGAAAGTTTGATCCGGATCGGATTACTATATCATATAGCTGCCATACAAACGACCGATATGAAAACAAGTCTTTGCATGGAAACCTCTTTTGTTTTCTGAGCTATTGCAACCGAATTCAACATTTATTTATTTGATATAGCCGTACATGATTTGTGAAAGTTTGGTCCGGATCGGAGCATTATCTCATATAGCTGATATACAAACGACCAAAATGAAAACAAGTCATTGTATGGAAACCTCTTTTGTTTTCTAAGCTATTGCAACCGAATTCAACGTTTATTCATTTAACGTAGCCATACACGATTTGTGAAAGGTTGGTCCGGATCGTATCACTATCTCATATAGCTGCCATATAAACTACCAATATGAAAACAAGTCTTTGTATGGAAACCTTTTTTGTTTTCTAAGCTATTGCAACCGAATTCAACATTTATTTATTTGACATAGCCGTACACGATTTTTAAAAGTTTGATCTGGATCGGATTACTATATCATATAGCTGCTATACAAACGACCGATATGAAAACAATTCTTTGTACGGAAACCTTATTTGTTTTCTAAGCTATTGCAACCGAATTCAACATTTATTTATGTGACATAGCCATACACGATTTGTGAAAGGTTGGTCCGGATCGGATCACTATCTCATATAGCTGATATACAAACGACCAATATGAAAACAAGTCTTTGTATGGGAACCTTTTTGTATTCCAAGCTATTGCAACCGAATTCAACATTTATTTATTTGATAGAGCCATACACGATTTGTGAAAGTTTGGTCCGGATCGGATTACTATATCATATAGCTGCCATACAAACGACCGATATGAAAACAAGTCTTTGTATGGAAACCTCTTTTGTTTTCTAAGCTATTGCAACCGAATTCAACATTTATTCATTTAACGTAGCCATACAGGATTTGTAAAAGGTTGGTCCGGATCGTATCACTATCTCATATAGCTGATATACAAAAGAACCAATATGAAAACAATACACGAGCCATACACGATTTGTGAAAGGTTGGTCCGGATCGTATCACTATCTCATATAGCTGCCATACAAACTACCGATATGAAAACAAGTCTTTGTATGGAAACCTTTTTTGTTTTCTAAGCTATTGAAACCGAATTCAACATTTATTTATTTGACATAGCCATACACGATTTGTGAAAGGTTGGTCCGGATCGGATGACTATCTCATATAGCTGATATACAAACGACCAATATGAAAACAAGTCTTTGTATGGGAACCTTTTTGTATTCCAAGCTATTGCAACCGAATTCAACATTTATTCATTTGACATAGCCATACATGATTTGTGAAAGTTTGATCCGGATCGGATTACTATATCATATAGCTGCCATACAAACGACCGATATGAAAACAAGTCTTTGCATGGAAACCTCTTTTGTTTTCTGAGCTATTGCAACCGAATTCAACATTTATTTATTTGATATAGCCGTACATGATTTGTGAAAGTTTGGTCCGGATCGGAGCATTATCTCATATAGCTGATATACAAACGACCAAAATGAAAACAAGTCATTGTATGGAAACCTCTTTGTTTTCTAAGCTATTGCAACCGAATTCAACGTTTATTCATTTAACGTAGCCATACACGATTTGTGAAAGGTTGGTCCGGATCGTATCACTATCTCATATAGCTGCCATATAAACTACCAATATGAAAACAAGTCTTTGTATGGAAACCTTTTTTGTTTTCTAAGCTATTGCAACCGAATTCAACATTTATTTATTTGACATAGCCGTACACGATTTGTAAAAGTTTGATCTGGATCGGATTACTATATCATATAGCTGCTATACAAACGACCGATATGAAAACAATTCTTTGTATGGAAACCTTATTTGTTTTCTAAGCTATTGCAACCGAATTCAACATTTATTTATGTGACATAGCCATACACGATTTGTGAAAGGTTGGTCCGGATCGGATCACTATCTCATATAGCTGATATACAAACGACCAATATGAAAACAAGTCTTTGTATGGGAACCTTTTTGTATTCCAAGCTATTGCAACCGAATTCAACATTTATTTATTTGATAGAGCCATACACGATTTGTGAAAGTTTGGTCCGGATCGGATTACTATATCATATAGCTGCCATACAAACGACCGATATGAAAACAAGTCTTTGTATGGAAACCTCTTTTGTTTTCTAAGCTATTGCAACCGAATTCAACATTTATTCATTTAACGTAGCCATACAGGATTTGTAAAAGGTTGGTCCGGATCGTATCACTATCTCATATAGCTGATATACAAAAGAACCAATATGAAAACAATACACGAGCCATACACGATTTGTGAAAGGTTGGTCCGGATCGTATCACTATCTCATATAGCTGCCATACAAACTACCGATATGAAAACAAGTCTTTGTATGGAAACCTTTTTGTTTTCTAAGCTATTGAAACCGAATTCAACATTTATTTATTTGACATAGCCATACACGATTTGTGAAAGGTTGGTCCGGATCGGATGACTATCTCATATAGCTGATATACAAACGACCAATATGAAAACAAGTCTTTGTATGGGAACCTTTTTTGTATTCCAAGCTATTGCAACCGAATTCAACATTTATTCATTTGACATAGCCATACATGATTTGTGAAAGTTTGATCCGGATCGGATTACTATATCATATAGCTGCCATACAAACGACCGATATGAAAACAAGTCTTTGCATGGAAACCTCTTTTGTTTTCTGAGCTATTGCAACCGAATTCAACATTTATTTATTTGATATAGCCGTACATGATTTGTGAAAGTTTGGTCCGGATCGGAGCATTATCTCATATAGCTGATATACAAACGACCAAAATGAAAACAAGTCATTGTATGGAAACCTCTTTTGTTTTCTAAGCTATTGCAACCGAATTCAACGTTTATTCATTTAACGTAGCCATACACGATTTGTGAAAGGTTGGTCCGGATCGTATCACTATCTCATATAGCTGCCATATAAACTACCAATATGAAAACAAGTCTTTGTATGGAAACCTTTTTTGTTTTCTAAGCTATTGCAACCGAATTCAACATTTATTTATTTGACATAGCCGTACACGATTTGTAAAAGTTTGATCTGGATCGGATTACTATATCATATTGCTGCTATACAAACGACCGATATGAAAACAAGTCTTTGTATGGAAACCTTTTTTGTTTTCCAAGCTATTGCAACCGAATTCAACATTTATTTATGTGACATAGCCATACACCATTTGTGAAAGGTTGGTCCGGATCGGATCACTATCTCATATAGCTGATATACAAACGACCAATATGAAAACAAGTCTTTGTATGGGAACCTTTTTTGTATTCCAAGCTGTTGCAACCGAATTCAACATTTATTCATTTGACATAGCCATACACGATTTGTGAAAGTTTGATCCGGATCGGATTACTATATCATATAGCTGCCATACAAACGACCGATATGAAAACAAGTGTTTGTATGGAAACCTCTTTTGTTTTCTAAGCTATTGCAACCGAATTCAACATTTATTCATTTGATATAGCGGTACATGATTTGTGAAAGTTTGGTCCGGATCGGATCACTATCTCATATAGCTGATATACAAACGACCAAAATGAAAACAAGTCTTTGTATGGGAACCTTTTTTGTATTCCAAGCTATTGCCACCGAATTCAACATTTATTTATTTGACATAGCCGTACACGATTTGTAAAAGTTTGATCTGGATCGGATTACTATATCATATAGCTGCTATACAAACGACCGATATGAAAACAAGTCATTGTATGGAAACCTATTTTCTTTTCTAAGCTATTGCAACCGAATTCAACATTTATTCATTTAACGTAGCCATACAGGATTTGTGAAAGGTTGGTCCGGATCGTATCACTATCTCATATAGCTGCCATACAAACTACCGATATGAACACAAGTCTTTGTATGGAAACCTTTTTTGTTTTCTAAGCTATTGCAACCGAATTCAACATTTATTTATTTGACATAGCCGTACACGATTTGTAAAAGTTTGATCTGGATCGGATTACTATATCATATAGCTGCTATACAAACGACCGATATGAAAACAATTCTTTGTATGGAAACCTTATTTGTTTTCTAAGCTATTGCAACCGAATTCAACATTTATTTATGTGACATAGCCATACACGATTTGTGAAAGGTTGGTCCGGATCGGATCACTATCTCATATAGCTGATATACAAACGACCAATATGAAAACAAGTCTTTGTATGGGAACCTTTTTTGTATTCCAAGCTATTGCAACCGAATTCAACATTTATTTATTTGATATAGCCATACACGATTTGTGAAAGTTTGGTCCGGATCGGATCACTATCTCATATAGCTGCCATACAAACTACCGATATGAAAACAAGTCTTTGTATGGAAACCTTTTTTGTTTTCTAAGCTATTGCAACCGAATTCAACATTTATTTATTTGACATAGCCGTACACGATTTGTAAAAGTTTGATCTGGATCGGATTACTATATCATATAGCTGCTATACAAACGACCGACATGAAAACAAGTCTTTGTATGGAAACCTTTTTGTTTTCTAAGCTATTGCAACCGAATTCAACATTTATTTATGTGACATAGCCATACACGATTTGTGAAAGGTTGGTCCGGATCGGATCACTATCTCATATAGCTGATATACAAACGACCAATATGAAAACAAGTCTTTGTATGGGAATCTTTTTGTATTCCAAGCTATTGCAACCGAATTCAATATTTATTTATTTGATATAGCCATACACGATTTGTGAAAGTTTGGTCCGGATCGGATTACTATATCATATAGGTGCCATACAAACGACCGATATGAAAACAAGTCTTTGTATGGAAACCTCTTTTGTTTTCTAAGCTTTTGCAACCGAATTCAACATTTATTCATTTAACGTAGCCATACACGATTTGTGAAAGTTTGGTCCGGATCGGATTACTATATCATATAGCTGCCATACAAACGACCGATATGAAAACAAGTCTTTGTATGGAAACCTCTTTTGTTTTCTAAGCTATTGCAACCGAATTCAACATTTATTCATTTAACGTAGCCATACAGGATTTGTAAAAGGTTGGTCCGGATCGTATCACTATCTCATATAGCTGATATACAAAAGAACCAATATGAAAACAATACACGAGCCATACACGATTTGTGAAAGGTTGGTCCGGATCGTATCACTATCTCATATAGCTGCCATACAAACTACCGATATGAAAACAAGTCTTTGTATGGAAACCTTTTTTGTTTTCTAAGCTATTGAAACGGAATTCAACATTTATTTATTTGACATAGCCATACACGATTTGTGAAAGGTTGGTCCGGATCGGATCACTATCTCATATAGCTGATATACAAACGACCAATATGAAAACAAGTCTTTGTATGGGAACCTTTTTTGTATTCCAAGCTATTGCAACCGAATTCAACATTTATTCATTTGACATAGCCATACATGATTTGTGAAAGTTTGATCCGGACCGGATTACTATATCATATAGCTGCCATACAAACGACCGATATGAAAACAAGTCTTTGCATGGAAACCTCTTTTGTTTTCTGAGCTATTGCAACCGAATTCAACATTTATTTATTTGATATAGCCGTACATGATTTGTGAAAGTTTGGTCCGGATCGGAGCACTATCTCATATAGCTGATATACAAACGACCAAAATGAAAACAAGTCATTGTATGGAAACCTCTTTTGTTTTCTAAGCTATTGCAACCGAATTCAACGTTTATTCATTTAACGTAGCCATACACGATTTGTGAAAGGTTGGTCCGGATCGTATCACTATCTCATATAGCTGCCATATAAACTACCAATATGAAAACAAGTCTTTGTATGGAAACCTTTTTTGTTTTCTAAGCTATTGCAACCGAATTCAACATTTATTTATTTGACATAGCCGTACACGATTTGTAAAAGTTTGATCTGGATCGGATTACTATATCATATTGCTGCTATACAAACGACCGATATGAAAACAAGTCTTTGTATGGAAACCTTTTTTGTTTTCCAAGCTATTGCAACCGAATTCAACATTTATTTATGTGACATAGCCATACACCATTTGTGAAAGGTTGGTCCGGATCGGATCACTATCTCATATAGCTGATATACAAACGACCAATATGAAAACAAGTCTTTGTATGGGAACCTTTTTTGTATTCCAAGCTGTTGCAACCGAATTCAACATTTATTCATTTGACATAGCCATACACGATTTGTGAAAGTTTGATCCGGATCGGATTACTATATCATATAGCTGCCATACAAACGACCGATATGAAAACAAGTGTTTGTATGGAAACCTCTTTTGTTTTCTAAGCTATTGCAACCGAATTCAACATTTATTCATTTGATATAGCCGTACATGATTTGTGAAAGTTTGGTCCGGATCGGATCACTATCTCATATAGCTGATATACAAACGACCAAAATGAAAACAAGTCTTTGTATGGGAACCTTTTTTGTATTCCAAGCTATTGCCACCGAATTCAACATTTATTCATTTAACGTAGCCATACAGGATTTGTGAAAGGTTGGTCCGGATCGGAGCACTATCTCATATAGCTGATATACAAACGACCAAAATGAAAACAAGTCATTGTATGGAAACCTCTTTTGTTTTCTAAGCTATTGCAACCGAATTCAACGTTTATTCATTTAACGTAGCCATACACGATTTGTGAAAGGTTGGTCCGGATCGTATCACTATCTCATATAGCTGCCATATAAACTACCAATATGAAAACAAGTCTTTGTATGGAAACCTTTTTTGTTTTCTAAGCTATTGCAACCGAATTCAACATTTATTTATTTGACATAGCCGTACACGATTTGTAAAAGTTTGATCTGGATCGGATTACTATATCATATTGCTGCTATACAAACGACCGATATGAAAACAAGTCTTTGTATGGAAACCTTTTTTGTTTTCCAAGCTATTGCAACCGAATTCAACATTTATTTATGTGACATAGCCATACACCATTTGTGAAAGGTTGGTCCGGATCGGATCACTATCTCATATAGCTGATATACAAACGACCAATATGAAAACAAGTCTTTGTATGGGAACCTTTTTTGTATTCCAAGCTGTTGCAACCGAATTCAACATTTATTCATTTGACATAGCCATACACGATTTGTGAAAGTTTGGTCCGGATCGGATTACTATATCATATAGCTGCCATACAAACGACCGATATGAAAACAAGTCTTTGTATGGAAACCTCTTTTGTTTTCTAAGCTATTGCAACCGAATTCAACATTTATTCATTTAACGTAGCCATACAGGATTTGTGAAAGGTTGGTCCGGATCGTATCACTATCTCATATAGCTGCCATACAAACTACCGATATGAAAACAAGTCTTTGTATGGAAACCTTTTTTGTTTTCTAAGCTATTGCAACCGAATACAACATTTATTTATTTGACATAGCCGTACACGATTTGTAAAAGTTTGATCTGGATCGGATTACTATATCATATAGCTGCTATACAAACGACCGACATGAAAACAAGTCTTTGTATGGAAACCTTTTTTGTTTTCTAAGCTATTGCAACCGAATTCAACATTTATTTATGTGACATAGCCATACACGATTTGTGAAAGGTTGGTCCGGATCGGATCACTATCTCATATAGCTGATATACAAACGACCAATATGAAAACAAGTCTTTGTATGGGAACCTTTTTTGTATTCCAAGCTATTGCAACCGAATTCAACATTTATTTATTTCATATAGCCATACACGATTTGTGCAAGTTTGGTCCGGATCGGATTACTATATCATATAGCTGCCATACAAACGACCGATATGAAAACAAGTCTTTGTATGGACACCTTTTTTGTTTTCTTAGCTATTGCAACCGAATTCAACATTTATTTATTTGACATAGCCGTACACGATTTGTAAAAGTTTGATCTGGATCGGATTACTATATCATATAGCTGCTATACAAACGACCGATATGAAAGCAAGTCTTTGTATGGAAACCTTTTTTGTTTTCTAAGCTATTGCAACCGAATTCAACATTTATTTATGTGACATAGCCATACACGATTTGTGAAAGGTTGGTCCGGATCGGATCACTATCGCATATAGCTGATATACAAACGACCAATATGAAAACAAGTCTTTGTATGGGAACCTTTTTTGTATTCCAAGCTATTGCAACCGAATTCAACATTTATTCATTTGACATAGCCATACACGATTTGTGAAAGTTTAATCCGGATCGGATTACTATCTCATATAGCTGCCATACAAACGACCGATATGAAAACAAGTCTTTGTATGGAAACCTCTTTTGTTTTCTAAGCTATTGCAACCGAAATCAACATTTATTCATATGACATAGCCATACACGATTTGTGAAAGGTTGGTCCGGATCGGATCACTATCTCATATAGCTGATATACAAACGACCAATATCAAAACAAGTCTTTGTATGGGAACCTTTTTTGTATTCCAAGCTATTGCAACCGAATTCAACATTTATTTATTTGATATAGACATACACGATTTGTGAAAGTTTGGTCCGGATCGGATTACTATATCATATAGCTGCCATACAAACGACCGATATGAAAACAAGTCTTTGTATGGAAACCTCTTTTGTTTTCTAAGCTATTGCAACCGAATTCAACATTTATTCATTTAACGTAGCCATACAGGATTTGTGAAAGGTTGGTCCGGATCGTATCACTATCTCATATAGCTGCCATACAAACTACCGATATAAAAACAAGTCATTGTATGGAAACCTTTTTTGTTTTCTAAGCCATTGCAACCGAATTCAACGTTTATTCATTTAACGTAGCCATACACGATTTGTGAAAGGTTGGTCCGGATCGTATCACTATCTCATATAGCTGCCATATAAACTACCAATATGAAAACAAGTCTTTGTATGGAAACCTTTTTTTGTTTTCTAACATTTCTTTCGAATTCAACATTTATTTATTTGACATAGCCGTACATGATTTGTGAAAGTTTGATCCGGATCGGATTACTATATCATATAGTTGCCATACAAACGACCGATATGAAAACAAGTCATTGTATGGAAACCTATTTTCTTTTCTAAGCTATTGCAACCGAATTCAACATTTATTCATTTAACGTAGCCATACAGGATTTGTGAAAGGTTGGTCCGGATCGTATCACTATCTCATATAGCTGCCATACAAACTACCGATATGAACACAAGTCTTTGTATGGAAACCTTTTTTGTTTTCTAAGCTATTGCAACCGAATTCAACATTTATTTATTTGACATAGCCGTACACGATTTGTAAAAGTTTGATCTGGATCGGATTACTATATCATATAGCTGCTATACAAACGACCGATATGAAAACAATTCTTTGTATGGAAACCTTATTTGTTTTCTAAGCTATTGCAACCGAATTCAACATTTATTTATGTGACATAGCCATACACGATTTGTGAAAGGTTGGTCCGGATCGGATCACTATCTCATATAGCTGATATACAAACGACCAATATGAAAACAAGTCTTTGTATGGGAACCTTTTTTGTATTCCAAGCTATTGCAACCGAATTCAACATTTATTTATTTGATATAGCCATACACGATTTGTGAAAGTTTGGTCCGTATCGGATTACTATATCATATAGCTGCCATACAAACGACCGATATGAAAACAAGTCTTTGTATGGAAACCTCTTTTGTTTTCTAAGCTATTGCAACCGAATTCAACATTTATTCATTTAACGTAGCCATACAGGATTTGTGAAAGGTTGGTCCGGATCGTATCACTATCTCATATAGCTGCCATACAAACTACCGATATGAAAACAAGTCTTTGTATGGAAACCTTTTTTGTTTTCTAAGCTATTGCAACCGAATACAACATTTATTTATTTGACATAGCCGTACACGATTTGTAAAAGTTTGATCTGGATCGGATTACTATATCATATAGCTGCTATACAAACGACCGACATGAAAACAAGTCTTTGTATGGAAACCTTTTTTGTTTTCTAAGCTATTGCAACCGAATTCAACATTTATTTATGTGACATAGCCATACACGATTTTTGAAAGGTTGGTCCGGATCGGATCACTATCTCATATAGCTGATATACAAACGACCAATATGAAAACAAGTCTTTGTATGGGAACCTTTTTTGTATTCCAAGCTATTGCAACCGAATTCAACATTTATTTATTTCATATAGCCATACACGATTTGTGCAAGTTTGGTCCGGATCGGACGACTATATCATACAGCTGCCATACAAACGACCGATATGAAAACAAGTCTTTGTATGGACACCTTTTTTGTTTTCTTAGCTATTGCAACCGAATTCAACATTTATTTATTTGACATAGCCGTACACGATTTGTAAAAGTTTGATCTGGATCGGATTACTATATCATATAGCTGCTATACAAACGACCGATATGAAAGCAAGTCTTTGTATGGAAACCTTTTTTGTTTTCTAAGCTATTGCAACCGAATTCAACATTTATTTATGTGACATAGCCATACACGATTTGTGAAAGGTTGGTCCGGATCGGATCACTATCGCATATAGCTGATATACAAACGACCAATATGAAAACAAGTCTTTGTATGGGAACCTTTTTTGTATTCCAAGCTATTGCAACCGAATTCAACATTTATTCATTTGACATAGCCATACACGATTTGTGAAAGTTTAATCCGGATCGGATTACTATCTCATATAGCTGCCATACAAACGACCGATATGAAAACAAGTCTTTGTATGGAAACCTCTTTTGTTTTCTAAGCTATTGCAACCGAAATCAACATTTATTCATATGACATAGCCATACACGATTTGTGAAAGGTTGGTCCGGATCGGATCACTATCTCATATAGCTGATATACAAACGACCAATATCAAAACAAGTCTTTGTATGGGAACCTTTTTGTATTCCAAGCTATTGCAACCGAATTCAACATTTATTTATTTGATATAGACATACACGATTTGTGAAAGTTTGGTCCGGATCGGATTACTATATCATATAGCTGCCATACAAACGACCGATATGAAAACAAGTCTTTGTATGGAAACCTCTTTTGTTTTCTAAGCTATTGCAACCGAATTCAACATTTATTCATTTAACGTAGCCATACAGGATTTGTGAAAGGTTGGTCCGGATCGTATGACTATCTCATATAGCTGCCATACAAACTACCGATATAAAAACAAGTCATTGTATGGAAACCTTTTTTGTTTTCTAAGCCATTGCAACCGAATTCAACATTTATTTATTTGACATAGCCGTACACGATTTGTAAAAGTTTGATCTGGATCGGATTACTATATCATATAGCTGCTATACAAACGACCGATATGAAAACAAGTCTTTGTATGGAAACCTTTTTTGTTTTCTAAGCTATTGCAACCGAATTCAACATTTATTTATGTGACATAGCCATACACGATTTGTGAAAGGTTGGTCCGGATCGGATCACTATCTCATATAGCTGATATACAAACGACCAATATGAAAACAAGTCTTTGTATGGGAACCTTTTTTGTATTCCAAGCTATTGCAACCGAATTCAACATTTCTTTATTTGATATAGCCATACACGATTTGTGAAAGTTTGATCCGGATCGGATTACTATATCATATAGCTGCCATACAAACGACCGATATCAAAACAAGTCTTTGTATGGAAACCTCTTTTGTTTTCTAAGCTATTGCAACCGAATTGAACATTTATTCATTTAACGTAGCCATACAGGATTTGTGAAAGGTTGGTCCGGATCGTATCACTATCTCATATAGCTGCCATACAAACTACCGATATGAAAACAAGTCTTTGTATGGAAACCTTTTTTGTTTTCTAAGCTATTGCAACCGAATTCAACATTTATTTATTCGACATAGCCGTACACGATTTGTAAAAGTTTGATCTGGATCGAATTACTATATCATATAGCTGCTATACAAACGACCGACATGAAAACAAGTCTTTGTATGGAAACCTTTTTTGTTTTCTAAGCTATTGCAACCGAATTCAACATTTATTTATGTGACATAGCCATACACGATTTGTGAAAGGTTGGTCCGGATCGGATTACTATATCATATAGCTGATATACAAACGACCAATATGAAAACAAGTCTTTGTATGGGAACCTTTTTTGTATTCCAAGCTATTGCAACCGAATTCAACATTTATTCATTTGATATAACCGTACATGATTTGTGAAAGTTTGGTCCGGATCGGATTACAATATCATATAGCTGCCATACAAACGACCGATATGAAAACAAGTCTTTGTATGGAAACCTTTTTTGTTTTCTAAGCTATTGCAACCGAATTCAGCATTTATTTATGTGACATAGCCATACACGATTTGTGAAAGGTTGGTCCGGATCGGATCACTATCGCATATAGCTGATATACAAACGACCAATATGAAAACAAGTCTTTGTATGGGAACCTTTTTTGTATTCCAAGCTATTGCAACCGAATTCAACATTTATTCATTTGACATAGCCATACACGATTTGTGAAAGTTTAATCCGGATCGGATTACTATCTCATATAGCTGCCATACAAACGACCGATATGAAAACAAGTCTTTGTATGGAAACCTCTTTTGTTTTCTAAGCTATTGCAACCGAATTCAACATTTATTCATATGACATAGCCATACACGATTTGTGAAAGGTTGGTCCGGATGGGATCACTATCTCATATAGCTGATATACAAACGACCAATATCAAAACAAGTCTTTGTATGGGAACCTTTTTTGTATTCCAAGCTATTGCAACCGAATTCAAAATTTATTTATTTGATATAGCCATACACGATTTGTGAAAGTTTGGTCCGGATGGGATTACTATATCATATAGCTGCCATACAAACGACCGATATGAAAACAAGTCTTTGTATGGAAACCTCTTTTGTTTTCTAAGCTATTGCAACCGAATTCAACATTTATTCATTTAACGTAGCCATACAGGATTTGTGAAAGGTTGGTCCGGATCGTATCACTATCTCATATAGCTGCCATACAAACTACCGATATGAAAACAAGTCTTTGTATGGAAACCTTTTTTGTTTTCTAAGCTATTGCAACCGAATTCAACATTTATTTATTTGACATAGCCGTACACGATTTGTAAAAGTTTGATCTGGATCGGATTACTATATCATATAGCTGCTATACAAACGACCGATATGAAAACAAGTCTTTGTATGGAAACCTTTTTTGTTTTCTAAGCTATTGCAACCGAATTCAACATTTATTTATTTGACATAGCCGTACACGATTTGTAAAAGTTTGATCTGGATCGGATTACTATATCATATAGCTGCTATACAAACGACCGATATGAAAGCAAGTCTTTGTATGGAAACCTTTTTTGTTTTCTAAGCTATTGCAACCGAATTCAACATTTATTTATGTGACATAGCCATACACGATTTGTGAAAGGTTGGTCCGGATCGGATCACTATCGCATATAGCTGATATACAAACGACCAATATGAAAACAAGTCTTTGTATGGGAACCTTTTTTGTATTCCAAGCTATTGCAATCGAATTCAACATTTATTCATTTGACATAGCCATACACGATTTGTGAAAGTTTAATCCGGATCGGATTACTATCTCATATAGCTGCCATACAAACGACCGATATGAAAACAAGTCTTTGTATGGAAACCTCTTTTGTTTTCTAAGCTATTGCAACCGAATTCAACATTTATTCATATGACATAGCCATACACGTTTTGTGAAAGGTTGGTCCGGATCGGATCACTATCTCATATAGCTGATATACAAACGACCAATATCAAAACAAGTCTTTGTATGGGAACCTTTTTTGTATTCCAAGCTATTGCAACCGAATTCAACATTTATGTATTTGATATAGCCATACACGATTTGTGAAAGTTTGGTCCGGATCGGATTACTATATCATATAGCTGCCATACAAACGACCGATATGAAAACAAGTCTTTGTATGGAAACCTCTTTTGTTTTCTAAGCTAGTGCAACCGAATTCAACATTTATTCATTTAACGTAGCCATACAGGATTTGTGAAAGGTTGGTCCGGATCGTATCACTATCTCATATAGCTGCCATACAAACTACCGATATGAAAACAAGTCTTTGTATGGAAACCTTTTTTGTTTTCTAACCCTTTATCCGGCCGCGATGCATATCTGCAACATACCGTTTAAAAGCAAATATTTTTGAGCATACACCTCGAAAGTGATAAATTTTTGCTTGATGTAGCTCTACAACAAGCATTTTATTCATTTTGTAACTAGGTCACACTTCATAGTGTGTTGTACGAAGCTTGTGCTCATTTTTCCCGCCAATTTTGTTAAAAGCTGAATTCACTTTACGGCAAAGTTTTAAATTGAAATTTCACTTAAGTGAAGGTTACTTATTTAAAAAAAACTTGTTTATTTCAGAGGTAATTATGTTTACTTTTCTTGTTTTATCGAGTTACTATGATTCTAATTGTATTTTTCTTGTTTATCGCGAGTTTTGTTATGTTGTACATCTGCATCAAACTACGTTAATGAGTAGAATTTTTCTTCTCAATATTTGATGCAGTTGTGCAACATACAGTCTTCTGTGTTTCTTATTTAGAAAAAATGTCTGGAAAAGGTTTAACACCGTCACAAATCGCTAGCATTTTTAACAGTGTTGATAGCGAGTATGATCTCGACTTTTCTGCTGATGAGGAAAGCGATTTCTCTGCACTTGAAGAAGATTTGAATAACACAGACGACGACGATAATGAAGACCAATATGAAAGCTCAATTGATTCACATCATTCAAATAATGATACTAATGATTTTGGATTTTCTGAATATAAGAACTGTATGAAAAGGAACTTGCTGTGGAGAAAACGCAATTTGATATTCAATCAGAACCAACTGCAGCTCCTTGCGAGCACTGCTTTAACTTCAGAACTGATGGAACTTTCGCAGCAGATACAGTTTTTTTCATATCTCTTTCCAAATGAAATATTTGATCACATTTCCAATGAAACAAACATTTACATTCGACAAAAGGACCCAAACTCAAATCTAATTTTCAACTCTATGGATATACGTCAGTTCATTGGAATAACATTATTTATGTCAATTTCACGACTTCCAAAAAGCACCCAATACTGGTCCGCAAACATTGGGATACCAGTCGTCCAAAATATTATGTCTCAAAAATCTTTTGAAACAATTAAACGCTACATTCACTTCAATAACAATGACAATAATCTGGCACAGTCCGACCCACGCCACGATAGGCTTTTCAAAATACGACCTTTGGTAAATGAACTAAATAATAGATTTGCTAAAGTGCCAAAGGAGCAGTTCTTATGTGTGGATGAGCAGATTTGCTCAACGAAAGCTCGAAGCTCCTTGAAGCGGTACAATCCTAACAAGCCTCATAAATGGGGATATAAGATTTATGTCCTGAGTGGAATTTCCGGTTTCTGTTATAAGTTTGAGATAGAAACTGGCAAAGAAAATGTTGTACTTCCTAACGAGCCAGATTTAGGCGCAGCATCAAATACTGTTGTCAGATTGGTTAGAGGAGTGCCCAGACATCAAAATTTTTGCCTTTACTTTGACAACTATTTCAACTCATTGCCTCTTTTAAAGCACTTGGCAGACGGCGGAATTCGGGCATTGGGCACCATAAGGAGGAACAGAATTCCAAATTTAAAAATCACCGAAAACATGAGCCTGAAGAAAAATCCTCGCGGTGCATCTACAGAATATGTAGCTGACGTAGGTGGAGTGGATATATCGGTAACAACATGGGTTGACAACAAAATTGTTACATTGGCATCCAACTATGCGGGCATAGTTCCAAAGGACACTGCACGTAGATACAACAAGGCAAAAAAAGAATACATTGAAATCGATCGTCCATTTGCAGTAGCGCAATATAATAGCTATATGGGAGGCGTTGATCTGATCGATAGCATAATCGGCAGATACAAAATTCTACTGAGGAGCAAACGTTGGCATGTCAGATTATTTTATCATTTAATAGACTTAACAGTTAGCAACGCTTGGCTATTATATAAAAGGGTCCAAAAGTCAAACGGATATTCTGGAACAATTTTGGGAGCATCTGATTTCCGAATCGACATAGCAGAAGTGCTTACAAAACTCGAAAAAAAATGTCAGTTGGGGAAGCGAACCTCTATTATTGAAAATGAATATAAAGAAAAGAAACTCAAGGGTCCAACGCAACGCATTCCAAACCAAATGGTACGGCAAGATCAAATTGGACATTGGCCAGTTTGGACAGAAAAGCGAATCAGGCGCAAGAAACCAAACTGTACTGGATTTTCGCAAGTTATGTGCAACAAATGTGAAGTAGCATTATGCTTTAATAAAAGAAACAATTGCTTTAAAGATTTTCATTTAAATTAATTTGTTATCATTAATACCATAATTTGATCTCCTTTAGATACATTTGTAATGATTTTATGGTTTAATTTAGTTTTGGTTTAAATTTAAGCTCATAATTTTAATATAATGAATTCATATAATTTGTTTTAAATATATCTTTCTTTAAACATCACAAATACAAAACAAATTTTTATCATACTCTTAGGTTATATCCAATCTATTTTTCCCCCATAGCACATTTGATGCATATGTGCAACAAATATATTATCCTTAATAAAACCCTTAAAAATCAAAATATGAAAAAAACAAAAAAAAGTGTATTTTTTATTTTTGGATATCTCTCCGATGAAAAAAACCGCGTCGAAATCCGTTTTCATGCCGGATAAAGGGCTAAGCTATTGCAACCGAATTCAACATTTATTTATTTGACATAGCCGTACACGATTTGTAAAAGTTTGATCTGGATCGGATTACTATATCATATAGCTGCTATACAAACGACCGATATGAAAACAAGTCTTTGTATGGAAACCTTTTTTGTTTTCTAAGCTATTGCAACCGAATTCAACATTTATTCACGTGACATAGCCATACACGATTTGTGAAAGGTTGGT
The DNA here is from genome assembly GCA_035047645.1 of Drosophila merina. Classification (NCBI taxonomy): domain Eukaryota; kingdom Metazoa; phylum Arthropoda; class Insecta; order Diptera; family Drosophilidae; genus Drosophila; species Drosophila merina. Next base: position 1,068,881 of record JAWNPH010000020.1, on the reverse strand, counting down.
CCGGATCGGATCACTATCTCATATAGCTGATATACAAACGACCAATATGAAAACAAGTCTTTGTATGGGAACCTTTTTTGTATTCCAAGCTATTGCAACCGAATTCAACATTTATTCATTTGATATAACCGTACATGATTTGTGAAAGTTTGGTCCGTATCGGATTACTATATCATATAGCTGCCATACAAACGACCGATATGAAAACAAGTCTTTGTATGGAAACCTTTTTTGTTTTCTAAGCTATTGCAACCGAATTCAACATTTATTTATGTGACATAGCCATACACGATTTGTGAAAGGTTGGTCCGCATCGGATCACTATCTCATATAGCTGATATACAAACGACCAATATGAAAACAAGTCTTTGTATGGGAACCTTTTTTGTATTCCAAGCTATTGCAACCGAATTCAACATTTATTCATTTGACATAGCCATACACGATTTATGAAAGTTTGATCCGGATCGGATCACTATCTCATATAGCTGCCATACAAACGACCGATATTAAAACAAGTCTTTGTATGGAAACCTCTTTTGTTTTCTAAGCTATTGCAACCGAATTTAACATTTATTCATATGACATAGCCATACACGATTTGTGAAAGGTTGGTCCGGACCGGATCACTATCTCATATAGCTGATGTACAAACGACCAATATCAAAACAAGTCTTTGTATGGGAACCTTTTTTGTACTCCAAGCTATTGCAACCGAATTCAACATTTATTTATTTGATATAGCCATACACGATTTGTGAAAGTTTGGTCCGGATCGGATTACTATATCATATAGCTGCCATACAAACGACCGATATGAAAACAAGTCTTTGTATGAAACCTCTTTGTTTTCTAAGCTATTGCAACCGAATTCAACATTTATTTATGTGAAATAGAAATACACGATTTATGAAAAGGTTGGTCCGGATCGAATCACTATCTCATTTAGCTGCCATACAAACTACCGATATGAAAACAAGTCTTTGTATGGAAACCTCTTTTGTTTTCTAAGCTATTGCAACCGAATTCAACATTTATTTATGTAACATAGCCATACACGATTTATGAAAGGTTGGTCCGGATCGGATCACTATCTCATATAGCTGCCATACAAACTACCGATATGAAAACAAGTCTTTGTATGGAAACCTCTTTTGTTTTCTAAGCTATTGCAACCGAATTCAACATTTATTCATTTAATGTAGCCATACACGATTTGTGAAAGGTTGGTCCGGATCGTATCACTATCTCATATACCTGATATACAAACGACCAATATGAAAACAAGTCCGAATTCAACATTTATTCATTTGACATAGCCATACACGATTTGTGAAAGTTTGATCCGGATCGGATTACTATCTCATTTAGCTGCCATACAAACTACCGATATGAAAACAAGTCTTTGTATGGAAACCTCTTTTGTTTTCTAAGCTATTGCAACCGAATTCAACATTTATTTATGTAACATAGCCATACACGATTTATGAAAGGTTGGTCCGGATCGGATCACTATCTCATATAGCTGCAATACAAACTACCGATATGAAAACAAGTCCGAATTCAACATTTATTCATTTGACATAGCCATACACGATTTGTGAAAGTTTGATCCGGATCGGATTACTATATCATATAGCTGCCATGCAAACGACCGATATGAAAACAAGTCTTTGTATGGAAACCTCTTTGTTTTCTAAGCTGTTGCAACCGAATTCAACATTTATTCATTTAACGTAGCCATACACGATTTGTGAAAGGTTGGTCCGGATCGTATCACTATCTCATATACCTGATATACAAACGACCAATATGAAAACAAGTCCGAATTCAACATTTATTCATTTGACATAGCCATACACGATTTGTGAAAGTTTGATCCGGATCGGATTACTATCTCATTTAGCTGCCATACAAACTACCGATATGAAAACAAGTCTTTGTATGGAAACCTCTTTTGTTTTCTAAGCTATTGCAACCGAATTCAACATTTATTTATGTAACATAGCCATACACGATTTATGAAAGGTTGGTCCGGATCGGATCACTATCTCATATAGCTGCCATACAAACTACCGATATGAAAACAAGTCTTTGTATGGAAACATTTTTTGTTTTCTAAGCTATTGCAACCGAATTCAACATTTATTTATGTGACATAGCCATACACGATTTGTGAAAGTTTGATCCGGATCGGATTACTATATCATATAGCTGCCATACAAACGACCGATATGAAAACAAGTCTTTGTATGGAAACCTCTTTTGTTTTCTAAGCTATTGCAACCGAATTCAACATTTATTCATTTAACGTAGCCATACACGATTTGTGAAAGGTTGGTCCGGATCGTATCACTATCTCATATAGCTGATATACAAACGACCAATATGAAAACAAGTCCGAATTCAACATTTATTCATTTGACATATCCATACACGATTTGTGAAAGTTTGATCCGGATCGGATTACTATATCATATAGCTGCCATACAAACGACCGATATGAAAACAAGTCTTTGTATGGAAACCTCTTTTGTTTTTAAGCTATTGCAACCGATTTCAACATTTATTCATTTAACGTAGCCATACACGATTTGTGAAAGGTTGGTCCGGATCGTATCACTATCTCATATACCTGATATACAAACGAGCAATATGAAAACAAGTCCGAATTCAACATTTATTCATTTGACATAGCCATACACGATTTTTGAAAGTTTGATCCGGATCGGATTACCATCTCATTTAGCTGCCATACAAACTACCGATATGAAAACAAGTCTTTGTATGGAAACCTCTTTTGTTTTCTAAGCTATTGCAACCGAATTCAACATTTATTTATGTAACATAGCCATACACGATTTGTGAAAGGTTGGTCCGGATCGTATCACTATCTCATATAGCTGCCATACAAACTACCGATATGAAAACAAGTCTTTGTATGGAAACATTTTTTGTTTTCTAAGCTATTGCAACCGAATTCAACATTTATTTATGTGACATAGCCATACACGATTTGTGAAAGTTTGATCCGGATCGGATTACTATATCATATAGCTGCCATACAAACGACCGATATGAAAACAAGTCTTTGTATGGAAACCTCTTTTGTTTTCTAAGCTATTGCAACCGAATTCAACATTTATTCATTTAACGTAGCCATACACGATTTGTGAAAGGATGGTCCGGATCGTATCACTATCTCATATAGCTGATATACAAACGACCAATATGAAAACAAGTCCGAATTCAACATTTATTCATTTGACATAGCCATACACGATTTGTGAAAGTTTGATCCGGATCGGATTACTATATCATATAGCTGCCATACAAACGACCGATATGAAAACAAGTCTTTGTATGGAAACCTCTTTTGTTTTCTAAGCTATTGCAACCGAATTCAACATTTCTTTATGTGACATAGCCATACACGATTTATGAAAGGTTGGTCCGGATCGTATCACTATCTCATATAGCTGATATACAAACGACCAATATGAAAACAAGTCCGAATTCAACATTTATTCATTTGACATAGCCATACACGATTTGTGAAAGTTTGATCCGGATCGGATTACTATATCATATAGCTGATATACAAACGACCAATATGAAAACAAGTCTTTGTATGGAAACCTCTTTTGTTTTCTAAGCTATTGCAACCGAATTCAACATTTATTCATTTAACGTAGCCATACACGATTTGTGAAAGGTTGGTTCGGATCGTATCACTATCTCATATAGCTGCCATACAAACTACCGATATGAAAACAAGTCTTTGTATGGAAACATTTTTTGTTTTCTAAGCTATTGCAACCGAATTCAACATTTATTTATGTGACATAGCCATACACGATTTGTGAAAGTTTGATCCGGATCGGATTACTATATCATATAGCTGCCATACAAACGACCGATATGAAAACAAGTCTTTGTATGGAAACCTCTTTTGTTTTCTAAGCTATTGCAACCGAATTCAACATTTATTCATTTAACGTAGCCATACACGATTTGTAAAAGTTTGATCTGGATCGGATTACAATATCATATAGCTGCCATACAAACGACCGATATAAATACAAGTCTCTGTATGGAAACGTTTTTTGTTTTCTAAGCTATTGCAACCGAATTCAACGTTTATTCATTTAACATTGCCATAAACGATTTGTAAAAGTTTGGTCCGGATCGGGTCACTATATCATACAGCTGCCATACAAACGACCGATATGAAAACAAGTCTTTGTATGGAAACCTCTTTTGTTTTCTAAGCTATTGCAACCGAATTCAACATTTATTCTTTTTATATAGCCATACACGATTTGTGAAAGTTTGGTCTGGATGGGACCACTATATCATATAGCTGATATACAAACGACCAATATGAAAACAAGTCTTTGTATGGGAACCTTTTTTGTTTTACAAGCTATTGCAACCGAATTCAACATTTATTCATTTGATATAGCCATACACGATTTGTGAAAGTTTGGTCCGGATGGGATTACTATATCATATAGCTGCCATACAAACGACCGATATAAAAACAAGTCTTTGTATGGAAACCTCTTTTGTTTTCTAAGCTATTGCAACCGAATTCAACATTTCTTTATGTGACATAGCCATACACGATTTATGAAAGGTTGGTCCGGATCGGATCACTATCTCTTATAGCTGCCATACAAACTACCGATATGAAAACAAGTCTTTGTATGGAAACATTTTTTGTTTTCTAAGCTATTGCAACCGAATTCAACATTTATTTATTTGACATAGCCATACACGATTCGTGAAAGTTTGATCCGGATCGGATTACTATATCATATAGCTGCCATACAAACCACCGATATGAAAACAAGTCTTTGTATGGAAACCTTTTTTGTTTTCTCAGATATTGCAACCGAATTCAACATTTATTTATGTGACATAGCCATACACGATTTGTGAAAGGTTGGTCCGGAACGTATCACTATCTCATTTAGCTGCCATACAAACTACCGATTTGAAAACAAGTCTTTGTATGGAAACCTCTTTTGTTTTCTAAGCTATTGCAACCGAATTCAACATTTATTCATTTGACATAGCCATACACGATTTGCGAAAGTTTGGTCCGATCGTATCACTATATCATATAGCTGCAATACCAACGACCAATATGAAAACAAGTCTTTGTATGGATATGTATGTTTTTGTATGTTTTTCAAGCTATTGCAACCGAATTCAACATTTATTTATGTGACATAGCCATACACGATTTGTTAAAGTTTGGAACGGAGCGGACCACGAAATCATATAGGTGCCATACAAACGACCGATATGAAAACAAGCTTTGTACGGAAACCTTTTTTGTTTTCTAAGCTATTGCAACCGAATTCAACATTTATTCATTTGACATAGCCATACTTGATTTGTGAAAGTTTGATCCGGATCGGGTTACTATATCATATAGCTGCCATACAAACGACCGATATGAAAACAAGTCTTTGTATGGAAACCTTTTTTGTTTTCTAAGCTATTGCAACCGAATTCAAAATTTATTCTTTTGATATAGCCATACACGATTTGTGAAAGTTTGGTCCGGATCGTATCACTATCTCATATACCTGATATACAAACGACCAATATGAAAACAAGTCTTTGTATGGGAACCTTTTTTGTTTTCCAAGCTATTGCAACCGAATTCAACATTTATTCATTTGATATAGCCATACACGATTTGTGAAAGTTTGGTCCGGATCGGATTACTATATCATATAGCTGATATACAAACGACCAATATGAAAACAAGTCTTTGTATGGAAACCTCTTTTGTTTTCTAAGCTATTGCAACCGAATTCAACATTTATTCATTTAACGTAGCCATACACGATTTGTGAAAGTTTGGTCCGGATCGTATCACTATCTCATATACCTGATATACAAACGACCAATATGAAAACAAGTCCGAATTCAACATTTATTCATTTGACATAGCCATACACGATTAGTGAAAGTTTGATCCGGATCGGATTACCATCTCATTTAACTGCCATACAAACTACCGATATGAAAACAAGTCTTTGTATGGAAACCTCTTTTGTTTTCTAAGCTATTGCAACCGAATTCAACATTTATTTATGCGACATAGCCATACACGATTTGTGAAAGTTTGATCTGGATCAGATTACAATATCATATAGCTGCCATACAAACGACCGATATAAATACAAGTCTCTGTATGGAAACGTTTTTTGTTTTCTAAGCTATTGCAACCGAATTGAACGTTTATTCATTTAACATAGCCATAAACGATTTGTAAAAGTTTGGTCCGGATCGGGTCACTATATCATATAGCTGCCATACAAACGACCGATATGAAAACAAGTCTTTGTATGGAAACCTCTTTTGTTTTCTAAGCTATTGCAACCGAATTCAACATTTATTCTTTTTATATAGCCATATACGATTTGTGAAAGTTTGGTCCGGATGGGACCACTATATCATATAGCTAATATACAAACGACCAATATGAAAACAAGTCTTTGTATGGAAACCTCTTTGTTTTCTAAGCTATTGCAACCGAATTCAACATTTCTTTATGTGACATAGCCATACACGATTTATGAAAGGTTGGTCCGGATCGGATCACTATCTCTTATAGCTGCCATACAAACTACCGATATGAAAACAAGTCTTTGTATGGAAACATTTTTTGTTTTCTAAGCTATTGCAACCGAATTCAACATTTATTTATTTGACATAGCCATACACGATTCGTGAAAGTTTGATCCGGATCGGATTACTATATCATATAGCTGCCATACAAACCACCGATATGAAAACAAGTCTTTGTATGGAAACCTCTTTTGTTTTCTAAGCTATTGCAACCGAATTCAACATTTATTCATTTGACATAGCCATACACGATTTGTGAAAGTTTGGTCCGATCGTATCACTATATCATATAGCTGCAATACAAACGACCAATATGAAAACCAGTCTTTGTATGGATATGTATGTTTTTGTATGTTTTTCAAGCTATTGCAACCGAATTCAACATTTATTTATGTGACATAGCCATACACGATTTGTGAAAGTTTGGAACGGAGCGGACCACGAAATCATATAGGTGCCATACAAACGACCGATATGAAAACAAGCTTTGTACGGAAACCTTTTTTTGTTTTCTAAGCTATTGCAACCGAATTCAACATTTATTCATTTGACATAGCCATACACGATTTGTGAAAGTTTGATCCGGATCGGTTTACTATATCATATAGCTGCCATACAAACGACCGATATGAAAACAAGTCTTTGTATGGAAACCTTTTTTGTTTTCTAAGCTATTGCAACCGAATTCAAAATTTATTCTTTTGATATAGCCATACACGATTTGTGAAAGTTTGGTCCGGATCGGACCACTATATCATATAGCTGATATACAAACGACCAATATGAAAACAAGTCTTTGTATAGGAACCTTTTTTGTTTTCCAAGCTATTGCAACCGAATTCAACATTTATTCATTTGATATAGCCATACACGATTTGTGAAAGTTTGGTCCGGATGGGATTACTATATCATATAGCTGCCATACAAACGACCGATATAAAAACAAGTCTTTGTATGGAAACCTCTTTGTTTTCTAAGCTATTGCAACCGAATTCAACATTTCTTTATTTGATAGCCGTACACGATTTGTAAAAGTTTGATCTGGATCGGATTACTATATCATATAGCTGCCATACAAACGACCGATATAAAAACAAGTCTTTGTATGGAAACCTTTTTTGTTTTCTAAGCTATTGCAACCGAATTCAACATTTATTTATGTGACATAGCCATACACGATTTGTGAAAGGTTGGTCCGGAACGTATCACTATCTCATTTAGCTGCCATACAAACTACCGATTTGAAAACAAGTCTTTGTATGGAAACCTCTTTTGTTTTCTAACCTATTGCAACCGAATTCAACATTTATTCATTTGACATAGCCATACACGATTTGTGAAAGTTTGGTCCGATCGTATCACTATATCATATAGCTGCAATACAAACGACCAATATGAAAACAAGTCTTTGTATGCATATGTATGTTTTTGTATGTTTTTCAAGCTATTGCAACCGAATTCAACATTTATTTATGTGACATAGCCATACACGATTTGTGAAAGTTTGGAAGGGAGCGGACCACGAAATCATATAGGTGCCATACAAACGACCGATATGAAAACAAGCTTTGTACGGAAACCTTTTTTGTTTTCTAAGCTATTGCAACCGAATTAAACATTTATTCATTTGACATAGCCATACACGATTTGTGAAAGTTTGATCCGGATCGGGTTACTATATCATATAGCTGCCATACAAACGACCGATATAAATACAAGTCTCTGTATGGAAACGTTTTTTGTTTTCTAAGCTATTGCAACCGAATTCAACGTTTATTCATTTAACATTGCCATAAACGATTTGTAAAAGTTTGGTCCGGATCGGATTACTATATCATATAGCTGATATACAAACGACCAATATGAAAACAAGTCTTTGTATGGAAACCTCTTTTGTTTTCTAAGCTATTGCAACCGAATTCAACATTTATTCTTTTGATATAGCCATACACGATTTGTGAAAGTTTGGTCCGGATGGGACCACTATATCATATAGCTGATATACAAACGACCAATATGAAAACAAGTCTTTGTATGGAAACCTCTTTTGTTTTCTAAGCTATTGCAACCGAATTCAACATTTCTTTATGTGACATTTATGAACGATTTATGATATATTTACACGATTTATGAAAGGTTGGTCCGGATCGGATCACTATCTCTTATAGCTGCCATACAAACTACCGATATGAAAACAAGTCTTTGTATGGAAACATTTTTTGTTTTCTAAGCTATTGCAACCGAATTCAACATTTATTTATTTGACATAGCCATACACGATTCGTGAAAGTTTGATCCGGATCGGATTACTATATCATATAGCTGCCATACAAACCACCGATATGAAAACAAGTCTTTGTATGGAAACCTTTTTTGTTTTCTCAGATATTGCAACCGAATTCAACATTTATTTATGTGACATAGCCATACACGATTTGTGAAAGGTTGGTCCGGAACGTATCACTATCTCATTTAGCTGCCATACAAACTACCGATTTGAAAACAAGTCTTTGTATGGAAACCTCTTTTGTTTTCTAAGCTATTGCAACCGAATTCAACATTTATTCATTTGACATAGCCATACACGATTTGTGAAAGTTTGGTCCGATCGTATCACTATATCATATAGCTGCAATACAAACGACCAATATGAAAACCAGTCTTTGTATGGATATGTATGTTTTTGTATGTTTTTCAAGCTATTGCAACGGAATTCAACATTTATTTATGTGACATAGCCATACACGATTTGTGAAAGTTTGGAACGGAGCGGACCACGAAATCATATAGGTGCCATACAAACGACCGATATGAAAACAAGCTTTGTACGGAAACCTTTTTTGTTTTCTAAGCTATTGCAACCGAATTCAACATTTATTCATTTGACATAGCCATACACGATTTGTGAAAGTTTGATCCGGATCGGTTTACTATATCATATAGCTGCCATACAAACGACCGATATGAAAACAAGTCTTTGTATGGAAACCTTTTTTGTTTTCTAAGCTATTGCAACCGAATTCAAAATTTATTCTTTTGATATAGCCATACACGATTTGTGAAAGTTTGGTCCGGATCGGACCACTATATCATATAGCTGATATACAAACGACCAATATGAAAACAAGTCTTTGTATAGGAACCTTTTTTGTTTTCCAAGCTCTTGCAACCGAATTCAACATTTGTTCATTTGATATAGCCATACACGATTTGTGAAAGTTTGGTCCGGATGGGATTACTATATCATATAGCTGATATACAAACGACCAATATGAAAACAAGTCTTTGTATGGGAACCTTTTTTGTTTTCCAAGCTATTGCAACCGAATTCAACATTTATTCATTTGATATAGCTATACACGATTTGTAAAAGTTTGGTCCGGATGGGATTACTATATCATATAGCTGCCATACAAACGACCGATATAAAACAAGTCTTTGTATGAAAACCTCTTTTGTTTTCTAAGCTATTGCAACCGAATTCAACATTTCTTTATGTGACATAGCCATACACGATTTATGAAAGGTTCGTCCGGATCGTATCACTATCTCATATAGCTGATATATAAACGACCAATATGAAAACAAGTTCGAATTCAACATTTATTCTTTTGACATAGTCATACACGATTTGTGAAAGTTTGGTCCGGATCGGACTACTATATCATATAGCTGCCATACAAACCACCGATATGAAAACAAGTCTTTGTATGGATATGTATGCTTTTGTATGTTTTTCAAGCTATTGCAACCGAATTCAACATTTATTCATTTAACATAGCCATACACGATTTGTAAAAGTTTGGAACGGAGCGGACACGGAATCATATAGGTGCCATACAAACGACCGATATGAAAACAAGTCTTTGTACGGAAACCTTTTTTGTCTTCTAAGCTATTGCAACCGAATTCAACATTTATTCATTTGATATAGCCATACACGATTTGTGAAAGTTTGGTCCGGATGGGATTACTATATCATATAGCTGCCATACAAACGACCGATATAAAAACAAGTCTTTGTATGGAAACCTCTTTTGTTTTCTAAGCTATTGCAACCGAATTCAACATTTCTTTATTTGACATAGCCGTACACGATTTGTAAAAGTTTGATCTGGATCGGATTACTATATCATATAGCTGCCATACAAACGACCGATATAAAAACAAGTCTTTGTATGGAAACCTTTTTTGTTTTCTAAGCTATTGCAACCGAATTCAACATTTATTCTTTTGACATAGTCATACACGATTTGTGAAAGTTTGGTCCGGATCGGACTACTATATCATATAGCTGCCATACAAACCACCGATATGAAAACAAGTCTTTGTATGGATATGTATGCTTTTGTATGTTTTTCAAGCTATTGCAACCGAATTCAACATTTATTTATGTGACATAGCCATACACGATTTGTGAAAGGTTGGTCCGGAACGTATCACTATCTCATTTAGCTGCCATACAAACTACCGATTTGAAAACAAGTCTTTGTATGGAAACCTCTTTTGTTTTCTAACCTATTGCAACCGAATTCAACATTTATTCATTTGACATAGCCATACACGATTTGTGAAAGTTTGGTCCGATCGTATCACTATATCATAGAGCTGCAATACAAACGACCAATATGAAAACAAGTCTTTGTATGCATATGTATGTTTTTGTATGTTTTTCAAGCTATTGCAACCGAATTCAACATTTATTTATATGACATAGCCATACACGATTTGTGAAAGTTTGGAAGGGAGCGGACCACGAAATCATATAGGTGCCATACAAACGACCGATATGAAAACAAGCTTTGTACGGAAACCTTTTTTGTTTTCTAAGCTATTGCAACCGAATTAAACATTTATTCATTTGACATAGCCATACACGATTTGTGAAAGTTTGATCCGGATCGGGTTACTATATCATATAGCTGCCATACAAACGACCGATATGAAAACAAGTCTTTGTATGGAAACCTTTTTTGTTTTCTAAGCTATTGCAACCGAATTCAACATTTATTCTTTTGATATAGCTATACACGATTTGTGAAAGCTTGGTCCGGATCGGACCACTATATCATATAGCTGATATACAAACGACCAATATGAAAACAAGTCTTTGTATGGGAACCTTTTTTGTTTTCCAAGCTATTGCAACCGAATTCAACATTTATTCATTTGACATAGCCATACACAATTCGTGAAAGTTTAATCCGGATCGGATTACTATATCATATAGCTGGCATACAAACGACCGATATGAAAACAAGTCTTTGTATGGAAACCTCTTTTGTTTTCGAAGCTATTGAAACCGAATTCAACATTTATTCATTTAACGTAGCCATACACGATTTGTGAAAGGTTGGTCCGGATCGTATCACTATCTCATATAGCTGCCATACAAACTACCGATATGAAAACAAGTCTTTGTATGGAAACCTTTTTTGTTTTCTAAGCTATTGCAACCGAATTCAACATTTATTTATTTGACAGAGCCGTACACGATTTGTAAAAGTTTGATCTGGATCGGATTACTATATCATATAGCTGCCATACAAACGACCGATATAAAAACAAGTCTCTGTATGGAAACGTTTTTTTTTTCCAAGCTATTGCAACCGAATTCAACGTTTATTCATTTTACATTGCCATAAACGGTTTGTGAAAGTTTGATCCGGATCGGGTCACTATATCATATAGCTGCCATTCAAACGACCGATATGAAAACAAGTCTTTGTATGGAAACCTCTTTTGTTTTCTAAGCTATTGCAACCGAATTCAAAATTTCTTTATGTGACATAGCCATACCCGATTTATGAAAGGTTGGTCCGGATCGGATCACTATCTCATATACCTGCCATACAAACTACCGATATGAAAACAAGTCTTTGTATGGAAACAATTTTTGTTTTCTAAGCTATTGCAAACGAATTCAACATTTATTCATTTAACGTGGCCATACACGATTTGTGAAAGGTTGGTCCGGATGGGACTACTATATCTTATAACTGCCATACAAACGACCGATATGAAAACAAGTCTTTGTACGGAAACCTTTTTTGTTTTCTAAGCTATTGCAACCGAATTCAACATTTATTCATTTGACATAGCCATACACGATTTGTGAAAGGTTGATCCGGATCGGATCACTATCTCATAAAGCTGCCATACAAACTACCGATATGAAAACAAGTCTTTGTATGGAAACCTCTTTTGTTTTCTAAGCTATTGAAACCGAATTCAACATTTATTCATTTAACGTGGCCATACACGATTTGTGAAAGGTTGGTCCGGATGGGACTACTATATCATATAGCTGCCATACAAACGACCGATATGAAAACAAGTCTTTGTACGGAAACCTTTTTTGTTTTCTAAGCTATTGCAACCGATTTCAACATTTATTCATTTAGCATAGCCATACACAATTTGTGAAAGTTTGATCCGGATCGGGTTACTATATCATATAGCTGCCATACAAACGACCGATATGAAAACAAGTCTTTGTATGGAAACCTTTTTTGTTTTCTAAGCTATTGCAACCGAATTCAACATTTATTCTTTTGATATAGCCATACACGATTTTCAAATATTTGGTCGGGATCGGACCACTATATCATATAGCTAATATACAAACGACCAATATGAAAACAAGTCTTTGTATGGGAACCTTTTTTGTTTTCCAAGCTGTTGCATTACTATTGGATTACTATATCATATAGCTGCCATACAAACGACCGATATGAAAACAAGTCTTTGTATGGAAACCTTTTTTGTATTCCAAGCTATTGCAACCGAATTCAACATTTATTTATTTTTACGTAGCCATACACGATTTGTGAAAGGTTGGTCCGGATCGTATCACTATCTCATATAGCTGCCATACAAACTACCGATATGAAAACAAGTCTTTGTATGGAAACCTTTTTTGTTTTCTAAGCTATTGCAACCGAATTCAACATTTATTTATTTGACAGAGCCGTACACGATTTGTAAAATCGTTTTTTTTTCCAAGCTATTGCAACCGAATTCAACATTTATTCATTTAACGTAGCCATACACGATTTGTGAAAGGTTGGTTCGGATCGTATCACTATCTCATATAGCTGCCATACAAACTACCGATATGAAAACAAGTCTTTGTATGGAAACCTTTTTTGTTTTCTAAGCTATTGCAACCGAATTCAACATTTATTTATTTGACAGAGCCGTACACGATTTGTAAAAGTTTGATCTGGATCGGATTACTATATCATATAGCTGCCATACAAACGACCGATATAAAAACAAGTCTCTGTATGGAAACGTTTTTTTTTTCCAAGCTATTGCAACCGAATTCAACGTTTATTCATTTTACATTGCCATAAACGATTTGTGAAAGTTTGATCCGGATCGGGTCACTATATCATATAGCTGCCATTCAAACGACCGATATGAAAACAAGTCTTTGTATGGAAACCTCTTTTGTTTTCTAAGCTATTGCAACCGAATTCAAAATTTCTTTATGTGACATAGCCATACACGATTTATGAAAGGTTGGTCCGGATCGGATCACTATCTCATATACCTGCCATACAAACTACCGATATGAAAACAAGTCTTTGTATGGAAACAATTTTTGTTTTCTAAGCTATTGCAAACGAATTCAACATTTATTTATGTGACATAGCCATACACGATTTGTGAAAGGTTGATCCGGATCGGATCACTATCTCATAGAGCTGCCATACAAACTACCGATATGAAAACAAGTCTTTGTATGGAAACCTCTTTTGTTTTCTAAGCTATTGAAACCGAATTCAACATTTATTTATCTAACGTGGCCATACACGATTTGTGAAAGGTTGGTCCGGATGGGACTACTATATCATATAGCTGCCATACAAACGACCGATATGAAAACAAGTCTTTGTACGGAAACCTTTTTTGTTTTCTAAGCTATTGCAACCGATTTCAACATTTATTTATTTGGCATAGCCATACACAATTTGTGAAAGTTTGATCCGGATCGGGTTACTATATCATATAGCTGCCATACAAACGACCGATATGAAAACAAGTCTTTGTATGGAAACCTTTTTTGTTTTCTAAGCTATTGCAACCGAATTCAACATTTATTCTTTTGATATAGCCATATACGATTTTTGAAAGTTTGGTCGGGATCGGACCACTATATCATATAGCTAATATACAAACGACCAATATGAAAACAAGTCTTTGTATGGAAACCTTTTTTGTTTTCTAAGCTATTGCAACCGAATTCAACATTTATTTATTTGACAGAGCCGTACACGATTTGTAAAAGTTTGATCTGGATCGGATTACTATATCATATAGCTGCCATACAAACGACCGATATAAAAACAAGTCTCTGTATGGAAACGTTTTTTTTTTTCCAAGCTATTGCAACCGAATTCAACGTTTATTCATTTTACATTGCCATAAACGATTTGTGAAAGTTTGATCCGGATCGGGTCACTATATCATATAGCTGCCATTCAAACGACCGATATGAAAACAAGTCTTTGTATGGAAACCTCTTTTGTTTTCTAAGCTATTGCAACCGAATTCAAAATTTCTTTATGTGACATAGCCATACACGATTTATGAAAGGTTGGTCCGGATCGGATCACTATCTCATATACCTGCCATACAAACTACCGATATGAAAACAAGTCTTTGTATGGAAACAATTTTTGTTTTCTAAGCTATTGCAAACGAATTCAACATTTATTTATGTGACATAGCCATACACGATTTGTGAAAGGTTGATCCGGATCGGATCACTATCTCATAGAGCTGCCATACAAACTACCGATATGAAAACAAGTCTTTGTATGGAAACCTCTTTTGTTTTCTAAGCTATTGAAACCGAATTCAACATTTATTTATCTAACGTGGCCATACACGATTTGTGAAAGGTTGGTCCGGATGGGACTACTATATCATATAGCTGCCATACAAACGACCGATATGAAAACAAGTCTTTGTACGGAAACCTTTTTTGTTTTCTAAGCTATTGCAACCGATTTCAACATTTATTTATTTGGCATAGCCATACACAATTTGTGAAAGTTTGATCCGGATCGGGTTACTATATCATATAGCTGCCATACAAACGACCGATATGAAAACAAGTCTTTGTATGGAAACCTTTTTGTTTTCTAAGCTATTGCAACCGAATTCAACATTTATTCTTTTGATATAGCCATATACGATTTTTGAAAGTTTGGTCGGGATCGGACCACTATATCATATAGCTAATATACAAACGACCAATATGAAAACAAGTCTTTGTATGGGAACCTTTTTTGTTTTCCAAGCTATTGCAACCGAATTCAAAATTTATTCATTTGACATAGCCATACACAATTGGTGAAAGTTTAATCTGGATCGGATTACTATATCATATAGCTGCCATACAAACGACCGATATGAAAACAAGTCTTTGTATGGAAACCTTTTTTGTATTCCAAGCTATTGCAACCGAATTCAACACTTATTCATTTGACATAGCCATACACGATTTGTGAAAGTTTGATCCGGATCGGATTACTATATCATATAGCTGCCATACAAACGACCGATATGAAAACAAGTCTTTGTATGGGAACCTCTTTTGTTTTCTAAGCTATTGAAACCGAATTCAACATTTATTCATTTTTACGTAGCCATACACGATTTGTGAAAGGTTGGTCCGGATCGTATCACTATCTCATATAGCTGCCATACAAACTACCGATATGAAAACAAGTCTTTGTATGGAAACCTTTTTTTGTTTTCTAAGCTATTGCAACCGAATTCAACATTTATTTATTTGACAGAGCCGTACACGATTTGTAAAATCGTTTTTTTTTTTCCAAGCTATTGCAACCGAATTCAACGTTTATTCATTTTACATTGCCATAAACGATTTGTGAAAGTTTGGTCCGGATCGGGTTACTATATCATATAGCTGCCATTCAAACGACCGATATGAAAACAAGTGTTTGTATGGAAACCTCTTTTGTTTTCTAAGCTATTGCAACCGAATTCAAAATTTCTTTATGTGACATAGCCATACACGATTTATGAAAGGTTGGTCCGGATCGGATCACTATCTCATATACCTGCCATACAAACTACCGATATGAAAACAAGTCTTTGTATGGAAACAATTTTTGTTTTCTAAGCTATTGCAAACGAATTCAACATTTATTTATGTGACATAGCCATACACGATTTGTAAAATCGTTTTTTTTTTCCCAAGCTATTGCAACCGAATTCAACGTTTATTCATTTTACATTGCCATAAACGATTTGTGAAAGGTTGATCCGGATCGGATCACTATCTCATATAGCTGCCATACAAACGACCGATATGAAAACAAGTCTTTGTATGGAAACCTTTTTGTTTTCTAAGCTATTGCAACCGAATTCAACATTTGTTTATTTTATATAGCCATACATGATTTGTGAAAGGTTGGTCCGGATCGGATCACTATCTCATATAGCTGATATACAAACGACCAATATGAAAACAAGTCTTTGCATGGGAACCTTTTTTGTATTCCAAGCTATTGCAACCGAATTCAACATTTATTCATTTGACATAGCCATACACAATTCGTGAAAGTTTAATCCGGATCGGATTACTATATCATATAGCTGCCATACAAACGACCGATATGAAAACAAGTCTTTGTATGGAAACCTTTTTTGTATTCCAAGCTATTGCAACCAAATTCAACATTTATTCGTTTGACATAGCCATACACGATTCGTGAAAGTTTGATCCGGATCTGATTACTATATCATATAGCTGCCATACAAACTACCGATATGAAAACAAGTCTTTGTATGGAAACCTCTTTTGTTTTCTAAGCTATTGAAACCGAATTCAACATTTATTCATTTAACGTAGCAATACACGATTTGTGAAAGGTTGGTCCGGATGGGATTACTATATCATATAGCTGCCATACAAACGACCGATATGAAAACAAGTCTTTGTACGGAAACCTCTTTTGTTTTCTAAGCTATTGCAACCGAATTCAACATTTATTTATTTGACAGAGCCGTACACGATTTGTAAAATCGTTTTTTTTTTCCAAGCTATTGCAACCGAATTCAACGTTTATTCATTTTACATTGCCATAAACGATTTGTGAAAGTTTGGTCCGGATCGGGTCACTATATCATATAGCTGCCATTCAAACGACCGATATGAAAACAAGTGTTTGTATGGAAACCTCTTTTATTTTCTAAGCTATTGCAACCGAATTCAAAATTTCTTTATGTGACATAGCCATACACGATTTATGAAAGGTTGGTCCGGATCGGATCACTATCTCATATACCTGCCATACAAACTACCGATATGAAAACAAGTCTTTGTATGGAAACAATTTTTGTTTTCTAAGCTATTGCAAACGAATTCAACATTTATTTATGTGACATAGCCATACACGATTTGTGAAAGGTTGATCCGGATCGGATCACTATCTCATATAGCTGCCATACAAACGACCGATATGAAAACAAGTCTTTGTATGGAAACCTTTTTTGTTTTCTAAGCTATTGCAACCGAATTCAACATTTGTTTATTTTATATAGCCATACATGATTTGTGAAAGGTTGGTCCGGATCGGATCACTATCTCATATAGCTAATATACAAACGACCAATATGAAAACAAGTCTTTGCATGGGAACCTTTTTTGTATTCCAAGCTATTGCAACCGAATTTAACATTTATTCATTTAACATAGCCATACACAATTCGTGAAAGTTTAATCCGGATCGGATTACTATATCATATAGCTGCCATACAAACGACCGATATGAAAACAAGTCTTTGTATGGAAACCTTTTTTGTATTCCAAGCTATTGCAACCGAATTCAACATTTATTCATTTGACATAGCAATACACGATTCGTGAAAGTTTGATCCGGATCGGATTACTATATCATATAGCTGCCATACAAACGACCGATATGAAAACAAGTCTTTGTATGGAAACCTCTTTTGTTTTCTAAGCTATTGAAACCGAATTCAACATTTATTCATTTAACGTAGCCATACACGATTTGTGAAAGGTTGGTCCGGATGGGATTACTATATCATATAGCTGCCATACAAACGACCGATATGAAAACAAGTCTTTGTATGGAAACCTTTTTTGTTTTCTAAGCTATTGCAACCGAATTCAACATTTATTCTTTTGATATAGCCATACACGATTTTTGAAAGTTTGGTCCGGATCGGACCACTATATCATATAGCTAATATACAAACGACCAATATGAAAACAAGTCTTTGTATGGGAACCTTTTTCTTTTCCAAGCTATTGCAACTGAATTCAACATTTATTCATTTGACATAGCCATACACAATTCGTGAAAGTTTAATGCGGATCGGATTACTATATCATATAGCTGCCATACAAACGACCGATATGAAAACAAGTCTTTGTATGGAAACCTTTTTGTATTCCAAGCTATTGCAACCGAATTCAACATTTATTCATTTGACATAGCCATACACGATTTGTGAAAGTTTGGTCCGGATCGGGTCACTATATCATATAGCTGCCATTCAAACGACCGATATGAAAACAAGTGTTTGTATGGAAACCTCTTTTATTTTCTAAGCTATTGCAACCGAATTCAAAATTTCTTTATGTGACATAGCCATACACGATTTATGAAAGGTTGGTCCGGATCGGATCACTATCTCATATACCTGCCATACAAACTACCGATATGAAAACAAGTCTTTGTATGGAAACAATTTTTGTTTTCTAAGCTATTGCAAACGAATTCAACATTTATTTATGTGACATAGCCATACACGATTTGTGAAAGGTTGATCCGGATCGGATCACTATCTCATATAGCTGCCATACAAACGACCGATATGAAAACAAGTCTTTGTATGGAAACCTTTTTGTTTTCTAAGCTATTGCAACCGAATTCAACATTTGTTTATTTTATATAGCCATACATGATTTGTGAAAGGTTGGTCCGGATCGGATCACTATCTCATATAGCTGATATACAAACGACCAATATGAAAACAAGTCTTTGCATGGGAACCTTTTTTGTATTCCAAGCTATTGCAACCGAATTTAACATTTATTCATTTAACATAGCCATACACAATTCGTGAAAGTTTAATCCGGATCGGATTACTATATCATATAGCTGCCATACAAACGACCGATATGAAAACAAGTCTTTGTATGGAAACCTTTTTTGTATTCCAAGCTATTGCAACCGAATTCAACATTTATTCATTTGACATAGCAATACACGATTCGTGAAAGTTTGATCCGGATCGGATTACTATATCATATAGCTGCCATACAAACGACCGATATGAAAACAAGTCTTTGTATGGAAACCTCTTTTGTTTTATAAGCTATTGAGCTTATGAAAACAAGTCTTTGTATGGAAACCTCTTTTGTTTTCTAAGCTATTGAAACCGAATTCAACATTTATTCATTTAACGTAGCCATACACGATTTGTGAAAGGTTGGTCCGGATGGGATTACTATATCATATAGCTGCCATACAAACGACCGATATGAAAACAAGTCTTTGTATGGAAACCTTTTTTGTTTTCTAAGCTATTGCAACCGAATTCAACATTTATTCTATTGATATAGCCATACACGATTTTTGAAAGTTTGGTCCGGATCGGACCACTATATCATATAGCTAATATACAAACGACCAATATGAAAACAAGTCTTTGTATGGGAACCTTTTTTGTTTTCCAAGCTATTGCAACCGAATTCAACATTTATTCATTAGACATAACCATACACAATTCGTGAAAGTTTAATGCGGATCGGATTACTATATCATATAGCTGCCATACAAACGACCGATATGAAAACAAGTCTTTGTATGGAAACCTTTTTTGTATTCCAAGCTATTGCAACCGAATTCAACATTTATTCATTTGACATAGCCATACACGATTTGTGAAAGTTTGGTCCGGATCGGGTCACTATATCATATAGCTGCCATTCAAACGACCAATATGAAAACAAGTGTTTGTATGGAAACCTCTTTTATTTTCTAAGCTATTGCAACCGAATTCAAAATTTCTTTATGTGACATAGCCATACAGGATTTATGAAAGGTTGGTCCGGATCGGATCACTATCTCATATACCTGCCATACAAACTACCGATATGAAAACAAGTCTTTGTATGGAAACAATTTTTGTTTTCTAAGCTATTGCAAACGAATTCAACATTTATTTATGTGACATAGCCATACACGATTTGTGAAAGGTTGATCCGGATCGGATCACTATCTCATATAGCTGCCATACAAACGACCGATATGAAAACAAGTCTTTGTATGGAAACCTTTTTTGTTTTCTAAGCTATTGCAACCGAATTCAACATTTGTTTATTTTATATAGCCATACATGATTTGTGAAAGGTTGGTCCGGATCGGATCACTATCTCATATAGCTGATATACAAACGACCAATATGAAAACAAGTCTTTGCATGGGAACCTTTTTTGTATTCCAAGCTATTGCAACCGAATTTAACATTTATTCATTTAACATAGCCATACACAATTCGTGAAAGTTTAATCCGGATCGGATTACTATATCATATAGCTGCCACACAAACGACCGATATGAAAACAAGTCTTTGTATGGAAACCTTTTTGTATTCCAAGCTATTGCAACCGAATTCAACATTTATTCATTTGACATAGCCATACACGATTCGTGAAAGTTTGATCCGGATCGGATTACTATATCATATAGCTGCCATACAAACGACCGATATGAAAACAAGTCTTTGTATGGAAACCTCTTTTGTTTTCTAAGCTATTGAAACCGAATTCAACATTTATTCATTTAACGTAGCCATACACGATTTGTGAAAGGTTGGTCCGGATGGGATTACTATATCATATAGCTGCCATACAAACGACCGATATGAAAACAAGTCTTTGTATGGAAACCTTTTTTGTTTTCTAAGCTATTGCAACCGAATTCAACATTTATTCTATTGATATAGCCATACACGATTTTTGAAAGTTTGGTCCGGATCGGACCACTATATCATATAGCTAATATACAAACGACCAATATGAAAACAAGTCTTTGTATGGGAACCTTTTTTGTTTTCCAAGCTATTGCAACCGAATTCAATATTTATTCATTAGACATAGCCATACACAATTCGTGAAAGTTTAATGCGGATCGGATTACTATATCATATAGCTGCCATACAAACGACCGATATGAAAACAAGTCTTTGTATGGAAACCTTTTTTGTATTCCAAGCTATTGCAACCGAATTCAACATTTATTCATTTGACATAGCCATACACGATTTGTGAAAGTTTGGTCCGGATCGGGTCACTATATCATATAGCTGCCATTCAAACGACCAATATGAAAACAAGTGTTTGTATGGAAACCTCTTTTATTTTCTAAGCTATTGCAACCGAATTCAAAATTTCTTTATGTGACATAGCCATACACGATTTATGAAAGGTTGGTCCGGATCGGATCACTATCTCATATACCTGCCATACAAACTACCGATATGAAAACAAGTCTTTGTATGGAAACAATTTTTGTTTTCTAAGCTATTGCAAACGAATTCAACATGTATTTATGTGACATAGCCATACACGATTTGTGAAAGGTTGATCCGGATCGGATCACTATCTCATATAGCTGCCATACAAACGACCGATATGAAAACAAGTCTTTGTATGGAAACCTCTTTTGTTTTCTAAGCTATTGAAACCGAATTCAACATTTATTCATTTAACGTAGCCATACACGATTTGTGAAAGGTTGGTCCGGATGGGATTACTATATCATATAGCTGCCATACAAACGACCGATATGAAAACAAGTCTTTGTATGGAAACCTTTTTGTTTTCTAAGCTATTGCAACCGAATTCAACATTTATTCTTTTGATATAGCCATACACGATTTTTGAAAGTTTGGTCCGGATCAGACCACTATATCATATAGCTAATATACAAACGACCAATATGAAAACAAGTCTTTGTATGGGAACCTTTTTTGTTTTCCAAGCTATTGCAACCGAATTCAACATTTATTCATTTGACATAGCCATACACAATTCGTGAAAGTTTAATGCGGATCGGATTACTATATCATATAGCTGCCATACAAACGACCGATATGAAAACAAGTCTTTGTATGGAAACCTTTTTTGTATTCCAAGCTATTGCAACCGAATTCAACATTTATTCATTTGACATAGCAATACACGATTTGTGAAAGTTTGATCCGGATCGGATTACTATATCATATAGCTGCCATACAAACGACCGATATGAAAACAAGTCTTTGTATGGAAACCTCTTTTGTTTTCTAAGCTATTGAAACCGAATTCAACATTTATTCATTTGACATAGCCATACACGATTTGTGAAAGGTTGGTCCGGATCGTATCACTATCTCATATAGCTGCCATACAAACTACCGATATGAAAACAAGTCTTTGTATGGAAACCTTTTTTGTTTTCTAAGCTATTGCAACCGAATTCAACATTTATTTATTTGACAGAGCCGTACACGATTTGTAAAAGTTTGATCTGGATCGGATTACTATATCATATAGCTGCCATACAAACGACCGATATAAAAACAAGTCTCTGTATGGAAACGTTTTTTTTTTTTCCAAGCTATTGCAACCGAATTCAACGTTTATTCATTTTACATTGCCATAAACGATTTGTGAAAGTTTGGTCCGGATCGGGTCACTATATCATATAGCTGCCATTCAAACGACCGATATGAAAACAAGTCTTTGTATGGAAACCTTTTTTGTTTTCTAAGCTATTGCAACCGAATTCAACATTTATTCATTTGACATAGCCATACACGATTTGTGAAAGTTTAATCCGGATCGGGTTACTATATCATATAGCTGCCATACAAACGACCGATATGAAAACAAGTCTTTGTATGGAAACCTCTTTTGTTTTCTAAGCTATTGAAACCGAATTCAACATTTATTCATTTAACGTAGCCATACACGATTTGTGAAAGGTTGGTCCGGATCGTATCACTATCTCATATAGCTGCCATACAAACTACCGATATGAAAACAAGTTTTGTATGGAAACCTTTTTTGTTTTCTAAGCTATTGCAACCGAATTCAACATTTTTTTTTTGATATAGCCATACACGATTTTTGAAAGTTTGGTCCGGATCGGACCACTATATCATATAGCTAATATACAAACGACCAATATGAAAACAAGTCTTTGTATGGGAACCTTTTTTGTTTTCCAAGCTATTGCAACCGAATTCAACATTTATTCATTTGACATAGCCATACACAATTCGTGAAAGTTTAATCCGGATCGGATTACTATATCATATAGCTGCCATACAAACGACCGATATGAAAACAAGTCTTTGTATGGAAACCTTTTTTGTATTCCAAGCTATTGCAACCGAATTCAACATTTATTCATTTGACATAGCCATACACGATTTGTGAAAGTTTGATCCGGATCGGATTACTATATCATATAGCTGCCATACAAACGACCGATATGAAAACAAGTCTTTGTATGGAAACCTCTTTTGTTTTCTACGCTATTGAAACCGAATTCAACATTTATTCATTTAACGTAGCCATACACGATTTGTGAAAGGTTGGTCGGGATCGTATCACTATCTCATATAGCTGCCATACAAACTACCGATATGAAAACAAGTTTTTGTATGGAAACCTTTTTTGTTTTCTAAGCTATTGCAACCGAATTCAACATTTATTTATTTGACAGAGCCGTACACGATTTGTAAAATCGTTTTTTTTTTTCCAAGCTATTGCAACCGAATTCAACGATTATTCATTTTACATTGCCATAAACGATTTGTGAAAGTTTGGTCCGGATCGGGTCACTATATCATATAGCTGCCATTCAAACGACCGATATGAAAACAAGTCTTTGTATGGAAACCTCTTTTTGTTTTCTAAGCTATTGCAACCGAATTCAACATTTATTTATGTGACATAGCCATACACGATTTGTGAAAGGTTGATCCGGATCGGATCACTATCTCATATAGCTGCCATACAAACGACCGATATGAAAACAAGTCTTTGTATGGAAACCTTTTTTGTTTTCTAAGCTATTGCAACCGAATTCAACATTTGTTTATTTTATATAGCCATACACGGTTTGTGAAAGTTTGGTCCGGATCAGACCACCATATCATATAGCTGATATACAAACGACCAATATGAAAACAAGTCTTTGTATGGGAACCTTTTTGTTTTTGAAGCTATTGCAACCGAATTCAACATTTATTCATTTGATATATCCATATACGATTTGTGAAAGTTTGGTCCGGATCGGATTACTATATCATATAGCTGCCATACAAACGACCGATATGAAAACAAGTCTTTGTATGGAAACCTCTTTTCTTTTCTAAGCTATTGCAACCGAATTCAACATTTATTCATATGACATAGCCATACACGATTTGTGAAAGGTTGGTCCGGATGGGATTACTATCTCATTTAGCTGCCATACAAACTACCGATTTGAAAACAAGTCTTTGTATGGAAATCTTTTTTTTGTTTTCTAAGCTATTGCAACCGAATTCAACATTTATTCATTTGACATAGCCATACACGATTTGTGAAAGTTTGATCCGGATCGGACCACTATATCATATAGCTGCAATACAAACGACCGATATGAAAACAAGTCTTTGTATGGATATGTATGTTTTTGTATGTTTTTTAAGCTATTGCAACCGAATTCAACGTTTATTCATTTTACATTGCCATAAACGATTTGTGAAAGTTTGGTCCGGATCGGGTCACTATATCATACAGCTGCCATTCAAACGACCGATATGAAAACAAGTCTTTGTATGGAAACCTCTTTTGTTTTCTAAGCTATTGCAACCGAATTCAACATTTATTTATGTGACATAGCCATACACGATTTGTGAAAGGTTGATCCGGATCGGATCACTATCTCATATAGCTGCCATACAAACGACCGATATGAAAAAAAGTCTTTGTATGGAAACCTCTTTTGTTTTCTAAGCTATTGCAACCGAATTCAACATTTATTCATTTGATATAGCCGTACATGATTTGTGAAAGGTTGGTCCGGATCGTATCACTATCTCATTTAGCTGCCATACAAACTACCGATATGAAAACAAGTCTTTGTATGGAAACCTCTTTTGTTTTCTAGCCTATTGCAACCGAATTCAACATTTATTTATGTGACATAGCCATACACGATTTGTGAAAGTTTGGTCCGGATCGGATCACTATCTCATATAGCTGATATACAAACGACCAATATGAAAACAAGTCTTTGTATGGGAACCTTTTTGTATTCCAAGCTATTACAACCGAATTCAACATTTATGCATTTGACATAGCCATACACGATTTGTGAAAGTTTGGTCCGGATCGGATTACTATATCATATAGCTGCCATACAAACGACCGATATGAAAAA
Organism: Drosophila merina; assembly: GCA_035047645.1. Classification (NCBI taxonomy): domain Eukaryota; kingdom Metazoa; phylum Arthropoda; class Insecta; order Diptera; family Drosophilidae; genus Drosophila; species Drosophila merina. The sequence goes on along the minus strand of JAWNPH010000020.1, from coordinate 1,042,731 downwards.
AGTCTTTGTATGGAAACCTCTTTTTGTTTTCTAAGCTATTGCAACCGAATTCAACATTTATTCATTTGATATAGCCGTACATGATTTGTGAAAGTTTCATCCGGATCGGATCACTATCTCATATAGCTGATATACAAACGACCAATATGAAAACAAGTCTTTGTATGGGAACCTTTTTTGTATTCCATGCTATTGCAACCGAATTCAACATTTATTCATTTGACATAGCCATACATGATTTGTGAAAGTTTGGTCCGGATCGGATTACTATATCATATAGCTGCCATACAAACGACCGATATGAAAACAAGTCTTTGTATGGAAACCTCTTTTCTTTTCTAAGCTATTGCAACCGAATTCAACATTTATTCATATGACATAGCCATACACGATTTGTGAAAGGTTGGTCCGGATGGGATTACTATCTCATTTAGCTGCCATACAAACTACCGATTTGAAAACAAGTCTTTGTATGGAAATCTTTTTTTTGTTTTCTAAGCTATTGCAACCGAATTCAACATTTATTCATTTGACATAGCCATACACGATTTGTGAAAGTTTGATCCGGATCGGACCACTATATCATATAGCTGCAATACAAACGACCGATATGAAAACAAGTCTTTGTATGGATATGTATGTTTTTGTATGTTTTTCAAGCTATTGCAACCGAATTCAACGTTTATTCATTTTACATTGCCATAAACGATTTGTGAAAGTTTGGTCCGGATCGGGTCACTATCTCATTTAGCTGCCATACAAAGTACCGATATGAAATCAAGTCTTTGTATGGAAACCTCTTTCGTTTTCGAAGCTATTGCAACCGAATTCAACATTTATTTAAGTGACATAGCCATACACGATTTGTGAAAGTTTGGTCGGATCGGATCACTATCTCATATAGCTGATATACAAACGACCAATATGAAAACAAGTCTTTGTATGGGAACCTTTTGTATTCCAACCTACTGCAACCGAATTCAACATTTATTTATTTGATATAGCCATACACGATTTGTGAAAGTTTGGTCAAGATCGGATTACTATATCATGTAGCTGCCATACAAACGACCGATATGAAAACAAGTCTTTGTATGGAAACCTCTTTTGTTGTCTAAGCTATTGCAACCGAATTCAAAATTTATTCATTTGATATAGCCGTACATGATTTGTGAAAGGTTGGTCCGGATCGGATCACTATCTCATATAGCTGATATACAAACGACCAATATGAAAACAAGTCTTTGTATGGGAACCTTTTTTGCATTCCAAGCTATTGCAACCGAATTCAACATTTATGCATTTGACATAGCCATACACGATTTGTGAAAGTTTGGTCGGATCGGATTACTATATCATATAGCTGCCATACAAACGACCGATATGAAAAAAGTCTTTGTATGGAAACCTCTTTTGTTTTCTAAGCTATTGCAACCGAATTCAACATTTATTCATTTGATATAGCCGTACATGATTTGTGAAAGTTTCATCCGGATCGGATCACTATCTCATATAGCTGATATACAAACGACCAATATGAAAACAAGTCTTTGTATGGGAACCTTTTTTGTATTCCATGCTATTGCAACCGAATTCAACATTTATTCATTTGACATAGCCATACACGATTTGTGAAAGGTTGCTCCGGATCGTATCACTATCTCATTTAGCTGCCATACAAAGTACCGATATGAAATCAAGTCTTTGTATGGAAACCTCTTTTGTTTTCTAAGCTATTGCAACCGAATTCAACATTTATTTATGTGACATAGCCATACACGATTTGTGAAAGGTTGGTCCGGATCGGATCACTATCTCATATAGCTGATATACAAACGACCAATATGAAAACAAGTCTTTGTATGGGAACCTTTTTTGTATTCCAAGCTACTGCAACCGAATTCAACATTTATTCATATGACATAGCCATACACGATTTGTGAAAGGTTGGTCGGGACGGTCACTATCTCATATAGCTGCCATACAAACTACCGATATGAAAACAAGTCTTTGTATGGAAACCTTTTTTGTTTTCTAAGCTATTGCAACCGAATTCAACATTTATTTATGTGACATAGCCATACACGATTTGTGAAAGTTTGGTCCGGATCGGATCACTATCTCATATAGCTGATATACAAACGACCAATATGAAAACAAGGCTTTGTATGGGAACCTTTTTTGTATTCCAAGCTACTGCAACCGAATTCAACATTTATTTATTTGATATAGCCATACACGATTTGTGAAAGTTTGGTCCAGAGCGGATTACTATATCATGTAGCTGCCATACAAACGACCGATATGAAAACAAGTCTTTGTATGGAAACCTCTTTTGCTGTCTAAGCTATTGCAACCGAATTCAACATTTATTCATTTGATATAGCCGTACATGATTTGTAAAAGTTTGGTCCGGATCGGATCACTATCTCATATAGCTGATATACAAACGACCAATATGAAAACAAGTCTTTGTATGGGAACCTTTTTTGTATTCCAAGCTATTGCAACCGAATTCAACATTTATTTATTTGACATAGCCATACACACGATTTGTGAAAGTTTGATCCGGATCGGACTACTATATCATATAGCTGCCATACAAACGACCGATATGAAAACAAGTCTTTGTATGGAAACCTCTTTGTTTTCTAAGCTATTGCAACCGAATTAACATTTATTCATATGACATAGCCTACACGATTTGTGAAAGGTTGGTCCGGATCGTATCACTATCTCATTTAGCTGCCATACAAGCTACCGATATGAAAAAAGTCTTTGTATGGAAACCTCTTTTATTTTCTAAGCTATTCCAACCGAATTCAACCTTTATTTATGTGACATAGCCATACACGATTTGTGAAAGGTTGGTCCGGATCGGATCACTATCTCATATAGCTGATATACAAACGACCAATATGAAAACAAGTCTTTGTATGGGAACCTTATTTGTATTCCAAGCTATTGCAACCGAATTCAACATTTATTCAGTTGACATAGCCATACACGATTTGTGAAAGTTTGATCCGGATCGGATTACTATATCATATAGCTGCCATACAAACGACCGATATGAAAACAAGTCTTTGTAAGGAAACCTCTTTTGTTTTCTAAGCTATTGCAACCGAATTCAACATTTATTTGTTTGATATAGCCGTACATGATTTGTGAAAGTTTGGTCCGGATCGGATCACTATCTCATATAGCTGATATACAAACGACCAATATGAAAACAAGTCTTTGTATGGGAACCTTTTTTGTATTCCAAGCTATTGCAACCGAATTCAATATTTATTTATTTGATATAGCCATACACGATTTGTGAAAGTTTGGTCCGGATCGGATTACTATATCATATAGCTGCCATACAAACGAGCGATATGAAAACAAGTCTTTGTATGGAAACCTCTTTTGTTTTCTAAGCTATTGCAACCGAATTTAACATTTATTCATTTGATATAGCCGTACATGATTTGTGAAAGTTTGGTCCGGATCGAATTACTGTATCATATAGCTGCCATACAAACGACCGATATGAAAACAAGTCTTTGTATGGAAACCTTTTTTGTTTTCTAAGCTATTGCAACCGAATTCAACATTTATTCATATGATATAGCCATACACGATTTGTAAAAGTTTGGTCCGGATCGTATCACTATCTCATTTAGCTGCCATACAAACTACCGATATGAAAACAAGTCTTTGTATGGAAACCTCTTTTGTTTTCTAAGCTATTGCAAACCGAATTCAAGATTTATTCATATGACATAGCCATACACGATTTGTAAAAGTTTGGTCCGGATCGTATCACTATCTCATTTAGCTGCCATACAAACTACCGATATGAAAACAAGTCTTTGTATGGAAACCTCTTTTGTTTTCTAAGCTATTGCAACCGAATTCAACATTTATTTATGTAACAAAACCATACACGATTTATGAAAGGTTGGTCCGCATCGGATCACTATCTCATATAGCTGCCATACAAACGACCGATATGAAAACAAGTCTTTGTATGGAAACCTCTTTTGTTGTCTAAGCTATTGCAACCGAATTCAACATTTCTTTATATGATATAGGCGTACATGATTTGTGAAAGTTTGGTCCGGATCGGATTACTGTATCATATAGCTGCCATGCAAACGACCGATATGAAAACAAGTCTTTGTATGGAAACCTCTTTTGTTTTCTAAGCTATTGCAACCGAATTCAAAATTTATTCATATGACATAACCATACACGATTTGTGAAAGTTTGGTCCGGATCGGATCACTATCTCATATAGCTGATATACAAACGACCAATATGAAAACAAGTCTTTGTATGGGAACCTTTTTTTGTATTCCAAGCTATCTGCAACCGAATTCAACATTTATTTATGTGACATAGCCATACACGATTTGTGAAAGTTCGGTCTGGATCGGATTACTATATCATATAGCTGCCATACAAACGACCGATATGAAAACAAGTCTTTGTATGGAAACCTCTTTTGTTGTCTAAGCTATTGCAACCGAATTCAACATTTATTCATTTGATATAGCCGTACATGATTTGTGAAAGTTTGGTCCGGATCGGATCACTATCTCATATAGCTGATATACAAACGACCAATATGAAAACAAGTCTTTGTATGGGAACCTTTTTTGTATTCCAAGCTATTGCAACCGAATTCAACGTTTATTCATTTGACATAGCCATACCCGATTTTTGAAAGTTTGATCCGGATCGGATTACTATATCATATAGCTGCCATACAAACGACCGATATGAAAACAAGTCTTTGTATGGAAACCTCTTTTGATTTCTAAGCTATTGCAACCGAATTCAACATTTATTCATATGACATAGCCATACACGATTTGTGAAAGGTTGGTCCGGATCGTATTACTATCTCATATAGCTGCCATACAAACTACCGATATGAAAACAAGTCTTTGTATGGAAACCTTTTTTGTTTTCTAAGCTATTGCAACCGAATTCAACATTTATTTATGTGACATAGCCATACACGATTTGTGAAAGGTTGGTCCGGATCGGATCACTATCTCATATAGCTGATATACAAACGACCAATATGAAAACAAGTCTTTGTATGGGAACCTTTTTGTATTCCAAGGTATTGCAACCGAATTCAACATTTATTCATTTGACATAGCCATACACGATTTGTGAAAGTTTGATCCGGATCGGATTACTATATCATATAGCTGCCATACAAACGACCGATATGAAAACAAGTCTTTGTATGGAAACCTCTTTTTTCTAAGCTATTGCAACCGAATTCAACATTTATTCATTTGATATAGCCGTACATAATTTGTGAAAGTTTGGTCCGGATCGGATCACTATCTCATATAGCTGATATACAAACGACCAATATGAAAACAAGTCTTTGTATAGGAACCTTTTTTGTATTCCAAGCTATTGCAACCGAATTCAACATTTATTCATTTGACATAGCCATACACGATTTTCGAAAGTTTGATCCGGATCGGACTACTATATCATATAGCTGCCATACAAACGACCGATATGAAAACAAGTCTTTGTATGGAAACCTCTTTTGTTTTCTAAGCTATTGCAACCGAATTCAACATTTATTCATATGACATACCCATACACGATTTGTGAAAGGTTGGTCCGGATCGTATTACTATCTCATATAGCTGCCATACAAACTACCGATATGAAAACAAGTCTTTGTATGGAAACCTTTTATGTTTTCTAAGCTATTGCAACCGAATTCAACATTTATTTATGTGACATAGCCATACACGATTTGTGAAAGGTTGGTCCGGATCGGATCACTATCTCATATAGCTGATATACAAACGACCAATATGAAAACAAGTCTTTGTATGGGAACCTTTTTTATATTCCAAGGTATTGCAACCGAATTCAACATTTATTCATTTGACATAGCCATACACGATTTGTGAAAGTTTGGTCCGCATCGGATCACTATCTCATTTAGCTGCCATACAAACGACCGATATGAAAACAAGTCTTTGTATGGAAACCTCTTTGTTTTCTAAGCTATTGCAACCGAATTCAACATTTATTTGTTTGATATAGCCGTACATGATTTGTGAAAGTTTGGTCCGCATCGGATCACTATCTCATTTAGCTGCCATACAAACTACCGATATGAAAACAAGTCTTTGTATGGAAACCTCTTTTGTTTTCTAAGCTATTGCAACCGAATTCAACATTTATTTGTTTGATATAGTACATGATTTGTGAAAGTTTGGTCCGGATCGGATCACTATCTCATATAGCTGATATACAAACGACCAATATGAAAACAAGTCTTTGTATGGGAACCTTTTTTTGTATTCCAAGCTATTGCAACCGAATTCAACGTTTATTCATTTGACATAGCCATACCCGATTTGTGAAAGTTTGATCCGGATCGGATTACTATATCATATAGCTGCCATACAAACGACCGATATGAAAACAAGTCTTTGTATGGAAACCTCTTTTGATTTCTAAGCTATTGCAACCGAATTCAACATTTATTCATATGACATACCCATACACGATTTGTGAAAGGTTGGTCCGGATCGTATTACTATCTCATATAGCTGCCATACAAACTACCGATATGAAAACAAGTCTTTGTATGGAAACCTTTTATGTTTTCTAAGCTATTGCAACCGAATTCAACATTTATTTATGTGACATAGCCATACACGATTTGTGAAAGGTTGGTCCGGATCGGATCACTATCTCATATAGCTGATATACAAACGACCAATATGAAAACAAGTCTTTGTATGGGAACCTTTTTTATATTCCAAGGTATTGCAACCGAATTCAACATTTATTCATTTGACATAGCCATACACGATTTGTGAAAGTTTGGTCCGCATCGGATCACTATCTCATTTAGCTGCCATACAAACGACCGATATGAAAACAAGTCTTTGTATGGAAACCTCTTTTGTTTTCTAAGCTATTGCAACCGAATTCAAAATTTATTTATTTGATATAGCCGTACATGATTTGTGAAAGTTTGGTCCGGATCGGATCACTATCTCATATAGCTGATATACAAACGACCAATATGAAAACAAGTCTTTGTATGGGAACCTTTTTGTATTCCAAGGTATTGCAACCGAATTCAACATTTATTTATTTGACATAGCCATACACGATTTGTGAAAGTTTGATCCGGATCGGACTACTATATCATATAGCTGCCATACAAACGACCGATATGAAAACAAGTCTTTGTATGGAAACCTCTTTTTTTTAAGCTATTGCAACCGAATTCAACATTTATTCATTTGATATAGCCGTACATGATTTGTGAAAGTTTGGTCCGGATCGGATCACTATCTCATTTAGCTGCCATACAAACGACCGATATGAAAACAAGTCTTTGTATGGAAACCTCTTTTGTTTTCTAAGCTATTGCAACCGAATTCAACATTTATTTGTTTGATATAGCCGTACATGATTTGTGAAAGTTTGGTCCGCATCGGATCACTATCTCATTTAGCTGCCATACAAACGACCGATATGAAAACAAGTCTTTGTATGGAAACCTCTTTTGTTGTCTAAGCTATTGCAACCGAATTCAACATTTATTCATTTGATATAGGCGTACATAATTTGTGAAAGTTTGGTCCGGATCGGATCACTATCTCATATAGCTGATATACAAACGACCAATATGAAAACAAGTCTTTGTATAGGAACCTTTTTTGTATTCCAAGCTATTGCAACCGAATTCAACATTTATTCATTTGACATAGCCATACACGATTTGTGAAAGTTTGATCCGGATCGGACTACTATATCATATAGCTGCCATACAAACGACCGATATGAAAACAAGTCTTTGTATGGAAACCTCTTTTGTTTTCTAAGCTATTGCAACCGAATTCAACATTTATTCATATGACATAGCCATACACGATTTGTGAAAGGTTGGTCCGGATCGTATCACTATCTCATTTAGCTGCCATACAAACTACCGATATGAAACAAGTCTTTGTATGGAAACCTCTTTTATTTTCTAAGCTATTGCAACCGAATTCAACATTTATTTATGTGACATAGCCATACACGATTTTTGAAAGGTTGGTCCGGATCGGACCACTATCTCATATAGCTGCCATACAAACTACCGATATGAAAACAAGTCTTTGTATGGAAACCTTTTTTGTTTTCTAAGCTATTGCAACCGAATTCAACATTTATTTATGTGACATAGCTATACACGATTTATGAAAGGTTGGTCCGGATCGGACTACTATCTCATATAGCTGCCATACAAACTACCGATATGAAAACAAGTCTTTGTATGGGAACCTTTTTTGTATTCCAAGCTATTGCAACCGAATTCAAAATTTATTCATTTGACATAGCCATACACGATTTGTGAAAGTTTGATCCGGATCGGATTACTATATCATATAGCTGCCATACAAACGACCGATATGAAAACAAGTCTTTGTATGGAAACCTCTTTGTTTTCTAAGCTATTGCAACCGAATTCAACACTTATTTATGTGACATAGCCATACACGATTTGTGAAAGGTTGGTCCGGATCGGATCACTATCTCATATAGCTGATATACAAACGACCAATATGAAAACAAGTCTTTGTATGGGAACCTTTTTTGTATTCCAAGCTATTGCAACCGAATACAACATTTATTCAGATGACATAGCCATACACGATTTGTGAAAGTTTGATCCGGATCGGATTACTATATCATATAGCTGCCATACAAACGACCGATATGAAAACAAGTCTTTGTATGGAAACCTCTTTTGTTTTCTAAGCTATTGCAACCGAATTCAACATTTATTTGTTTGATATAGCCGTACATGATTTGTGAAAGTTTGGTCCGCATCGGATCACTATCTCATTTAGCTGCCATACAAACTACCGATATGAAAACAAGTCTTTGTATGGAAACCTCTTTTGGTTTCTAAGCTATTGCAACCGAATTCAACATTTATTTGTTTGATATAGCCGTACATGATTTGTGAAAGTTTGGTCCGGATCGGATCACTATCTCATATAGCTGATATACAAACGACCAATATGAAAACAAGTCTTTGTATGGGAACCTTTTTTGTATTCCAAGGTATTGCAACCGAATTCAACATTTATTCATTTGACATAGCCATACACGATTTGTAAAAGTTTGATCCGGATCGGATTACTATATCATATAGCTGCCATACAAACGACCGATATGAAAACAAGTCTTTGTATGGAAACCTCTTTTGATTTCTAAGCTATTGCAACCGAATTCAACATTTATTCATATGACATAGCCATACACGATTTGTGAAAGTTTGATCCGGATCGGATTACTATATCATATAGCTGCCATACAAACGACCGATATGAAAACAAGTCTTTGTATGGAAACCTCTTTTGTTTTCTAAGCTATTGCAACCGAATTCAAAATTTATTTATTTGATATAGCCGTACATGATTTGTGAAAGTTTGGTCCGGATCGGATCACTATCTCATATAGCTGATATACAAACGACCAATATGAAAACAAGTCTTTGTATGGGAACCTTTTTTGTATTCCAAGCTATTGCAACCGAATTCAACGTTTATTCATTTGACATAGCCATACCCGATTTGTGAAAGTTTGATCCGGATCGGATTACTATATCATATAGCTGCCATACAAACGACCGATATGAAAACAAGTCTTTGTATGGAAACCTCTTTTGATTTCTAAGCTATTGCAACCGACTTCAACATTTATTCATATGACATACCCATACACGATTTGTGAAAGGTTGGTCCGGATCGTATTACTATCTCATATAGCTGCCATACAAACTACCGATATGAAAACAAGTCTTTGTATGGAAACCTTTTATGTTTTCTAAGCTATTGCAACCGAATTCAACATTTATTTATGTGACATAGCCATACACGATTTGTGAAAGGTTGGTCCGGATCGGATCACTATCTCATATAGCTGATATACAAACGACCAATATGAAAACAAGTCTTTGTATGGGAACCTTTTTTATATTCCAAGGTATTGCAACCGAATTCAACATTTATTCATTTGACATAGCCATACACGATTTGTGAAAGTTTGGTCCGCATCGGATCACTATCTCATTTAGCTGCCATACAAACGACCGATATGAAAACAAGCCTTTGTATGGAAACCTCTTTTGTTTTCTAAGCTATTGCAACCGAATTCAACATTTATTTGTTTGATATAGCCGTACATGATTTGTGAAAGTTTGGTCCGCATCGGATCACTATCTCATTTAGCTGCCATACAAACGACCGATATGAAAACAAGTCTTTGTATGGAAACCTCTTTTGTTGTCTAAGCTATTGCAACCGAATTCAACATTTATTCATTTGATATAGGCGTACATAATTTGTGAAAGTTTGGTCCGGATCGGATCACTATCTCATATAGCTGATATACAAACGACCAATATGAAAACAAGTCTTTGTATAGGAACCTTTTTTGTATTCCAAGCTATTGCAACCGAATTCAACATTTATTCATTTGACATAGCCATACACGATTTGTGAAAGTTTGATCCGGATCGGACTACTATATCATATAGCTGCCATACAAACGACCGATATGAAAACAAGTCTTTGTATGGAAACCTCTTTTTTTTTCTAAGCTATTGCAACCGAATTCAACATTTATTCATTTGATATAGCCGTACATGATTTGTGAAAGTTTGGTCCGGATCGGATCACTATCTCATTTAGCTGCCATACAAACGACCGATATGAAAACAAGTCTTTGTATGGAAACCTCTTTTGTTTTCTAAGCTATTGCAACCGAATTCAACATTTATTTGTTTGATATAGCCGTACATGATTTGTGAAAGTTTGGTCCGCATCGGATCACTATCTCATTTAGCTGCCATACAAACGACCGATATGAAAACAAGTCTTTGTATGGAAACCTCTTTGTTGTCTAAGCTATTGCAACCGAATTCAACATTTATTCATTTGATATAGGCGTACATAATTTGTGAAAGTTTGGTCCGGATCGGATCACTATCTCATATAGCTGATATACAAACGACCAATATGAAAACAAGTCTTTGTATAGGAACCTCTTTTGTTTTCTAAGCTATTGCAACCGAATTCAACATTTATTCATATGACATAGCCATACACGATTTGTGAAAGGTTGGTCCGGATCGTATCACTATCTCATTTAGCTGCCATACAAACTACCGATATGAAACAAGTCTTTGTATGGAAACCTCTTTATTTTCTAAGCTATTGCAACCGAATTCAACATTTATTTATGTGACATAGCCATACACGATTTTTGAAAGGTTGGTCCGGATCGGACCACTATCTCATATAGCTGCCATACAAACTACCGATATTTTTTTTTTTTTTTTTTATTAATTTCCTTTAAATTACATTCTGTTTTTATAAAGAATAACAATGAGTAATGGTTGAAGAAAGGAAAAAAAGGTAGCGGCCCTTCCCATTGCAAGGGTACGCTAATATTTTAATATTTTAATATTTTACTAATACGCTAATGTTTTAATATTTTACTAATAATTTAATTCCGTTGGAGTTTTACGTTTTAGTCTTCTCGGTCCCAGCTCTCTCATCGGTATTTGTCTCAGGTTTGGGTTTTGGTGGTTAAGTAGTTGATTTGTGTGTTTTTTGCTGCTTTTTTTAATAGTTTCGTTGACTGTCTCTATGTTTAGATCTTTATGTATATCTTCATTTCTAATATACCATTCTGCATTTGTCATTGTTCTTAGCATTTTCGATTGCGTTCGCTGAATTAGTTGTAAGTGGGATTTACTGGCAGTTCCCCAGATTTCTATGCCGTACGTCCATATTGGTTTTATTATCGCCTTGTATATTGAAATTTTGTAATGTAGTTTTAGTTTAGAGTGTTTTCCTATTAGCCAGTTAAGTTGTCGAAATTTGTTTTTTATTTCATTTCGTTTGTTTAGGATGTGCTGCTTCCATGTCAGTTTTGCGTCGATAGTTAGTCCAAGGTACTTGGCATATGGGCGTAACAATATTTGATTGTTGTTAATTTTAATTGCGAAGTTTTTGGGTTGTCGTTTTGTGTATATTACTTGTTGAGTTTTGTCTTTATTTATTTCGATGCCCCATCTCTCAAACCAGGATACTGTTTGTGTCATGATTTGTTGTAGCGTACTTGCAGCTGTTTTTTCACACGCGCTTGACGACATTAATACAGTATCATCTGCAAACGTAGCAATCATTGATCCAGGGATAGTTGGCTCTGGAATATCGGAGGTGTAGATCAAGTATAAGATGGGCCCAAGCACACTACCTTGGGGAACACCCGCTGACACCGGCATAATATCTGAGCATTCATTGTCATATTTGATATAGAAATATCTGTCCGTTATATAGCTATGTAGGATGGTATACAGGTTGTCTGGTAGTATATTTCTTAGCTTATGCAGCAGTCCTTTGTGCCATACTTTGTCAAATGCTTTAGCAATGTCCAAGTACACGGCATAGCAAAACTTCTTTTCGTCAAAATCTGTTGTTATTTTATTAATTACTCGATGGACCTGTTGGACAGTCGAGTGCTGCTTCCGGAAGCCGAATTGGTGAGGAGGTATTATATTTTTCTGTTTTAGGGTTGGCTCGATTTTATTTAATAGGACTCTTTCGAATACTTTTGAGAGGACAGGTAATAGCGTGATTGGTCTGTACGAACTTACAGTATTGGCGTTTTTATTCGGTTTCGGAATTGCTTTAATTTGGCCTATCTTCCAAGTTATGGGAAAGTATTGTAGTCGCAGGATTCCGTTAAACAGGTTTCTAATATAGATGATTATAGCGTCTGGTAGTTCTTTCAGGATTTTTCCTCCGATTAAGTCATATCCGGGGGCTTTCTTGTTTTTAATTTGTTTTATGTGCGATTTAATTTCTGCCTTTGTTATAGTTTTAATTGCACAATTTGGGTTGGTGATTTGTGTTGGAAGCTCAGCGTTGCCGTTGTCCATGTCATTTGTAAATGATGATTTAAAGTGTTCAGCCAGAGTGTCTGCTTTTTCTTTGTTTGATCTCGCCCATGTGTTATTGTTTCTTTTTATAGGCGGCTTGTGTATAGTTGAGTTCGTCAATTTTTTGGTCGCTTTCCACAGAGAATAATTTGTCGATAAGGAGGTTCCGAGGTTGCTAAGGTAGTTTTGTAGCCGGTTATCTTTGTCTGCCCTGAGAATTCTCTTGAGTTCGTCTGTTGCTTTATTAAGTTTGTGTTTATCTTCTGGATGCCTAGTCCTTTGCCATATCTTCCTAAGGTTGCGCTTTTGTCTGATTTTTTCTTTAATAAAGGCGGGAGTTTTCTTTGATGTAGTCATTTTTATAGATGGTGTCGATTGCGTTGCTGCATTTATGATGTTGTCATTTAAATATGCTATTGCGGAGTCCAGTTCGTTGTTTGTCTTTAGAGAGATATTTATTTCCATGTTCTGTTCCAAAATCTCGCGAAACATAGTCCAGTTTGTTTTGTGGTTAAATAAAGGGGGGTCATTGTTGTTTTCTTCTACTCCACCATGTAGTGTAATTAATATTGGGGAGTGGTCGGAGGAGAGGTCTAGGCATGATTTTATTGTTAGGTTATCGCAATTTATATTTCTTGTAATACAGAAGTCAATTAAGTCCGGTAGCTTGTTTGTGTCAGTTGGCCAATAAGTCGGCTCGCCTGTGCTTAGGGCATGGCTATTATTGCTTCTTATTGCGTCATACAGTTGTCTTCCCTTTGCAGTGGTAAGTCTGGACCCCCATGTTATGTGTTTGGCATTATAGTCACCTCCTGCCAGATACCGATTTCCCAGTGATTTTAGAAAATCGAGGTATTGGTCTTTTGTGTTGTTAAATTTAGGTGGGCAATAAACTGCAGATATATTTATTGGACCCGTTGTGTCTGAGGTCGATATGGTAGTAGCCTGTATGTAGTCCTTTTTGAATCCATTAAGCTCTATGCACTTTATGCTTTTTTTAATTATTATTGCAGTACCACCATGGGCCTTACCGTCCGGGTGATTAGTAGAGAATATATTATAGTTTGGTATGTTTATATATGTTTTGTCAGTTGAGTGCGTTTCGGAAATGAGCATGACGTCAATTAGTTTTTCATTTAGGAAAGTTTTTAATTCAAGTATATGGCGTGAAAGTCCGTTAGCATTCCAGATGGCGATTGTTAGGTGTTTATTTGTCAAGTTTAGATGCTAGAATCGTGATTATGTTCAGCATATTTGCCATTTGGGTTATTAATTGTTTCATCAATTGTTTTAGTTCGTCAAAATCATTTTGTGCGGTCTGGCTTAGTTGCGTTGGAGCAGGCTGTATATTAGGTACGCTGGCAGTTTGGATTGCTGAGTTGGTTTGATGGCTAGTTACTTGGTTTCTATTTAAGACTTCGGCATAGGATATTTCTGGTGTCTTTAAGCTTTCTACGTTATTTGTTGTACTGTATTGTGTCGTTTGATTATTTGTTTCTGTTGCCGGTATTTCTTTTTTCCGGAGAGTTGGGTATTTTTGGATTTGTAGTGCTTTGTACACCATACAACCTTTATAGTTTGCAGTGTGGTTTTCACTGCATAGTGCACATTTAATACTTGTTCGGTCCGATCTTGTATTAATAGTGCAGGATGATGAGCTGTGTTTTCCAGCGCATTTTACACAAGTTGGGTCTTTGGTGCAGTAATTTTTGGTATGTCCATATTTTTGGCAGTTTGTACATTGGGGAAGTTCTCGCCTTGGTCGCGGTGGCTCAAAAATTACTTTGCAATGAAGAAGGTGCTCAATTTTATAGATGTCTTTATTATTTTCTTTCATTTTGAGTTCAATAGAGAATAGAGGCAATGGTTGTTTGGTGTCGTAGCGCTGGATGTTGTGTAAATTTATAACTTCATGTCCTTGCTGGGCTAGTTCATTTATAATATCGTCTTTGTCTGTAGCATGATGGACGTTACGAAGGATTACCTTAAATCCCCTCTGGTCTTTTGGTCTGAAGGTGTAGTATTTGGTCGATTTATCTTTTAATAGTCCTAATATGTTGTGATAGTGAGTAGTTTCTAGTGGCTGTATTTTTATTTCATTAGTTGACAGTGCTTTAAGTTCATATCGTGTTTCTTTCAATGAGTTTAAAGCAGTAGTTAGTGCGTATATGTTTTCAACATTTTGAACATATATGGGGGGCGGTTTTGCTTTTTTGTGCTCAATTTGCATTTGCGCATTTATGGTTGCATTTGTCCCATTGTCAGTTTGGTTTTCGTCTTCATCATCTTGTGCTAGTAACTCAAAGCGGTTGCTTGAGTTTGGCTCGGCTAGCCAGTACTCTTTGAGTGTTTTTTGAGTGGCGGTTTGGGTTTTATTCTTCTGTTTCTTGTTGCCATTTAAAAGATCTTTGGAACCGTTTGGAGACTGATTTTCTCGGTGACGTTTTAAGTTTTGTTGTTTTGGGAGAGAGGATTGAGATTTGTTTATTGTTATTGGAGCGGGTATTGAGGTTGTGGGTGTTTTAATATTCGCTGAGGAAGAGCGTATCGGCATTGAAGCATAGCAAACTGTAGTTGTTGTTGCTATAGTTGCTGTAGTTGTGGTATTTGTGTCTGAGGTTGTTGAAAGCGGAAGAGTTGAGAGTGGGAGAGCTGAGAGCGTAACTGCTGTGAGCGGGAGCGTTGAGTGTGTGTTCATTAATATCTCGGAAGTTGTTGATGGTATACGCGCGGGTAAATTTGGCGCGCATTCTGGTCTTCGTTGCTGAGAGTAATTGTTGGGTCTCTCCAATGCTGGAGAGCAAGATCGCGCTCTTTCATCACTCTGCGGGTGCAAGTTTTGGTAATTGTTTGTATGATTTGATATGTGGGTGAGTGAGATGTAGGAGTTGTTTTTGTTTTGTTACCGTTTATGAAAACAAGTCCGATATGAAAACAAGTCTTTGTATGGAAACCTTTTTTGTTTTCTAAGCTATTGCAACCGAATTCAACATTTATTTATGTGACATAGCTATACACGATTTATGAAAGGTTGGTCCGGATCGGACTACTATCTCATATAGCTGCCATACAAACTACCGATATGAAAACAAGTCTTTGTATGGGAACCTTTTTTGTATTCCAAGCTATTGCAACCGAATTCAAAATTTATTCATTTGACATAGCCATACACGATTTGTGAAAGTTTGATCCGGATCGGATTACTATATCATATAGCTGCCATACAAACGACCGATATGAAAACAAGTCTTTGTATGGAAACCTCTTTTGTTTTCTAAGCTATTGCAACCGAATTCAACACTTATTTATGTGACATAGCCATACACGATTTGTGAAAGGTTGGTCCGGATCGGATCACTATCTCATATAGCTGATATACAAACGACCAATATGAAAACAAGTCTTTGTATGGGAACCTTTTTTGTATTCCAAGCTATTGCAACCGAATACAACATTTATTCAGATGACATAGCCATACACGATTTGTGAAAGTTTGATCCGGATCGGATTACTATATCATATAGCTGCCATACAAACGACCGATATGAAAACAAGTCTTTGTATGGAAACCTCTTTGTTTTCTAAGCTATTGCAACCGAATTCAACATTTATTTGTTTGATATAGCCGTACATGATTTGTGAAAGTTTGGTCCGCATCGGATCACTATCTCATATAGCTGATATACAAACGACCAATATGAAAACAAGTCTTTGTATGGGAACCTTTTTTGTATTCCAAGGTATTGCAACCGAATTCAACATTTATTCATTTGACATAGCCATACACGATTTGTAAAAGTTTGATCCGGATCGGATTACTATATCATATAGCTGCCATACAAACGACCGATATGAAAACAAGTCTTTGTATGGAAACCTCTTTTGATTTCTAAGCTATTGCAACCGAATTCAACATTTATT
The DNA here is from genome assembly GCA_035047645.1 of Drosophila merina. NCBI lineage: Eukaryota > Metazoa > Arthropoda > Insecta > Diptera > Drosophilidae > Drosophila > Drosophila merina. The sequence goes on along the minus strand of JAWNPH010000020.1, from coordinate 1,025,810 downwards.
CATATGACATAGCCATACACGATTTGTGAAAGTTTGATCCGGATCGGATTACTATATCATATAGCTGCCATACAAACGACCGATATGAAAACAAGTCTTTGTATGGAAACCTCTTTGTTTTCTAAGCTATTGCAACCGAATTCAAAATTTATTTATTTGATATAGCCGTACATGATTTGTGAAAGTTTGGTCCGGATCGGATCACTATCTCATATAGCTGATATACAAACGACCAATATGAAAATAAGTTTTTGTATGGGAACCTTTTTTGTATTCCAAGCTATTGCAACCGAATTCAACGTTTATTTATTTATATATATGGAAATATAAATGTCTTTGTATGGTCTTTGTTTTCTAAGCTATTGCAACCGAATTCAACATTTATTCATATGACATAGCCATACACGATTTGTGAAAGGTTGGTCCGGATCGTATCACTATCTCATTTAGCTGCCATACAAACTACCGATATGAAACAAGTCTTTGTATGGAAACCTCTTTTATTTTCTAAGCTATTGCAACCGAATTCAACATTTATTTATGTGACATAGCCATACACGATTTATGAAAGGTTGGTCCGGATCGGACCACTATCTCACATAGCTGCCATACAAACTACCGATATGAAAACAAGTCTTTGTATGGAAACCTTTTTTGTTTTCTAAGCTATTGCAACCGCATTCAACATTTATTTATGTGACATAGCCATACACGATTTGTGAAAGGTTGGTCCGGATCGGATCACTATCTCATATAGCTGATATACAAACGACCAATATGAAAACAAGTCTTTGTATGGGAACTTTTTTTGTATTCCAAGCTATTGCAACCGAATTCAACATTTATTCATTTGACATAGCCATACACGATTTGTGAAAGTTTGATCCGGATCGGATTACTATATCATATAGCTGCCATACAAACGACCGATATGAAAACAAGTCTTTGTATGGAAACCTCTTTTGTTTTCTAAGCTATTGCAACCGAATTCAACATTTATTTATGTGACATAGCCATACACGATTTGTGAAAGGTTGGTCCGGATCGGATCACTATCTCATATAGCTGATATACAAACGACCAATATGAAAACAAGTCTTTGTATGGGAACCTTTTTTGTATTCCAAGCTATTGCAACCGAATTCAATATTTATTTTTTTGATATAGCCATACACGATTTGTGAAAGTTTGGTCCGAATCGGATTACTATATCATATAGCTGCCATACAAACGACCGATATGAAAACAAGTCTTTGTATGGAAACCTCTTTTGTTTTCTAAGCTTTTGCAACCGAATTCAACATTTATTTGTTTGATGTAGCCGTACATGATTTGTGAAAGTTTGGTCCGGATCGGATCACTATCTCATATAGCTGATATACAAACGACCAATATGAAAACAAGTCTTTGTATGGGAACTTTTTTTGTATTCCTAGCTATTGCAACCGAATTCAATATTTATATTTTTGATATAGCCATACACGATTTGTGAAAGTTTGGTCCGAATCGGATTATTATATCATATAGTTGCCATACAAACGACCGATATGAAAACAAGTCTTTGTATGGAAACCTCTTTTGTTTTCTAAGCTATTGCAACCGAATTCAACATTTATTCATTTGATATAACCGTACATGATTTGTGAAAGTTTGGTCCGGATCGGATCACTATCTCATTTAGCTGCCATACAAACTACCGATATAAAAACAAGTCTTTGTATGGAAACCTCTTTTGTTTTCTAAGCTATTGCAACCGAATTCAATATTTATTTATGTGACAAAGCCATACACGATTTATGAAAGGTTGGTCCGCATCGGATCACTATCTCATTTAGCTGCCATACAAACTACCGATATGAAAACAAGTCTTTGTATGGAAACCTCTTTTGTTTTCTAAGCTATTGCAACCGAATTCAACATTTATTTATGTGACAAAGCCATACACGATTTATGAAAGGTTGGTCCGCATCGGATCACTATCTCATATAGCTGCCATACAAACGACCGATATGAAAACAAGTCTTTGTATGGAAACCTCTTTTGTTGTCTAAGCTATTGCAACCAAATTCAACGTTTATTCATTTGACATAGCCATACCCGATTTGTGAAAGTTTGATCCGGATCGGATTACTATATCATATAGCTGCCATACAAACGACCGATATGAAAACAAGTCTTTGTATGGAAACCTCTTTTGATTTCTAAGCTATTGCAACCGAATTCAACATTTATTCATATGACATAGCCATACACGATTTGTGAAAGGTTGGTCCGGATCGTATTCCTATCTCATATAGCTGCCATACAAACTACCGATATGAAAACAAGTCTTTGTATGGAAACCTTTTTTGTTTTCTAAGCTATTGCAACCGAATTCAACATTTATTCATTTGATATAGCCGTACATGATTTGTGAAAGTTTGGTCCGGATCGGATTACTGTATCATATAGCTGCCATACAAACGACCGATATGAAAACAAGTCTTTGTATGGAAACCTCTTTTGTTTTCTAAGCTATTGCAACCGAATTCAACATTTATTCATATGACATAGCCATACACGATTTGTGAAAGTTTGGTCCGGATCGGATCACTATCTCATATAGCTGATATACAAACGACCAATATGAAAACAAGTCTTTGTATGGGAACCTTTTTTGTATTCCAAGGTATTGCAACCGAATTCAACATTTATTCATGTGACATAGCCATACACGATTTGTAAAAGTTTGATCCGGATCGGATGACTATATCATATAGCTGCCATACAAACGACCGATATGAAAACAAGTCTTTGTATGGAAACCTCTTTTGTTTTCTAAGCTATTGCAACCGAATTCAACATTTATTCATTTGATATAGCCGTACATGATTTGTGAAAGGTTGGTCCGGATCGTATTACTATCTCATATAGCTGCCATACAAACTACCGATATGAAAACAAGTCTTTGTATGGAAACCTTTTTTGTTTTCTAAGCTATTGCAACCGAATTCAACATTTATTCATTTGATATAGCCGTACATGATTTGTGAAAGTTTGGTCCGGATCGGATTACTGTATCATATAGCTGCCATACAAACGACCGATATGAAAACAAGTCTTTGTATGGAAACGTCTTTTGTTTTCTAGGCTATTGCAACCGAATTCAACATTTATTTATTTGATATAGCCGTACATGATTTGTGAAAGTTTGGTCCGGATCGGATCACTATCTCATATAGCTGATATACAAACGACCAATATGAAAACAAGTTTTTGTATGGGAACCTTTTTTGTATTCCAAGCTATTGCAACCGAATTCAACATTTATTTATTTGATATAGCCATACACGATTTGTGAAAGTTTTATCCGGATCGGATTACTATATCATATAGCTGCCATACAAACGACCGATATGAGAACAAGTCTTTGTATGGAAACCTCTTTTGTTTTCTAAGCTATTGCAACCGAATTCAACATTTATTCATTTGATATAGCCGTACATGATTTGTGAAAGTTTGGTCCGGATCGGATCACTATCTCATATAGCTGATATACAAACGACCAATATGAAAACAAGTCTTTGAATGGGAACCTTTTTTGTATTCCAAGCTATTGCAACCGAAATCAACATTTATTTATTTGACATAGCCATACACGATTTGTGAAAGTTTGATCCGGATCGGATTACTATATCATATAGCTGCCATACAAACGACCGATATGAAAACAAGTTTTTGTATGGAAACCTCTTTTGTTTTCTAAGCTATTGCAACTGAATTCACCATTTATTCATATGACATAGCCATACACGATTTGTGAAAGTTTGGTCCGGATCGTATCACTATCTCATTTAGCTGCCATACAAACTACCGATATGAAAACAAGTCTTTGTATGGAAACCTCTTTTGTTTTCTAAGCTATTGCAACCGAATTCAACATTTATTTATGTGACAAAGCCATACACGATTTATGAAAGGTTGGTCCGGATCGGATCACTATCTCATATAGCTGCCATACAAACTACCGATATGAAAACAAGTCTTTGTATGGAAACCTCTTTTGTTTTCTAAGCTATTGCAACCGAATTCAACATTTATTCATTTGATATAGCCGTACATGATTTGTGAAAGTTTGGTCCGGATCGGATCACTATCTCATATAGCTGATATACAAACGACCAATATGAAAACAAGTCTTTGAATGGGAACCTTTTTTGTATTCCAAGATATTGCAACCGAATTCAACATTTATTCATTTGACATAGCCATACACGATTTGTGAAAGTTTGATCCGGATCGGATTACTATATCATATAGCTGCCATACAAACGACCGATATGAAAACAAGTTTTTGTATGGAAACCTCTTTTGTTTTCTAAGCTATTGCAACCGAATTCACCATTTATTCATATGACATAGCCATACACGATTTGTGAAAGTTTGGTCCGGATCGTATCACTATCTCATTTAGCTGCCATACAAACTACCGATATGAAAACAAGTCTTTGTATGGAAACCTCTTTTGTTTTCTAAGCTATTGCAACCGAATTCACCATTTATTCATATGACATAGCCATACACGATTTGTGAAAGTTTGGTCCGGATCGTATCACTATCTCATTTAGCTGCCATACAAACTACCGATATGAAAACAAGTCTGTGTATGGAAACCTCTTTTGTTTTCTAAGCTATTGCAACCGAATTCAACATTTATTTATGTGACAAAGCCATACACGATTTATGAAAGGTTGGTCCGGATCGGATCACTATCTCATATAGCTGCCATACAAACTACCGATATGCAAACAAGTCTTTGAATGGGAACCTTTTTTGTATTCCAAACTATTGCAACCGAAATCAACATTTATTTATTTGACATAGCCATTCACGATTTGTGAAAGTTTGATCCGGATCGGATTACTATATATATAGCTGCCATACAAACGACCGATATGAAAACAAGTCTTTGTATGGAAACCTCTTTTGTTTTCTAAGCTATTGCAACCGAATTCAACATTTATTCATATGACATAGCCATACACGATTTGTGAACGGTTGGTCCGCATCGGATCACTATCTCATATAGCTGCCATACAAACGACCGATATGAAAACAAGTCTTTGTATGGAAACCTCTTTTGTTGTCTAAGCTATTGCAACCGAATTCAACATTTATTCATTTGATATAGCCGTACATGATTTGTGAAAGTTTGGTCCGGATCGGATTACTATATCATATAGCTGCCATACAAACGACCGATATGAAAACAAGTCTTTGTATGGAAACCTCTTTTGTTTTCTAAGCTATTGCAACCGAATTCAACATTTATTGATATGACATAGCCATACACGATTTGTGAAAGTTTGGTCCGGATCGGATCACTATCTCATATAGCTGATATACAAACGACCAATATGAAAACAAGTCTTTGTATGGGAACCTTTTTGTATTCCAAGCTATTGCAACCGAATTCAACATTTATTTATGTGACATAGCCATACACGATTTGTGAAAGTTCGGTCCGGATCGGATTACTATATCATATAGCTGCCATACAAACTACCGATATGAAAACAAGTCTTTGTATGGAAACCTCTTTTGTTTTCTAAGCTATTGCAACCGAATTCAACATTTATTCATTTGATATAGCCGTACATGATTTGTGAAAGTTTGGTCCGGATCGTATCACTATCTCATTTAGCTGCCATACAAACTACCGATATGAAAACAAGTCTTTGTATGGAAACCTCTTGTTTTCTAAGCTATTGCAACCGAATTCAATATTTATTTATGTGACAAAGCCATACACGATTTATGAAAGGTTGGTCCGCATCGGATCACTATCTCATTTAGCTGCCATACAAACTACCGATATGAAAACAAGTCTTTGTATGGAAACCTCTTTAGTTTTCTAAGCTATTGCAACCGAATTCAACATTTATTTATGTGACAAAGCCATACACGATTTATGAAAGGTTGGTCCGCATCGGATCACTATCTCATATAGCTGCCATACAAACGACCGATATGAAAACAAGTCTTTGTATGGAAACCTCTTTTGTTGTCTCAGCTATTGCAACCGAATTCAACATTTATTCATTTGATATAGCCGTACATGATTTGTGAAAGTTTGGCCCGGATCGGATTACTGTATCATATAGGTGCCATACAAACGACCGATATGAAAACAAGTCTTTGTATGGAAACCTCTTTTGTTTTCTAAGCTATTGCAACCGAATTCAACATTTATTGATATGACATAGCCATACACGATTTGTGAAAGTTTGGTCCGGATCGGATCACTATCTCATATAGCTGATATACAAACGACCAATATGAAAACAAGTCTTTGTATGGGAACCTTTTTTGTATTCCAAGCTATTGCAACCGAATTCAACATTTATTTATGTGACATAGCCATACACGATTTGTGAAAGTTCGGTCCGGATCGGATTACTATATCATATAGCTGCCATACAAACTACCGATATGAAAACAAGTCTTTGTATGGAAACCTCTTTTGATTTCTAAGCTATTGCAACCGAATTCAACATTTATTCATTTGATATAGCCGTACATGATTTGTGAAAGTTTCGTCCGGATCGTATCACTATCTCATTTAGCTGCCATACAAACTACCGATATGAAAACAAGTCTTTGTATGGAAACCTCTTTTGTTGTCTAAGCTATTGCAACCGAATTCAACATTTATTTATTTGATATAGCCGTACGTGATTTGTGAAAGTTTGGTCCGGATCGGATCACTATCTCATATAGCTGATATACAAACGACCAATATGAAAACAAGTCTTTGTATTGGAACCTTTTTTGTATTCCAAGCTATTGCAACCGAATTCAACGTTTATTCATTTGACATAGCCATACCCGATTTGTGAAAGTTTGATCCGGATCGGATTATTATATCATATAGCTGCCATACAAACGACCGATATGAAAACAAGTCTTTGTATGGAAACCTCTTTTGATTTCTAAGCTATTGCAACCGAATTCAACATTTATTCATATGACATAGCCATACACGATTTGTGAAAGGTTGGTCCGGATCGGATCACTATCTCATATAGCTGATATACAAACGACCAATATGAAAACAAGTCTTTGAATGGGAACCTTTTTTGTATTCCAAGCTATTGCAACCGAATTCAACATTTATTCATTTGATATAGCCGTACATGATTTGTGAAAGTTTCGTCCGGATCGTATCACTATCTCATTTAGCTGCCATACAAACTACCGATATGAAAACAAGTCTTTGTATGGAAACCTCTTTTGTTGTCTAAGCTATTGCAACCGAATTCAACATTTATTTATGTGACATAGCCATACACGATTTGTGAAAGGTTGGTCCGGATCGGATCACTATCTCATATAGCTGATATACAAACGACCAATATGAAAACAAGTCTTTGTATGGGAACCTTTTTTGTATTCCAAGGTATTGCAACCGAATTCAACATTTATTCATTTGACATAGCCATACACGATTTGTAAAAGTTTGATCCGGATCGGATTACTATATCATATAGCTGCCATACAAACGACCGATATGAAAACAAGTCTTTGTATGGAAACCTCTTTTGTTTTCTAAGCTATTGCAACCGAATTCAACATTTATTCATTTGATATAGCCGTACATGATTTGTGAAAGTTTAGTCCGGATCGGATCACTATCTCATATAGCTGATATACAAACGACCAATATGAAAACAAGTCTTTGAATGGGAACCTTTTTTGTATTCCAAGCTATTGCAACCGAAATCAACATTTATTTATTTGACATAGCCATACACGATTTGTGAAAGTTTGATCCGGATCGGATTACTATATCATATAGCTGCCATACAAACGACCGATATGAAAACAAGTTTTTGTATGGAAACCTCTTTTGTTTTCTAAGCTATTGCAACCGAATTCACCATTTATTCATATGACATAGCCATACACGATTTGTGAAAGTTTGGTCCGGATCGTATCACTATCTCATTTCGCTGCCATACAAACTACCGATATGAAAACAAGTCTTTGTATGGAAACCTCTTTTGTTTTATAAGCTATTGAGCTTATGAAAACAAGTCTTTGTATGGAAACCTCTTTTGGTGTCTAAGCTATTGCAACCGAATTCAACATTTATTCATTTTAAACAGCCGTACATGATTTGTGAAAGTTTGGTCCGGATCGGATTACTGTATCATATAGCTGCCATACAAACGACCGATATGAAAACAAGTCTTTGTATGGAAACCTCTTTTGTTTTCTAACCTATTGCAACCGAATTCAACATTTATTGATATGACATAGCCATACACGATTTGTGAAAGTTTGGTCCGGATCGGATCACTATCTCATATAGCTGATATACAAACGACCAATATGAAAACAAGTCTTTGTATGGGAACCTTTTTTGTATTCCAAGCTATTGCAACCGAATTCAACATTTATTTATGTGACAAAGCCATACACGATTTATGAAAGGTTGGTCCGCATCGGATCACTATCTCATTTAGCTGCCATACAAACTACCGATATGAAAACAAGTCTTTGTATGGAAACCTCTTTTGTTGTCTCAGCTATTGCAACCGAATTCAACATTTATTCATTTGATATAGCCGTACATGATTTATGAAAGGTTGGTCCGCATCGGATCACTATCTCATATAGCTGCCATACAAACGACCGATATGAAAACAAGTCTTTGTATGGAAACCTCTTTTGTTGTCTCAGCTATTGCAACCGAATTCAACATTTATTCATTTGATATAGCCGTACATGATTTGTGAAAGTTTGGCCCGGATCGGATTACTGTATCATATAGGTGCCATACAAACGACCGATATGAAAACAAGTCTTTGTATGGAAACCTCTTTTGTTTTCTAAGCTATTGCAACCGAATTCAACATTTATTGATATGACATAGCCATACACGATTTGTGAAAGTTTGGTCCGGATCGGATCACTATCTCATATAGCTGATATACAAACGACCAATATGAAAACAAGTCTTTGTATGGGAACCTTTTTGTATTCCAAGCTATTGCAACCGAATTCAACATTTATTTATGTGACAAAGCCATACACGATTTATGAAAGGTTGGTCCGCATCGGATCACTATCTCATTTAGCTGCCATACAAACTACCGATATGAAAACAAGTCTTTGTATGGAAACCTCTTTAGTTTTCTAAGCTATTGCAACCGAATTCAACATTTATTTATGTGACAAAGCCATACACGATTTATGAAAGGTTGGTCCGCATCGGATCACTATCTCATATAGCTGCCATACAAACGACCGATATGAAAACAAGTCTTTGTATGGAAACCTCTTTTGTTGTCTCAGCTATTGCAACCGAATTCAACATTTATTCATTTGATATAGCCGTACATGATTTGTGAAAGTTTGGCCCGGATCGGATTACTGTATCATATAGGTGCCATACAAACGACCGATATGAAAACAAGTCTTTGTATGGAAACCTCTTTTGTTTTCTAAGCTATTGCAACCGAATTCAACATTTATTGATATGACATAGCCATACACGATTTGTGAAAGTTTGGTCCGGATCGGATCACTATCTCATATAGCTGATATACAAACGACCAATATGAAAACAAGTCTTTGTATGGGAACCTTTTTTGTATTCCAAGCTATTGCAACCGAATTCAAAATTTATTTATGTGACATAGCCATACACGATTTGTGAAAGTTCGGTCCGGATCGGATTACTATATCATATAGCTGCCATACAAACTACCGATATGAAAACAAGTCTTTGTATGGAAACCTCTTTTGTTTTCTAAGCTATTGCAACCGAATTCAACATTTATTCATTTGATATAGCCGTACATGATTTGTGAAAGTTTCGTCCGGATCGTATCACTATCTCATTTAGCTGCCATACAAACTACCGATATGAAAACAAGTCTTTGTATGGAAACCTCTTTTGTTGTCTAAGCTATTGCAACCGAATTCAACATTTATTTATTTGATATAGCCGTACATGATTTGTGAAAGTTTGGTCCGGATCGGATCACTATCTCATATAGCTGATATACAAACGACCAATATGAAAACAAGTCTTTGTATGGGAACCTTTTTTGTATTCCAAGCTATTGCAACCGAATTCAACGTTTATTCATTTGACATAGCCATACCCGATTTGTGAAAGTTTGATCCGGATCGGATTATTATATCATATAGCTGCCATACAAACGACCGATATGAAAACAAGTCTTTGTATGGAAACCTCTTTTGATTTCTAAGCTATTGCAACCGAATTCAACATTTATTCATATGACATAGCCATACACGATTTGTGAAAGGTTGGTCCGGATCGTATTACTATCTCATATAGCTGCCATACAAACTACCGATATGAAAACAAGTCTTTGTAAGGAAACCTTTTTTGTTTTCTAAGCTATTGCAACCGAATTCAACATTTATTTATATGACATAGCCATACACGATTTGTGAAAGGTTGGTCCGGATCGGATCACTATCTCATATAGCTGATATACAAACTACCAATATGAAAACAAGTCTTTGTATGGGAACCTTTTTTGTATTCCAAGGTATTGCAACCGAATTCAACATTTATTCATTTGACATAGCCATACACGATTTGTAAAAGTTTGATCCGGATCGGATTACTATATCATATAGCTGCCATACAAACGACCGATATGAAAACAAGTCTTTGTATGGAAACCTCTTTTGTTTTCTAAGCTATTGCAACCGAATTCAACATTTATTCATTTGATATAGCCGTACATGATTTGTGAAAGTTTAGTCCGGATCGGATCACTATCTCATATAGCTGATATACAAACGACCAATATGAAAACAAGTCTTTGAATGGGAACCTTTTTTGTATTCCAAGCTATTGCAACCGAAATCAACATTTATTTATTTGACATAGCCATACACGATTTGTGAAAGTTTGATCCGGATCGGATTACTATATCATATAGCTGCCATACAAACGACCGATATGAAAACAAGTTTTTGTATGGAAACCTCTTTTGTTTTCTAAGCTATTGCAACCGAATTCACCATTTATTCATATGACATAGCCATACACGATTTGTGAAAGTTTGGTCCGGATCGTATCACTATCTCATTTCGCTGCCATACAAACTACCGATATGAAAACAAGTCTTTGTATGGAAACCTCTTTTGTTTTATAAGCTATTGAGCTTATGAAAACAAGTCTTTGTATGGAAACCTCTTTTGGTGTCTAAGCTATTGCAACCGAATTCAACATTTATTCATTTTAAACAGCCGTACATGATTTGTGAAAGTTTGGTCCGGATCGGATTACTGTATCATATAGCTGCCATACAAACGACCGATATGAAAACAAGTCTTTGTATGGAAACCTCTTTTGTTTTCTAACCTATTGCAACCGAATTCAACATTTATTGATATGACATAGCCATACACGATTTGTGAAAGTTTGGTCCGGATCGGATCACTATCTCATATAGCTGATATACAAACGACCAATATGAAAACAAGTCTTTGTATGGGAACCTTTTTTGTATTCCAAGCTATTGCAACCGAATTCAACATTTATTTATGTGACATAGCCATACACGATTTGTGAAAGTTCGGGCCGGATCGGATTACTATATCATATAGCTGCCATACAAACTACCGATATGAAAACAAGTCTTTGTATGGAAACCTCTTTTGTTTTCTAAGCTATTGCAACCGAATTCAACATTTATTCATTTGATATAGCCGTACATGATTTGTGAATGTTTGGTCCGGATCGTATCACTATCTCATTTAGCTGCCATACAAACTACCGATATGAAAACAAGTCTTTGTATGGAAACCTCTTTTGTTTTCTAAGCTATTGCAACCGAATTCAATATTTATTTATGTGACAAAGCCATACACGATTTATGAAAGGTTGGTCCGCATCGGATCACTATCTCATTTAGCTGCCATACAAACTACCGATATGAAAACAAGTCTTTGTATGGAAACCTCTTTTGTTTTCTAAGCTATTGCAACCGAATTCAACATTTATTTATGTGACAAAGCCATACACTATTTATGAAAGGTTGGTCCGCATCGGATCACTATCTCATATAGCTGCCATACAAACGACCGATATGAAAACAAGTCTTTGTATGGAAACCTCTTTTGTTGTCTAAGCTATTGCAACCGAATTCAACATTTATTCATTTGATATAGCCGTACATGATTTGTGAAAGTTTGGCCCGGATCGGATTACTGTATCATATAGCTGCCATACAAACGACCGATATGAAAACAAGTCTTTGTATGGAAACCTCTTTTGTTTTCTAAGCTATTGCAACCGAATTCAACATTTATTGATATGACATAGCCATACACGATTTGTGAAAGTTTGGTCCGGATCGGATCACTATCTCATATAGCTGATATACAAACGACCAATATGAAAACAAGTCTTTGTATGGGAACCTTTTTTGTATTCCAAGCTATTGCAACCGAATTCAACATTTATTTATGTGACATAGCCATACACGATTTGTGAAAGTTCGGTCCGGATCGGATTACTATATCATATAGCTGCCATACAAACGACCGATATGAAAACAAGTCTTTGTATGGAAACCTCTTTTGTTGTCTAAGCTATTGCAACCGAATTCAACATTTATTTATTTGATATAGCCGTACATGATTTGTGAAAGTTTGGTCCGGATCGGATCACTATCTCATATAGCTGATATACAAACGACCAATATGAAAACAAGTCTTTGTATGGGAACCTTTTTTGTATTCAAAGCTATTGCAACCGAATTCAACGTTTATTCATTTGACATAGCCATACCCGATTTGTGAAAGTTTGATCCGGATCGGATTATTATATCATATAGCTGCCATACAAACGACCGATATGAAAACAAGTCTTTGTATGGAAACCTCTTTTGATTTCTAAGCTATTGCAACCGAATTCAACATTTATTCATATGACATAGCCATACACGATTTGTGAAAGGTTGGTCCGGATCGTATTACTATCTCATATAGCTGCCATACAAACTACCGATATGAAAACAAGTCTTTGTATGGAAACCTTTTTGTTTTCTAAGCTATTGCAACCGAATTCAACATTTATTTTTGTGACATAGCCATACACGATTTGTGAAAGGTTGGTCCGGATCGGATCACTATCTCATATAGCTGATATACAAACGACCAATATGAAAACAAGTCTTTGTATGGGAACCTTTTTGTATTCCAAGGTATTGCAACCGAAATCAACATTTATTTATTTGACATAGCCATACACGATTTGTGAAAGTTTGATCCGGATCGGATTACTATATCATATAGCTGCCATACAAACGACCGATATGAAAACAAGTCTTTGTATGGAAACCTCTTTTGTTTTCTAAGCTATTGCAACCGAATTCAACATTTATTCATTTGATATAGCCGTACATGATTTGTGAAAGTTTAGTCCGGATCGGATCACTATCTCATATAGCTGATATACAAACGACCAATATGAAAACAAGTCTTTGAATGGGAACCTTTTTTGTATTCCAAGCTATTGCAACCGAAATCAACATTTATTTATTTGACATAGCCATACACGATTTGTGAAAGTTTGATCCGGATCGGATTACTATATCATATAGCTGCCATACAAACGACCGATATGAAAACAAGTTTTTGTATGGAAACCTCTTTTGTTTTCTAAGCTATTGCAACCGAATTCACCATTTATTCATATGACATAGCCATACACGATTTGTGAAAGTTTGGTCCGGATCGTATCACTATCTCATTTAGCTGCCATACAAACTACCGATATGAAAACAAGTCTTTGTATGGAAACTTCTTTTGTTTTATAAGCTATTGAGCTTATGAAAACAAGTCTTTGTATGGAAACCTCTTTTGTTGTCTAAGCTATTGCAACCGAATTCAACATTTATTCATTTGATACAGCCGTACATGATTTGTGAAAGTTTGGTCCGGATCGGATTACTGTATCATATAGCTGCCATACAAACGACCGATATGAAAACAAGTCTTTGTATGGAAACCTCTTTTGTTTTCTAACCTATTGCAACCGAATTCAACATTTATTGATATGACATAGCCATACACGATTTGTGAAAGTTTGGTCCGGATCGGATCACTATCTCATATAGCTGATATACAAACGACCAATATGAAAACAAGTCTTTGTATGGGAACCTTTTTTGTATTCCAAGCTATTGCAACCGAATTCAACATTTATTTATGTGACATAGCCATACACGATTTGTGAAAGTTCGGGCCGGATCGGATTACTATATCATATAGCTGCCATATAAACTACCGATATGAAAACAAGTCTTTGTATGGAAACCTCTTTTGTTTTCTAAGCTATTGCAACCGAATTCAACATTTATTCATTTGATATAGCCGTACATGATTTGTGAATGTTTGGTCCGGATCGTATCACTATCTCATTTAGCTGCCATACAAACTACCGATATGAAAACAAGTCTTTGTATGGAAACCTCTTTTGTTTTCTAAGCTATTGCAACCGAATTCAATATTTATTTATGTGACAAAGCCATACACGATTTATGAAAGGTTGGTCCGCATCGGATCACTATCTCATTTAGCTGCCATACAAACTACCGATATGAAAACAAGTCTTTGTATGGAAACCTCTTTTGTTTTCTAAGCTATTGCAACCGAACTCAACATTTATTTATGTGACAAAGCCATACACTATTTATGAAAGGTTGGTCCGCATCGGATCACTATCTCATATAGCTGCCATACAAACGACCGATATGAAAACAAGTCTTTGTATGGAAACCTCTTTTGTTGTCTAAGCTATTGCAACCGAATTCAACATTTATTCATTTGATATAGCCGTACATGATTTGTGAAAGTTTGGCCCGGATCGGATTACTGTATCATATAGCTGCCATACAAACGACCGATATGAAAACAAGTCTTTGTATGGAAACCTCTTTTGTTTTCTAAGCTATTGCAACCGAATTCAACATTTATTGATATGACATAGCCATACACGATTTGTGAAAGTTTGGTCCGGATCGGATCACTATCTCATATAGCTGATATACAAACGACCAATATGCAAACAAGTCTTTGTATGGGAACCTTTTTGTATTCCAAGCTAATGCAACCGAATTCAACATTTATTTATGTGACATAGCCATACACGATTTGTGAAAGTTCGGTCCGGATCGGATTACTATATCATATAGCTGCCATACAAACGACCGATATGAAAACAAGTCTTTGTATGGAAACCTCTTTTGTTGTCTAAGCTATTGCAACCGAATTCAACATTTATTTATTTGATATAGCCGTACATGATTTGTGAAAGTTTGGTCCGGATCGGATCACTATCTCATATAGCTGATATACAAACGACCAATATGAAAACAAGTCTTTGTATGGGAACCTTTTTTGTATTCCAAGCTATTGCAACCGAATTCAACGTTTATTCATTTGACATAGCCATACCCGATTTGTGAAAGTTTGATCCGGATCGGATTATTATATCATATAGCTGCCATACAAACTACCGATATGAAAACAAGTCTTTGTAAGGAAACCTTTTTTGTTTTCTAAGCTATTGCAACCGAATTCAACATTTATTTATATGACATAGCCATACACGATTTGTGAAAGGTTGGTCCGGATCGGATCACTATCTCATATAGCTGATATACAAACGACCAATATGAAAACAAGTCTTTGTATGGGAACCTTTTTTGTATTCCAAGGTATTGCAACCGAATTCAACATTTATTCATTTGACATAGCCATACACGATTTGTAAAAGTTTGATCCGGATCGGATTACTATATCATATAGCTGCCATACAAACGACCGATATGAAAACAAGTCTTTGTATGGAAACCTCTTTTGTTTTCTAAGCTATTGCAACCGAATTCAACATTTATTCATTTGATATAGCCGTACATGATTTGTGAAAGTTTAGTCCGGATCGGATCACTATCTCATATAGCTGATATACAAACGACCAATATGAAAACAAGTCTTTGAATGGGAACCTTTTTTGTATTCCAAGCTATTGCAACCGAAATCAACATTTATTTATTTGACATAGCCATACACGATTTGTGAAAGTTTGATCCGGATCGGATTACTATATCATATAGCTGCCATACAAACGACCGATATGAAAACAAGTTTTTGTATGGAAACCTCTTTTGTTTTCTAAGCTATTGCAACCGAATTCACCATTTATTCATATGACATAGCCATACACGATTTGTGAAAGTTTGGTCCGGATCGTATCACTATCTCATTTCGCTGCCATACAAACTACCGATATGAAAACAAGTCTTTGTATGGAAACCTCTTTTGTTTTATAAGCTATTGAGCTTATGAAAACAAGTCTTTGTATGGAAACCTCTTTTGGTGTCTAAGCTATTGCAACCGAATTCAACATTTATTCATTTTAAACAGCCGTACATGATTTGTGAAAGTTTGGTCCGGATCGGATTACTGTATCATATAGCTGCCATACAAACGACCGATATGAAAACAAGTCTTTGTATGGAAACCTCTTTTGTTTTCTAACCTATTGCAACCGAATTCAACATTTATTGATATGACATAGCCATACACGATTTGTGAAAGTTTGGTCCGGATCGGATCACTATCTCATATAGCTGATATACAAACGACCAATATGAAAACAAGTCTTTGTATGGGAACCTTTTTTGTATTCCAAGCTATTGCAACCGAATTCAACATTTATTTATGTGACATAGCCATACACGATTTGTGAAAGTTCGGGCCGGATCGGATTACTATATCATATAGCTGCCATACAAACTACCGATATGAAAACAAGTCTTTGTATGGAAACCTCTTTGTTTTCTAAGCTATTGCAACCGAATTCAACATTTATTCATTTGATATAGCCGTACATGATTTGTGAATGTTTGGTCCGGATCGTATCACTATCTCATTTAGCTGCCATACAAACTACCGATATGAAAACAAGTCTTTGTATGGAAACCTCTTTTGTTTTCTAAGCTATTGCAACCGAATTCAATATTTATTTATGTGACAAAGCCATACACGATTTATGAAAGGTTGGTCCGCATCGGATCACTATCTCATTTAGCTGCCATACAAACTACCGATATGAAAACAAGTCTTTGTATGGAAACCTCTTTGTTTTCTAAGCTATTGCAACCGAATTCAACATTTATTTATGTGACAAAGCCATACACTATTTATGAAAGGTTGGTCCGCATCGGATCACTATCTCATATAGCTGCCATACAAACGACCGATATGAAAACAAGTCTTTGTATGGAAACCTCTTTTGTTGTCTAAGCTATTGCAACCGAATTCAACATTTATTCATTTGATATAGCCGTACATGATTTGTGAAAGTTTGGCCCGGATCGGATTACTGTATCATATAGCTGCCATACAAACGACCGATATGAAAACAAGTCTTTGTATGGAAACCTCTTTTGTTTTCTAAGCTATTGCAACCGAATTCAACATTTATTGATATGACATAGCCATACACGATTTGTGAAAGTTTGGTCCGGATCGGATCACTATCTCATATAGCTGATATACAAACGACCAATATGAAAACAAGTCTTTGTATGGGAACCTTTTTGTATTCCAAGCTATTGCAACCGAATTCAACATTTATTTATGTGACATAGCCATACACGATTTGTGAAAGTTCGGTCCGGATCGGATTACTATATCATATAGCTGCCATACAAACGACCGATATGAAAACAAGTCTTTGTATGGAAACCTCTTTTGTTGTCTAAGCTATTGCAACCGAATTCAACATTTATTTATTTGATATAGCCGTACATGATTTGTGAAAGTTTGGTCCGGATCGGATCACTATCTCATATAGCTGATATACAAACGACCAATATGAAAACAAGTCTTTGTATGGGAACCTTTTTTGTATTCAAAGCTATTGCAACCGAATTCAACGTTTATTCATTTGACATAGCCATACCCGATTTGTGAAAGTTTGATCCGGATCGGATTATTATATCATATAGCTGCCATACAAACGACCGATATGAAAACAAGTCTTTGTATGGAAACCTCTTTTGATTTCTAAGCTATTGCAACCGAATTCAACATTTATTCATATGACATAGCCATACACGATTTGTGAAAGGTTGGTCCGGATCGTATTACTATCTCATATAGCTGCCATACAAACTACCGATATGAAAACAAGTCTTTGTATGGAAACCTTTTTTGTTTTCTAAGCTATTGCAACCGAATTCAACATTTATTTTTGTGACATAGCCATACACGATTTGTGAAAGGTTGGTCCGGATCGGATCACTATCTCATATAGCTGATATACAAACGACCAATATGAAAACAAGTTTTTGTATGGAAACCTCTTTTGTTTTCTAAGCTATTGCAACCGAATTCACCATTTATTCATATGACATAGCCATACACGATTTGTGAAAGTTTGGTCCGGATCGTATCACTATCTCATTTAGCTGCCATACAAACTACCGATATGAAAACAAGTCTTTGTATGGAAACTTCTTTTGTTTTATAAGCTATTGAGCTTATGAAAACAAGTCTTTGTATGGAAACCTCTTTTGTTGTCTAAGCTATTGCAACCGAATTCAACATTTATTCATTTGATACAGCCGTACATGATTTGTGAAAGTTTGGTCCGGATCGGATTACTGTATCATATAGCTGCCATACAAACGACCGATATGAAAACAAGTCTTTGTATGGAAACCTCTTTTGTTTTCTAACCTATTGCAACCGAATTCAACATTTATTGATATGACATAGCCATACACGATTTGTGAAAGTTTGGTCCGGATCGGATCACTATCTCATATAGCTGATATACAAACGACCAATATGAAAACAAGTCTTTGTATGGGAACCTTTTTTGTATTCCAAGCTATTGCAACCGAATTCAACATTTATTTATGTGACATAGCCATACACGATTTGTGAAAGTTCGGGCCGGATCGGATTACTATATCATATAGCTGCCATATAAACTACCGATATGAAAACAAGTCTTTGTATGGAAACCTCTTTGTTTTCTAAGCTATTGCAACCGAATTCAACATTTATTCATTTGATATAGCCGTACATGATTTGTGAATGTTTGGTCCGGATCGTATCACTATCTCATTTAGCTGCCATACAAACTACCGATATGAAAACAAGTCTTTGTATGGAAACCTCTTTTGTTTTCTAAGCTATTGCAACCGAATTCAATATTTATTTATGTGACAAAGCCATACACGATTTATGAAAGGTTGGTCCGCATCGGATCACTATCTCATTTAGCTGCCATACAAACTACCGATATGAAAACAAGTCTTTGTATGGAAACCTCTTTTGTTTTCTAAGCTATTGCAACCGAACTCAACATTTATTTATGTGACAAAGCCATACACTATTTATGAAAGGTTGGTCCGCATCGGATCACTATCTCATATAGCTGCCATACAAACGACCGATATGAAAACAAGTCTTTGTATGGAAACCTCTTTTGTTGTCTAAGCTATTGCAACCGAATTCAACATTTATTCATTTGATATAGCCGTACATGATTTGTGAAAGTTTGGCCCGGATCGGATTACTGTATCATATAGCTGCCATACAAACGACCGATATGAAAACAAGTCTTTGTATGGAAACCTCTTTTGTTTTCTAAGCTATTGCAACCGAATTCAACATTTATTGATATGACATAGCCATACACGATTTGTGAAAGTTTGGTCCGGATCGGATCACTATCTCATATAGCTGATATACAAACGACCAATATGCAAACAAGTCTTTGTATGGGAACCTTTTTTGTATTCCAAGCTAATGCAACCGAATTCAACATTTATTTATGTGACATAGCCATACACGATTTGTGAAAGTTCGGTCCGGATCGGATTACTATATCATATAGCTGCAATACAAACGACCGATATGAAAACAAGTCTTTGTATGGAAACCTCTTTTGTTGTCTAAGCTATTGCAACCGAATTCAACATTTATTTATTTGATATAGCCGTACATGATTTGTGAAAGTTTGGTCCGGATCGGATCACTATCTCATATAGCTGATATACAAACGACCAATATGAAAACAAGTCTTTGTATGGGAACCTTTTTTGTATTCCAAGCTATTGCAACCGAATTCAACGTTTATTCATTTGACATAGCCATACCCGATTTGTGAAAGTTTGATCCGGATCGGATTATTATATCATATATCTGCCATACAAACGACCGATATGAAAACAAGTCTTTGTATGGAAACCTCTTTGATTTCTAAGCTATTGCAACCGAATTCAACATTTATTCATATGACATAGCCATACACGATTTGTGAAAGGTTGGTCCGGATCGTATTACTATCTCATATAGCTGCCATACAAACTACCGATATGAAAACAAGTTTTTGTATGGAAACCTTTTTTGTTTTCTAAGCTATTGCAACCGAATTCAACATTTATTTTTGTGACATAGCCATACACGATTTGTGAAAGGTTGGTCCGGATCGGATCACTATCTCATATAGCTGATATACAAACGACCAATATGAAAACAAGTCTTTGAATGGGAACCTTTTTTGTATTCCAAGCTATTGCAACCGAAATCAACATTTATTTATTTGACATAGCCATACACGATTTGTGAAAGTTTGATCCGGATCGGATTACTATATCATATAGCTGCCATACAAACGACCGATATGAAAACAAGTTTTTGTATGGAAACCTCTTTTGTTTTCTAAGCCATTGCAACCGAATTCAACATTTATTCATATGACATAGCCATACACGATTTGTGAAAGTTTGGTCCGGATCGTATCACTATCTCATTTAGCTGCCATACAAACTACCGATATGAAAACAAGTCTTTGTATGGAAACCTTTTTTGTTTTCTAAGCTATTACAACCGAATTCAACATTTATTTATGTGACATAGCCATACACGATTTGTGAAAGGTTGGTCCGGATCGGATCACTATCTCATATAGCTGATATACAAACGACCAATATGAAAACAAGTCTTTGTATGGGAACCTTTTTTGTATTCCAAGGTATTGCAACCGAATTCAACATTTATTCATTTGACATAGCCATACACGATTTGTAAAAGTTTGATCCGGATCGGATTACTATATCATATAGCTGCCATACAAACGACCGATATGAAAACAAGTCTTTGTATGGAAACCTCTTTATTTTTCTAAGCTATTGCAACCGAATTCAACATTTATTTATTTGATATAGCCGTACATGATTTGTGAAAGTTTGGTCCGGATCGGATCACTATCTCATATAGCTGATATACAAACGACCAATATGAAAACAAGTTTTTGTATGGGAACCTTTTTTGTATTCCAAGCTATTGCAACCGAATTCAACATTTATTTATTTGATATAGCCATACACGATTTGTGAAAGTTTTATCCGGATCGGATTACTATATCATATAGCTGCCATACAAACGACCGATATGAAAACAAGTCTTTGTATGGAAACCTCTTTTGTTTTCTAAGCTATTGCAACCGAATTCAACATTTATTCATTTGATATAGCCGTACATGATTTGTGAAAGTTTGGTCCGGATCGGATCACTATCTCATATAGCTGATATACAAACGACCAATATGAAAACAAGTCTTTGAATGGGAACCTTTTTTGTATTCCAAGCTATTGCAACCGAAATCAACATTTATTTATTTGACATAGCCATACACGATTTGAGAAAGTTTGATCCGGATCGGATTACTATATCATATAGCTGCCATACAAACGACCGATATGAAAACAAGTTTTTGTATGGAAACCTCTTTTGTTTTCTAAGCTATTGCAATCGAATTCAACATTTATTCATATGACATAGCCATACACGATTTGTGAAAGTTTGGTCCGGATCGAATCACTATCTCATTTAGCTGCCATACAAACTACCGATATTAAAACAAGTCTTTGTATGGAAACCTCTTTTGTTTTCTAAGCTATTGCAACCGAATTCAACATTTATTCATATGACATAGCCATACACGATTTGTGAAAGTTTGGTCCGGATCGTATCACTATCTCATTTAGCTGCCATACAAACTACCGATATGAAAACAAGTCTTTGTAAGGAAACCTCTTTTGTTTTCTAAGCTATTGCAACCGAATTCAACATTTATTTATGTGACAAAGCCATACACGCTTTATGAAAGGTTGGTCCGGATCGGATCACTATCTCATATAGCTGCCATACAAACTACCGATATGAAAACAAGTCTTTGTATGGAAACGTTTTTTGTTTTCTAAGCTATTGCAACCGAATTCAACATTTATTTATTTGACGTAGCCATACACGATTCGTGAAAGTTTGATCCGGATCGGATTACAATATCATATAGCTGCTATACAAACCACCGATATGAAAACAAGTCTTTGTATGGAAACCTTTTATGTTTTCTAAGCTATTGCAACCGAATTCTACATTTATTTATGTGACATAGCCATACACGATTAGTGAAAGTTTGGTCCGGATCGGATCACTATCTCAAATAGCTGATATACAAACGACCAATATGAAAACAAGTCTTTGTATGGGAACCTTTTTGTATTCCAAGCTATTGCAACCGAATTCAACATTTATTTATGTGACATAGCCATACACGAATTGTGAAAGTTCGGTCCGGATCGGAATACTATATCATATAGCACCCATACAAACGACCGATATGAAAACAAGTCTTTGTATGGAAACCTCTTTGTTTTCTAAGCTATTGCAACCGAATTCAACATTTATTCATATGACATAGCCATACACGATTTGTGAAAGGTTGGTCGGGACGGTCACTATCTCATATAGCTGCCATACAAACTACCGATATGAAAACAAGTCTTTGTATGGAAACCTCTTTTGTTGTCTAAGCTATTGCAACCGAATTCAACATTTATTCATTTGATATAGCCGTACATGATTTGTGAAAGTTTGGTCCGGATCGGATCACTATCTCATATAGCTGATATACAAACGACCAATATGTAAACAAGTCTTTGGGAACCTTTTTTGTATTCCAAGCTATTGCAACCGAATTCAACATTTATTCATTTGACATAGCCATACACGATTTGTGAAAGTTTGATCCGGATCGGATTACTATATCATATAGCTGCCATACAAACGACCGATATGAAAACAAGTCTTTGTATGGAAACCTCTTTTGTTTTCTAAGCTATTGCAACCGAATTCAACATTTATTCATATGACATAGCCATACACGATTTGTGAAAGGTTGGTCGGGACGGTCACTATCTCATATAGCTGCCATACAAACTACGGATATGAAAACAAGTCTTTGTATCGAAACCTTTTTTGTTTTCTAAGCTATTGCAACCGAATTCAACATTTATTTATGTGACATAGCCATACACGATTTGTGAAAGGTTGGTCCGGATCGGATCACTATCTCATATAGCTGATTTACAAACGACCAATATGAAAACAAGTCTTTGTATGGGAACCTTTTTTGTATTCCAAGGTATTGCAACCGAATTCAACATTTATTCATTTGACATAGCCATACCCGATTTGTAAAAGTTTGATCCGGATCGGATTACTATATCATATAGCTGCCATACAAACGACCGATATGAAAACAAGTCTTTGTATGGAAACCTCTTTTGTTTTCTAAGCTATTGCAACCGAATTCAAGATTTATTTATTTGATATAGCCGTACATGATTTGTGAAAGTTTGGTCCGGATCGGATCACTATCTCATATAGATGATATACAAACGACCAATATGAAAACAAGTCTTTGTATGGAAACCTCTTTTGTTGTCTAAGCTATTGCAACTGAATTCAACATTTATTTATTTGATATAGCCATACACGATTTGTGAAAGTTTGGTCCGGATCGGATTACTAAATCATATAGCTGCCATACAAACGACCGATATGAAAACAAGTCTTTGTATGGAAACCTCTTTTGTTTTCTAAGCTATTGCAACCGAATTCAAGATTTATTTATTTGATATAGCCGTACATGATTTGTGAAAGTTTGGTCCGGATCGGATCACTATCTCATATAGATGATATACAAACGACCAATATGAAAACAAGTCTTTGTATGGAAACCTCTTTTGTTGTCTAAGCTATTGCAACTGAATTCAACATTTATTTATTTGATATAGCCATACACGATTTGTGAAAGTTTGGTCCGGATCGGATTACTAAATCATATAGCTGCCATACAAACGACCGATATGAAAACAAGTCTTTGTATGGAAACCTCTTTTGTTTTCTAAGCTATTGCAACCGAATTCAACATTTATTCATTTCATATAGCCGTACATGATTTGTGAAAGTTTGGTCCGGATCGGATCACTATCTCATATAGCTGATATACAAACGACCAATATGTAAACAAGTCTTTGAATGGGAACCTTTTTTGTATTCCAAGCTTTTGCAACCGAATTCAACATTTATTCATTTGACATAGCCATACACGATTTGTGAAAGTTTGGTCCGGATCGTATCACTATCTCATTTAGCTGCCATACAAACGACCAATATGAAAACAAGTCTTTGTATGGAATCCTTTTTTGTTTTCTAAGCTATTGCAACCGAATTCAACATTTATTTATGTGACATAGCCATACACGATTTGTGAAAGGTTGGTCCGGATCGGATCACTATCTCATATAGATGATATACAAACGACCAATATGAAAACAAGTCTTTGTATGGCAACCTTTTTTATATTCCAAGCTATTGCAACCGAATTCAACATTTATTTATTTGATATAGCCATACACGATTTGTGAAAGTTTGGTCCGGATCGGATTACTAAATCATATAGCTGCCATACAAACGACCGATATGAAAACAAGTCTTTGTATGGAAACCTCTTTTGTTTTCTAAGCTATTGCAACCGAATTCAACATTTATTCATTTCATATAGCCGTACATGATTTGTGAAAGTTTGGTCCGGATCGGATCACTATCTCATATAGCTGATATACAAACGACCAATATGTAAACAAGTCTTTGTATGGGAACCTTTTTGTATTCCAAGCTATTGCAACCGAATTCAACATTTATTCATTTGACATAGCCATACACGATTTGTGAAAGTTTGATCCGGATCGGATTACTATATCATATAGCTGCCATACAAACGACCGATATGAAAACAAGTCTTTGTATGGAAACCTCTTTTGTTTTCTAAGCTATTGCAACCGAATTCAACATTTATTCATATGACATAGCCATACACGATTTGTGAAAGGTTGGTCGGGACGGTCACTATCTCATATAGCTGCCATACAAACTACCGATATGAAAACAAGTCTTTGTATGGAAACCTTTTTGTTTTCTAAGCTATTGCAACCGAATTCAACATTTATTTATGTGACATAGCCATACACGATTTGTGAAAGGTTGGTCCGGATCGGATCACTATCTCATATAGCTGATTTACAAACGACCAATATGAAAACAAGTCTTTGTATGGGAACCTTTTTTGTATTCCAAGGTATTGCAACCGAATTCAACATTTATTCATTTGACATAGCCATACCCGATTTGATCCGGATCGGATTACTATATCATATAGCTGCCATACAAACGACCGATATGAAAACAAGTCTTTGTATGGAAACCTCTTTTTTTTTCTAAGCTATTGCAACCGAATTCAAGATTTATTTATTTGATATTGCCGTACATGATTTGTGAAAGTTTGGTCCGGATCGGATCACTATCTCATATAGATGATATACAAACGACCAATATGAAAACAAGTCTTTGTATGGGAACCTTTTTTGTATTCCAAGGTATTGCAACCGAATTCAACATTTATTCATTTGACATAGCCATACCCGATTTGTGAAAGTTTGATCCGGATCGGATTACTATATCATATAGCTGCCATACAAACGACCGATATGAAAACAAGTCTTTGTATGGAAACCTCTTTTGTTTTCTAAGCTATTGCAACCGAATTCAACATTTATTCATTTCATATAGCCGTACATGATTTGTGAAAGTTTGGTCCGGATCGGATCACTATCTCATATAGCTGATATACAAACGACCAATATGAAAACAAGTCTTTGAATGGGAACCTTTTTTGTATTCCAAGCTTTTGCAACCGAATTTAACATTTATTTATGTGACATAGCCATACACGAATTGTGAAAGTTCGGTCCGGATCGGATTACTATATCATATAGCTGCCATACAAACGACCGATATGAAAACAAGTCTTTGTATAGAAACCTCTTTTGTTGTCTAAGCTATTGCAACCGAATTCAACATTTATTCATTTGATATAGCCGTACATGATTTGTGAAAGTTTGGTCCGGATCGGATCACTATCTCATATAGCTGCCATACAAACGACCGATATGAAAACAAGTCTTTGTGTGGAAACCTCTTTTGTTTTCTAAGCTATTGCAACCGAATTCAACATTTATTCATATGACATAGCCATACACGATTTGTGAAAGGTTGGTCCGGATCGTATCACTATCTCATATAGCTGCCATACAAACGACCGATATGAAAACAAGTCTTTGTATGGAATCCTTTTTTGTTTTCTAAGCTATTGCAACCGAATTTAACATTTATTTATGTGACATAGCCATACACGAATTGTGAAAGTTCGGTCCGGATCGGATTACTATATCATATAGCTGCCATACAAACGACCGATATGAAAACAAGTCTTTGTATGGCAACCATTTTTATATTCCAAGCTATTGCAACCGAATTCAACATTTATTTATTTGATATAGCCATACACGATTTGTGAAAGTTTGGTCCGGATCGGATTACTAAATCATATAGCTGCCATACAAACGACCGATATGTAAACAAGTCTTTGTATGGAAACCTCTTTTGTTGTCTAAGCTATTGCAACCGAATTCAACATTTATTCATATGACATAGCCATACACGAATTGTGAAAGTTTGGTCCGATCGTATCACTATCTCATTTAGCTGCCATACAAACTACCAATATGAAAACAAGTCTTTGTATAGGAACCTTTTTTGTATTCCAAGCTATTGCAACCGAATTTAACATTTATTTATGTGATATAGCTATACACGAATTGTGAAAGTTCGGTCCGGATCGGATTACTATATCATATAGCTGCCATACAAACGACCGATATGAAAACAAGTCTTTGTATAGAAACCTCTTTTGTTGTCTAAGCTATTGCAACCGAATTCAACATTTATTCATTTGATATAGCCGTACATGATTTGTGAAAGTTTGGTCCGGATCGGATCACTATCTCATATAGCTGCCATACAAACGACCGATATGAAAACAAGTCTTTGTGTGGAAACCTCTTTTGTTTTCTAAGCTATTGCAACCGAATTCAACATTTATTCAAATGACATAGCCATACACGATTTGTGAAAGGTTGGTCCGGATCGTATCACTATCTCATATAGCTGCCATACAAACGACCGATATGAAAACAAGTCTTTGTATGGAATCCTTTTTTGTTTTCTAAGCTATTGCAACCGAATTCAACATTTATTTATGTGACATAGCCATACACGATTTGTGAAAGGTTGGTCCGGATCGGATCACTATCTCATATAGCTGATATACAAACGACCAATATGAAAACAAGTCTTTGTATGGGAACCTTTTTTGTATTCCAAGGTATTGCAACCGAATTCAACATTTATTCATTTGACATAGCCATACACGATTTGGTGAAAGTTTGATCCGGATCGGATTACTATATCATATAGCTGCCATACAAACGACCGATATGAAAACAAGTCTTTGTATGGAAACGTCTTTTGTTTTCTAAGCTATTGCAACCGAATTCAACATTTATTTATTTGATATAGCCGTAAATGATTTGTGAAAGTTTGGTCCGGATCGGATCAC
Source organism: Drosophila merina (assembly GCA_035047645.1). Taxonomy (NCBI): domain Eukaryota; kingdom Metazoa; phylum Arthropoda; class Insecta; order Diptera; family Drosophilidae; genus Drosophila; species Drosophila merina. The sequence goes on along the minus strand of JAWNPH010000020.1, from coordinate 997,882 downwards.
TATCTCATATAGCTGATATACAAACGACCAATATGAAAACAAGTCTTTGTATGGGAACCTTTTTTGTATTCCAAGCTATTGCAACCGAATTCAACATTTATTTATTTGACATAGCCATACACGATTTGTGAAAGTTTGATCCGGATCGGATCACTATCTCATATAGCTGCCATACAAACGACCGATATGAAAACAAGTCTTTGTATGGAAACCTCTTTTGTTTTCTAAGCTATTGCAACCGAATTCAACATTTATTTATTTGATATAGCCATACACGATTTGTGAAAGGTTGGTCCGGATCGTATCACTATCTCATTTAGCTGCCATACAAACGACCGATATGAAAACAAGTCTTTGTATGGAAACCTTTTTTGTTTTCTAAGCTATTGCAACCGAATTCAACATTTATTCATATGACATAGCCATACACGATTTGTGAAAGGTTGGTCCGGATCGTATCACTATCTCATATAGCTGCCATAGAAACTACCGATATGAAAACAAGTCTTTGTATGGAAACCTCTTTTGTTTTCTAAGCTATTGCAACCGAATTCAACATTTATTCATATGACATAGCCATACACGATTTGTGAAAGTTTGGTCCGGATCGTATCACTATCTCATTTAGCTGCCATACAAACGACCAATATGAAAACAAGTCTTTGAATGGGAACCTTTTTTGTATTCCAAGCTATTGCAACCGAATTTAACATTTATTTATTTGGCATAGCCATACACGATTTGTGAAAGTTTGACCCGGATCGGATCACTATCTCATATAGCTGCCATACAAACGACCGACATGAAAACAAGTCTTTGTAAGGAAACCTCTTTTGTTTTCTAAGCTATTGCAACCGAATTCAACATTTATTCATATGACATAGCCATACACGATTTGTAAAAGTTTGGTCCGGATCGTATCACTATCTCATTTAGCTGCCATACAAACTACCGATATGAAAACAAGTCTTTGTATGGAAACCTCTTTTGTATTCCAAGGTATTGCAACCGAATTCAACATTTATTCATTTGACATAGCCATACACGAATTGTGAAAGTTCGGTCCGGATCGGATTACTATATCATATAGCTGATATACAAACGACCAATATGTAAACAAGTCTTTGTATGGGAACCTTTTTTGTATTCCAAGCTATTGCAACCGAATTCAACGTTTATTCATTTGACATAGCCATACACGATTTGTGAAAGTTTGATCCGGATCGGATTACTATCTCATATAGCTGATATACAAACGACCAATATGAAAACAAGTCTTTGTATGGGAACCTTTTTTGTATTCCAAGCTATTGCAACCGAATTCAACGTTTATTCATTTGACATAGCCATACACGATTTGTGAAAGTTTGGTCCGGATCGGATCACTATCTCATATAGCTGATATACAAACGACCAATATGAAAACAAGTCTTTGTATGGGAACCTTTTTTGTATTCCAAGCTATTGCAACCGAATTCAACATTTATTTATGTGACATAGCCATACACGATTTGTGAAAGTTCGGTCCGGATCGGATTACTATATCATATAGCTGCCATACAAACGACCGATATGAAAACAAGTCTTTGTATGGAAACTTTTTTTGTTGTCTAAGCTATTGCAACCGAATTCAACATTTATTTATTTGATATAGCCGTACATGATTTGTGAAAGTTTGGTCCGGATCGGATCACTATCTGATATATCTGATATACAAACGACCAATATGAAAACAAGTCTTTGTATGGGAACCTTTTTTGTATTCCAAGCTATTGCAACCGAATTCAACGTTTATTCATTTGACATAGCCATACCCGATTTTTGAAAGTTTGATCCGGATCGGATTACTATATCATATAGCTGCCATACAAACGACCGATATGAAAACAAGTCTTTGTATGGAAACCTCTTTGATTTCTAAGCTATTGCAACCGAATTCAACATTTATTCATATGACATAGCCATACACGATTTGCGAAAGGTTGGTCCGGATCGTATTACTATCTCATATAGCTGCCATACAAACTACCGATATGAAAACAAGTCTTTGTAAGGAAACCTCTTTTGTTTTCTAAGCTATTGCAACCGAATTCAACATTTATTTATGTGACAAAGCCATACACGATTTATGAAAGGTTGGTCCGGATCGGATCACTATCTCATATAGCTGCCATACAAACTACCGATATGAAAACAAGTCTTTGTATGGAAACCTCTTTGTTTTCTAAGCTATTGCAATCGAATTCAACATTTATTCATTTGATATAGCCGTACATGATTTGTGAAAGTTTGGTCCGGATCGGATCACTATCTCATATAGCTGATAGACAAACGACCAATATGAAAACAAGTCTTTGAATGGGAACCTTTTTTGTATTCCAAGCTATTGCAACCGAGTTCAACATTTATTTATTTGATATAGCCATACACGATTTGTGAAAGTTTTATTCAGATCGGATTACTATATCATATAGCTGCCATACAAACGACCGATATGAAAACAAGTCTTTGTATGGAAACCTCTTTTGTTTTCTAAGCTATTGCAATCGAATTCAACATTTATTCATTTGATATAGCCGTACATGATTTGTGAAAGTTTGGTCCGGATCGGATCACTATCTCATATAGCTGATAGACAAACGACCAATATGAAAACAAGTCTTTGAATGGGAACCTTTTTGTATTCCAAGCTATTGCAACCGAAATCAAAATTTATTTATTTGACATAGCCATACACGATTTGTGAAAGTTTGATCCGGATCGGATTACTATATCATATAGCTGCCATACAAACGACCGATATGAAAACAAGTCTTTGTATGGAAACCTCTTTTGTTTTCTAAGCTATTGCAACCGAATTCAACATTTATTCATATGACATAGCCATACACGATTTGTGAAAGTTTGGTCCGGATCGTATCACTATCTCATTTAGCTGCCATACAAACTACCGATATGAAAACAAGTCTTTGTAAGGAAACCTCTTTTGTTTTCTAAGCTATTGCAACCGAATTCAACATTTATTTATGTGACAAAGCCATACACGATTTAGGAAAGGTTGGTCCGGATCGGATCACTATCTCATATAGCTGCCATACAAACGACCGATTTGAAAACAAGTCTTTGTATGGAAACCTCTTTTGTTTTTTAAGCTATTGCAACCGAATTCAACATTTATTCATATGACATAGCCATACACGATTTGTGAAAGTTTGGTCCGGATCGTATCACTATCTCATTTAGCTGCCATACAAACTACCGATATGAAAACAAGTCTTTGTAAGGAAACCTCTTTTGTTTTCTAAGCTATTGCAACCGAATTCAACATTTATTTATGTGACAAAGCCATACACGATTTAGGAAAGGTTGGTCCGGATCGGATCACTATCTCATATAGCTGCCATACAAACTACCGATATGAAAACAAGTCTTTGTATGGAAACCTCTTTTGTTTTCTAAGCTATTGCAACCGAATTCAACATTTATTCATATGACATAGCCATACACGATTTGTGAAAGTTTGGTCCGGATCGTATCACTATCTCATTTAGCTGCCATACAAACTACCGATATGAAAACAAGTCTTTGTAAGGAAACCTCTTTTGTTTTCTAAGCTATTGCAACCGAATTCAACATTTATTTATGTGACAAAGCCATACACGATTTAGGAAAGGTTGGTCCGGATCGGATCACTATCTCATATAGCTGCCATACAAACTACCGATATGAAAACAAGTCTTTGTATGGAAACCTCTTTTGTTTTCTAAGCTATTGCAATCGAATTCAACATTTATTCATTTGATATAGCCGTACATGATTTGTGAAAGTTTGGTCCGGATCGGATCACTATCTCATATAGCTGATATACAAACGACCAATATGAAAACAAGTCTTTGAATGGGAACCTTTTTTGTATTCCAAGCTATTGCAACCGAAATCAACATTTATTTATTTGACATAGCCATACACGATTTGTGAAAGTTTGATCGGGATCGGATTACTATATCATATAGCTGCCATACAAACGACCGATATGAAAACAAGTCTTTGTATGGAAACCTCTTTTGTTTTCTAAGCTATTGCAACCGAATTCAACATTTATTCATATGACATAGCCATACACGATTTGTGCCATACAAACTACCGATATGAAAACAACTCTTTGTAAGGAAACCTCTTTTGTTTTCTAAGCTATTGCAACCGAATTCAACATTTATTTATGTGACAAAGCCATACACGATTTACGAAAGGTTGGTCCGGATCGGATCACTATCTCATATAGCTGCCATACAAACTACCGATATGAAAACAAGTCTTTGTATGGAAACATTTTTTGTTTTCTAAGCTATTGCAACCGAATTCAACATTTATTTATTTGACGTAGCCATACACGATTCGTGAAAGTTTGATCCGGATCGGATTACAATATCATATAGCTGCTATACAAACCACCGATATGAAAACAAGTCTTTGTATGGAAACCTTTTATGTTTTCTAAGCTATTGCAACTGAATTCTACATTTATTTATGTGACATAGCCATACACGATTAGTGAAAGTTTGGTCCGGATCGGATCACTATCTCATATAGCTGATATACAAACGACCAATATGAAAACAAGTCTTTGTATAGGAACCTTTTTTGTATTCCAAGCTATTGCAACCGAATTCAACATTTATTTATGTGACATAGCCATACACGAATTGTGAAAGTTCGGTCCGGATCGGATTACTATATCATATAGCTGCCATACAAACGACCGATATGAAAACAAGTCTTTGTATGGAAACCTCTTTTGTTGTCTAAGCTATTGCAACCGAATTCAACATTTATTCATTTGATATAGCCGTACATGATTTGTGAAAGTTTGGTCCGGATCGGATCACTATCTCATATAGCTGATATACAAACGACCAATATGTAAACAAGTCTTTGTATGGGAACCTTTTTTGTATTCCAAGCTATTGCAACCGAATTCAACGTTTATTCATTTGACATAGCCATACACGATTTGTGAAAGTTTGATCCGGATCGGATTACTATATCATATAGCTGCCATACAAACGACCGATATGAAAACAAGTCTTTGTATGGAAACCTCTTTTGTTTTCTAAGCTATTGCAACCGAATTCAACATTTATTTATGTGACATAGCCATACACGATTTGTGAAAGGTTGGTCCGGATCGGATCACTATCTCATATAGCTGATTTACAAACGACCAATATGAAAACAAGTCTTTGTATGGGAACCTTTTTGTATTCCAAGGTATTGCAACCGAATTCAACATTTATTCATTTGAAATAGCCATACACGATTTGTGAAAGTTTGATCCGGATCGGATTACTATATCATATAGCTGCCATACAAACGACCGATATGAAAACAAGTCTTTGTATGGAAACCTCTTTTGTTTTCTAAGCTATTGCAACCGAATTCAAGATTTATTTATTTGATATAGCCGTACATGATTTGTGAAAGTTTGATCCGGATCGGATCACTATCTCATATAGCTGATATACAAACGACCAATATGAAAACAAGTCTTTGTATGGCAACCTTTTTTATATTCCAAGCTATTGCAACCGAGTTCAACATTTATTTATTTGATATAGCCATACACGATTTGTGAAAGTTTGGTCCGGATCGGATTACTATATCATATAGCTGCCATACAAACGACCGATATGAAAACAAGTCTTTGTATGGAAACCTCTTTTGTTTTCTAAGCTATTGCAACCGAATTCAACATTTATTCATTTCATATAGCCGTACATGATTTGTGAAAGTTTGGTCCGGATCGGATCACTATCTCATATAGCTGATATACAAACGACCAATATGAAAACAAGTCTTTGAATGGGAACCTTTTTTGTATTCCAAGCTTTTGCAACCGAAATCAACATTTATTTATTTGACATAGCCATACACGATTTGTGAAAGTTTGATCCGGATCGGATTACTATATCATATAGCTGCCATACAAACGACCGATATGAAAACAAGTCTTTGTATGGAAACCTCTTTTGTTTTCTAAGCTATTGCAAACAAATGCAACATTTATTCATATGACATAGCCATACACGATTTATGAAAGGTTGGTCCGGATCGGATCACTATCTCATATAGCTGCCATACAATCTACCGATATGAAAACAAGTCTTTGTATGGAAACATTTTTTGTTTTCTAAGCTATTGCAACCGAATTCAACATTTATTTATTTGACGTAGCCATACACGATTCGTGAAAGTTTGATCCGGATCGGATTACAATATCCTATAGCTGCTATACAAACCACCGATATGAAAACAAGTCTTTGTATGGAAACCTCTTTTGTTTTCTAAGCTATTGCAACCAAATTCAACATTTATTCATATGACACAGCCATACACGATTAGTGAAAGTTTGGTCCGGATCGGATCACTATCTCATATAGCTGATATACAAACGACCAATATGAAAACAAGTCTTTGTATGGGAACCTTTTTTGTATTCCTAGCTATTGCAACCGAATTCAACATTTATTTATGTGACATAGCCATACACGAATTGTGAAAGTTCGGTCCGGATCGGATTACTATATCATATAGCTGCCATACAAACGACCGATATGAAAACAAGTCTTTGTATGGAAACCTCTTTTGTTGTCTAAGCTATTGCAACCGAATTCAACATTTATTCATTTGATATAGCCGTACATGATTTGTGAAAGTTTGGTCCGGATCGGATCACTATCTCATATAGCTGATATACAAACGACCAATATGTAAACAAGTCTTTGTATGGGAACCTTTTTTGTATTCCAAGCTATTGCAACCGAATTCAACGTTTATTCATTTGACATAGCCATACACGATTTGTGAAAGTTTGATCCGGATCGGATTACTATATCATATAGCTGCCATACAAACGACCGATATGAAAACAAGTCTTTGTATGGAAACCTCTTTTGTTTTCTAAGCTATTGCAACCGAATTCAACATTTATTCATATGACATAGCCATACACGATTTGTGAAAGGTTGGTCGGGACGGTCACTATCTCATATAGCTGCCATACAAACTACCGATATGAAAACAAGTCTTTGTATGGAAACCTTTTTTGTTTTCTAAGCTATTGCAACCGAATTCAACATTTATTTATGTGACATAGCCATACACGATTTGTGAAAGGTTGGTCCGGATCGGATCACTATCTCATATAGCTGATTTACAAACGACCAATATGAAAACAAGTCTTTGTATGGGAACCTTTTTTGTATTCCAAGGTATTGCAACCGAATTCAACATTTATTCATTTGACATAGCCATACACGATTTGTGAAAGTTTGATCCGGATCGGATTACTATATCATATAGCTGCCATACAAACGACCGATATGAAAACAAGTCTTTGTATGGAAACCTCTTTTGTTTTCTAAGCTATTGCAACCGAATTCAAGATTTATTTATTTGATATAGCCGTACATGATTTGTGAAAGTTTGGTCCGGATCGGATCACTATCTCATATAGCTGATATACAAACGACCAATATGAAAACAAGTCTTTGTATGGCAACCTTTTTTATATTCCAAGCTATTGCAACCGAATTCAACATTTATTTATTTGATATAGCCATACACGATTTGTGAAAGTTTGGTCCGGATCGGATTACTATATCATATAGCTGCCATACAAACGACCGATATGAAAACAAGTCTTTGTATGGAAACCTCTTTTGTTTTCTAAGCTATTGCAACCGAATTCAACATTTATTCATTTCATATAGCCGTACATGATTTGTGAAAGTTTGGTCCGGATCGGATCACTATCTCATATAGCTGATATACAAACGACCAATATGAAAACAAGTCTTTGAATGGGAACCTTTTTTGTATTCCAAGCTTTTGCAACCGAAATCAACATTTATTTATTTGACATAGCCATACACGATTTGTGAAAGTTTGATCCGGATCGGATTACTATATCATGTAGCTGCCATACAAACGACCGATATGAAAACAAGTATTTGTATAGAAACCTCTTTTGTTGTCTAAGCTATTGCAACCGAATTCAATGGGAACCTTTTTTGTATTCCAAGCTTTTGCAACCGAAATCAACATTTATTTATTTGACATAGCCATACACGATTTGTGAAAGTTTGATCCGGATCGGATTACTATATCATATAGCTGCCATACAAACGACCGATATGAAAACAAGTCTTTGTATGGAAACCTCTTTGTTTTCTAAGCTATTGGAACCGAATTCAACATTTATTCATTTGATATAGCCGTACATGATTTGTGAAAGTTTGGTCCGGATCGGATCACTATCTCATATAGCTGATATACAAATGACCAATATGTAAACAAGTCTTTGTATGGGAACCTTTTTTGTATTCCAAGCTATTGCAACCGAATTCAACGTTTATTCATTTGACATAGCCATACACGATTTGTGAAAGTTTGATCCGGATCGGATTACTATATCATATAGCTGCCATACAAACGACCGATATGAAAACAAGTCTTTGTATGGAAACCTCTTTTGTTTTCTAAGCTATTGCAACCGAATTCAACATTTATTCATATGACATAGCCATACACGATTTGTGAAAGGTTGGTCGGGACGGTCACTATCTCATATAGCTGCCATACAAACTACCGATATGAAAACAAGTCTTTGTATGGAAACCTTTTTTGTTTTCTAAGCTATTGCAACCGAATTCAACATTTATTTATGTGACATAGCCATACACGATTTGTGAAAGGTTGGTCCGGATCGGATCACTATCTCATATAGCTGATTTACAAACGACCAATATGAAAACAAGTCTTTGTATGGGAACCTTTTTTGTATTCCAAGGTATTGCAACCGAATTCAACATTTATTCATTTGACATAGCCATACACGATTTGTGAAAGTTTGATCCGGATCGGATTACTATATCATATAGCTGCCATACAAACGACCGATATGAAAACAAGTCTTTGTATGGAAACCTCTTTTGTTTTCTAAGCTATTGCAACCGAATTCAAGATTTATTTATTTGATATAGCCGTACATGATTTGTGAAAGTTTGATCCGGATCGGATCACTATCTCATATAGCTGATATACAAACGACCAATATGAAAACAAGTCTTTGTATGGCAACCTTTTTTATATTCCAAGCTATTGCAACCGAATTCAACATTTATTTATTTGATATAGCCATACACGATTTGTGAAAGTTTGGTCCGGATCGGATTACTATATCATATAGCTGCCATACAAACGACCGATATGAAAACAAGTCTTTGTATGGAAACCTCTTTTGTTTTCTAAGCTATTGCAACCGAATTCAACATTTATTCATTTCATATAGCCGTACATGATTTGTGAAAGTTTGGTCCGGATCGGATCACTATCTCATATAGCTGATATACAAACGACCAATATGAAAACAAGTCTTTGAATGGGAACCTTTTTTGTATTCCAAGCTTTTGCAACCGAAATCAACATTTATTTATTTGACATAGCCATACACGATTTGTGAAAGTTTGATCCGGATCGGATTACTATATCATATAGCTGCCATACAAACGACCGATATGAAAACAAGTCTTTGTATGGAAACCTCTTTTGTTTTCTAAGCTATTGCAAACAAATGCAACATTTATTCATATGACATAGCCATACACGATTTATGAAAGGTTGGTCCGGATCGGATCACTATCTCATATAGCTGCCATACAATCTACCGATATGAAAACAAGTCTTTGTATGGAAACATTTTTTGTTTTCTAAGCTATTGCAACCGAATTCAACATTTATTTATTTGACGTAGCCATACACGATTCGTGAAAGTTTGATCCGGATCGGATTACAATATCCTATAGCTGCTATACAAACCACCGATATGAAAACAAGTCTTTGTATGGAAACCTCTTTGTTTTCTAAGCTATTGCAACCAAATTCAACATTTATTCATATGACACAGCCATACACGATTAGTGAAAGTTTGGTCCGGATCGGATCACTATCTCATATAGCTGATATACAAACGACCAATATGAAAACAAGTCTTTGTATGGGAACCTTTTTTGTATTCCTAGCTATTGCAACCGAATTCAACATTTATTTATGTGACATAGCCATACACGAATTGTGAAAGTTCGGTCCGGATCGGATTACTATATCATATAGCTGCCATACAAACGACCGATATGAAAACAAGTCTTTGTATGGAAACCTCTTTTGTTGTCTAAGCTATTGCAACCGAATTCAACATTTATTCATTTGATATAGCCGTACATGATTTGTGAAAGTTTGGTCCGGATCGGATCACTATCTCATATAGCTGATATACAAACGACCAATATGTAAACAAGTCTTTGTATGGGAACCTTTTTTTGTATTCCAAGCTATTGCAACCGAATTCAACGTTTATTCATTTGACATAGCCATACACGATTTGTGAAAGTTTGATCCGGATCGGATTACTATATCATATAGCTGCCATACAAACGACCGATATGAAAACAAGTCTTTGTATGGAAACCTCTTTTGTTTTCTAAGCTATTGCAACCGAATTCAACATTTATTCATATGACATAGCCATACACGATTTGTGAAAGGTTGGTCGGGACGGTCACTATCTCATATAGCTGCCATACAAACTACCGATATGAAAACAAGTCTTTGTATGGAAACCTTTTTTGTTTTCTAAGCTATTGCAACCGAATTCAACATTTATTTATGTGACATAGCCATACACGATTTGTGAAAGGTTGGTCCGGATCGGATCACTATCTCATATAGCTGATTTACAAACGACCAATATGAAAACAAGTCTTTGTATGGGAACCTTTTTTGTATTCCAAGGTATTGCAACCGAATTCAACATTTATTCATTTGACATAGCCATACACGATTTGTGAAAGTTTGATCCGGATCGGATTACTATATCATATAGCTGCCATACAAACGACCGATATGAAAACAAGTCTTTGTATGGAAACCTCTTTTGTTTTCTAAGCTATTGCAACCGAATTCAAGATTTATTTATTTGATATAGCCGTACATGATTTGTGAAAGTTTGGTCCGGATCGGATCACTATCTCATATAGCTGATATACAAACGACCAATATGAAAACAAGTCTTTGTATGGCAACCTTTTTTATATTCCAAGCTATTGCAACCGAATTCAACATTTATTTATTTGATATAGCCATACACGATTTGTGAAAGTTTGGTCCGGATCGGATTACTATATCATATAGCTGCCATACAAACGACCGATATGAAAACAAGTCTTTGTATGGAAACCTCTTTTGTTTTCTAAGCTATTGCAACCGAATTCAACATTTATTCATTTCATATAGCCGTACATGATTTGTGAAAGTTTGGTCCGGATCGGATCACTATCTCATATAGCTGATATACAAACGACCAATATGAAAACAAGTCTTTGAATGGGAACCTTTTTTGTATTCCAAGCTTTTGCAACCGAAATCAACATTTATTTATTTGACATAGCCATACACGATTTGTGAAAGTTTGATCCGGATCGGATTACTATATCATGTAGCTGCCATACAAACGACCGATATGAAAACAAGTATTTGTATAGAAACCTCTTTTGTTGTCTAAGCTATTGCAACCGAATTCAATGGGAACCTTTTTTGTATTCCAAGCTTTTGCAACCGAAATCAACATTTATTTATTTGACATAGCCATACACGATTTGTGAAAGTTTGATCCGGATCGGATTACTATATCATATAGCTGCCATACAAACGACCGATATGAAAACAAGTCTTTGTATGGAAACCTCTTTTGTTTTCTAAGCTATTGGAACCGAATTCAACATTTATTCATTTGATATAGCCGTACATGATTTGTGAAAGTTTGGTCCGGATCGGATCACTATCTCATATAGCTGATATACAAATGACCAATATGTAAACAAGTCTTTGTATGGGAACCTTTTTTGTATTCCAAGCTATTGCAACCGAATTCAACGTTTATTCATTTGACATAGCCATACACGATTTGTGAAAGTTTGATCCGGATCGGATTACTATATCATATAGCTGCCATACAAACGACCGATATGAAAACAAGTCTTTGTATGGAAACCTCTTTTGTTTTCTAAGCTATTGCAACCGAATTCAACATTTATTCATATGACATAGCCATACACGATTTGTGAAAGGTTGGTCGGGACGGTCACTATCTCATATAGCTGCCATACAAACTACCGATATGAAAACAAGTCTTTGTATGGAAACCTTTTTGTTTTCTAAGCTATTGCAACCGAATTCAACATTTATTTATGTGACATAGCCATACACGATTTGTGAAAGGTTGGTCCGGATCGGATCACTATCTCATATAGCTGATTTACAAACGACCAATATGAAAACAAGTCTTTGTATGGGAACCTTTTTTGTATTCCAAGGTATTGCAACCGAATTCAACATTTATTCATTTGACATAGCCATACACGATTTGTGAAAGTTTGATCCGGATCGGATTACTATATCATATAGCTGCCATACAAACGACCGATATGAAAACAAGTCTTTGTATGGAAACCTCTTTGTTTTCTAAGCTATTGCAACCGAATTCAAGATTTATTTATTTGATATAGCCGTACATGATTTGTGAAAGTTTGGTCCGGATCGGATCACTATCTCATATAGCTGATATACAAACGACCAATATGAAAACAAGTCTTTGTATGGCAACCTTTTTTATATTCCAAGCTATTGCAACCGAATTCAACATTTATTTATTTGATACAGCCATACACGATTTGTAAAAGTTTGGTCCGGATCGGATTACTATATCATATAGCTGCCATACAAACGACCGATATGAAAACAAGTCTTTGTATGGAAACCTCTTTTGTTTTCTAAGCTATTGCAACCGAATTCAACATTTATTCATTTCATATAGCCGTACATGATTTGTGAAAGTTTGGTCCGGATCGGATCACTATCTCATATAGCTGATATACAAACGACCAATATGAAAACAAGTCTTTGAATGGGAACCTTTTTTGTATTCCAAGCTTTTGCAACCGAAATCAACATTTATTTATTTGACATAGCCATACACGATTTGTGAAAGTTTGATCAGGATCGGATTACTATATCATGTAGATGCCATACAAACGACCGATATGAAAACAAGTATTTGTATAGAAACCTCTTTTGTTGTCTAAGCTATTGCAACCGAATTCAATGGGAACCTTTTTTGTATTCCAAGCTTTTGCAACCGAAATCAACATTTATTAATTTGACATAGCCATACACGATTTGTGAAAGTTTGATCCGGATCGGATTACTATATCATATAGCTGCCATACAAACGACCGATATGAAAACAAGTCTTTGTATGGAAACCTCTTTTGTTTTCTAAGCTATTGGAACCAAATTCAACATTTATCATATAGCTGCCATACAAACTACCGATATGAAAACAAGTCTTTGTATGGAAACCTTTTTTGTTTTCTAAGCTATTGCAACCGAATTCAACATTTATTTATGTGACATAGCCATACATGATTTGTGAAAGGTTGGTCCGGATCGGATCACTATCTCATATAGCTGATTTACAAACGACCAATATGAAAACAAGTCTTTGTATGGGAACCTTTTTTGTATTCCAAGGTATTGCAACCGAATTCAACATTTATTCATTTGACATAGCCATACACGATTTGTGAAAGTTTGATCCGGATCGGATTACTATATCATATAGCTGCCATACAAACGACCGATATGAAAACAAGTCTTTGTATGGAAACCTCTTTTGTTTTCTAAGCTATTGCAACCGAATTCAAGATTTATTTATTTGATATAGCCGTACATGATTTGTGAAAGTTTGGTCCGGATCGGATCACTATCTCATATAGCTGATATACAAACGACCAATATGAAAACAAGTCTTTGTATGGCAACCTTTTTTATATTCCAAGCTATTGAAACCGAATTCAACATTTATTTATTCGATATAGCCATACACGATTTGTGAAAGTTTGGTCCGGATCGGATTACTATATCATATAGCTGCCATACAAACGACCGATATGAAAACAAGTCTTTGTATGGAAACCTCTTTTGTTTTCTAAGCTATTGCAACCGAATTCAACATTTATTCATTTCATATAGCCGTACATGATTTGTGAAAGTTTGGTCCGGATCGGATCACTATCTCATATAGCTGATATACAAACGACCAATATGAAAACAAGTCTTTGAATGGGAACCTTTTTTGTATTCCAAGCTTTTGCAACCGAAATCAACATTTATTTATTTGACATAGCCATACACGATTTGTGAAAGTTTGATCCGGATCGGATTACTATATCATGTAGCTGCCATACAAACGACCGATATGAAAACAAGTATTTGTATAGAAACCTCTTTTGTTGTCTAAGCTATTGCAACCGAATTCAATGGGAACCTTTTTTGTATTCCAAGCTTTTGCAACCGAAATCAACATTTATTTATTTGACATAGCCATACACGATTTGTGAAAGTTTGATCCGGATCGGATTACTATATCATATAGCTGCCATACAAACGACCGATATGAAAACAAGTCTTTGTATGGAAACCTCTTTTGTTTTCTAAGCTATTGGAACCAAATTCAACATTTATTCATATGACATAGCCATACACGATTTATGAAAGGTTGGTCCGGATCGGATCACTATCTCATGTAGCTGCCATACAAACTACCGATATGAAAACAAGTCTTTGTATGGAAATATTTTTTGTTTTCTAAGCTATTGCAACCGAATTCAACATTTATTTATTTGACGTAGCCATACACGATTCGTGAAAGTTTGATCCGGATCGGATTACAATATCATATAGCTGCTATACAAACCACCGATATGAAAACAAGTCTTTGTATGGAAACCTTTTATGTTTTCTAAGCTATTGCAACCGAATTCTACATTTATTTATGTGACATAGCCATACACGATTAGTGAAAGTTTGGTCCGGATCGGATCACTATCTCATATAGCTGATATACAAACGACCAATATGAAAACAAGTCTTTGTATGGGAACCTTTTTTGTATTCCAAGCTATTGCAACCGAATTCAACATTTATTTATGTGACATAGCCATACACGAATTGTGAAAGTTCGGTCCGGATCGGATTACTATATCATATAGCTGCCATACAAACGACCGATATGAAAACAAGTCTTTGTATGGAAACCTCTTTTGTTGTCTAAGCTATTGCAACCGAATTCAACATTTATTCATTTGATATAGTCGTACATGATTTGTGAAAGTTTGGTCCGGATCGGATCACTATCTCATATAGCTGATATACAAACGACCAATATGTAAACAAGTCTTTGTATGGGAACCTTTTTGTATTCCAAGCTATTGCAACCGAATTCAACGTTTATTCATTTGACATAGCCATACACGATTTGTGAAAGTTTGATCCGGATCGGATTACTATATCATATAGGTGCCATACAAACGACCGATATGAAAACAAGTCTTTGTATGGAAACCTCTTTTGTTTTCTAAGCTATTGCAACCGAATTCAACATTTATTCATATGACATAGCCATACACGATTTGTGAAAGGTTGGTCGGGACGGTCACTATCTCATATAGCTGCCATACAAACTACCGATATGAAAACAAGTCTTTGTATGGAAACCTTTTTGTTTTCTAAGCTATTGCAACCGAATTCAACATTTATTTATGTGACATAGCCATACACGATTTGTGAAAGGTTGGTCCGGATCGGATCACTATCTCATACAGCTGATTTACAAACGACCAATATGAAAACAAGTCTTTGTATGGGAACCTTTTTTGTATTCCAAGGTATTGCAACCGAATTTAACATTTATTCATTTAATATAGCCATACACGATTTGTGAAAGTTTGATCCGGATCGGATTACTATATCATGTAGCTGCCATACAAACGACCGATATGAAAACAAGTCTTTGTATGGAAACCTCTTTTGTTTTCTAAGCTATTGCAACCGAATTCAACATTTATTCATTTCATATAGCCGTACATGATTTGTGAAAGTTTGGTCCGGATCGGATCACTATCTCATATAGCTGATATACAAACGACCAATATGAAAACAAGTCTTTGAATGGGAACCTTTTTTGTATTCCAAGCTTTTGCAACCGAAATCAACATTTATTTATTTGACATAGCCATACACGATTTGTGAAAGTTTGATCCGGATCGGATTACTATATCATGTAGCTGCCATACAAACGACCGATATGAAAACAAGTATTTGTATAGAAACCTCTTTTGTTGTCTAAGCTATTGCAACCGAATTCAATGGGAACCTTTTTTGTATTCCAAGCTTTTGCAACCGAAATCAACATTTATTTATTTGACATAGCCATACACGATTTGTGAAAGTTTGATCCGGATCGGATTACTATATCATATAGCTGCCATACAAACGACCGATATGAAAACAAGTCTTTGTATGGAAACCTCTTTTGTTTTCTAAGCTATTGGAACCAAATTCAACATTTATCATATAGCTGCCATACAAACTACCGATATGAAAACAAGTCTTTGTATGGAAACCTTTTTTGTTTTCTAAGCTATTGCAACCGAATTCAACATTTATTTATGTGACATAGCCATACACGATTTGTGAAAGGTTGGTCCGGATCGGATCACTATCTCATATAGCTGATTTACAAACGACCAATATGAAAACAAGTCTTTGTATGGGAACCTTTTTTGTATTCCAAGGTATTGCAACCGAATTCAACATTTATTCATTTGACATAGCCATACACGATTTGTGAAAGTTTGATCCGGATCGGATTACTATATCATATAGCTGCCATACAAACGACCGATATGAAAACAAGTCTTTGTATGGAAACCTCTTTTGTTTTCTAAGCTATTGCAACCGAATTCAAGATTTATTTATTTGATATAGCCGTACATGATTTGTGAAAGTTTGGTCCGGATCGGATCACTATCTCATATAGCTGATATACAAATGACCAATATGAAAACAAGTCTTTGTATGGCAACCTTTTTTATATTCCAAGCTATTGAAACCGAATTCAACATTTATTTATTCGATATAGCCATACACGATTTGTGAAAGTTTGGTCCGGATCGGATTACTATATCATATAGCTGCCATACAAACGACCGATATGAAAACAAGTCTTTGTATGGAAACCTCTTTTGTTTTCTAAGCTATTGCAACCGAATTCAACATTTATTCATTTCATATAGCCGTACATGATTTGTGAAAGTTTGGTCCGGATCGGATCACTATCTCATATAGCTGATATACAAACGACCAATATGAAAACAAGTCTTTGAATGGGAACCTTTTTTGTATTCCAAGCTTTTGCAACCGAAATCAACATTTATTTGTTTGACATAGCCATACACGATTTGTGAAAGTTTGATCCGGATCGGATTACTATATCATGTAGCTGCCATACAAACGACCGATCTGAAAACAAGTATTTGTATAGAAACCTCTTTTGTTGTCTAAGCTATTGCAACCGAATTCAATGGGAACCTTTTTTGTATTCCAAGCTTTTGCAACCGAAATCAACATTTATTTATTTGACATAGCCATACACGATTTGTGAAAGTTTGATCCGGATCGGATTACTATATCATATAGCTGCCATACAAACGACCGATATGAAAACAAGTCTTTGTATGGAAACCTCTTTTGTTTTCTAAGCTATTGGAACCAAATTCAACATTTATTCATATGACATAGCCATACACGATTTATGAAAGGTTGGTCCGGATCGGATCACTATCTCATATAGCTGCCATACAAACTACCGATATGAAAACAAGTCTTTGTATGGAAATATTTTTTGTTTTCTAAGCTATTGCAACCGAATTCAACATTTATTTATTTGACGTAGCCATACACGATTCGTGAAAGTTTGATCCGGATCGGATTACAATATCATATAGCTGCTATACAAACCACCGATATGAAAACAAGTCTTTGTATGGAAACCTTTTATGTTTTCTAAGCTATTGCAACCGAATTCTACATTTATTTATGTGACATAGCCATACACGATTAGTGAAAGTTTGGTCCGGATCGGATCACTATCTCATATAGCTGATATACAAACGACCAATATGAAAACAAGTCTTTGTATGGGAACCTTTTTTGTATTCCAAGCTATTGCAACCGAATTCAACATTTATTTATGTGACATAGCCATACACGAATTGTGAAAGTTCGGTCCGGATCGGATTACTATATCATATAGCTGCCATACAAACGACCGATATGAAAACAAGTCTTTGTATGGAAACCTCTTTTGTTGTCTAAGCTATTGCAACCGAATTCAACATTTATTCATTTGATATAGTCGTACATGATTTGTGAAAGTTTGGTCCGGATCGGATCACTATCTCATATAGCTGATATACAAACGACCAATATGTAAACAAGTCTTTGTATGGGAACCTTTTTTGTATTCCAAGCTATTGCAACCGAATTCAACGTTTATTCATTTGACATAGCCATACACGATTTGTGAAAGTTTGATCCGGATCGGATTACTATATCATATAGGTGCCATACAAACGACCGATATGAAAACAAGTCTTTGTATGGAAACCTCTTTTGTTTTCTAAGCTATTGCAACCGAATTCAACATTTATTCATATGACATAGCCATACACGATTTGTGAAAGGTTGGTCGGGACGGTCACTATCTCATATAGCTGCCATACAAACTACCGATATGAAAACAAGTCTTTGTATGGAAACCTTTTTGTTTTCTAAGCTATTGCAACCGAATTCAACATTTATTTATGTGACATAGCCATACACGATTTGTGAAAGGTTGGTCCGGATCGGATCACTATCTCATACAGCTGATTTACAAACGACCAATATGAAAACAAGTCTTTGTATGGGAACCTTTTTTTGTATTCCAAGGTATTGCAACCGAATTTAACATTTATTCATTTAATATAGCCATACACGATTTGTGAAAGTTTGATCCGGATAGGATTACTATATCATGTAGCTGCCATACAAACGACCGATATGAAAACAAGTATTTGTATGGAAACCTCTTTTGTTTTCTAAGCTATTGCAACCGAATTCAACATTTATTCATATGACATAGCCATACACGATTTGTGAAAGGTTGGTCGGATCGTATCACTATCTCATTTAGCTGCCATACAAACGACCAATATGAAAACAAGTCTTTGAATGGGAACCTTTTTTGTTTTCTTAGCTATTGCAACCGAATTCAACATTTATTTATGTGACATAACCATACACGATTTGTGAAAGGTTGGTCCGGATCGGATCACTATCTCATATAGCTGATATACAAACGACCAATATGAAAACAAGTCTTTGTATAGAAACCTTTTTGTATTCCAAGGTATTGCAACCGAATTCAACATTTATTTATTTGACATAGCCATACACGATTTGTGAAAGTTTGATCCGGATCGGATTACTATATCATATAGCTGCCATACAAACGACCGATATGAAAACAAGTCTTTGTATGGAAACCTCTTTGTTTTCTAAGCTATTGCAACCGAATTCAACATTTATTCATATGACATAGCCATACACGATTTGTGAAAGGTTGGTCCGGATCGTATCACTATCTCATATAGCTGCCATACAAACGACCGATATGAAAACAAGTCTTTGTATGGAATCCTTTTTGTTTTCTTAGCTATTGCAACCGAATTCAACATTTATTTATGTGACATAGCCATACACGATTTGTGAAAGGTTGGTCCGGATCGGATCACTATCTCATATAGCTGATATACAAACGACCAATATGAAAACAAGTCTTTGTATAGAAACCTTTTTTGTATTCCAAGGTATTGCAACCGAATTCAACATTTATTTATTTGACATAGCCATACACGATTTGTGAAAGTTTGATCCGGATCGGATTACTATATCATATAGCTGCCATACAAACGACCGATATGAAAACAAGTCTTTGTATGGAAACCTCTTTTGTTGTCTAAGCTATTGCAACCGAATTCAACATTTATTTGTTTGATATAGCCGTACATGATTTGTGAAAGTTTGGTCCGGATCGGATCACTATCTCATATAGCTGATATACAAACGACCAATATGAAAACAAGTCTTTGTATGGCAACCTTTTTTATATTCCAAGCTATTGCAACCGAATTTAACATTTATTTATTTAATATAGCCATACACGATTTGTGAAAGTTTGATCCGGATCGGATTACTATATCATGTAGCTGCCATACAAACGACCGATATGAAAACAAGTATTTGTATGGAAACCTCTTTTGTTGTTTAAGCTATTGCAACCGAATTCAAAATTTATTCATATGACATAGCCATACACGATTTGTGAAAGGTTGGTCCGGATCGTATCACTATCTCATTTAGCTGCCATACAAACGACCAATATGAAAACAAGTCTTTGAATGGGAACCTTTTTTGTTTTCTAAGCTATTGCAACCGAATTCAACATTTATTCATATGACATAGCCATACACGATTTGTGAAAGTTTGGTCCGGATCGTATCACTATCTCATTTAGCTGCCATACAAATGATTAATATGAAAACAAGTCTTTGAATGGGAACCTTTTTTGTATTCCAAGCTATTGCAACCGAATTCAACATTTATTTATTTGACATAGCCATACACGATTTGTGAAAGTTTGACCCGGATCGGATCAGTATCTCATATAGCTGCCATACAAACGACCGACATGAAAACAAGTCTTTGTATGGAAACCTCTTTTGTTTTCTAAGCTATTGCAACCGAATTCAACATTTATTCATATGACATAGGCATACACGATTTGTAAAAGTTTGGTCCGGATCGTATCACTATCTCATTTAGCTGCCATACAAACTTCCGATATGAAAACAAGTCTTTGTATGGAAACCTCTTTTGTATTAAAAGGTATTGCAACCGAATTCAACATTTATTCATTTGACATAGCCATACGCGAATTGTGAAAGTTCGGTCCGGATCGGATTACTATATCATATAGCTGCCATACAAACGACCGATATGAAAACAAGTCTTTGTATGGAAACCTCTTTTGTTGTCTAAGCTATTGCAACCGAATTCAACATTTATTCATTTGATTTAGCCGTACATGATTTGTGAAAATTTGGTCCGGATCGGATCACTATCTCATATAGCTGATATACAAACGACCAATATGTAAACAAGTCTTTGTATGGGAACCTTTTTTGTATTCCAAGCTATTGCAACCGAATTCAACGTTTATTCATTTGACATAGCCATACACGATTTGTGAAAGTTTGATCCGGATCGGATTACTATATCATATAGCTGCCATACAAACGACCGATATGAAAACAAGTCTTTGTATGGAAACCTCTTTTGTTTTCTAATCTATTGCAACCGAATTCAACATTTATTCATATGACATAGCCATACACGATTTGTGAAAGGTTGGTCCGGATCGTATCACTATCTCATATAGCTGCCATACAAACTACCGATATGAAAACAAGTCTTTGTATGGAAACCTCTTTTGTTGTCTAAGCTATTGCAACCGAATTCAACATTTATTCATTTGATATAGCCGTACATGATTTGTGAAAGTTTGGTCCGGATCGGATCACTATCTCATATAGCTGATATACAAACGACCAATATGTAAACAAGTCTTTGTATGGGAACCTTTTTTGTATTCCAAGCTATTGCAACCGAATTCAACGTTTATTCATTTGACATAGCCATACACGATTTGTGAAAGTTTGATCCGGATCGGATTACTATATCATATAGCTGCCATACAAACGACCGATATGAAAACAAGTCTTTGAATGGAAACCTCTTTTGTTTTCTAAGCTATTGCAACCGAATTCAACATTTATTTATTTAATATAGCCGTACATGATTTGTGAAAGTTTGGTCCGGATCGAATCACTATCTCATATAGCTGATATACAAACGACCAATATGAATACAAGTCTTTGTATGGGAACCTTTTTTGTATTCCAAGCTATTGCAACCGAATACAACATTTATTTATTTGATATAGCCATACACGATTTGTGAAAGTTTGGTCCGGATCGGATTACTATATCATATAGCTGCCATACAAACGACCGATATGAAAACAAGTCTTTGTATGGAAACCTCTTTTGTTTTCTAAGCTATTGCAACCGAATTCAACATTTATTCATTTGACGTAGCCATACACGATTCGTGAAAGTTTGATCCGGATCGGATTACAATATCATATAGCTGCTATACAAACCACCGATATGAAAACAAGTCTTTGTATGGAAACCTTTTTTTTTTTCTAAGCTATTGCAACCGAATTCTACATTTATTTATGTGACATAGCCATACACGATTTGTGAAAGTTTAATCCGGATCGGATTACTATATCATATAGCTGCCATACAAACGACCGATATGAAAACATGTCTTTGTATGGAAACCTCTTTTGTTTTCAAAGCTATTGCAACCGAATTCAACATTTATTCATTTAACGTAGCCATACAGGATTTGTTAAAGGTTGGTCCGGATCGTATCAATATCTCATATAGCTGATATACAAACGACCAATATATAAACAAGTCCGAATTCAACATTTATTCATTTGACATAGCCATACACGATTTGTGAAAGTTTGATCCGGATCGGATTACTATATCATATAGCTGCCATACAAACTACCGATATGAAAACAAGTCTTTGTTTGGAAACCTCTTTTGTTTTCTAAGCTATTGCAACCGAATTCAGCATTTATTCATATGACATAGCCATACACGATTTGTGAAAGTTTGGTCCGGATCGTATGACTATCTCATTTAGCTGCCATACAAACGACCGATATGAAAACAAGTCTTTGTATGGAAACCTCTTTTGTTTTCTAATCTATTGCAACCGAATTCAACATTTATTCATATGACATAGCCATACTCGATTTGTGAAAGGTTGGTCCGGATCGGATCACTATCTCATATAGCTGCCATACAAACTACCGATATGAAAACAAGTCTTTGTATGGAAACCTCTTTTGTTTTCTAAGCTGTTGCAACCGAATTCAAGATTTATTCATATGACATAGCCATACACGATTTGTGAAAGTTTGGTCCGGATCGTATCACTATCTCATTTAGCTGCCATACAAACTACCGATATGAAAACAAGTCTTTGTATGGAAACCTCTTTTGTTTTCTAAGCTATTGCAACCGAATTCAACATTTATTTATGTGACAAAGCCATACACGATTTATGAAAGGTTGGTCCGGATCGGATCACTATCTCATATAGCTGCCATACAAACTACCGATATGAAAACAAGTCTTTGTATGGAAACATTTTTTGTTTTCTAAGCTATTGCAACCGAATTCAACATTTATTCATTTGACGTAGCCATACACGATTCGTGAAAGTTTGATCCGGATCGGATTACAATATCATATAGCTGCTATACAAACCACCGATATGAAAACAAGTCTTTGTATGGAAACCTTTTTTTTTCTAAGCTATTGCAACCGAATTCTACATTTATTTATGTGACATAGCCATACACGATTTGTGAAAGTTTAATCCGGATCGGATTACTATATCATATAGCTGCCATACAAACGACCGATATGAAAACATGTCTTTGTATGGAAACCTCTTTTGTTTTCAAAGCTATTGCAACCGAATTCAACATTTATTCATTTAACGTAGCCATACAGGATTTGTTAAAGGTTGGTCCGGATCGTATCAATATCTCATATAGCTGATATACAAACGACCAATATATAAACAAGTCCGAATTCAACATTTATTCATTTGACATAGCCATACACGATTTGTGAAAGTTTGATCCGGATCGGATTACTATATCATATAGCTGCCATACAAACTACCGATATGAAAACAAGTCTTTGTTTGGAAACCTCTTTTGTTTTCTAAGCTATTGCAACCGAATTCAGCATTTATTCATATGACATAGCCATACACGATTTGTGAAAGTTTGGTCCGGATCGTATGACTATCTCATTTAGCTGCCATACAAACGACCGATATGAAAACAAGTCTTTGTATGGAAACCTCTTTTGTTTTCTAATCTATTGCAACCGAATTCAACATTTATTCATATGACATAGCCATACTCGATTTGTGAAAGGTTGGTCCGGATCGGATCACTATCTCATATAGCTGCCATACAAACTACCGATATGAAAACAAGTCTTTGTATGGAAACCTTTTTTGTTTTCTAAGCTATTGCAACCGAATTCAACATTTATTTATGTGACATAGCCATACACGATTTGTGAAAGGTTGGTCCGGATCGGATCACTATCTCATATAGCTGATATACAAACGACCAATATGAAAACAAGTCTTTGTATGGGAACCTTTTTTGTATTCCAAGGTATTGCAACCGAATTCAACATTTATTCAATTGACATAGCCATACACGATTTGTGAAAGTTTGATCCGGATCGGATTACTATATCATATAGCTGCCATACAAACGACCGATATGAAAACAAGTCTTTGAATGGAAACCTCTTTTGTTTTCTAAGCTATTGCAACCGAATTCAACATTTATTTATTTAATATAGCCGTACATGATTTGTGAAAGTTTGGTCCGGATCGGATCACTATCTCATATAGCTGATATACAAACGACCAATATGAAAACAAGTCTTTGTATGGGAACCTTTTTTGTATTCCAAGCTATTGCAACCGAATTCAACATTTATTTATTTGATATAGCCATACACGATTTGTGAAAGTTTGGTCCGGATCGGATTACTATATCATATAGCTGCCATACAAACGACCCATATGAAAACAAGTCTTTGTATGGAAACCTCTTTTGTTTTCTAAGCTATTGCAACCGAATTCAACATTTATTCATTTGATAAAGCCGTACATGATTTGTCAAAGTTTGATCCGGATCGGATCACTATCTCATATAGCTGAAATACAAACGACCAATATAAAAACAATTCTTTGAATGGGAACCTTTTTTGTATTCCAAGCTATTGCAACCGAATTCAACATTTATTTATTTGACATAGCCATACACGATTTGTGAAAGTTTGATCCGGATCGGATCACTATCTCATATAGCTGCCATACAAACGACCGATATGAAAACAAGTCTTTGTATGGAAACCTCTTTTGTTTTCTAAGCTGTTGCAACCGAATTCAAGATTTATTCATATGACATAGCCATACATGATTTGTGAAAGTTTGGTCCGGATCGTATCACTATCTCATTTAGCTGCCATACAAACTACCGATATGAAAACAAGTCTTTGTATGGAAACCTCTTTTGTTTTCTAAGCTATTGCAACCGAATTCAACATTTATTTATGTGACAAAGCCATACACGATTTATGAAAGGTTGGTCCGGATCGGATCACTATCTCATATAGCTGCCATACAAACTACCGATATGAAAACAAGTCTTTGTATGGAAACATTTTTTGTTTTCTAAGCTATTGCAACCGAATTCAACATTTATTCATTTGACGTAGCCATACACGATTCGTGAAAGTTTGATCCGGATCGGATTACAATATCATATAGCTGCTATACAAACCACCGATATGAAAACAAGTCTTTGTATGGAAACCTTTTTTTTTCTAAGCTATTGCAACCGAATTCTACATTTATTTATGTGACATAGCCATACACGATTTGTGAAAGTTTAATCCGGATCGGATTACTATATCATATAGCTGCCATACAAACGACCGATATGAAAACATGTCTTTGTATGGAAACCTCTTTTGTTTTCAAAGCTATTGCAACCGAATTCAACATTTATTCATTTAACGTAGCCATACAGGATTTGTTAAAGGTTGGTCCGGATCGTATCAATATCTCATATAGCTGATATACAAACGACCAATATATAAACAAGTCCGAATTCAACATTTATTCATTTGACATAGCCATACACGATTTGTGAAAGTTTGATCCGGATCGGATTACTATATCATATAGCTGCCATACAAACTACCGATATGAAAACAAGTCTTTGTTTGGAAACCTCTTTTGTTTTCTAAGCTATTGCAACCGAATTCAGCATTTATTCATATGACATAGCCATACACGATTTGTGAAAGTTTGGTCCGGATCGTATGACTATCTCATTTAGCTGCCATACAAACTACCGATATGAAAACAAGTCTTTGTATGGAAACCTTTTTTGTTTTCTAAGCTATTGCAAACGAATTCAACATTTATTCATTTGATATAGCCGTACATGATTTGTGAAAGTTTGGTCCGGATCGGATCACTATCTCATATAGCTGATATACAAACGACCAATATGTAAACAAGTCTTTGTATGGGAACCTTTTTTGTATTCCAAGCTATTGCAACCGAATTTAACGTTTATTCATTTGACATAGCCATACACGATTTATGAAAGGTTGGTCCGGATCGGATCACTATCTCATATAGCTGCCATACAAACTACCGATATGAAAACAAGTCTTTGTATGGAAACATTTTTTGTTTTCTAAGCTATTGCAACCGAATTCAACATTTATTTATTTGACGTAGCCATACACGATTCGTGAAAGTTTGATCCGGATCGGATTACAATATCATATAGCTGCTATACAAACCACCGATATGAAAACAAGTCTTTGTATGGAAACCTTTTATGTTTTCTAAGCTATTGCAACCGAATTCTACATTTATTTATGTGACATAGCCATACACGATTAGTGAAAGTTTGGTCCGGATCGGATCACTATCTCATATAGCTGATATACAAACGACCAATATGAAAACAAGTCTTTGTATGGGAACCTTTTTTGTATTCCAAGCTATTGCAACCGAATTCAACATTTATTTATGTGACATAGCCATACACGAATTGTGAAAGTTCGGTCCGGATCGGATTACTATATCATATAGCTGCCATACAAACGACCGATATGAAAACAAGTCTTTGTATGGAAACCTCTTTTGTTGTCTAAGCTATTGCAACCGAATTCAACATTTATTCATTTGATATAGCCGTACATGATTTGTGAAAGTTTGGTCCGGATCGGATCACTATCTCATATAGCTGATATACAAACGACCAATATGTAAACAAGTCTTTGTATGGGAACCTTTTTTGTATTCCAAGCTATTGCAACCGAATTCAACGTTTATTCATTTGACATAGCCATACACGATTTGTGAAAGTTTGATCCGGATCGGATTACTATATCATATAGCTGCCATACAAACGACCGATATGAAAACAAGTCTTTGTATGGAAACCTCTTTTGTTTTCTAAGCTATTGCAACCGAATTCAACATTTATTCATATGACATAGCCATACACGATTTGTGAAAGGTTGGTCGGGACGGTCACTATCTCATATAGCTGCCATACAAACTACCGATATGAAAACAAGTCTTTGTATGGAAACCTTTTTTGTTTTCTAAGCTATTGCAACCGAATTCAACATTTATTTATGTGACATAGCCATACACGATTTGTGAAAGGTTGGTCCGGATCGGATCACTATCTCATATAGCTGATTTACAAACGACCAATATGAAAACAAGTCTTTGTATGAGAACCTTTTTTGTATTCCAAGGTATTGCAACCGAATTCAACATTTATTCATTTGACATAGCCATACACGATTTGTGAAAGTTTGATCCGGATCGGATTACTATATCATATAGCTGCCATACAAACGACCGATATGAAAACAAGTCTTTGTATGGAAACCTCTTTTGTTTTCTAAGCTATTGCATCCGAATTCAAGATTTATTTATTTGATATAGCCGTACATGATTTGTGAAAGTTTGGTCCGGATCGGATCACTATCTCATATAGCTGATATACAAACGACCAATATGAAAACAAGTCTTTGTATGGCAACCTTTTTTATATTCCAAGCTATTGCAACCGAATTCAACATTTATTTATTTAATATAGCCATACACGATTTGTGAAAGTTTGGTCCGGATCGGATTACTATATCATATAGCTGCCATACAAACGACCGATATGAAAACAAGTCTTTGTATGGAAACCTCTTTTGTTTTCTAAGCTATTGCAACCGAATTCAACATTTATTCAGTTCATATAGCCGTACATGATTTGTGAAAGTTTGGTCCGGATCGGATCCCTATCTCATATAGCTGATATACAAACGACCAATATGAAAACAAGTCTTTGAATGGGAACCTTTTTTGTATTCCAAGCTTTTGCAACCGAAATCAACATTTGTTTATTTGACATAGCCATACACGATTTGTGAAAGTTTGATCCGGATCGGATTACTATATCATATAGCTGCCATACAAACGACCGATATGAAAACAAGTCTTTGTATGGAAACCTCTTTTGTTGTCTAAGCTATTGCAACGGAATTCAACATTTATTCATATGACATAGCCTTACACGAATTGTGAAAGTTTGGTCCGGATCGTATCACTATCTCATTTAGCTGCCATACAAACTACCGATATGAAAACAAGTCTTTGTATGGAAACCTCTTTTGTTTTCTAAGCTATTGCCACCGAATTCAACATTTATTTATGTGACATAGCCATACACGATTTATGAAAGGTTGGTCCGGATCGGATCACTATCTCATATAGCTGCCATACAATCTACCGATATGAAAACAAGTCTTTGTATGGAAACATTTTTGTTTTCTAAGCTATTGCAACCGAATTCAACATTTATTTATTTGACGTAGCCATACACGATTCGTGAAAGTTTGATCCGGATCGGATTACAATATCATATAGCTGATATACAAACGACCAAAATGAAAACAAGTCTTTGTATGGAAACCTCTTTTGTTTTCTAAGCTATTGCCACCGAATTCAACATTTATTTATGTGACATAGCCATACACGATTTATGAAAGGTTGGTCCGGATCGGATCACTATCTCATATAGCTGCCATACAAACTACCGATATGAAAACAAGTCTTTGTATGGAAACATTTTTTGTTTTCTAAGCTATTGCAACCGAATTCAACATTTATTTATTTGACGTAGCCATACACGATTCGTGAAAGTTTGATCCGGATCGGATTACAATATCATATAGCTGATATACAAACGACCAATATGAAAACAAGTCTTTGTATGGGAACCTTTTTTGTATTCCAAGCTATTGCAACCGAATTCAACATTTATTTATTTGACGTAGCCATACACGAATTGTGAAAGTTCGGTCCGGATCGGATTACTATATCATATAGCTGCCATACAAACGGCCGATATGAAAACAAGTCTTTTGTATGGGAACCTTTTTTGTATTCCAAGCTATTGCAACCGAATTTAACGTTTATTCATTTGACATAGCCATACACGATTTGTGAAAGTTTGATCCGGATCGGATTACTATATCATATAGCTGCCATACAAACGACCGATATGAAAACAAGTCTTTGTATGGAAACCTCTTTTGTTTTCTAAGCTATTGCAACCGAATTCAACATTTATTCATAGGACATAGCCATACACGATTTGTGAAAGGTTGGTCCGGATCGTATCACTATCTCATGTAGCTGCCATACAAACGACCGATATGAAAACAAGTCTTTGTATGGAATCCTTTTGTTTTCTTAGCTATTGCAACCGAATTCAACATTTATTTATGTGACATAGCCATACACGATTTGTGAAAGGTTGGTCCGGATCGGATCACTATCTCATATAGCTGATATACAAACGACCAATATGAAAACAAGTCTTTGTATGGAAACCTCTTTTGTTTTCTAAGCTATTGCAACCAAATTCAACATTTATTTATTTGATATAGCCGTACATGATTTGTGAAAGTTTGGTCCGGATCGTATCACTATCTCATTTAGGTGCCATACAAACTACCGATATGAAAACAAGTCTTCGTATGGAAACCTTTTTTGTTTTCTAAGCTATTGCAACCGAATTCAACATTTATTCATATGACATAGCCATACACGATTTGTGAAAGGTTGGTCCGGATCGTATCACTATCTCATATAGCTGCCATACAAACTACCGATATGAAAACAAGTCTTTGTATGGAAACCTCTTTTGTTTTCTAAGCTATTGCAACCGAATTCAACATTTATTCATATGACATAGCCATACACGATTTGTGAAAGTTTGGTCCGGATCGTATCACTATCTCATTTAGCTGCCATACAAACGACCAATATGAAAACAAGTCTTTGAATGGGAACCTTTTTTGTATTCCAAGCTATTGCAACCGAATTCAACATTTATTTATTTGACATAGCCATACACGATTTGTGAAAGTTTGACCCGGATCGGATCACTATCTCATATAGCTGCCATACAAACGACCGACATGAAAACAAGTCTTTGTATGGAAACCTCTTTTGTTTTCTAAGCTATTGCAACCGAATTCAACATTTATTCATATGACATAGCCATACACGATTTGTAAAAGTTTGGTCTTGATCGTATCACTATCTCATTTAGCTGCCATACAAACTACCGATATGAAAACTAGTCTTTGTATGGAAACCTCTTTTGTATTAAAAGGTATTGCAACCGAATTCAACATTTATTCATTTGAAATAGCCATACACGAATTGTGAAAGTTCGGTCCGGATCGGATTACTATATCATATAGCTGCCATACAAACGACCGATATGAAAACAAGTCTTTGTATGGAAACCTCTTTTGTTGTCTAAGCTATTGCAACCGAATTCAACATTTATTCATTTGATATAGCCGTACATGATTTGTGAAAGTTTGGTCCGGATCGGATCACTATCTCATATAGCTGATATACAAACGACCAATATGTAAACAAGTCTTTGTATGGGAACCTTTTTTGTATTCCAAGCTATTGCAACCGAATTCAACGTTTATTCATTTGAAATAGCCATACACGATTTGTGAAAGTTTGATCCGGATCGGATTACTATATCATATAGCTGCCATACAAACGACCGATATGAAAACAAGTCTTTGTATGGAAACCTCTTTTGTTTTCTAAGCTATTGCAACCGAATTCAACATTTATTCATAGGACATAGCCATACACGATTTGTGAAAGGTTGGTCCGGATCGTATCACTATCTCATGTAGCTGCCATACAAACGACCGATATGAAAACAAGTCTTTGTATGGAATCCTTTTTTGTTTTCTTAGCTATTGCAACCGAATTCAACATTTATTTATGTGACATAGCCATACACGATTTGTGAAAGGTTGGTCCGGATCGGATCACTATCTCATATAGCTGATATACAAACGACCAATATGAAAACAAGTCTTTGTATGGAAACCTCTTTGTTTTCTAAGCTATTGCAACCAAATTCAACATTTATTTATTTGATATAGCCGTACATGATTTGTGAAAGTTTGGTCCGGATCGTATCACTATCTCATTTAGGTGCCATACAAACTACCGATATGAAAACAAGTCTTCGTATGGAAACCTTTTTTGTTTTCTAAGCTATTGCAACCGAATTCAACATTTATTCATATGACATAGCCATACACGATTTGTGAAAGATTGGTCCGGATCGTATCACTATCTCATATAGCTGCCATACAAACTACCGATATGAAAACAAGTCTTTGTATGGAAACCTCTTTTGTTTTCTAAGCTATTGCAACCGAATTCAACATTTATTCATATGACATAGCCATACACGATTTGTGAAAGTTTGGTCCGGATCGTATCACTATCTCATTTAGCTGCCATACAAACGACCAATATGAAAACAAGTCTTTGAATGGGAACCTTTTTTGTATTCCAAGCTATTGCAACCGAATTCAACATTTATTTATTTAATATAGCCATACACGATTTGTGAAAGTTTGGTCCGGATCGGATTACTATATCATATAGCTGCCATACAAACGACCGATATGAAAACAAGTCTTTGTATGGAAACCTTTTATGTTTTCTAAGCTATTGCAACCGAATTCTACATTTATTTATGTGACATAGCCATACACGATTAGTGAAAGTTTGGTCCGGATCGGATCACTATCTCATATAGCTGATATACAAACGACCAATATGAAAACAAGTCTTTGTATGGGAACCTTTTTTGTATTCCAAGCTATTGCAACCGAATTCAACATTTATTTATGTGACATAGCCATACACGAATTGTGAAAGTTCGGTCCGGATCGGATTACTATATCATATAGCTGCCATACAAACGACCGATATGAAAACAAGTCTTTGTATGGAAACCTCTTTTGTTGTCTAAGCTATTGCAACCGAATTCAACATTTATTCATTTGATATAGCCGTACATGATTTGTGAAAGTTTGGTCCGGATCGGATCACTATCTCATATAGCTGATATACAAACGACCAATATGTAAACAAGTCTTTGTATGGGAACCTTTTTTGTATTCCAAGCTATTGCAACCGAATTCAACGTTTATTCATTTGACATAGCCATACACGATTTGTGAAAGTTTGATCCGGATCGGATTACTATATCATATAGCTGCCATACAAACGACCGATATGAAAACAAGTCTTTGTATGGAAACCTCTTTTGTTTTCTAAGCTATTGCAACCGAATTCAACATTTATTCATATGACATAGCCATACACGATTTGTGAAAGGTTGGTCGGGACGGTCACTATCTCATATAGCTGCCATACAAACTACCGATATGAAAACAAGTCTTTGTATGGAAACCTTTTTTGTTTTCTAAGCTATTGCAACCGAATTCAACATTTATTTATGTGACATAGCCATACACGATTTGTGAAAGGTTGGTCCGGATCGGATCACTATCTCATATAGCTGATTTACAAACGACCAATATGAAAACAAGTCTTTGTATGAGAACCTTTTTGTATTCCAAGGTATTGCAACCGAATTCAACATTTATTCATTTGACATAGCCATACACGATTTGTGAAAGTTTGATCCGGATCGGATTACTATATCATATAGCTGCCATACAAACGACCGATATGAAAACAAGTCTTTGTATGGAAACCTCTTTTGTTTTCTAAGCTATTGCAACCGAATTCAAGATTTATTTATTTGATATAGCCGTACATGATTTGTGAAAGTTTGGTCCGGATCGGATCACTATCTCATATAGCTGATATACAAACGACCAATATGAAAACAAGTCTTTGTATGGCAACCTTTTTTATATTCCAAGCTATTGCAACCGAATTCAACATTTATTTATTTAATATAGCCATACACGATTTGTGAAAGTTTGGTCCGGATCGGATTACTATATCATATAGCTGCCATACAAACGACCGATATGAAAACAAGTCTTTGTATGGAAACCTCTTTTGTTTTCTAAGCTATTGCAACCGAATTCAACATTTATTCATTTCATATAGCCGTACATGATTTGTGAAAGTTTGGTCCGGATCGGATCCCTATCTCATATAGCTGATATACAAACGACCAATATGAAAACAAGTCTTTGAATGGGAACCTTTTTTGTATTCCAAGCTTTTGCAACCGAAATCAACATTTGTTTATTTGACATAGCCATACACGATTTGTGAAAGTTTGATCCGGATCGGATTACTATATCATATAGCTGCCATACAAACGACCGATATGAAAACAAGTCTTTGTATGGAAACCTCTTTTGTTGTCTAAGCTATTGCAACGGAATTCAACATTTATTCATATGACATAGCCATACACGAATTGTGAAAGTTTGGTCCGGATCGTATCACTATCTCATTTAGCTGCCATACAAACTACCGATATGAAAACAAGTCTTTGTATGGAAACCTCTTTTGTTTTCTAAGCTATTGCCACCGAATTCAACATTTATTTATGTACATAGCCATACACGATTTATGAAAGGTTGGTCCGGATCGGATCACTATCTCATATAGCTGCCATACAATCTACCGATATGAAAACAAGTCTTTGTATGGAAACATTTTTGTTTTCTAAGCTATTGCAACCGAATTCAACATTTATTTATTTGACGTAGCCATACACGATTCGTGAAAGTTTGATCCGGATCGGATTACAATATCATATAGCTGATATACAAACGACCAATATGAAAACAAGTCTTTGTATGGAAACCTCTTTTGTTTTCTAAGCTATTGCCACCGAATTCAACATTTATTTATGTGACATAGCCATACACGATTTATGAAAGGTTGGTCCGGATCGGATCACTATCTCATATAGCTGCCATACAAACTACCGATATGAAAACAAGTCTTTGTATGGAAACATTTTTTGTTTTTCTAAGCTATTGCAACCGAATTCAACATTTATTTATTTGACGTAGCCATACACGATTCGTGAAAGTTTGATCCGGATCGGATTACAATATCATATAGCTGATATACAAACGACCAATATGAAAACAAGTCTTTGTATGGGAACCTTTTTTGTATTCCAAGCTATTGCAACCGAATTCAACATTTATTTATTTGACGTAGCCATACACGAATTGTGAAAGTTCGGTCCGGATCGGATTACTATATCATATAGCTGCCATACAAACGGCCGATATGAAAACAAGTCTTTGTATGGAAACCTCTTTTGTTGTCTAAGCTATTGTCACCGAATTCAACATTTATTTATGTGACATAGCCATACGATTTATGAAAGGTTGGTCCGGATCGGATCACTATCTCATATAGCTGCCATACAAACTACCGATATGAAAACAAGTCTTTGTATGGAAACATTTTTGTTTTCTAGCTATTGCAACCGAATTCAACATTTATTTATGTGACATAGCCGTACATGATTTGTGAAAGTTTGGTCCGGATCGGATCACTATCTCATATAGCTGATATACAAACGACCAATATGAAAACAAGTCTTTGTATGGGAACCTTTTTTGTATTCCAAGCTATTGCAACCGAATTTAACGTTTATTCATTTGACATAGCCATACACGATTTGTGAAAGTTTGATCCGGATCGGATTACTATATCATATAGCTGCCATACAAACGACCGATATGAAAACAAGTCTTTGTATGGAAACCTCTTTTGTTTTCTAAGCTATTGCAACCGAATTCAACATTTATTCATAAGACATAGCCATACACGATTTGTGAAGGTTGGTCCGGATCGTATCACTATCTCATGTAGCTGCCATACAAACGACCGATATGAAAACAAGTCTTTGTATGGAATCCTTTGTTTTCTTAGCTATTGCAACCGAATTCAACATTTATTTATGTGACATAGCCATACACGATTTGTGAAAGGTTGGTCCGGATCGGATCACTATCTCATATAGCTGATATACAAACGACCAATATGAAAACAAGTCTTTGTATGGAAACCTCTTTTGTTTTCTAAGCTATTGCAACCAAATTCAACATTTATTTATTTGATATAGCCGTACATGATTTGTGAAAGTTTGGTCCGGATCGTATCACTATCTCATTTAGGTGCCATACACAACTACCGATATGAAAACAAGTCTTCGTATGGAAACCTTTTTTGTTTTCTAAGCTATTGCAACCGAATTCAACATTTATTCATATGACATAGCCATACACGATTTGTGAAAGTTTGGTCCGGATCGTATCACTATCTCATATAGCTGCCATACAAACTACCGATATGAAAACAAGTCTTTGTATGGAAACCTCTTTTAGTTTTCTAAGCTATTGCAACCGAATTCAACATTTATTCATATGACATAGCCATACACGATTTGTGAAAGTTTGGTCCGGATCGTATCACTATCTCATTTAGCTGCCATACAAACGACCAATATGAAAACAAGTCTTTGAATGGGAACCTTTTTTGTATTCCCAGCTATTGCAACCGAATTCAACATTTATTTATTTGACATAGCCATACACGATTTGTGAAAGTTTGACCCGGATCGGATCACTATCTCATATAGCTGCCATACAAACGACCGACATGAAAACAAGTCTTTGTATGGAAACCTCTTTTGTTTTCTAAGCTATTGCAACCGAATTCAACATTTATTCATATGACATAGCCATACACGATTTGTAAAAGTTTGGTCTTGATCGTATCACTATCTCATTTAGCTGCCATACAAACTACCGATATGAAAACTAGTCTTTGTATGGAAACCTCTTTTGTATTAAAAGGTATTGCAACCGAATTCAACATTTATTCATTTGAAATAGCCATACACGAATTGTGAAAGTTCGGTCCGGATCGGATTACTATATCATATAGCTGCCATACAAACGACCGATATGAAAACAAGTCTTTGTATGGAAACCTCTTTTGTTGTCTAAGCTATTGCAACCGAATTCAACATTTATTCATTTGATATAGCCGTACATGATTTGTGAAAGTTTGGTGTGGATCGGATCACTATCTCATATAGCTGATATACAAACGACCAATATGTAAACAAGTCTTTGTATGGGAACCTTTTTTGTATTCCAAGCTATTGCAACCGAATTCAACGTTTATTCATTTGACATAGCCATACACGATTTGTGAAAGTTTGATCCGGATCGGATTACTATATCATATAGCTGCCATACAAACGACCGATATGAAAACAAGTCTTTGTATGGAAACCTCTTTGTTTTCTAAGCTATTGCAACCGAATTCAACACTTATTCATAGGACATAGCCATACACGATTTGTGAAAGGTTGGTCCGGATCGTATCACTATCTCATGTAGCTGCCATACAAACGACCGATATGAAAACAAGTCTTTGTATGGAATCCTTTTTTGTTTTCTTAGCTATTTGCAACCGAATTCAACGTTTATTTATGTGACATAGCCATACACGATTTGTGAAAGGTTGGTCCGGATCGGATCACTATCTCATATAGCTGATATACAAACGACCAATATGAAAACAAGTCTTTGTATGGAAACCTCTTTTGTTTTCTAAGCTATTGCAACCAAATTCAACATTTATTTATTTGATATAGCCGTACACTGATTTGTGAAAGTTTGGTCCGGATCGTATCACTATCTCATTTAGGTGCCATACAAACGACCGATATGAAAACAAGTCTTCGTATGGAAACCTTTTTTGTTTTCTAAGCTATTGCAACCGAATTCAACATTTATTCATATGACGTAGCCATACACGATTTGTGAAAGGTTGGTCCGGATCGTATCACTATCTCATATAGCTGCCATACAAACTACCGATATGAAAACAAGTCTTTGTATGGAAACCTCTTTTGTTTTCTAAGCTATTGCAACCGAATTCAACATTTATTCATATGACTTAGCTATACACGATTTGTGAAAGTTTGGTCCGGATCGTATCACTATCTCATTTAGCTGCCATACAAACGACCAATATGAAAACAAGTCTTTGAATGGGAACCTTTTTTGTATTCCAAGCTAATTGCAACCGAATTCAACATTTATTTATTTGACATAGCCATACACGATTTGTGAAAGTTTGACCCGGATCGGATCACTATCTCATATAGCTGCCATACAAACGACCGACATGAAAACAAGTCTTTGTATGGAAACCTCTTTTGTTTTCTAAGCTATTGCAACCGAATTCAACATTTATTCATATGACATAGCCATACACGATTTGTAAAAGTTTGGTCTTGATCGTATCACTATCTCATTTAGCTGCCATACAAACTACCGATATGAAAACTAGTCTTTGTATGGAAACCTCTTTTTGTATTAAAAGGTATTGCAACCGAATTCAACATTTATTCATTTGAAATAGCCATACACGAATTGTGAAAGTTCGGTCCGGATCGGATTACTATATCATATAGCTGCCATACAAACGACCGATATGAAAACAAGTCTTTGTATGGAAACCTCTTTTGTTTTCTAAGCTATTGCAACCGAATTCAACATTTATTCATAGGACATAGCCATACACGATTTGTGAAAGGTTGGTCCGGATCGTATCACTATCTCATGTAGCTGCCATACAAACGACCGATATGAAAACAAGTCTTTGTATGGAATCCTTTTGCTTTTCTTGGCTATTGCAACCGAATTCAACATTTATTTATGTGACATAGCCATACACGATTTGTGAAAGGTTGGTCCGGATCGGATCACTATCTCATATAGCTGATATACAAACGACCAATATGAAAACAAGTCTTTGTATGGAAACCTCTTTGTTTTCTAAGCTATTGCAACCAAATTCAACATTTATTTATTTGATATAGCCGTACATGATTTGTGAAAGTTTGGTCCGGATCGTATCACTATCTCATTTAGGTGCCATACAAACTACCGATATGAAAACAAGTCTTCGTATGGAAACCTTTTTTGTTTTCCTAAGCTATTGCAACCGAATTCAACATTTATTCATATGACATAGCCATACACGATTTGTGAAAGGTTGGTCCGGATCGTATCACTATCTCATATAGCTGCCATACAAACTACCGATATGAAAACAAGTCTTTGTATGGAAACCTCTTTTGTTTTCTAAGCTATTGCAACCGAATTCAACATTTATTCATATGACATAGCCATACACGATTTGTGAAAGTTTGGTCCGGATCGTATCACTATCTCATTTAGCTGCCATACAAACGACCAATATGAAAACAAGTCTTTGAATGGGAACCTTTTTTGTATTCCAAGCTATTGCAACCGAATTCAACCTTTATTTATTTAACATAGCCATACACGATTTGTGAAAGTTTGACCCGGATCGGATCACTATCTCATATAGCTGCCATACAAACGACCGACATGAAAACAAGTCTTTGTATGGAAACCTCTTTTGTTTTCTAAGCTATTGCAACCGAATTCAACATTTATTCATATGACATAGCCATACACGATTTGTAAAAGTTTGGTCTTGATCGTATCACTATCTCATTTAGCTGCCATACAAACTACCGATATGAAAACTAGTCTTTGTATGGAAACCTCTTTTGCATATTAAAAGGTATTGCAACCGAATTCAACATTTATTCATTTGAAATAGCCATACACGAATTGTGAAAGTTCGGTCCGGATCGGATTACTATATCATATAGCTGCCATACAAACGACCGATATGAAAACAAGTCTTTGTATGGAAACCTCTTTTGTTGTCTAAGCTATTGCAACCGAATTCAACATTTATTCATTTGATATAGCCGTACATGATTTGTGAAAGTTTGGTCCGGATCGGATCACTATCTCATATAGCTTTGATATACAAACGACCAATATGTAAACAAGTCTTTGTATGTGGAACCTTTTTGTATTCCAAGCTATTGCAACCGAATTCAACGTTTATTTATTTGACATAGCCATACACGATTTGTGAAAGTTTGATCCGGATCGGATTACTATATCATATAGCTGCCATACAAACGACCGATTATGAAAACAAGTCTTTGTATGGAAACCTCTTTTGTTTTCTAATCTATTGCAACCGAATTCAACATTTATTCATATGACATAGCCATGCACGATTTGTGAAAAGGTTGGTCCGGATCGTATCACTATCTCATATAGCTGCCATACAAACTACCGATATGAAAACAAGTCTTTGTATGGAAACCTTTTTGTTTTCTAAGCTATTGCAACCGAATTCAACATTTATTTATGTGACATAGCCATACACGATTTGTGAAAGGTTGGTCCGGATCGGATCACTATCTCATATAGCTGATATACAAACGACCAATATGAAAACAAGTCTTTGTATGGAAACCTCTTTGTTTTCTAAGCTATTGCAACCAAATTCAACATTTATTTATTTGATATAGCCGTACATGATTTGTGAAAGTTTGGTCCGGATCGTATCACTATCTCATTTAGGTGCCATACAAACTACCGATATGAAAACAAGTCTTTGTATGGAAACCTTTTTTGTTTTCTAAGCTATTGCAACCGAAATCAACATTTATTCATATGACATAGCCATACACGATTTGTGAAAGGTTGGTCCGGATCGTATCACTATCTCATATAGCTGCCATACAAACTACCGATATGAAAACAAGTCTTTGTATGGAAACCTCTTTTGTTTTCTAAGCTATTGCAACCGAATTCAACATTTATTCATATGACATAGCCATACACGATTTGTGAAAGTTTGGTCCGGATCGTATCACTATCTCATTTAGCTGCCATACAAACGACCAATATGAAAACAAGTCTTTGAATGGGAACCTTTTTTGTATTCCAAGCTATTGCAACCGAATTCAACATTTATTTATTTGACATAGCCATACACGATTTGTGAAAGTTTGATCCGGATCGGATCACTATCTCATATAGCTGCCATACAAACGACCGACATGAAAACAAGTCTTTCTATGGAAACCTCTTTTTGTTTTCTAAGCTATTGCAACCGAATTCAACATTTATTCATATGACATAGCCATACACGATTTGTAAAAGTTTGGTCTTGATCGTATCACTATCTCATTTAGCTGCCATACAAACTACCGATATGAAAACTAGTCTTTGTATGGAAACCTCTTTTGTATTAAAAGGTATTGCAACCGAATTCAACATTTATTCATTTAAAATAGCCATACACGAACTGTGAAAGTTCGGTCCGGATCGGATTACTATATCATATAGCTGCCATACAAACGACCGATATGAAAACAAGTCTTTGTATGGAAACCTCTTTTGTTGTCTAAGCTATTGCAACCGAATTCAACATTTATTCATTTGATATAGCCGTACATGATTTGTGAAAGTTTGGTCCGGATCGGATCACTATCTCATGTAGCTGATATACAAACGACCAATATGTAAACAAGTCTTTGTATGGGAACCTTTTTTGTATTCCAAGCTATTGCAACCGAATTCAACGTTTATTCATTTGACATAGCCATACACGATTTGTGAAAGTTTGATCCGGATCGGATTACTATATCATATAGCTGCCATACAAACGACCGATATGAAAACAAGTCTTTGTATGGAAACCTCTTTTGTTTTCTAATCTATTGCAACCGAATTCAACATTTATTCATATGACATAGCCATACACGATTTGTGAAAGGTTGGTCCGGATCGTATCACTATCTCATATAGCTGCCATACAAACTACCGATATGAAAACAAGTCTTTGTATGGAAACCTTTTTTGTTTTCTAAGCTATTGCAACCGAATTCAACATTTATTTATGTGACATAGCCATACACGATTTGTGAAAGGTTGGTCCGGATCGGATCACTATCTCATATAGCTGATATACAAACGACCAATATGAAAACAAGTCTTTGAATGGAAACCTCTTTTGTTTTCTAAGCTATTGCAACCGAATTCAACATTTATTTATTCAATATAGCCGTACATGATTTGTGAAAGTTTGACCCGGATCGGATCACTATCTCATATAGCTGCCATACAAACGACCGACATGAAAACAAGTCTTTGTATGGAAACCTCTTTTGTTTTCTAAGCTATTGCAACCGAATTCAACATTTATTCATATGACATAGCCATACACGATTTGTAAAAGTTTGGTCTTGATCGTATCACTATCTCATTTAGCTGCCATACAAACTACCGATATGAAAACTAGTCTTTGTATGGAAACCTCTTTTGTTTTCTAAGCTATTGCAACCGAATTCAACATTTATTCATATGACATAGCCATACACGATTTGTGAAAGTTTGGTCCGGATCGTATCACTATCTCATTTAGCTGCCATACAAACGACCAATATGAAAACAAGTCTTTGAATGGGAACCTTTTTTGTATTCCAAGCTATTGCAACCGAATTCAACATTTATTTATTTGACATAGCCATACACGATTTGTGAAAGTTTGACCCGGATCGGATCACTATCTCATATAGCTGCCATACAAACGACCGACATGAAAACAAGTCTTTGTATGGAAACCTCTTTTGTTTTCTAAGCTATTGCAACCAAATTCAACATTTATTTATTTGATATAGCCGTACATGATTTGTGAAAGTTTGGTCCGGATCGTAT
Source organism: Drosophila merina (assembly GCA_035047645.1). Classification (NCBI taxonomy): domain Eukaryota; kingdom Metazoa; phylum Arthropoda; class Insecta; order Diptera; family Drosophilidae; genus Drosophila; species Drosophila merina. The sequence continues at coordinate 956,051 of JAWNPH010000020.1, read as the reverse complement.
CACTATCTCATTTAGCTGCCATACAAACGACCAATATGAAAACAAGTCTTTGAATGGGAACCTTTTTTGTATTCCAAGCTATTGCAACCGAATTCAACATTTATTTATGTGACATAGCCATACACGATTTGTGAAAGGTTGGTCCGGATCGGATCACTATCTCATATAGCTGATATACAAACGACCAATATGAAAACAAGTCTTTGTATGGAAACCTCTTTTGTTTTCTAAGCTATTGCAACCAAATTCAACATTTATTTATTTGATATAGCCGTACATGATTTGTGAAAGTTTGGTCCGGATCGTATCACTATCTCATTTAGGTGCCATACAAACTACCGATATGAAAACAAGTCTTTGTATTGAAACCTTTTTTGTTTTCTAAGCTATTGCAACCGAAATCAACATTTATTCATATGACATAGCCATACACGATTTGTGAAAGGTTGGTCCGGATCGTATCACTATCTCATATAGCTGCCATACAAACTACCGATATGAAAACAAGTCTTTGTATGGAAACCTCTTTTGTTTTCTAAGCTATTGCAACCGAATTCAACATTTATTCATATGACATAGCCATACACGATTTGTGAAAGTTTGGTCCGGATCGTATCACTATCTCATTTAGCTGCCATACAAACGACCAATATGAAAACAAGTCTTTGAATGGGAACCTTTTTTTGTATTCCAAGCTATTGCAACCGAATTCAACATTTATTTATTTGACATAGCCATACACGATTTGTGAAAGTTTGACCCGGATCGGATCACTATCTCATATAGCTGCCATACAAACGACCGACATGAAAACAAGTCTTTGTATGGAAACCTCTTTTGTTTTCTAAGCTATTGCAACCGAATTCAACATTTATTCATATGACATAGCCATACACGATTTGTAAAAGTTTGGTCTTGATCGTATCACTATCTCATTTAGCTGCCATACAAACTACCGATATGAAAACTAGTCTTTGTATGGAAACCTCTTTTGTATTAAAAGGTATTGCAACCGAATTCAACATTTATTCATTTAAAATAGCCATACACGAACTGTGAAAGTTCGGTCCGGATCGGATTACTATATCATATAGCTGCCATACAAACGACCGATATGAAAACAAGTCTTTGTATGGAAACCTCTTTTGTTGTCTAAGCTATTGCAACCGAATTCAACATTTATTCATTTGATATAGCCGTACATGATTTGTGAAAGTTTGGTCCGGATCGGATCACTATCTCATGTAGCTGATATACAAACGACCAATATGTAAACAAGTCTTTGTATGGGAACCTTTTTTGTATTCCAAGCTATTGCAACCGAATTCAACGTTTATTCATTTGACATAGCCATACACGATTTGTGAAAGTTTGATCCGGATCGGATTACTATATCATATAGCTGCCATACAAACGACCGATATGAAAACAAGTCTTTGTATGGAAACCTCTTTTGTTTTCTAATCTATTGCAACCGAATTCAACATTTATTCATATGACATAGCCATACACGATTTGTGAAAGGTTGGTCCGGATCGTATCACTATCTCATATAGCTGCCATACAAACTACCGATATGAAAACAAGTCTTTGTATGGAAACCTTTTTTGTTTTCTAAGCTATTGCAACCGAATTCAACATTTATTTATGTGACATAGCCATACACGATTTGTGAAAGGTTGGTCCGGATCGGATCACTATCTCATATAGCTGATATACAAACGACCAATATGAAAACAAGTCTTTGAATGGAAACCTCTTTTGTTTTCTAAGCTATTGCAACCGAATTCAACATTTATTTATTCAATATAGCCGTACATGATTTGTGAAAGTTTGACCCGGATCGGATCACTATCTCATATAGCTGCCATACAAACGACCGACATGAAAACAAGTCTTTGTATGGAAACCTCTTTGTTTTCTAAGCTATTGCAACCGAATTCAACATTTATTCATATGACATAGCCATACACGATTTGTAAAAGTTTGGTCTTGATCGTATCACTATCTCATTTAGCTGCCATACAAACTACCGATATGAAAACTAGTCTTTGTATGGAAACCTCTTTTCTATTAAAAGGTATTGCAACCGAATTCAACATTTATTCATTTGACATAGCCATACACGAATTGTGAAAGTTCGGTCCGGATCGGATTACTATATCATATAGCTGCCATACAAACGACCGATATGAAAACAAGTCTTTGTATGGAAACCTCTTTTGTTGTCTAAGCTATTGCAACCGAATTCAACATTTATTCATTTGATATAGCCGTACATGATTTGTGAAAGTTTGGTCCGGATCGGATCACTATCTCATATAGCTGATATACAAACGACCAATATGTAAACAAGTCTTTGTATGGGAACCTTTTTTGTATTCCAAGCTATTGCAACCGAATTCAACGTTTATTTATTTGACATAGCCATACACGATTTGTGAAAGTTTGATCCGGATCGGATTACTATATCATATAGCTGCCATACAAACGACCGATATGAAAACAAGTCTTTGTATGGAAACCTCTTTTGTTTTCTAATCTATTGCAACCGAATTCAACATTTATTCATATGACATAGCCATACACGATTTGTGAAAGGTTGGTCCGGATCGTATCACTATCTCATATAGCTGCCATACAAACTACCGATATGAAAACTAGTCTTTGTATGGAAACCTTTTTTGTTTTCTAAGCTATTGCAACCGAATTCAACATTTATTTATGTGACATAGCCATACACGATTTGTGAAAGGTTGGTCCGGATCGGATCACTATCTCATATAGCTGATATACAAACGACCAATATGAAAACAAGTCTTTGTATGGAAACCTCTTTTGTTTTCTAAGCTATTGCAACCAAATTCAACATTTATTTATTTGATATAGCCGTACATGATTTGTGAAAGTTTGGTCCGGATCGTATCACTATCTCATTTAGGTGCCATACAAACTACCGATATGAAAACAAGTCTTTGTATGGAAACCTTTTTTGTTTTCTAAGCTATTGCAACCGAAATCAACATTTATTCATATGACATAGCCATACACGATTTGTGAAAGGTTGGTCCGGATCGTATCACTATCTCATATAGCTGCCATACAAACTACCGATATGAAAACAAGTCTTTGTATGGAAACCTCTTTTGTTTTCTAAGCTATTGCAACCGAATTCAACATTTATTCATATGACATAGCCATACACGATTTGTGAAAGTTTGGTCCGGATCGTATCACTATCTCATTTAGCTGCCATACAAACGACCAATATGAAAACAAGTCTTTGAATGGGAACCTTTTTTGTATTCCAAGCTATTGCAACCGAATTCAACATTTATTTATTTGACATAGCCATACACGATTTGTGAAAGTTTGACCCGGATCGGATCACTATCTCATATAGCTGCCATACAAACGACCGACATGAAAACAAGTCTTTGTATGGAAACCTCTTTGTTTTCTAAGCTATTGCAACCGAATTCAACATTTATTCATATGACATAGCCATACACGATTTGTAAAAGTTTGGTCTTGATCGTATCACTATCTCATTTAGCTGCCATACAAACGACCGATATGAAAACAAGTCTTTGTATGGAAACCTCTTTTGTTTTCTAATCTATTGCAACCGAATTCAACATTTATTCATATGACATAGCCATACACGATTTGTGAAAGGTTGGTCCGGATCGTATCACTATCTCATATAGCTGCCATACAAACTACCGATATGAAAACTAGTCTTTGTATGGAAACCTTTTTTGTATTAAAAGGTATTGCAACCGAATTCAACATTTATTCATATGACATAGCCATACACGATTTGTGAAAGTTTGGTCCGGATCGTATCACTATCTCATTTAGCTGCCATACAAACGACCAATATGAAAACAAGTCTTTGAATGGGAACCTTTTTTTGTATTCCAAGCTATTGCAACCGAATTCAACATTTATTTATTTGACATAGCCATACACGATTTGTGAAAGTTTGACCCGGATCGGATCACTATCTCATATAGCTGCCATACAAACGACCGACATGAAAACAAGTCTTTGTATGGAAACCTCTTTGTTTTCTAAGCTATTGCAACCGAATTCAACATTTATTCATATGACATAGCCATACACGATTTGTAAAAGTTTGGTCTTGATCGTATCACTATCTCATTTAGCTGCCATACAAACTACCGATATGAAAACTAGTCTTTGTATGGAAACCTCTTTTGTATTAAAAGGTATTGCAACCGAATTCAACATTTATTCATTTAAAATAGCCATACACGAACTGTGAAAGTTCGGTCCGGATCGGATTACTATATCATATAGCTGCCATACAAACGACCGATATGAAAACAAGTCTTTGTATGGAAACCTCTTTTGTTGTCTAAGCTATTGCAACCGAATTCAACATTTATTCATTTGATATAGCCGTACATGATTTGTGAAAGTTTGGTCCGGATCGGATCACTATCTCATGTAGCTGATATACAAACGACCAATATGTAAACAAGTCTTTGTATGGGAACCTTTTTTGTATTCCAAGCTATTGCAACCGAATTCAACGTTTATTCATTTGACATAGCCATACACGATTTGTGAAAGTTTGATCCGGATCGGATTACTATATCATATAGCTGCCATACAAACGACCGATATGAAAACAAGTCTTTGTATGGAAACCTCTTTTGTTTTCTAATCTATTGCAACCGAATTCAACATTTATTCATATGACATAGCCATACACGATTTGTGAAAGGTTGGTCCGGATCGTATCACTATCTCATATAGCTGCCATACAAACTACCGATATGAAAACAAGTCTTTGTATGGAAACCTTTTTTGTTTTCTAAGCTATTGCAACCGAATTCAACATTTATTTATGTGACATAGCCATACACGATTTGTGAAAGGTTGGTCCGGATCGGATCACTATCTCATATAGCTGATATACAAACGACCAATATGAAAACAAGTCTTTGAATGGAAACCTCTTTTGTTTTCTAAGCTATTGCAACCGAATTCAACATTTATTTATTCAATATAGCCGTACATGATTTGTGAAAGTTTGACCCGGATCGGATCACTATCTCATATAGCTGCCATACAAACGACCGACATGAAAACAAGTCTTTGTATGGAAACCTCTTTTGTTTTCTAAGCTATTGCAACCGAATTCAACATTTATTCATATGACATAGCCATACACGATTTGTAAAAGTTTGGTCTTGATCGTATCACTATCTCATTTAGCTGCCATACAAACTACCGATATGAAAACTAGTCTTTGTATGGAAACCTCTTTTCTATTAAAAGGTATTGCAACCGAATTCAACATTTATTCATTTGACATAGCCATACACGAATTGTGAAAGTTCGGTCCGGATCGGATTACTATATCATATAGCTGCCATACAAACGACCGATATGAAAACAAGTCTTTGTATGGAAACCTCTTTTGTTGTCTAAGCTATTGCAACCGAATTCAACATTTATTCATTTGATATAGCCGTACATGATTTGTGAAAGTTTGGTCCGGATCGGATCACTATCTCATATAGCTGATATACAAACGACCAATATGTAAACAAGTCTTTGTATGGGAACCTTTTTGTATTCCAAGCTATTGCAACCGAATTCAACGTTTATTTATTTGACATAGCCATACACGATTTGTGAAAGTTTGATCCGGATCGGATTACTATATCATATAGCTGCCATACAAACGACCGATATGAAAACAAGTCTTTGTATGGAAACCTCTTTTGTTTTCTAATCTATTGCAACCGAATTCAACATTTATTCATATGACATAGCCATACACGATTTGTGAAAGGTTGGTCCGGATCGTATCACTATCTCATATAGCTGCCATACAAACTACCGATATGAAAACTAGTCTTTGTATGGAAACCTTTTTTGTTTTCTAAGCTATTGCAACCGAATTCAACATTTATTTATGTGACATAGCCATACACGATTTGTGAAAGGTTGGTCCGGATCGGATCACTATCTCATATAGCTGATATACAAACGACCAATATGAAAACAAGTCTTTGTATGGAAACCTCTTTGTTTTCTAAGCTATTGCAACCAAATTCAACATTTATTTATTTGATATAGCCGTACATGATTTGTGAAAGTTTGGTCCGGATCGTATCACTATCTCATTTAGGTGCCATACAAACTACCGATATGAAAACAAGTCTTTGTATGGAAACCTTTTTTGTTTTCTAAGCTATTGCAACCGAAATCAACATTTATTCATATGACATAGCCATACACGATTTGTGAAAGGTTGGTCCGGATCGTATCACTATCTCATATAGCTGCCATACAAACTACCGATATGAAAACAAGTCTTTGTATGGAAACCTCTTTGTTTTCTAAGCTATTGCAACCGAATTCAACATTTATTCATATGACATAGCCATACACGATTTGTGAAAGTTTGGTCCGGATCGTATCACTATCTCATTTAGCTGCCATACAAACGACCAATATGAAAACAAGTCTTTGAATGGGAACCTTTTTTGTATTCCAAGCTATTGCAACCGAATTCAACATTTATTTATTTGACATAGCCATACACGATTTGTGAAAGTTTGACCCGGATCGGATCACTATCTCATATAGCTGCCATACAAACGACCGACATGAAAACAAGTCTTTGTATGGAAACCTCTTTGTTTTCTAAGCTATTGCAACCGAATTCAACATTTATTCATATGACATAGCCATACACGATTTGTAAAAGTTTGGTCTTGATCGTATCACTATCTCATTTAGCTGCCATACAAACTACCGATATGAAAACTAGTCTTTGTATGGAAACCTCTTTTGTATTAAAAGGTATTGCAACCGAATTCAACATTTATTCATTTGAAATAGCCATACACGAATTGTGAAAGTTCGGTCCGGATCGGATTACTATATCATATAGCTGCCATACAAACGACCGATATAAAAACAAGTCTTTGTATGGAAACCTCTTTTGTTGTCTAAGCTATTGCAACCGAATTCAACATTTATTCATTTGATATAGCCGTACATGATTTGTGAAAGTTTGGTCCGCATCGGATCACTATCTCATATAGCTGATATACAAACGACCAATATGTAAACAAGTCTTTGTATGGGAACCTTTTTGTATTCCAAGCTATTGCAACCAAATTCAACATTTATTTATTTGATATAGCCGTACATGATTTGTGAAAGTTTGGTCCGGATCGTATCACTATCTCATTTAGGTGCCATACAAACTACCGATATGAAAACAAGTCTTTGTATGGAAACCTTTTTTGTTTTCTAAGCTATTGCAACCGAAATCAACATTTATTCATATGACATAGCCATACACGATTTGTGAAAGTTTGATCCGGATCGGATTACTATATCATATAGCTGCCATACAAACGACCGATATGAAAACAAGTCTTTGTATGGAAACCTCTTTTGTTTTCTAATCTATTGCAACCGAATTCAACATTTATTCATATGACATAGCCATACACGATTTGTGAAAGGTTGGTCCGGATCGTATCACTATCTCATATAGCTGCCATACAAACTACCGATATGAAAACAAGTCTTTGTATGGAAACCTTTTTTGTTTTCTAAGCTATTGCAACCGAATTCAACATTTATTTATGTGACATAGCCATACACGATTTGTGAAAGGTTGGTCCGGATCGGATCACTATCTCATATAGCTGATATACAAACGACCAATATGAAAACAAGTCTTTGTATGGGAACCTTTTTTGTATTCCAAGGTATTGCAACCGAATTCAACATTTATTCATTTGACATAGCCATACACGATTTGTGAAAGTTTGATCCGGATCGGATTACTATATCATATAGCTGCCATACAAACGACCGATATGAAAACAAGTCTTTGAATGGAAACCTCTTTTGTTTTCTAAGCTATTGCAACCGAATTCAACATTTATTTATTTAATATAGCCGTACATGATTTGTGAAAGTTTGGTCCGGATCGGATCACTATCTCATATAGCTGATATACAAACGACCAATATGAAAACAAGTCTTTGTATGGGAACCTCTTTTGTTTTTTAAGCTATTGCAACCGAATTCAACATTTATTCATTTGATAAAGCCGTACATGATTTGTGAAAGTTTGATCCGTATCGGATCACTATCTCATATAGCTGAAATACAAACGACCAATATGAAAACAAGTCTTTGAATGGGAACCTTTTTTGTATTCCAAGCTATTGCAACCGAATTCAACATTTATTTATTTGACATAGCCATACACGATTTGTGAAAGTTTGATCCGGATCGGATCACTGTCTCATATAGCTGCCATACAAACGACCGATATGAAAACAAGTCTTTGTATGGAAACCTCTTTTGTTTTCTAAGCTGTTGCAACCGAATTCAACATTTATTCATATGACATAGCCATACACGATTTGTGAAAGTTTGGTCCGGATCGTATCATTATCTCATTTAGCTGCCATACAAACTACCGATATGAAAACAAGTCTTTGTATGGAAACCTCTTTTGTTTTCTAAGCTATTGCAACCGAATTCAACATTTATTTATGTGACAAAGCCATACACGATTTATGAAAGGTTGGTCCGGATCGGATCACTATCTCATATAGCTGCCATACAAACTACCGATATGAAAACAAGTCTTTGTATGGAAACATTTTTTGTTTTCTAAGCTATTGCAACCGAATTCAACATTTATTCATTTGACGTAGTTATACACGATTCGTGAAAGTTTGATCCGGATCGGATTACAATATCATATAGCTGCTATACAAACCACCGATATGAAAACAAGTCTTTGTATGGAAACCTCTTTTTTTTCTAAGCTATTGCAACCGAATTCTACATTTATTTATGTGACATAGCCATACACGATTTGTGAAAGTTTAATCCGGATCGGATTACTATATCATATAGCTGCCATACAAACGACCGATATGAAAACATGTCTTTGTATGGAAACCTCTTTTGTTTTCAAAGCTATTGCAACCGAATTCAACATTTATTCATTTAACGTAGCCATACAGGATTTGTTAAAGGTTGGTCCGGATCGTATCAATATCTCATATAGCTGATATACAAACGACCAATATATAAACAAGTCCGAATTCAACATTTATTCATTTGACATAGCCATACACGATTTGTGAAAGTTTGATCCGGATCGGATTACTATATCATATAGCTGCCATACAAACTACCGATATGAAAACAAGTCTTTGTATGGAAACCTCTTTTGTTTTCTAAGCTATTGCAACCGAATTCAACATTTATTCATATGACATAGCCATACACGATTTGTGAAAGTTTGGTCCGGATCGTATGACTATCTCATTTAGCTGCCATACAAACTACCGATATGAAAACAAGTCTTTGTATGGAAACCTTTTTTGTTTTCTAAGCTATTGCAACCGAATTCAACATTTATTCATATGACATAGCCATACACGATTTGTGAAAGGTTGGTCCGGATCGTATCACTATCTCATATAGCTGCCATACAAACTACCGATATGAAAACAAGTCTTTGTATGGAAACCTTTTTTGTTTTCTAAGCTATTGCAACCGAATTCAACATTTATTCATATGACATAGCCATACACGATTTGTGAAAGTTTGGTCCGGATCGTATCACTATCTCATTTAGCTGCCATACAAACTACCGATATGAAAACAAGTCTTTGTATGGAAACCTCTTTTGTATTCCAAGGTATTGCAACCGAATTCAACATTTATTCATTTGACATAGCCATACACGAATTGTGAAAGTTCGGTCCGGATCGGATTACTATATCATATAGCTGCCATACAAACGACCGATATGAAAACAAGTCTTTGTATGGGAACCTCTTTTGTTTTCTAAGCTATTGCAACCGAATTCAACATTTATTCATATGACATAGCCATACACGATTTGTGAAAGGTTGGTCCGGATCGTATCACTATCTCATATAGCTGCCATACAAACTACCGATATGAAAACAAGTCTTTGTATGGAAACCTTTTTTGTTTTCTAAGTATTGCAACCGAATTCAACATTTATTTATGTGACATAGCCATACACGATTTGTGAAAGGTTGGTCCGGATCGGATCACTATCTCATATAGCTGATATACAAACGACCAATATGAAAACAAGTCTTTGAATGGAAACCTCTTTTGTTTTCTAAGCTATTGCAACCGAATTCAACATTTATTCATTTGATAGAGCCGTACATGATTTGTGAAAGTTTGATCCGGATCGGATCACTATCTCATATAGCTGAAATACAAACGACCAATATGAAAACAAATCTTTGAATGGGAACCTTTTTTGTATTCCAAGCTATTGCAACCGAATTCAACATTTATTCATATGACATAGCCATACACGATTTGTGAAAGTTTGGTCCGGATCGTATGACTATCTCATTTAGCTGCCATACAAACTACCGATATGAAAACAAGTCTTTGTATGGAAACCTTTTTTGTTTTCTTAGCTATTGCAACCGAATTCAACATTTATTCATATGACATAGCCATACACGATTTGTGAAAGGTTGGTCCGGATCGTATCACTATCTCATATAGCTGCCATACAAACTACCGATATGAAAACAAGTCTTTGTATGGAAACCTTTTTTGTTTTCTAAGCTATTGCAACCGAATTCAACATTTATTCATATGACATAGCCATACACGATTTGCGAAAGTTTGGTCCGGATCGTATCACTATCTCATTTAGCTGCCATACAAACTACCGATATGAAAACAAGTCTTTGTATGGAAACCTCTTTTGTATTCCAAGGTATTGCAACCGAATTCAACATTTTTTCATTTGACATAGCCATACACGAATTGTGAAAGTTCGGTCCGGATCGGATTACTATATCATATAGCTGCCATACAAACGACCGATATGAAAACAAGTCTTTGTATGGGAACCTTTTTTGTATTCCAAGCTATTGCAACCGAATTCAACGTTTATTCATTTGACAGAGCCATACACGATTTTTGAAAGTTTGATCCGGATCGGATTACTATATCATATAGCTGCCATACAAACGACCGATATGAAAACAAGTCTTTGTATGGAAACCTCTTTTGTTTTCTAAGGTATTGCAACCGAATTCAACATTTATTCATATGACATAGCCATACACGATTTGTGAAAGGTTGGTCCGGATCGTATCACTATCTCATATAGCTGCCATACAAACTACCGATATGAAAACAAGTCTTTGTATGGAAACCTTTTTTGTTTTCTAAGTATTGCAACCGAATTCAACATTTATTTATGTGACATAGCCATACACGATTTGTGAAAGGTTGGTCCGGATCGGATGACTATCTCATATAGCTGATATACAAACGACCAATATGAAAACAAGTCTTTGTATGGGAACCTTTTTTGTATTCCAAGGTATTGCAACCGAATTCAACATTTATTCATTTGACATAGCCATACACGATTTGTGAAAGTTTGATCCGGATCGGATTACTATATCATATAGCTGCCATACAAACGACCGATATGAAAACAAGTCTTTGAATGGAAACCTCTTTTGTTTTCTCAGCTATTGCAACCGACTTCAACATTTATTTATTTGATATAGCCATACATGATTTGTGAAAGTTTGGTCCGGATCGGATCACTATCTCATATAGCTGATATACAAACGACCAATATGAAAACAAGTCTTTGTATGGGAACCTTTTTTGTATTCCAAGCTATTGCAACCGAATTCAACATTTATTTATTTGATATAGGCATACACGATTTGTGAAAGTTTGTTCCGGATCGGATTACTATATCATATAGCTGCCATACAAACTACCGATATGAAAACAAGTCTTTGTATGGAAACCTCTTTTGTATTCCAAGGTATTGCAACCGAATTCAACATTTTTTCATTTGACATAGCCATACACGAATTGTGAAAGTTCGGTCCGGATCGGATTACTATATCATATAGCTGCCATACAAACGACCGATATGAAAACAAGTCTTTGTATGGGAACCTTTTTGTATTCCAAGCTATTGCAACCGAATTCAACGTTTATTCATTTGACATAGCCATAGACGATTTTTGAAAGTTTGATCCGGATCGGATTACTATATCATATAGCTGCCATACAAACGACCGATATGAAAACAAGTCTTTGTATGGAAACCTCTTTTGTTTTCTAAGCTATTGCAACCGAATTCAACATTTATTCATATGACATAGCCATACACGATTTGTGAAAGGTTGGTCCGGATCGTATCACTATCTCATATAGCTGCCATACAAACTACCGATATGAAAACAAGTCTTTGTATGGAAACCTTTTTTGTTTTCTAAGTATTGCAACCGAATTCAACATTTATTTATGTGACATAGCCATACACGATTTGTGAAAGGTTGGTCCGGATCGGATCACTATCTCATATAGCTGATATACAAACGACCAATATGAAAACAAGTCTTTGTATGGGAACCTTTTTTGTATTCCAAGGTATTGCAACCGAATTCAACATTTATTCATTTGACATAGCCATACACGATTTGTGAAAGTTTGATCCGGATCGGATTACTATATCATATAGCTGCCATACAAACGACCGATATGAAAACAAGTCTTTGAATGGAAACCTCTTTTGTTTTCTAAGCTATTGCAACCGACTTCAACATTTATTTATTTGATATAGCCGTACATGATTTGTGAAAGTTTGATCCGGATCGGATCACTATCTCATATAGCTGAAATACAAACGACCAATATGAAAACAAATCTTTGAATGGGAACCTTTTTTGTATTCCAAGCTATTGCAACCGAATTCAACATTTATTCATATGACATAGCCATACACGATTTGTGAAAGGTTGGTCCGGATCGTATCACTATCTCATATAGCTGCCATACAAACTACCGATATGAAAACAAGTCTTTGTATGGAAACCTTTTTTGTTTTCTAAGTATTGCAACCGAATTCAACATTTATTTATGTGACATAGCCATACACGATTTGTGAAAGGTTGGTCCGGATCGGATCACTATCTCATATAGCTGATATACAAACGACCAATATGAAAACAAGTCTTTGTATGGGAACCTTTTGTATTCCAAGGTATTGCAACCGAATTCAACATTTATTTATGTGACATAGCCATACACGATTTGTGAAAGGTTGGTCCGGATCGGATCACTATCTCATATAGCTGAAATACAAACGACCAATATGAAAACAAATCTTTGAATGGGAACCTTTTTTGTATTCCAAGCTATTGCAACCGAATTCAACATTTATTTCTTTGACATAGCCATACACGATTTGTGAAACTTTGATCCGGATCGGATCACTATCTCATATAGCTGCCATACAAACGACCGATATGAAAACAAGTCTTTGTATGGAAACCTCTTTTGTTTTCTAAGCTGTTGCAACCGAATTCAACATTTATTCATATGACATAGCCATACACGATTTGTGAAAGTTTGGTCCGGATCGTATCACTATCTCATTTAGCTGCCATACAAACTACCGATATGAAAACAAGTCTTTGTATGGAAACCTCTTTGTTTTCTAAGCTATTGCAACCGAATTCAACATTTATTTATGTGACAAAGCCATACACGATTTATGAAAGGTTGGTCCGGATCGGATCACTATCTCATATAGCTGCCATACAAACTACCGATATGAAAACAAGTCTTTGTATGGAAACATTTTTTGTTTTCTAAGCTATTGCAACCGAATTCAACATTTATTCATTTGACATAGCCATACACGATTCGTGAAAGTTTGATCCGGATCGGATTACAATATCATATAGCTGCTATACAAACCACCGATATGAAAACAAGTCTTTGTATGGAAACCTTTTTTGTTTTCTAAGCTATTGCAACCGAATTCTACATTTATTTATGTGACATAGCCATACACGATTTGTGAAAGTTTAATCCGGATCGGATTACTATATCATATAGCTGCCATACAAACGACCGATATGAAAACATGTCTTTGTATGGAAACCTCTTTTGTTTTCTAAGCTATTGCAACCGAATTCAACATTTATTCATTTAACGTAGCCATACAGGATTTGTTAAAGGTTGGTCCGGATCGTATCACTATCTCATATAGCTGATATACAAACGACCAATATGAAAACAAGTCCGAATTCAACATTTATTCATTTGACATAGCCATACACGATTTGTGAAAGTTTGATCCGGATCGGATTACTATATCATATAGCTGCCATACAAACTACCGATATGAAAACAAGTCTTTGTATGGAAACCTCTTTTGTTTTCTAAGCTATTGCAACCGAATTCAACATTTATTTATGTGACATAGCCATACACGATTTATGAAAGGTTGGTCCGGATCGGATCACTATCTCATATAGCTGCCATACAAACTACCGATATGACAACAAGTCTTTGTATGGAAACCTTTTTGATTTCTAAGCTATTGCAACCGAATTCAATATTTATTTATTTGATATAGCCATACACGATTTGTGAAAGTTTGGTCCGCATCGGATCACTATCTCATATAGCTGCCATACAAACTACCGATATGAAAACAAGAAACGTTTTTTGTTTTCCAAGCTGTTGCAACCGAATTCAACATTTATTCATTTGACATAGTCATACACGATTTGTGAAAGTTTGGTCCGGATCGGACCACTATGTGATATAGCTGATATACAAACGGCCGACATGAACACAAGTCTTTTGTATGGGAACCTTTTTTGTTTTCTAAGCTATTGCAACCGAATTCAACATTTTTTCATTTGACATAGTCGTACACGATTTGTGAAAGTTTTATCCGGATCGGATTACTATATCATATAGCTGCCATACAAACGACCGATATGAAAACAAGTCTTTGTATGGAAACCTCTTTGTTTTCTAAGCTATTGCAACCGAATTCAACATTTATTCATATGACATAGCCATACCACGATTTGTAAAAGTTTGGTCCGGATCGTATCACCATCTCATTTAGCTGCCATACAAACTACCGATATGAAAACAAGTCTTTGTATGGAAACCTTTTTTGTTTTCTAAGTATTGCAACCGAATTCAACATTTATTTATGTGACATAGCCATACACGATTTGTGAAAGGTTGGTCCGGATCGGATCACTATCTCATATAGCTGATATACAAACGACCAATATGAAAACAAGTCTTTGTATGGGAACCTTTTTTGTATTCCAAGGTATTGCAACCGAATTCAACATTTATTTATGTGACATAGCCATACACGATTTGTGAAAGGTTGGTCCGGATCGGATCACTATCTCATATAGCTGAAATACAAACGACCAATATGAAAACAAATCTTTGAATGGGAACCTTTTTTGTATTCCAAGCTATTGCAACCGAATTCAACATTTATTTCTTTGACATAGCCATACACGATTTGTGAAACTTTGATCCGGATCGGATCACTATCTCATATAGCTGCCATACAAACGACCGATATGAAAACAAGTCTTTGTATGGAAACCTCTTTTGTTTTCTAAGCTGTTGCAACCGAATTCAACATTTATTCATATGACATAGCCATACACGATTTGTGAAAGTTTGGTCCGGATCGTATCACTATCTCATTTAGCTGCCATACAAACTACCGATATGAAAACAAGTCTTTGTATGGAAACCTCTTTTGTTTTCTAAGCTATTGCAACCGAATTCAACATTTATTTATGTGACAAAGCCATACACGATTTATGAAAGGTTGGTCCGGATCGGATCACTATCTCATATAGCTGCCATACAAACTACCGATATGAAAACAAGTCTTTGTATGGAAACATTTTTTGTTTTCTAAGCTATTGCAACCGAATTCAACATTTATTCATTTGACGTAGCCATACACGGTTCGTGAAAGTTTGATCCGGATCGGATTACAATATCATATAGCTGCTATACAAACCACCGATATGAAAACAAGTCTTTGTATGGAAACCTTTTTTGTTTTCTAAGCTATTGCAACCGAATTCTACATTTATTTATGTGACATAGCCATACACGATTTGTGAAAGTTTAATCCGGATCGGATTACTATATCATATAGCTGCCATACAAACGACCGATATGAAAACATGTCTTTGTATGGAAACCTCTTTTGTTTTCTAAGCTATTGCAACCGAATTCAACATTTATTCATTTAACGTAGCCATACAGGATTTGTTAAAGGTTGGTCCGGATCGTATCACTATCTCATATAGCTGATATACAAACGACCAATATGAAAACAAGTCCGAATTCAACATTTATTCATTTGACATAGCCATACACGATTTGTGAAAGTTTGATCCGGATCGGATTACTATATCATATAGCTGCCATACAAACTACCGATATGAAAACAAGTCTTTGTATGGAAACCTCTTTTGTTTTCTAAGCTATTGCAACCGAATTCAACATTTATTTATGTGACATAGCCATACACGATTTATGAAAGGTTGGTCCGGATCGGATCACTATCTCATATAGCTGCCATACAAACTACCGATATGACAACAAGTCTTTGTATGGAAACCTTTTTGATTTCTAAGCTATTGCAACCGAATTCAATATTTATTTATTTGATATAGCCATACACGATTTGTGAAAGTTTGGTCCGCATCGGATCACTATCTCATATAGCTGCCATACAAACTACCGATATGAAAACAAGAAACGTTTTTTGTTTTCCAAGCTGTTGCAACCGAATTCAACATTTATTCATTTGACATAGTCGTACACGATTTGTGAAAGTTTTATCCGGATCGGATTACTATATCATATAGCTGCCATACAAACGACCGATATGAAAACAAGTCTTTGTATGGAAACCTCTTTTGTTTTCTAAGCTATTGCAACCGAATTCAACATTTATTCATATGACATAGCCATACCACGATTTGTAAAAGTTTGGTCCGGATCGTATCACCATCTCATTTAGCTGCCATACAAACTACCGATATGAAAACAAGTCTTTGCATGGAAACCTCTTTTTTTTTCTAAGCTATTGCAACCGAATTCAACATTTATTTATGTGACATAGCCATACACGATTTATGAAAGGTTGGTCCGGATCGGATCACAATCTCATATAGCTGCCATACAAACTACCGATATGAAAACAAGTCTTTGTATGGAAACCTTTTTGATTTCTAAGCTATTGCAACCAAATTCAACATTTATTTATTTGATATAGCCATACACGATTTATGAAAGGTTGGTCCGGATCGGATCACTATCTCATATAGCTGCCATACAAACTACCGATATGAAAACAAGTCTTTGTATGGAAACATTTTTTGTTTTCTAAGCTATTGCAACCGAATTCAACATTTATTCATTTGACATAGCCATACACGATTTGTGAAAGGTTGGTCCGGATCGGATCACTATCTCATATAGCTGATATACAAACGACCAATATGAAAACAAGTCTTTGTATGGGAACCTTTTTTGTATTCCAAGGTATTGCAACCGAAGTCAACATTTATTCATTTGACATAGCCATACACGATTTGTGAAAGTTTGATCCGGATCGGATTACTATATCATATAGCTGCCATACAAACGACCGATATGAAAACAAGTCTTTGAATGGAAACCTCTTTTGTTTTCTAAGCTATTGCAACCGAATTCAACATTTATTTATTTGATATAGCCGTACATGATTTGTGAAAGTTTGGTCCGGATCGGATCACTATCTCATATAGCTGATATACAAACGACCAATATGAAAACAAGTCTTTGTATGGGAACCTTTTTGTATTCCAAGCTATTGCAATCGAATTCAACATTTATTTATTTGATATAGCCATACACGATTTGTAAAAGTTTGGTCCGGATCGGATAACTATATCATATAGCTGCCATACAAACGACCGATATGAAAACAAGTCTTTGTATGGAAATCTCTTTTGTTTTCTAAGCTATTGCAACCGAATTCAACATTTATTCATTTGATAGAGCCGTACATGATTTGTGAAAGTTTGATCCGGATCGGATCACTATCTCATATAGCTGAAATACAAACGACCAATATGAAAACTAGTCTTTGAATGGGAACCTTTTTTGTAATCCAAGCTATTGCAACCGAATTCAACATTTATTTATTTGACATAGCCATACACGATTTGTGAAAGTTTGATCCGGATCGGATCACTATCTCATATAGCTGCCATACAAACTACCGATATGAAAACAAGTCTTTGTATGGAAACCTCTTTTGTTTTCTAAGCTGTTGCAACCGAATTCAACATTTATTCATATGACATAGCCATACACGATTTGTGAAAGTTTGGTCCGGATCGTATCACTATCTCATTTAGCTGCCATACAAACTACCGATATGAAAACAAGTCTTTGTATGGAAACCTCTTTTGTTTTCTAAGCTATTGCAACCGAATTCAACATTTATTTATGTGACAAGGCCATACACGATTTATGAAAGGTTGGTCCGGATCGGATCACTATCTCATATAGCTGCCATACAAACTACCGATATGAAAACAAGTCTTTGTATGGAAACATTTTTTGTTTTCTAAGCTATTGCAACCGAATTCAACATTTATTCATTTGACGTAGCCATACACGATTCGTGAAAGTTTGATCCGGATCGGATTACAATATCATATAGCTGCTATACAAACCACCGATATGAAAACAAGTCTTTGTATGGAAACCTTTTTGTTTTCTAAGCTATTGCAACCGAATTCTACATTTATTTATGTGACATAGCCATACACGATTTGTGAAAGTTTGATCCGGATCGGATTACTATATCATATAGCTGCCATACAAACTACCGATATGAAAACAAGTCTTTGTATGGAAACCTCTTTTGTTTTCTAAGCTATTGCAACCGAATTCAACATTTATTCATTTAACGTAGCCATACAGGATTTGTTAAAGGTTGGTCCGGATCGTATCACTATCTCATATAGCTGATATACAAACGACCAATATGAAAACAAGTCCGAATTCAACATTTATTCATTTGACATAGCCATACACGATTTGTGAAAGTTTGATCCGGATCGGATTACTATATCATATAGCTGCCATACAAACTACCGATATGAAAACAAGTCTTTGTATGGAAACCTCTTTTGTTTTCTAAGCTATTGCAACCGAATTCAACATTTATTTATGTGACATAGCCATACACGATTTATGAAAGGTTGGTCCGGATCGGATCATTATCTCATATAGCTGCCATACAAACTACTAATATGAAAACAAGTCTTTGTATGGAAACCTTTTTGATTTCTAAGCTATTGCAACCGAATTCAACATTTATTTATTTGATATAGCCATACACGATTTGTGAAAGTTTGGTCCGCATCGGATCACTATCTCATATAGCTGCCATACAAACTACCGATATGAAAACAAGAAACGTTTTTTGTTTTCCAAGCTGTTGCAACCGAATTCAACATTTTTTCATTTGACATAGTCGTACACGATTTGTGAAAGTTTTATCCGGATCGGATTACTATATCATATAGCTGCCATACAAACGACTGATATGAAAACAAGTCTTTGTATGGAAACCTCTTTGTTTTCTAAGCTATTGCAACCGAATTCAACATTTATTTATGTGACAAAGCCATACACGATTTATGAAAGGTTGGTCCGGATCGGATCACTATCTCATATAGCTGCCATACAAACTACCGATATGAAAACAAGTCTTTGTATGGAAACATTTTTTGTTTTCTAAGCTATTGCAACCGAATTGAACATTTATTCATTTGATAGAGCCGTACATGATTTGTGAAAGTTTGATCCGGATCGGATCACTATCTCATATAGCTGAAATACAAACGACCAATATGAAAACAAGTCTTTGAATGGGAACCTTTTTTGTATTCCAAGCTATTGCAACCGAATTCAACATTTATTTATTTGACATAGCCATACACGATTTGTGAAAGTTTGATCCGGATCGGATCACTATCTCATATAGCTGCCATACAAACGACCGATATGAAAACAAGTCTTTGTATGGAAACCTCTTTTGTTTTCTAAGCTGTTGCAACCGAATTCAACATTTATTCATATGACATAGCCATACACGATTTGTGAAAGTTTGGTCCGGATCGTATCACTATCTCATTTAGCTGCCATACAAACTACCGATATGAAAACAAGTCTTTGTATGGAAACCTCTTTTGTTTTCTAAGCTATTGCAACCGAATTCAACATTTATTCATTTGATATAGCCGTACATGATTTGTGAAAGTTTGGTCCGGATCGGATCACTATCTCATATAGCTGATATACAAACGACCAATATGAAAACAAGTCTTTGAATGGGAACCTTTTTTGTATTCCAAGCTATTGCAACCGAATTCAACATTTATTTATTTGACATAGCCATTCACGATTTGTGAAAGTTTGGTCCGGATCGGATTACTATATCATATAGCTGCCATACAAACGACCGATATGAAAACAAGTCTTTTTATGGAAACCTCTTTTGTTTTCTAAGCTATTGCAACCGAATTCAACATTTATTCATTTGATAGAGCCGTACATGATTTGTGAAAGTTTGATCCGGATCGGATCACTATCTCATATAGCTGAAATACAAACTACCGATATGAAAACAAGTCTTTGTATGGAAACCTCTTTTGTTTTCTAAGCTATTGCAACCGAATTCAACATTTATTTATGTGACAAAGCCATACACGATTTATGAAAGTTTGGTCCGGATCGGATCACTATCTCATATAGCTGCCATACAAACTACCGATATGAAAACAAGTCTTTGTATGGAAACATTTTTTGTTTTCTAAGCTATTCCAACCGAATTCAACATTTATTCATTTGACGTAGCCATACACGATTCGTGAAAGTTTTATCCGGATCGGATTACAATATCATATAGCTGCTATACAAACCACCGATATGAAAACAAGTCTTTGTATGGAAACCTTTTTTGTTTTCTAAGCTATTGCAACCGAATTCTACATTTATTTATGTGACATAGCCATACACGATTTGTGAAAGTTTAATCCGGATCGGATTACTATATCATATAACTGCCATACAAACGACCAATATGAAAACATGTCTTTGTATGGAAACCTCTTTTGTTTTCTAAGCTATTGCAACCGAATTCAACATTTATTCATTTAACGTAGCCATACAGGATTTGTTAAAGGTTGGTCCGGATCGTATCACTATCTCATATAGCATATACAAACGACCAATATGAAAACAAGTCCGAATTCAACATTTATTCATTTGACATAGCCATACACGATTTGTGAAAGTTTGATCCGGATCGGATTACTATATCATATAGCTGCCATACAAACTACCGATATAAAAACAAGTCTTTGTATGGAAACCTCTTTTGTTTTCTAAGCTATTGCAACCGAATTCAACATTTATTTATGTGACATAGCCATACACGATTTATGAAAGGTTGGTCCGGATCGGATCACTATCTCATATAGCTGCCGTACAAACTACCGATATGAAAACAAGTCTTTGTATGGAAACCTTTTTGATTTCTAAGCTATTGCAACCGAATTCAACATTTATTTATTTGATATAGCCATACACGATTTGTGAAAGTTTGGTCCGCATCGGATCACTATCTCATATAGCTGCCATACAAACTACCGATATGAAAACAAGAAACGTTTTTTGTTTTCCAAGCTGTTGCAACCGAATTCAACATTTATTCATTTGACCTAGTCATACACGATTTGTGAAAGTTTGGTCCGGATCGGACCACTATATGATATAGCTGATATACAAACGGCCGACATGAACACAAGTCTTTTGTATGGGAACCTATTTTGTTTTCTAAGCTATTGCAACCGAATTCAACATTTTTTCATTTGACATAGTCGTACACGATTTGTGAATGTTTTATCCGGATCGGATTACTATATCATATAGCTGCCATACAAACGACCGATATGAAAACAAGTCTTTGTATGGAAACCTCTTTTGTTTTCTAAGCTATTGCAACCGAATTCAACATTTATTCATATGACATAGCCATACACGATTTGTAAAAGTTTGGTCCGGATCGTATCACTATCTCATTTAGCTGCCATACAAACTACCGATATGAAAACAAGTCTTTGTATGGAAACCTCTTTTGTTTTCTAAGCTATTGCAACCGAATTCAACATTTATTTATGTGACAAAGCCATACACGATTTATGAAAGGTTGGTCCGGATCGGATCACTATCTCATATAGCTGCCATACAAACGACCGATATGAAAACAAGTCTTTGTATGGAAACCTCTTTTGTTGTCTAAGCTATTGCAACCGAATTCAACGTTTATTTATTTGATATAGCCGTACATGATTTGTGAAAGTTTGGTCCGGATCGGATCACTATCTCATATAGCTGATATACAAACGACCAATATGAAAACATGTCTTTGTATGGGAACCTTTTTTGTATTCCAAGCTATTGCAACCGAATTCAACATTTATTTATTTGATATAGCCATACACGATTTGTGAAAGTTTGGTCCGGATCGGATTACTATATCATATAGCTGCCATACAAACGACCGATATGAAAACAAGTCTTTGTATGGAAACCTCTTTTGTTTTCTAAGCTATTGCAACCGAATTCAACATTTATTCATTTGATATAGCCGTACATGATTTGTGAAAGTTTGGTCCGGATCGGATCACTATCTCATATAGCTGATATACAAACGACCAATATGAAAACAAGTCTTTGAATGGGAACCTTTTTTGTATTCCAAGCTATTGCAACCGAATTCAACATTTATTTATTTGACATAGCCATACACGATTTGTGAAAGTTTGATCCGGATCGGATTACTATATCATATAGCTGCCATACAAACGACAGATATGAAAACAAGTCTTTGTATGGAAACCTCTTTTGTTTTCTAAGCTATTGCAACCGAATTCAACATTTATTCAAATGACATAGCCATACACGATTTGTGAAAGTTTGGTCCGGATCGTATCACTATCTCATTTAGCTGCCATACAAACTACCGATATGAAAACAAGTCTTTGTATGGAAACCTCTTTTGTTTTCTAAGCTATTGCAACCGAATTCAACATTTATTTATGTGACAAAGACATACACGATTTATGAAAGGTTGGTCCGGATCGGATCACTATCTCATATAGCTGCTATACAAACCACCGATATGAAAACAAGTCTTTGAATGGGAACCTTTTTTGTATTCCAAGCTATTGCAACCGAATTCAACATTTATTTATTTGACATAGCCATACACGATTTGTGAAAGTTTGATCCGGATCGGATTACTATATCATATAGCTGCCATACAAACGACAGATATGAAAACAAGTCTTTGTATGGAAACCTCTTTTGTTTTCTAAGCTATTGCAACCGAATTCAACATTTATTCAAATGACATAGCCATACACGATTTGTGAAAGTTTGGTCCGGATCGTATCACTATCTCATTTAGCTGCCATACAAACTACCGATATGAAAACAAGTCTTTGTATGGAAACCTCTTTTGTTTTCTAAGCTATTGCAACCGAATTCAACATTTATTTATGTGACAAAGCCATACACGATTTATGAAAGGTTGGTCCGGATCGGATCACTATCTCATATAGCTGCTATACAAACCACCGATATGAAAACAAGTCTTTGTATGGAAACCTTTTTTGTTTTCTAAGCTATTGCAACCGAATTCTACATTTATTTATGTGACATAGCCATACACGATTTGTGAAAGTTTAATCCGGATCGGATTACTATATCATATAGCTGCCATACAAACGACCGATATGAAAACATGTCTTTGTATGGAAACCTCTTTTGTTTTCTAAGCTATTGCAACCGAATTCAACATTTATTCATTTAACGTAGCCATACAGGATTTGTTAAAGGTTGGTCCGGATCGTATCACTATCTCATATAGCTGATATACAAACGACCAATATGAAAACAAGTCCGAATTCAACATTTATTCATTTGACATAGCCATACACGATTTGTGAAAGTTTGATCCGGATCGGATTACTATATCATATAGCTGCCATACAAACTACCGATATAAAAACAAGTCTTTGTATGGAAACCTCTTTTGTTTTCTAAGCTATTGCAACCGAATTCAACATTTATTTATGTGACATAGCCATACACGATTTATGAAAGGTTGGTCCGGATCGGATCACTATCTCATATAGCTGCCATACAAACTACCGATATGAAAACAAGTCTTTGTATGGAAACCTTTTTGATTTCTAAGCTATTGCAACCGAATTCAACATTTATTTATTTGATATAGCCATACACGATTTGTGAAAGTTTGGTCCGCATCGGATCACTATCTCATATAGCTGCCATACAAACTACCGATATGAAAACAAGTCTTTGTATGGAAACCTCTTTTGTTTTCTAAGCTATTGCAACCGAATTCAACATTTATTCATTTGATATAGCCGTACATGATTTGTGAAAGTTTGGTCCGGATCGGATTACTATATCATATAGCTGCCATACAAACGACCGATATGAAAACAAGTCTTTGTATGGAAACCTCTTTTGTTTTCTAAGCTATTGCAACCGAATTCAACATTTATTCATTTGATATAGAAGTACATGATTTGTGAAAGTTTGGTCCGGATCGGATCACTATCTCATATAGCTGATATACAAACGACCAATATGAAAACATGTCTTTGTATGGAAACCTCTTTTGTTTTCTAAGCTATTGCAACCGAATTCAACATTTATTCAAACGACATAGCCATACACGATTTGTGAAAGTTTGGTCCGGATCGTATCACTATCTCATTTAGCTGCCATACAAACTACCGATATGAAAACAAATCTTTGTATGGAAACCTCTTTTGTTTTCTAAGCTATTGCAACCGAATTCAACATTTATTTATGTGACAAAGCCATACACGATTTATGAAAGGTTGGTCCGGATCGGATCACTATCTCATATAGCTGCCATACAAACTACCGATATGAAAACAAGTCTTTGTATGGAAACATTTTTTGTTTTCTAAGCTATTGCAACCGAATTTAACATTTATTTATCTGACGTAGCCGTACACGATTTGTGAAAGTTTGGTCCGCATCGGATTACTATATCATATAGCTGCCATACAAACGACCGATATGAAAACAAGTCTTTGTATGGAAACCTCTTTTGTTTTCTAAGCTATTGCAACCGAATTCAACATTTATTCATTTGATATAGCCGTACATGATTTGTGAAAGTTTGGTCCGGATCGGATCACTATCTCATATAGCTGATATACAAACGACCAATATGAAAACAAGTCTTTGAATGGGAACCTTTTTTGTATTCCAAGCTATTGCAACCGAATTCAACATTTATTTATTTGACATAGCCATACACGATTTGTGAAAGTTTGATCCGGATCGGATTACTATATCATATAGCTGCCATACAAACGACAGATATGAAAACAAGTCTTTGTATGGAAACCTCTTTTGTTTTCTAAGCTATTGCAACCGAATTCAACATTTATTCAAATGACATAGCCATACACGATTTGTGAAAGTTTGGTCCGGATCGTATCACTATCTCATTTAGCTGCCATACAAACTACCGATATGAAAACAAGTCTTTGTATGGAAACCTCTTTTGTTTTCTAAGCTATTGCAACCGAATTCAACATTTATTTATGTGACAAAGCCATACACGATTTATGAAAGGTTGGTCCGGATCGGATCACTATCTCATATAGCTGCTATACAAACCACCGATATGAAAACAAGTCTTTGAATGGGAACCTTTTTTGTATTCCAAGCTATTGCAACCGAATTCAACATTTATTCAAATGACATAGCCATACACGATTTGTGAAAGTTTGGTCCGGATCGTATCACTATCTCATTTAGCTGCCATACAAACTACCGATATGAAAACAAGTCTTTGTATGGAAACCTCTTTTGTTTTCTAAGCTATTGCAACCGAATTCAACATTTATTCATTTAACGTAGCCATACAGGATTTGTTAAAGGTTGGTCCGGATCGTATCACTATCTCATATAGCTGATATACAAACGACCAATATGAAAACAAGTCCGAATTCAACATTTATTCATTTGACGTAGCCATACACGATTCGTGAAAGTTTGATCCGGATCGGATTACAATATCATATAGCTGCTATACAAACCACCGATATGAAAACAAGTCTTTGTATGGAAACCTTTTTTGTTTTCTAAGCTATTGCAACCGAATTCTACATTTATTTATGTGACATAGCCATACACGATTTGTGAAAGTTTAATCCGGATCGGATTACTATATCATATAGCTGCCATACAAACGACCGATATGAAAACATGTCTTTGTATGGAAACCTCTTTTGTTTTCTAAGCTATTGCAACCGAATTCAACATTTATTCATTTAACGTAGCCATACAGGATTTGTTAAAGGTTGGTCCGGATCGTATCACTATCTCATATAGCTGATATACAAACGACCAATATGAAAACAAGTCCGAATTCAACATTTATTCATTTGACATAGCCATACACGATTTGTGAAAGTTTGATCCGGATCGGATTACTATATCATATAGCTGCCATACAAACTACCGATATGAAAACAAGTCTTTGTATGGAAACCTTTTTGATTTCTAAGCTATTGCAACCGAATTCAACATTTATTTATTTGATATAGCCATACACGATTTGTGAAAGTTTGGTCCGCATCGGATCACTATCTCATATAGCTGCCATACAAACTACCGATATGAAAACAAGTCTTTGTATGGAAACCTCTTTTGTTTTCTAAGCTATTGCAACCGAATTCAACATTTATTCATTTGATATAGCCGTACATGATTTGTGAAAGTTTGGTCCGGATCGGATTACTATATCATATAGCTGCCATACAAACGACCGATATGAAAACAAGTCTTTGTATGGAAACCTCTTTTGTTTTCTAAGCTATTGCAACCGAATTCAACATTTATTCATTTGATATAGAAGTACATGATTTGTGAAAGTTTGGTCCGGATCGGATCACTATCTCATATAGCTGATATACAAACGACCAATATGAAAACATGTCTTTGTATGGAAACCTCTTTTGTTTTCTAAGCTATTGCAACCGAATTCAACATTTATTCATTTAACGTAGCCATACAGGATTTGTTAAAGGTTGGTCCGGATCGTATCACTATCTCATATAGCTGATATACAAACGACCAATATGAAAACAAGTCCGAATTCAACATTTATTCATTTGACATAGCCATACACGATTTGTGAAAGTTTGATCCGGATCGGATTACTATATCATATAGCTGCCATACAAACGACCGATATGAAAACATGTCTTTGTATGGAAACCTCTTTTGTTTTCTAAGCTATTGCAACCGAATTCAACATTTATTCATTTAACGTAGCCATACAGGATTTGTTAAAGGTTGGTCCGGATCGTATCACTATCTCATATAGCTGATATACAAACGACCAATATGAAAACAAGTCCGAATTCAACATTTATTCATTTGACATAGCCATACACGATTTGTGAAAGTTTGATCCGGATCGGATTACTATATCATATAGCTGCCATACAAACTACCGATATAAAAACAAGTCTTTGTATGGAAACCTCTTTTGTTTTCTAAGCTATTGCAACCGAATTCAACATTTATTTATGTGACATAGCCATACACGATTTATGAAAGGTTGGTCCGGATCGGATCACTATCTCATATAGCTGCCATACAAACTACCGATATGAAAACAAGTCTTTGTATGGAAACCTTTTTGATTTCTAAGCTATTGCAACCGAATTCAACATTTATTTATTTGATATAGCCATACACGATTTGTGAAAGTTTGGTCCGCATCGGATCACTATCTCATATAGCTGCCATACAAACTACCGATATGAAAACAAGTCTTTGTATGGAAACCTCTTTTGTTTTCTAAGCTATTGCAACCGAATTCAACATTTATTCATTTGATATAGCCGTACATGATTTGTGAAAGTTTGGTCCGGATCGGATTACTATATCATATAGCTGCCATACAAACGACCGATATGAAAACAAGTCTTTGTATGGAAACCTCTTTTGTTTTCTAAGCTATTGCAACCGAATTCAACATTTATTCATTTGATATAGAAGTACATGATTTGTGAAAGTTTGGTCCGGATCGGATCACTATCTCATATAGCTGATATACAAACGACCAATATGAAAACATGTCTTTGTATGGAAACCTCTTTTGTTTTCTAAGCTATTGCAACCGAATTCAACATTTATTCAAACGACATAGCCATACACGATTTGTGAAAGTTTGGTCCGGATCGTATCACTATCTCATTTAGCTGCCATACAAACTACCGATATGAAAACAAATCTTTGTATGGAAACCTCTTTTGTTTTCTAAGCTATTGCAACCGAATTCAACATTTATTTATGTGACAAAGCCATACACGATTTATGAAAGGTTGGTCCGGATCGGATCACTATCTCATATAGCTGCCATACAAACTACCGATATGAAAACAAGTCTTTGTATGGAAACATTTTTTGTTTTCTAAGCTATTGCAACCGAATTTAACATTTATTTATCTGACGTAGCCGTACACGATTTGTGAAAGTTTGGTCCGCATCGGATTACTATATCATATAGCTGCCATACAAACGACCGATATGAAAACAAGTCTTTGTATGGAAACCTCTTTTGTTTTCTAAGCTATTGCAACCGAATTCAACATTTATTCATTTGATATAGCCGTACATGATTTGTGAAAGTTTGGTCCGGATCGGATCACTATCTCATATAGCTGATATACAAACGACCAATATGAAAACAAGTCTTTGAATGGGAACCTTTTTTGTATTCCAAGCTATTGCAACCGAATTCAACATTTATTTATTTGACATAGCCATACACGATTTGTGAAAGTTTGATCCGGATCGGATTACTATATCATATAGCTGCCATACAAACGACAGATATGAAAACAAGTCTTTGTATGGAAACCTCTTTTGTTTTCTAAGCTATTGCAACCGAATTCAACATTTATTCAAATGACATAGCCATACACGATTTGTGAAAGTTTGGTCCGGATCGTATCACTATCTCATTTAGCTGCCATACAAACTACCGATATGAAAACAAGTCTTTGTATGGAAACCTCTTTTGTTTTCTAAGCTATTGCAACCGAATTCAACATTTATTTATGTGACAAAGCCATACACGATTTATGAAAGGTTGGTCCGGATCGGATCACTATCTCATATAGCTGCTATACAAACCACCGATATGAAAACAAGTCTTTGAATGGGAACCTTTTTTGTATTCCAAGCTATTGCAACCGAATTCAACATTTATTCAAATGACATAGCCATACACGATTTGTGAAAGTTTGGTCCGGATCGTATCACTATCTCATTTAGCTGCCATACAAACTACCGATATGAAAACAAGTCTTTGTATGGAAACCTCTTTTGTTTTCTAAGCTATTGCAACCGAATTCAACATTTATTCATTTAACGTAGCCATACAGGATTTGTTAAAGGTTGGTCCGGATCGTATCACTATCTCATATAGCTGATATACAAACGACCAATATGAAAACAAGTCCGAATTCAACATTTATTCATTTGACGTAGCCATACACGATTCGTGAAAGTTTGATCCGGATCGGATTACAATATCATATAGCTGCTATACAAACCACCGATATGAAAACAAGTCTTTGTATGGAAACCTTTTTTGTTTTCTAAGCTATTGCAACCGAATTCTACATTTATTTATGTGACATAGCCATACACGATTTGTGAAAGTTTAATCCGGATCGGATTACTATATCATATAGCTGCCATACAAACGACCGATATGAAAACATGTCTTTGTATGGAAACCTCTTTTGTTTTCTAAGCTATTGCAACCGAATTCAACATTTATTCATTTAACGTAGCCATACAGGATTTGTTAAAGGTTGGTCCGGATCGTATCACTATCTCATATAGCTGATATACAAACGACCAATATGAAAACAAGTCCGAATTCAACATTTATTCATTTGACATAGCCATACACGATTTGTGAAAGTTTGATCCGGATCGGATTACTATATCATATAGCTGCCATACAAACTACCGATATAAAAACAAGTCTTTGTATGGAAACCTCTTTTGTTTTCTAAGCTATTGCAACCGAATTCAACATTTATTTATGTGACATAGCCATACACGATTTATGAAAGGTTGGTCCGGATCGGACACTATCTCATATAGCTGCCATACAAACTACCGATATGAAAACAAGTCTTTGTATGGAAACCTTTTTGATTTCTAAGCTATTGCAACCGAATTCAACATTTATTTATTTGATATAGCCATACACGATTTGTGAAAGTTTGGTCCGCATCGGATCACTATCTCATATAGCTGCCATACAAACTACCGATATGAAAACAAGTCTTTGTATGGAAACCTCTTTTGTTTTCTAAGCTATTGCAACCGAATTCAACATTTATTCATTTGATATAGCCGTACATGATTTGTGAAAGTTTGGTCCGGATCGGATTACTATATCATATAGCTGCCATACAAACGACCGATATGAAAACAAGTCTTTGTATGGAAACCTCTTTTGTTTTCTAAGCTATTGCAACCGAATTCAACATTTATTCATTTGATATAGAAGTACATGATTTGTGAAAGTTTGGTCCGGATCGGATCACTATCTCATATAGCTGATATACAAACGACCAATATGAAAACATGTCTTTGTATGGAAACCTCTTTTGTTTTCTAAGCTATTGCAACCGAATTCAACATTTATTCAAACGACATAGCCATACACGATTTGTGAAAGTTTGGTCCGGATCGTATCACTATCTCATTTAGCTGCCATACAAACTACCGATATGAAAACAAGTCTTTGTATGGAAACCTCTTTTGTTTTCTAAGCTATTGCAACCGAATTCAACATTTATTTATGTGACAAAGCCATACACGATTTATGAAAGGTTGGTCCGGATCGGATCACTATCTCATATAGCTGCCATACAAACTACCGATATGAAAACAAGTCTTTGTATGGAAACATTTTTTGTTTTCTAAGCTATTGCAACCGAATTCAACATTTATTTATCTGACGTAGCCATACACGATTCGTGAAAGTTTGATCCGGATCGGATTACAATATCATATAGCTGCTATACAAACCACCGATATGAAAACAAGTTTTTGTATGGAAACCTTTTTTGTTTTCTAAGCTATTGCAACCGAATTCAACATTTATTTATTTGATATAGCCATACACGATTTGTGAAAGTTTAATCCGGATCGGATTACTATATCATATAGCTGCCATACAAACGACCGATATGAAAACATGTCTTTGTATGGAAACCTCTTTTGTTTTCTAAGCTATTGCAACCGAATTCAACATTTATTCATTTAACGTAGCCATACAGGATTTGTTAAAGGTTGGTCCGGATCGTATCACTATCTCATATAGCTGATATACAAACGACCAATATGAAAACAAGTCCGAATTCAACATTTATTCATTAGACATAGCCATACACGATTTGTGAAAGTTTGATCCGGATCGGATTACTATATCATATAGCTGCCATACAAACTACCGATATAAAAACAAGTCTTTGTATGGAAACCTCTTTTGTTTTCTAAGCTATTGCAACCGAATTCAACATTTATTTATGTGACATAGCCATACACGATTTATGAAAGGTTGGTCCGGATCGGATCACTATCTCATATAGCTGCCATACAAACTACCGATATGAAAACAAGTCTTTGTATGGAAACCTTTTTGATTTCTAAGCTATTGCAACCGAATTCAACATTTATTTATTTGATATAGCCATACACGATTTGTGAAAGTTTGGTCCGCATCGGATCACTATCTCATATAGCTGCCATACAAACTACCGATATGAAAACAAGTCTTTGTATGGAAACCTCTTTTGTTTTCTAAGCTATTGCAACCGAATTCAACATTTATTCATTTGATATAGCCATACATGATTTGTGAAAGTTTGGTCCGGATCGGATTACTATATCATATAGCTGCCATACAAACGACCGATATGAAAACATGTCTTTGTATGGAAACCTCTTTTGTTTTCTAAGCTATTGCAACCGAATTCAACATTTATTCATTTGATATAGAAGTACATGATTTGTGAAAGTTTGGTCCGGATCGGATCACTATCTCATATAGCTGATATACAAACGACCAATATGAAAACATGTCTTTGTATGGAAACCTCTTTTGTTTTCTAAGCTATTGCAACCGAATTCAACATTTATTCAAACGACATAGCCATACACGATTTGTGAAAGTTTGGTCCGGATCGTATCACTATCTCATTTAGCTGCCATACAAACTACCGATATGAAAACAAGTCTTTGTATGGAAACCTCTTTTGTTTTCTAAGCTATTGCAACCGAATTCAACATTTATTTATGTGACAAAGCCATACACGATTTATGAAAGGTTGGTCCGGATCGGATCACTATCTCATATAGCTGCCATACAAACAACCGATATGAAAACAAGTCTTTGTATGGAAACATTTTTGTTTTCTAAGCTATTGCAACCGAATTCAACATTTATTTATCTGACGTAGCCATACACGATTCGTGAAAGTTTGATCCGGATCGGATTACAATATCATATAGCTGCTATACAAACCACCGATATGAAAACAAGTTTTTGTATGGAAACCTTTTTTGTTTTCTAAGCTATTGCAACCGAATTCAACATTTATTTATTTGATATAGCCATACACGATTTGTGAAAGTTTAATCCGGATCGGATTACTATATCATATAGCTGCCATACAAACGACCGATATGAAAACATGTCTTTGTATGGAAACCTCTTTTGTTTTCTAAGCTATTGCAACCGAATTCAACATTTATTCATTTAACGTAGCCATACAGGATTTGTTAAAGGTTGGTCCGGATCGTATCACTATCTCATATAGCTGATATACAAACGACCAATATGAAAACAAGTCCGAATTCAACATTTATTCATTTGACATAGCCATACACGATTTGTGAAAGTTTGATCCGGATCGGATTACTATATCATATAGCTGCCATACAAACTACCGATATAAAAACAAGTCTTTGTATGGAAACCTCTTTTGTTTTCTAAGCTATTGCAACCGAATTCAACATTTATTTATGTGACATAGCCATACACGATTTATGAAAGGTTGGTCCGGATCGGATCACTATCTCATATAGCTGCCATACAAACTAGCGATATGAAAACAAGTCTTTGTATGGAAACCTTTTTGATTTCTAAGCTATTGCAACCGAATTCAACATTTATTTATTTGATATAGCCATACACGATTTGTGAAAGTTTGGTCCGCATCGGATCACTATCTCATATAGCTGCCATACAAACTACCGATATGAAAACAAGTCTTTGTATGGAAACCTCTTTTGTTTTCTAAGCTATTGCAACCGAATTCAACATTTATTCATTTGATATAGCCGTACATGATTTGTGAAAGTTTGGTCCGGATCGGATTACTATATCATATAGCTGCCATACAAACGACCGATATGAAAACAAGTCTTTGTATGGAAACCTCTTTTGTTTTCTAAGCTATTGCAACCGAATTCAACATTTATTCATTTGATATAGAAGTACATGATTTGTGAAAGTTTGGTCCGGATCGGATCACTATCTCATATAGCTGATATACAAACGACCAATATGAAAACATGTCTTTGTATGGAAACCTCTTTTGTTTTCTAAGCTATTGCAACCGAATTCAACATTTATTCAAACAACATAGCCATACACGATTTGTGAAAGTTTGGTCCGGATCGTATCACTATCTCATTTAGCTGCCATACAAACTACCGATATGAAAACAAGTCTTTGTATGGAAACCTCTTTTGTTTTCTAAGCTATTGCAACCGAATTCAACATTTATTTATGTGACAAAGCCATACACGATTTATGAAAGGTTGGTCCGGATCGGATCACTATCTCATATAGCTGCCATACAAACTACCGATATGAAAACAAGTCTTTGTATGGAAACATTTTTTGTTTTCTAAGCTATTGCAACCGAATTCAACATTTATTTATCTGACGTAGCCATACACGATTCGTGAAAGTTTGATCCGGATCGGATTACAATATCATATAGCTGCTATACAAACCACCGATATGAAAACAAGTTTTTGTATGGAAACCTTTTTTGTTTTCTAAGCTATTGCAACCGAATTCAACATTTATTTATTTGATATAGCCATACACGATTTGTGAAAGTTTAATCCGGATCGGATTACTATATCATATAGCTGCCATACAAACGACCGATATGAAAACATGTCTTTGTATGGAAACCTCTTTGTTTTCTAAGCTATTGCAACCGAATTCAACATTTATTCATTTAACGTAGCCATACAGGATTTGTTAAAGGTTGGTCCGGATCGTATCACTATCTCATATAGCTGATATACAAACGACCAATATGAAAACAAGTCCGAATTCAACATTTATTCATTTGACATAGCCATACACGATTTGTGAAAGTTTGATCCGGATCGGATTACTATATCATATAGCTGCCATACAAACTACCGATATAAAAACAAGTCTTTGTATGGAAACCTCTTTTGTTTTCTAAGCTATTGCAACCGAATTCAACATTTATTTATGTGACATAGCCATACACGATTTATGAAAGGTTGGTCCGGATCGGATCACTATCTCATATAGCTGCCATACAAACTACCGATATGAAAACAAGTCTTTGTATGGAAACCTTTTTTGATTTCTAAGCTATTGCAACCAAATTCAACATTTATTTATTTGATATAGCCATACACGATTTGTGAAAGTTTGGTCCGCATCGGATCACTATCTCATATAGCTGCCATACAAACTACCGATATGAAAACAAGTCTTTGTATGGAAACCTCTTTTGTTTTCTAAGCTATTGCAACCGAATTCAACATTTATTCATTTAATATAGCCGTACATGATTTGTGAAAGTTTGGTCCGGATCGGATTACTATATCATATAGCTGCCATACAAACGACCGATATGAAAACAAGTCTTTGTATGGAAACCTCTTTGTTTTCTAAGCTATTGCAACCGAATTCAACATTTATTCATTTGATATAGAAGTACATGATTTGTGAAAGTTTGGTCCGGATCGGATCACTATCTCATATAGCTGATATACAAACGACCAATATGAAAACATGTCTTTGTATGGAAACCTCTTTTGTTTTCTAAGCTATTGCAACCGAATTCAACATTTATTCAAACGACATAGCCATACACGATTTGTGAAAGTTTGGTCCGGATCGTATCACTATCTCATTTAGCTGCCATACAAACTACCGATATGAAAACAAGTCTTTGTATGGAAACCTCTTTTGTTTTCTAAGCTATTGCAACCGAATTCAACATTTATTTATGTGACAAAGCCATACACGATTTATGAAAGGTTGGTCCGGATCGGATCACTATCTCATATAGCTGCCATACAAACTACCGATATGAAAACAAGTCTTTGTATGGAAACATTTTTTGTTTTCTAAGCTATTGCAACCGAATTCAACATTTATTTATCTGACGTAGCCATACACGATTCGTGAAAGTTTGATCCGGATCGGATTACAATATCATATAGCTGCTATACAAACCACCGATATGAAAACAAGTTTTTGTATGGAAACCTTTTTTGTTTTCTAAGCTATTGCAACCGAATTCAACATTTATTTATTTGATATAGCCATACACGATTTGTGAAAGTTTAATCCGGATCGGATTACTATATCATATAGCTGCCATACAAACGACCGATATGAAAACATGTCTTTGTATGGAAACCTCTTTTGTTTTCTAAGCTATTGCAACCGAATTCAACATTTATTCATTTAACGTAGCCATACAGGATTTGTTAAAGGTTGGTCCGGATCGTATCACTATCTCATATAGCTGATATACAAACGACCAATATGAAAACAAGTCCGAATTCAACATTTATTCATTTGACATAGCCATACACGATTTGTGAAAGTTTGATCCGGATCGGATTACTATATCATATAGCTGCCATACAAACTACCGATATAAAAACAAGTCTTTGTATGGAAACCTCTTTTGTTTTCTAAGCTATTGCAACCGAATTCAACATTTATTTATGTGACATAGCCATACAAGATTTATGAAAGGTTGGTCCGGATCGGATCACTATCTCATATAGCTGCCATACAAACTACCGATATGAAAACAAGTCTTTGTATGGAAACCTTTTTGATTTCTAAGCTATTGCAACCGAATTCAACATTTATTTATTTGATATAGCCATACACGATTTGTGAAAGTTTGGTCCGCATCGGATCACTATCTCATATAGCTGCCATACAAACTATAGATATGAAAACAAGTCTTTGTATGGAAACCTCTTTTGTTTTCTAAGCTATTGCAACTGAATTCAACATTTATTCATTTGATATAGCCGTACATGATTTGTGAAAGTTTGGTCGGATCGGATTACTATATCATATAGCTGCCATACAAACGACCGATATGAAAACAAGTCTTTGTATGGAAACCTCTTTTGTTTTCTAAGCTATTGCAACCGAATTCAACATTTATTCATTTGATATAGAAGTACATGATTTGTGAAAGTTTGGTCCGGATCGGATCACTATCTCATATAGCTGATATACAAACGACCAATATGAAAACATGTCTTTGTATGGAAACCTCTTTTGTTTTCTAAGCTATTGCAACCGAATTCAAAATTTATTCAAACGACATAGCCATACACGATTTGTGAAAGTTTGGTCCGGATCGTATCACTATCTCATTTAGCTGCCATACAAACTACCGATATGAAAACAAGTCTTTGTATGGAAACCTCTTTTGTTTTCTAAGCTATTGCAACCGAATTCAACATTTATTTATGTGACAAAGCCATACACGATTTATGAAAGGTTGGTCCGGATCGGATCACTATCTCATATAGCTGCCATACAAACTACCGATATGAAAACAAGTCTTTGTATGGAAACATTTTTTGTTTTCTAAGCTATTGCAACCGAATTCAACATTTATTTATCCGACGTAGCCATACACGATTCGTGAAAGTTTGATCCGGATCGGATTACAATATCATATAGCTGCTATACAAACCACCGATATGAAAACAAGTTTTTGTATGGAAACCTTTTTTGTTTTCTAAGCTATTGCAACCGAATTCAACATTTATTTATTTGGTATAGCCATACACGATTTGTGAAAGTTTGGTCCGCATCGGATCACTGTCTCATATAGCTGCCATACAAACTACCGATATGAAAACAAGTCTTTGTATGGAAACCTTTTTTGATTCCTAAGCTATTGCAACCGAATTCAACATTTATTCATTTGACATAGTCATACACGATTTGTGAAAGTTTGGTCCGGATCGGACCACTATATGATATAGCTGATATACAAACGGCCGACATGAACACAAGTCTTTGTATGGGAACCTTTTTTGTTTTCTAAGCTATTGCAACCGAATTCAACATTTTTTCATTTAACATAGCCATACACGATTTGTAAAAGTTTGGTCCGGATCGTATCACTATCTCATTTAGCTGCCATACAAACTACCGATATAAAAACAAGTCTTTGTATGGAAACCTCTTTTGTTTTCTAAGCTATTGCAACCGAATTCAACATTTATTTATGTGACAAAGCCATACACGATTTATGAAAAGGTTGGTCCGGATCGGATCACTATCTCATATAGCTGCCATACAAACGACCGATATGAAAACAAGTCTTTGTATGGAAACCTCTTTTGTTGTCTAAGCTATTGCAACCGAATTCAACATTTATTTATTTGATATAGCCGTACATGATTTGTGAAAGTTTGGTCCGGATCGGATCACTATCTCATATAGCTGATATACAAACGACCAATATGAAAACATGTCTTTGTATGGAAACCTCTTTTGTTTTCTAAGCTATTGCAACCGAATTCAACATTTATTCAAATGACATAGCCATACACGATTTGTGAAAGTTTGGTCCGGATCGTATCACTATCTCATTTAGCTGCCATACAAACTACCGATATGAAAACAAGTCTTTGTAGGGAAACCTCTTTTGTTTTCTAAGCTATTGCAACCGAATTCAACATTTATTTATGTGACAAAGCCATACACGATTTATGAAAGGTTGGTCCGGATCGGATCACTATCTCATATAGCTGCCATACAAACTACCGATATGAAAAAAAGTCTTTGTATGGAAACATTTTTTGTTTTCTAAGCTATTGCAACCGAATTCAACATTTATTCATCTGACGTAGCCATACACGATTCGTGAAAGTTTGATCCGGATCGGATTACAATATCATATAGCTGCTATACAAACCACCGATATGAAAACAAGTCTTTGTATGGAAACCTTTTTTGTTTTTCTAAGCTATTGCAACCGAATTCTACATTTATTTATGCGACATAGCCATACACGATTTGTGAAAGTTTGGTGCGGATCGTATCACTATCTCATTTAGCTGCCATACAAACTACCGATATGAAAACAAGTCTTTGTATGGAAACCTCTTTTGTTTTCTAAGCTATTGCAACCGAATTCAACATTCGTTTATGTGACAAAGCCATACACGATTTATGAAAGGTTGGTCCGGATCGGATCACTATCTCATATAGCTGCCATACAAACTACCGATATGAAAACAAGTCCTTGTATGGAAACCTTTTTGATTCCTAAGCTATTGCAACCGAATTCAACATTTATTTATTTGATATAGCCATACACGATTTGTGAAAGTTTGGTCCGCATCGGATCACTGTCTCATATAGCTGCCATACAAACTACCGATATGAAAACAAGTCTTTGTATGGAAACCTTTTTGATTCCTAAGCTATTGCAACCGAATTCAACATTTATTCATTTGACATAGTCATACACGATTTGTGAAAGTTTGGTCCGGATCGGACCACTATATGATATAGCTGATATACAAACGGCCGACATGAACACAAGTCTTTGTATGGGAACCTTTTTTGTTTCTAAGCTATTGCAACCGAATTCAACATTTTTTCATTTGACATAGCCATACACGATTTCTAAAAGTTTGGTCCGGATCGTATCACTATCTCATTTAGCTGCCATACAAACTACCGATATGAAAACAAGTCTTTGTATGGAAACCTCTTTTGTTTTCTAAGCTATTGCAACCGAATTCAACATTTATTTATGTGACAAAGCCATACACGATTTATGAAAGGTTGGTCCGGATCGGATCACTATCTCATATAGCTGCCATACAAACGACCGATATGAAAACAAGTCTTTGTATGGAAACCTCTTTTGTTGTCTAAGCTATTGCAACCGAATTCAACATTTATTTATTTGATATAGCCGTACATGATTTGTGAAAGTTTGGTCCGGATCGGATCACTATCTCATATAGCTGATATACAAACGACCAATATGAAAACATGTCTTTGTATGGAAACCTCTTTTGTTTTCTAAGCTATTGCAACCGAATTCAACATTTATTCAAATGACATAGCCATACACGATTTGTGAAAGTTTGGTCCGGATCGTATCACTATCTCATTTAGCTGCCATACAAACTACCGATATGAAAACAAGTCTTTATATGGAAACCTCTTTTGTTTTCTAAGCTATTGCAACCGAATTCAACATTTATTTATGTGACAAAGCCATACACGATTTATGAAAGGTTAGTCCGGATCGGATCACTATCTCATATAGCTGCCATACAAACTACCGATATGAAAACAAGTCTTTGTATGGAAACCTCTTTTGTTTTCTAAGCTATTGCAACCGAATTCAACATTTATTCATCTGACGTAGCCATACACGATTCGTGAAAGTTTGATCCGGATCGGATTACAATATCATATAGCTGCTATACAAAACCACCGATATGAAAACAAGTCTTTGTATGGAAACCTTTTTTGTTTTCTAAGCTATTGCAACCGAATTCTACATTTATTTATGTGACATAGCCATACACGATTTGTGAAAGTTTGGTCCGGATCGTATCATTTAGCTGCCATACAAACTACCGATATGAAAACAAGTCTTTGTATGGAAACCTCTTTTGTTTTCTAAGCTATTGCAACCGAATTCAACATTTGTTTATGTGACAAAGCCATACACGATTTATGAAAGGTTGGTCCGGATCGGATCACTATCTCATATAGCTGCCATACAAACTACCGATATGAAAACAAGTCTTTGTATGGAAACCTTTTTGATTCCTAAGCTATTGCAACCGAATTCAACATTTATTTATTTGATATAGCCATACACGATTTGTGAAAGTTCGGATCACTGTCTCATATAGCTGCCATACAAACTACCGATATGAAAACAAGTCTTTGTATGGAAACCTTTTTGATTCCTAAGCTATTGCAACCGAATTCAACATTTATTCATTTGACATAGTCATACACGATTTGTGAAAGTTTGGTCCGGATCGGACCACTATATGATATAGCTGATATACAAACGGCCGACATGAACACAAGTCTTTTGTATGGGAACCTTTTTTGTTTTCTAAGCTATTGCAACCGAATTCAACATTTTTTCATTTGACATAGTCGTACACGATTTGTGAAAGTTTTATCCGGATCGGATTACTATATCATATAGCTGCCATACAAACGACCGATATAAAAACCAGTCTTTGTATGACAACCTCTTTTGTTTTCTAAGCTATTCCAACTGAATTCAACATTTATTCATATGACATAGCCATACACGATTTGTAAAAGTTTGGTCCGGATCGTATCACTATCTCATTTAGCTGCCATACAAACTACCGATATGAAAACAAGTTTTTGTATGGAAACCTCTTTTGTTGTCTAAGCTATTGCAACCGAATTCAACATTTAATTATTTGATATAGCCGTACATGATTTGTGAAAGTTTGGTCCGGATCGGATCACTATCTCATATAGCTGATATACAAACGACCAATATGAAAACATGTCTTTGTATGGGAACCTTTTTTGTATTCCAAGCTATTGCAACCGAATTCAACATTTATTTATTTGATATAGCCATACACGATTTGCGAAAGTTTGGTCCGGATCGGATTACTATATCATATAGCTGCCATACAAACGACCGATATGAAAACAAGTCTTTGTATGGAAACCTCTTTTGTTTTCTAAGCTATTGCAACCGAATTCAACATTTATTCATTTGATATAGCCGTTCATGATTTGTGAAAGTTTGGTCCGGATCGGATCACTATCTCATATAGCTGATATACAAACGACCAATATGAAAACAAGTCTTTGAATGGGAACCTTTTTTGTATTCCAAGCTATTGCAACCGAATTCAACATTTATTTATTTGACATAGCCATACACGATTTGTGAAAGTTTGATCCGGATCGGATTACTATATCATATAGCTGCCATACAAACGACCGATATGAAAACAAGTCTTTGTATGGAAACCTCTTTTGTTTTCTAAGCTATTGCAACCGAATTCAACATTTATTCATATGACATAGCCATACACGATTTGTGAAAGTTTGGTCCGGATCTTATCACTATCTCATTTAGCTGCCATACAAACTACCGATATGAAAACAAGTCTTTGTATGGAAACCTCTTTTGTTTTCTAAGCTATTGCAACCGAATTCAACATTTATTTATGTGACAAAGCCATACACGATTTATGAAAGGTTGGTCCGGATCGGATCACTATCTCATATAGCTGCCATACAAACGACCGATATGAAAACAAGTTTTTGTATGGAAACCTCTTTTGTTGTCTAAGCTATTGCAACCGAATTCAACATTTATTTATTTGATATAGCCGTACATGATTTGTGAAAGTTTGGTCCGGATCGGATCACTATCTCATATAGCTGATATACAAACGACCAATATGAAAACATGTCTTTGTATGGGAACCTTTTTTGTATTCCAAGCTATTGCAACCGAATTCAACATTTATTTATTTGATATAGCCATACACGATTTGTGAAAGTTTGGTCCGGATCGGATTACTATATCATATAGCTGCCATACAAACGACCGATACGAAAACAAGTCTTTGTATGGAAACCTCTTTTGTTTTCTAAGCTATTGCAACCGAATTCAACATTTATTCATTTGATATAGCCGTACATGATTTGTGAAAGTTTGGTCCGGATCGGATCACTATCTCATATAGCTGATATACAAACGACCAATATGAAAACAAGTCTTTGAATGGGAACCTTTTGTGTATTCCAAGCTATTGCAACCGAATTCAACAATTATTTATTTAACATAGCCATACACGATTTGTGAAAGTTTGAACCGGATCGGATTACTATATCATATAGCTGCCATACAAACGACCGATATTAAAACAAGTCTTTGTATGGAAACCTCTTTTGTTTTCTAAGCTATTGCAACCGAATTCAACATTTATTCATATGACATAGCCATACACGATTTGTGAAAGTTTGGTCCGGATCGTATAACTATCTCATTTAGCTGCCATACAAACTACCGATATGAAAACAAGTCTTTGTATGGAAACCTCTTTTGTTTTTAAGCTATTGCAACCGAATTCAACATTTATTTATGTGACAAAGCCATACACGATTTATGAAAGGTTGGTCCGGATCGGATCACTATCTCATATAGCTGCCATACAAACTACCCATATGAAAACAAGTCTTTGTATAGAAACATTTTTTGTTTTCTAAGCTATTGCAACCGAATTCAACATTTATTTATTTGACGTAGCCATACACGATTCGTGAAAGTTTGATCGGGATCGGATTACAATATCATATAGCTGCTATACAAACCACCGATATGAAAACAAGTCTTTGTATGGAAACCTTTTTTGTTTTCTAAGCTATTGCAACCGAATTCTACATTTATTTATGTGACATAGCCACACACGATTTGTGAAAGTTTGGTCCGGATCGTATCACTATCTCATTTAGCTGCCATACAAACTACAGATATGAAAACAAGTCTTTGTATGGAAACCTCTTTTTTTTCTAAGCTATTGCAACCGAATTCAACATTTATTTATGTGACAAAGCCATACACGATTAATGAAAGGTTGGTCCGGATCGGATCACTATCTCATATAGCTGCCATACAAACGACCGATATGAAAACAAGTCTTTGTATGGAAACATTTTTGTTTTCTAAGCTATTGCAACCGAATTCAACATTTATTCATTTGACATAGCCATACACGATTTGTGAAAGGTTGGTCCGGATCGGATCACTATCTCATATAGCTGATATACAAACGACCAATATGAAAATAAGTCTTTGTATGGGAACCTTTTTTTGTATTCCAAGCTATTGCAACCGAATTCAACATTTATTTATTTGATATAGCCATACACGATTTGTGAAAGTTTGGTCCGGATCGGATTACTATATCATATAGCTGCCATACAAACTACCGATATGAAAACAAGTCTTTGTATGGAAACATTTTTTGTTTTCTAAGCTATTGCAACCGAATTCAACATTTTTTCATTTGACGTAGCGATACACGATTCGTGAAAGTTTGATCCGGATCGGATTACAATATCATATAGCTGCTATACAAACCACCGATATGAAAACAAGTCTTTGTATGGAAGCCTCTTTTGTTGTCTAAGCTATTGCAACCGAATTCAACATTTATTTATTTGATATAGCCGTACATGATTTGTGAAAGTTTGGTCCGGATCGGATCACTATCTCATATAGCTGATATACAAACGACCAATATGAAAATAAGTCTTTGTATGGGAACCTTTTTTGTATTCCAAGCTATTGCAACCGAATTCAACATTTATTTATTTGATATAGCCATACACGATTTGTGAAAGTTTAATCCGGATCGGATTACTATATCATATAGCTGCCATACAAACGACCGATATGAAAACAAGTCTTTGTATGGAAACCTCTTTTGTTTTCTAAGCTATTGCAACCGAATTCAACATTTATTTATTTG
This sequence comes from Drosophila merina, assembly GCA_035047645.1. Taxonomy (NCBI): domain Eukaryota; kingdom Metazoa; phylum Arthropoda; class Insecta; order Diptera; family Drosophilidae; genus Drosophila; species Drosophila merina. The sequence continues at coordinate 912,020 of JAWNPH010000020.1, read as the reverse complement.
ATATAGCCGTACATGATTTGTGAAAGTTTGGTCCGGATCGGATCACTATCTCATATAGCTGATATACAAACGACCAATATGAAAACAAGTCTTTGTATGGAAGCCTCTTTTGTTGTCTAAGCTATTGCAACCGAATTCAACATTTATTTATTTGATATAGCCGTACATGATTTGTGAAAGTTTGGTCCGGATCGGATCACTATCTCATATAGCTTATATACAAACGACCAATATGAAAACAAGTCTTTGTATGGGAACCTTTTTTGTATTCTAAGGTATTGCAACCGAATTCAACATTTATTTATTTGACATAGCCGTACACGATTTGTGAAAGTTTAATCCGGATCGGATTACTATATCATATAGCTGCCATACAAACGACCGATATGAAAACAAGTCTTTGTATGGAAACCTCTTTTGTTTTCTAAGCTATTGCAACCGAATTCAACATTTATTTATTTGATATAGCCGTACATGATTTGTGAAAGTTTGGTCCGGATCGGATCACTATCTCATATAGCTGATATACAAACGACCAATATGAAAATAAGTCTTTGTATGGGAACCTTTTTTGTATTCCAAGCTATTGCAACCGAATTCAACATTTATTTATTTGATATAGCCATACACGATTTGTGAAAGTTTGGTCCGGATCGAATTACTATATCATATAGCTGCCATACAAACTACCGATATGAAAACAAGTCTTTGTATGGAAACATTTTTTGTTTTCTAAGCTATTGCAACAGAATTCAAAATTTTTTCATTTGACGTAGCCATACACGATTCGTGAAAGTTTGATCTGGATCGGATTACAATATCATATAGCTGCTATACAAACCACCGATATGAAAACAAGTCTTTGTATGGAAACCTTTTTTGTTTTCTAAGCTATTGCAACCGAATTCTACATTTATTTATGTGACATAGCCATACACGATTTGTGAAAGTTTGGTCCGGATCGTATCACTATCTCATTTAGCTGCCATACAAACTACCGATATGAAAACAAGTCTTTGTATGGAAACCTCTTTTGTTTTCTAAGCTATTGCAACCGAATTCAACATTTATTTATGTGACAAAGCCATACACGATTTATGAAAGGTTGGTCCGGATCGGATCACTATCTCATATAGCTGCCATACAAACGACCGATATGAAAACAAGTTTTTGTATGGAAACCTCTTTTGTTGTCTAAGCTATTGCAACCGAATTCAACATTTATTTATTTGATATAGCCGTACATGATTTGTGAAAGTTTGGTCCGGATCGGATCACTATCTCCATATAGCTGATATACAAACGACCAATATGAAAACATGTCTTTGTATGGGAACCTTTTTTGTATTCCAAGCTATTGCAACCGAATTCAACATTTAATTATTTGATATAGCCATACACGATTTGTGAAAGTTTGGTCCGGATCGGATTACTATATCATATAGCTGCCATACAAACGACCGATACGAAAACAAGTCTTTGTATGGAAACCTCTTTTGTTTTCTAAGCTATTGCAACCGAATTCAACATTTATTCATTTGATATAGCCGTACATGATTTGTGAAAGTTTGGTCCGGATCGGATCACTATCTCATATAGCTGATATACAAACGACCAATATGAAAACAAGTCTTTGAATGGGAACCTTTTTTGTATTCCAAGCTATTGCAACAGAATTCAACATTTATTTATTTAACATAGCCATACACGATTTGTGAAAGTTTGATCCGGATCGGATTACTATATCATATAGCTGCCATACAAACGACCGATATTAAAACAAGTCTTTGTATGGAAACCTCTTTTGTTTTCTAAGCTATTGCAACCGAATTCAACATTTATTCATATGACATAGCCATACACGATTTGTGAAAGTTTGGTCCGGATCGTATCACTATCTCATTTAGCTGCCATACAAACTACCGATATGAAAACAAGTCTTTGTATGGAAACCTCTTTTGTTTTTTAAGCTATTGCAACCGAATTCAACATTTATTTATGTGACAAAGCCATACACGATTTATGAAAGGTTGGTCCGGATCGGATCACTATCTCATATAGCTGCCATACAAACTACCGATATGAAAACAAGTCTTTGTATGGAAACATTTTTTGTTTTCTAAGCTATTGCAACCGAATTCAACATTTATTTATTTGACGTAGCCATACACGATTCGTGAAAGTTTGATCCGGATCGGATTACAATATCATATAGCTGCTATACAAACCACCGATATGAAAACAAGTCTTTGTATGGAAACCTTTTTTGTTTTCTAAGCTATTGCAACCGAATTCTACATTTATTTATGTGACATAGCCATACACGATTTGTGAAAGTTTGGTCCGGATCGTATCACTATCTCATTTAGCTGCCATACAAACTACAGATATGAAAACAAGTCTTTGTATGGAAACCTCTTTTTTCTAAGCTATTGCAACCGAATTCAACATTTATTTATGTGACAAAGCCATACACGATTAATGAAAGGTTGGTCCGGATCGGATCACTATCTCATATAGCTGCCATACAAACGACCGATATGAAAACAAGTCTTTGTATGGAAACATTTTTGTTTTCTAAGCTATTGCAACCGAATTCAACATTTATTCATTTGACATAGCCATACACGATTTGTGAAAGGTTGGTCCGGATCGGATCACTATCTCATATAGCTGATATACAAACGACCAATATGAAAATAAGTCTTTGTATGGGAACCCTTTTTGTATTCCAAGCTATTGCAACCGAATTCAACATTTATTTATGTGACAAAGCCATACACGATTTGTGAAAGTTTGGTCCGGATCGGATTACTATATCATATAGCTGCCATACAAACTACCGATATGAAAACAAGTCTTTGTATGGAAACATTTTTTGTTTTCTAAGCTATTGCAACCGAATTCAACATTTTTTCATTTGACGTAGCGATACACGATTCGTGAAAGTTTGATCCGGATCGGATTACAATATCATATAGCTGCTATACAAACCACCGATATGAAAACAAGTCTTTGTATGGAAGCCTCTTTTGTTGTCTAAGCTATTGCAACCGAATTCAACATTTATTTATTTGATATAGCCGTACACGATTTGTGAAAGTTTGGTCGGATCGGATCACTATCTCATATAGCTGATATACAAACGACCAATATGAAAACAAGTCTTTGTATGGGAACCTTTTTTGTATTCTAAGGTATTGCAACCGAATTCAACATTTATTTATTTGACATAGCCGTACACGATTTGTGAAAGTTTAATCCGGATCGGATTACTATATCATATAGCTGCCATACAAACGACCGATATGAAAACAAGTCTTTGTATGGAAACATTTTTGTGTTTTCTAAGCTATTGCAACCGAATTCAACATTTATTCATTTGACATAGCCATACACGATTTGTGAAAGGTTGGTCCGGATCGTATCACTATCTCATTTAGCTGCCATACAAACGACCAATATGAAAATAAGTCTTTGTATGGGAACCTTTTTGTATTCCAAGCTATTGCAACCGAATTCAACATTTATTTATTTGATATAGCCATACACGATTTGTGAAAGTTTGGTCCGGATCGGATTACTATATCATATAGCTGCCATACAAACTACCGATATGAAAACAAGTCTTTGTATGGAAACATTTTTTGTTTTCTAAGCTATTGCAACCGAATTCAACATTTTTTTTTATTTGACGTAGCGATACACGATTCGTGAAAGTTTGATCCGGATCGGATTACAATATCATATAGCTGCTATACAAACCACCGATATGAAAACAAGTCTTTGTATGGAAGCCTCTTTTGTTGTCTAAGCTATTGCAACCGAATTCAACATTTATTTAATTGATATAGCCGTACATGATTTGTGAAAGTTTGGTCCGGATCGGATCACTATCTCATATAGCTGATATACAAACGACCAATATGAAAAACAAGTCTTTGTATGGGAACCTTTTTTGTATTCTAAGGTATTGCAACCGAATTCAACATTTATTTATTTGACATAGCCGTACACGATGTGTGAAAGTTTAATCCGGATCGGATTACTATATCATATAGCTGCCATACAAACGACCGATATGAAAACAAGTCTTTGTATGGAAACATTTTTTGTTTTCTAAGCTATTGCAACAGAATTCAAAATTTTTTCATTTGACGTAGCCATACACGATTCGTGAAAGTTTGATCCGGATCGGATTACAATATCATATAGCTGCTATACAAACCACCGATATGAAAACAAGTCTTTGTATGGAAACCTTTTTTGTTTTCTAAGCTATTGCAACCGAATTCTACATTTATTTATGTGACATAGCCATACACGATTTGTGAAAGTTTAATCAGGATCGGATTACTATATCATATAGCTGCCATACAAACGACCGATATGAAAACATGTCTTTGTATGGAAACCTCTTTTGTTTTCTAAGCTATTGCAACCGAATTCAACATTTATTTATGTGACAAAGCCATACACGATTTATGAACGGTTGGTCCGGATCGGATCACTATCTCATATAGCTGCCATACAAACTACCGATATGAAAACAAGTCTTTGTATGGAAACATTTTTGTTTTCTAAGCTATTGCAACCGAATTCAACATTTATTTATTTGACGTAGCCATACACGATTCGTGAAAGTTTGATCCGGATCGGATTACAATATCATAAAGCTGCTATACAAACCACCGATATGAAAACAAGTCTTTGTATGGAAACCTTTTTTGTTTTCTAAGCTATTGCAACCGAATTCTACATTTATTTATGTGACATAGCCATACACGATTTGTGAAAGTTTGGTCCGGATCGTATCACTATCTCATTTAGCTGCCATACAAACTACAGATATGAAAACAAGTCTTTGTATGGAAACCTCTTTTTTTTCTAAGCTATTGCAACCGAATTCAACATTTATTTATGTGACAAAGCCATACACGATTAATGAAAGGTTGGTCCGGATCGGATCACTATCTCATATAGCTGCCATACAAACGACCGATATGAAAACAAGTCTTTGTATGGAAACATTTTTGTTTTCTAAGCTATTGCAACCGAATTCAACATTTATTCATTTGACATAGCCATACACGATTTGTGAAAGGTTGGTCCGGATCGGATCACTATCTCATATAGCTGATATACAAACGACCAATATGAAAATAAGTCTTTGTATGGGAACCTTTTTTGTATTCCAAGCTATTGCAACCGAATTCAACATTTATTTATGTGACAAAGCCATACACGATTTGTGAAAGTTTGGTCCGGATCGGATTACTATATCATATAGCTGCCATACAAACTACCGATATGAAAACAAGTCTTTGTATGGAAACATTTTTTGTTTTCTAAGCTATTGCAACCGAATTCAACATTTTTTCATTTGACGTAGCGATACACGATTCGTGAAAGTTTGATCCGGATCGGATTACAATATCATATAGCTGCTATACAAACCACCGATATGAAAACAAGTCTTTGTATGGAAGCCTCTTTTGTTGTCTAAGCTATTGCAACCGAATTCAACATTTATTTATTTGATATAGCCGTACATGATTTGTGAAAGTTTGGTCCGGATCGGATCACTATCTCATATAGCTGATATACAAACGACCAATATGAAAACAAGTCTTTGTATGGGAACCTTTTTTGTATTCTAAGGTATTGCAACCGAATTCAACATTTATTTATTTGACATAGCCGTACACGATTTGTGAAAGTTTAATCCGGATCGGATTACTATATCATATAGCTGCCATACAAACGACCGATATGAAAACAAGTCTTTGTATGGAAACATTTTTTGTTTTCTAAGCTATTGCAACCGAATTCAACATTTATTCATTTGACATAGCCATACACGATTTGTGAAAGGTTGGTCCGGATCGTATCACTATCTCATTTAGCTGCCATACAAACGACCAATATGAAAATAAGTCTTTGTATGGGAACCTTTTTTGTATTCCAAGCTATTGCAACCGAATTCAACATTTATTTATTTGATATAGCCATACACGATTTGTGAAAGTTTGGTCCGGATCGGATTACTATATCATATAGCTGCCATACAAACTACCGATATGAAAACAAGTCTTTGTATGGAAACATTTTTTGTTTTCTAAGCTATTGCAACCGAATTCAACATTTTTTCATTTGACGTAGCGATACACGATTCGTGAAAGTTTGATCCGGATCGGATTACAATATCATATAGCTGCTATACAAACCACCGATATGAAAACAAGTCTTTGTATGGAAGCCTCTTTTGTTGTCTAAGCTATTGCAACCGAATTCAACATTTATTTAATTGATATAGCCGTACATGATTCGTGAAAGTTTGGTCCGGATCGGATCACTATCTCATATAGCTGATATACAAACGACCAATATGAAAACAAGTCTTTGTATGGGAACCTTTTTTGTATTCTAAGGTATTGCAACCGAATTCAACATTTATTTATTTGACATAGCCGTACACGATGTGTGAAAGTTTAATCCGGATCGGATTACTATATCATATAGCTGCCATACAAACGACCGATATGAAAACAAGTCTTTGTATGGAAACATTTTTTTGTTTTCTAAGCTATTGCAACAGGAATTCAAAATTTTTTCATTTGACGTAGCCATACACGATTCGTGAAAGTTTGATCCGGATCGGATTACAATATCATATAGCTGCTATACAAACCACCGATATGAAAACAAGTCTTTGTATGGAAACCTTTTTTGTTTTCTAAGCTATTGCAACCGAATTCTACATTTATTTATGTGACATAGCCATACACGATTTGTGAAAGTTTAATCAGGATCGGATTACTATATCATATAGCTGCCATACAAACGACCGATATGAAAACATGTCTTTGTATGGAAACCTCTTTTGTTTTCTAAGCTATTGCAACCGAATTCAACATTTATTTATGTGACAAAGCCATACACGATTTATGAACGGTTGGTCCGGATCGGATCACTATCTCATATAGCTGCCATACAAACTACCGATATGAAAACAAGTCTTTGTATGGAAACATTTTTGTTTTCTAAGCTATTGCAACCGAATTCAACATTTATTTATTTGACGTAGCCATACACGATTCGTGAAAGTTTGATCCGGATCGGATTACAATATCATATAGCTGCTATACAAACCACCGATATGAAAACAAGTCTTTGTATGGAAACCTTTTTTGTTTTCTAAGCTATTGCAACCGAATTCAACATTTGTTTATGACGTAGCCATACACGATTCGTGAAAGTTTGATCCGGATCGGATTACAATATCATATAGCTGCTATACAAACCACCGATATGAAAACAAGTCTTTGTATGGAAACCTTTTTTGTTTTCCAAGCTGTTGCAACCGAATTCAACATTTATTCATTTGACATAGTCATACACGATTTGTGAAAGTTTGGTCCGGATCGGACCACAATCTCATATAGCTGATATACAAACGGCCGACATGAAAACAAGTCTTTGTATGGAAACATTTTTTGTTTTCTAAGCTATTGCAACCGAATTCAACATTTGTTTATTTGACGTAGCCATACACGATTCGTGAAAGTTTGATCCGGATCGGATTACAATATCATATAGCTGCTATACAAACCACCGATATGAAAACAAGTCTTTGTATGGAAACCTTTTTTGTTTTCTAAGCTATTGCAACCGAATTCAACATTTATTTATTTGATATAGCCGTACATGTTTTGTGAAAGTTTGGTCCGGATCGGATCACTATCTCATATAGCTGATATACAAACGACCAATATGAAAACAAGTCTTTGAATGGGAACCTTTTTTGTATTCCAAGCTATTGCAACCGAATTCAACATTTATTTATTTGACATAGCCATACACGATTTGTGAAAGTTTGATCCGGATCGGATTACTATATCATATAGCTGCCATACAAACGACCGATATGAAAACAAGTCTTTGTATGGAAACCTCTTTTGTTTTGTAAGCTATTGCAACCGAATTCAACATTTATTCATATGACATAGCCATACACGATTTGTGAAAGTTTGGTCCGGATCGTATCACTATCTCATTTAGCTGCCATACAAACTACCGATATGAAAACAAGTCTTTGTATGGAAACCTCTTTTGTTTTCTAAGCTATTGCAACCGAATTCAACATTTATTTATGTGACAAAGCCATACACGATTTATGAAAGGTTGGTCCGGATCGGATCACTATCTCATATAGCTGCCATACAAACTACCGATATGAAAACAAGTCTTTGTATGGAAACATTTTTTGTTTTCTAAGCTATTGCAACCGAATTCAACATTTGTTTATTTGACGTAGCCATACACGATTCGTGAAAGTTTGATCCGGATCGGATTACAATATCATATAGCTGCTATACAAACCACCGATATGAAAACAAGTCTTTGTATGGAAACCTTTTTGTTTTCTAAGCTATTGCAACCGAATCCTACATTTATTTATGTGACATAGCCATACACGATTTGTGAAAGTTTGGTCCGGATCGTATCACTATCTCATTTAGCTGCCATACAAACTACAGATATGAAAACAAGTCTTTGTATGGAAACCTCCTTTTTTCTAAGCTATTGCAACCGAATTCAACATTTATTTATGTGACAAAGCCATACACGATTAATGAAAGGTTGGTCCGGATCGGATCACTATCTCATATAGCTGCCATACAAACTACCGATATGAAAACAAGTCTTTGTATGGAAACATTTTTTGTTTTTCTAAGCTATTGCAACCGAATTCAACATTTATTCATTTGACATAGCCATACACGATTTGTGAAAGGTTGGTCCGGATCGGATCACTATCTCATATAGCTGATATACAAACGACCAATATGAAAACAAGTCTTTGTATGGGAACCTTTTTGCATTCTAAGGTATTGCAACCGAATTCAACATTTATTTATTTGACATAGCCATACACGATTTGTGAAAGTTTAATCCGGATCGGATTACTATATCATATAGCTGCCATACAAACGACCGATATGAAAACAAGTCTTTGTATGGAAACCTCTTTTGTTTTCTAAGCTATTGCAACTGAAATCAACATTTATTTATGTGACATAGCCATACACGATTTGTGAAAGTTTGGTCCGGATCGGACCAATATATCATATAGCTGCCATACAAACGACCGATATGGAAACAAGTCTTTGTATGCAAAATCTTTTTTGTTTTCTAAGCTATTGCAACCGAATTCAACATTTATTCATTTGACATAGATATACACGATTTGTGAAAGTTTAATCCGGATCGGATTACTATATCATATAGCTGCCATACAATAGACCGATAAGAAAACAAGTCTTTGTATAGAAACCTTTTTGATTTCTAAGCTATTGCAACCGAATTCAACATTTATTTATTTGATATAGCCATACACGATTTGTGAAAGTTTGGTCCGGATCGGATCACCATCTCATATAGCTGCCATACAAACTACCGATATGAAAACAAGAAACGTTTTTGTTTTCCAAGCTGTTGCAACCGAATTCAACATTTATTCATTTAACATAGCCATACACGATTTGTGAAAGTTTGGTCGGATCGGACCACCATATGATATAGCTGATATACAAACGGACGACATGAACACAAGTCTTTTGTATGGGAACCTTTTTGTTTTCTAAGCTATTGCAACCGAATTCAACATTTTTTCATTTGACATAGTCGTACACGATTTGTGAAAGTTTGATCCGGATCGGATTACTATATCATATAGCTGCCATACAAACGACCGATATGAAAACAGGTCTTTGTATGGAAACCTCTTTTGTTTTCTAAGCTATTGCAACCGAATTCAACATTTATTTATGTGACATAGCCATACACGATTTTTGAAAGTTTGGTCCGGATCGGACCACTATATCATATAGCTGCCATACAAACGACCGATATGAAAACAAATCTTTGTGTGGAAACCTTTTTTGTTTTCTAAGCTATTGCAACCGAATTCAACATTTATTCATTTGACATTGCTATACACGATTTGTGAAAGTTTGGTCCGGATCGGACCTCTATATCATATAGCTGCCATACAAACGACCGATATGAAAACAAGTCCGAATTCAACATTTATTCATTTGACATAGCCATACACGATTTGTGAAAGTTTGGTCCGGATCGGACCACTATATCATATAGCTGCCATACAAACGACCGATATGAAAACAAGTCTTTGTATGGAAACCTTTTTTGTTTTCTAAGCTATTGCAACCGAATTCAATATTTATTTATGTGACATAGCCATACACGATTTGTGAAAGTTTGGTCCGGATCGGACCACTATATCATATAGCTGCCATACAAACGACCAATATGAAAACAAATCTTTGTGTGGAAACCTTTTTGTTTTCTAAGCTATTGCAACCGAATTCAACATTTAATCATTTGACATTGCTATACACGATTTGTGAAAGTTTGGTCCGGATCGGACCAATATATCATATAGCTGCCATACAAACGACCGATATGGAAACAAGTCTTTGTATGCAAAATCTTTTTTGTTTTCTAAGCTATTGCAACCGAATTCAACATTTATTCATTTGACATAGATATACACGATTTGTGAAAGTTTAATCCGGATCGGATGACTATATCATATAGCTGCCATACAATAGACCGATAAGAAATCAAGTCTTTGTATGGAAACCTTTTTGATTTCTAAGCTATTGCAACCGAATTCATTATTTATTTATTTGATATAGCCATACACGATTTGTAAAAGTTTGGTCCGGATCGGATCACCATCTCATATAGCTGCCATACAAACTACCGATATGAAAACAAGAAACGTTTTTTGTTTTCCAAGCTGTTGCAACCGAATTCAACATTTATTTATGTGACATAGCCATATACGATTTTTGAAAGTTTGGTCCGGATCGGACCACTATATCATATAGCTGCCATACAAACGACCGATATGAAAACAAATCTTTGTGTGGAAACCTTTTTTGTTTTCTAAGCTATTGCAACCGAATTCAACATTTAATCATTTGACATTGCTATACACGATTTGTGAAAGTTTGATCCGGATCGGATTATATATATAGCTGCTATATCATATAGCTGCCATACAAACTACCGATATGAAAACAAGAAACGTTTTTTGTTTTCCAAGCTGTTGCAACCGAATTCAACATTTATTTATGTGACATAGCCATACACGATTTTTGAAAGTTTGGTCCGGATCGGACCACTATATCATATAGCTGCCATACAAACGACCGATATGAAAACAAATCTTTGTGTGGAAACCTTTTTTGTTTTCTAAGCTATTGCAATTGAATTCAACATTTAATCATTTGACATTGCTATACACGATTTGCGAAAGGTTGGTCCGGATCGGATTACTATATCATATAGCTGCCATAAAAACTACCGATATGAAAACAAGAAACGTTTTTTGTTTTCCAAGCTGTTGCAACCGAATTCAACATTTATTCATTTGACATAGTCATACACGATTTGTGAAAGTTTGGTCCGGATCGGACCACTATATCATATAGCTGCCATACAAACGACCGACATGAAAACAAGTCTTTGTATGGAAACCTCTTTTGTGTTCCAAGCTATTGCAACCGAATTCAACATTTATTTATGCGACATAGCCATACACGACTTGTGAAAGTTTGGTCCGGATCGGACCACTATATCATATAGCAGCAATACAAACGACCGACATGAAAACAAGTCTTTGTAAGGAAACCTCTTTTGTGTTCCAAGCTATTGCAACCGAATTCAACATTTATTTATGCGACATAGCCATACACGATTTGTGAAAGTTTGGTCCGGATCGGACCACTATATCATATAGCTGCCATACAAACGACCGACATGAAAACAAGTCTTTGTATGGAAACCTCTTTTGTGTTCCAAGCTATTGCAACCGAATTCAACATTTATTTATGCGACATAGCCATACACGATTTGTGAAAGTTTGGTCCGGATCGGACCACTATATCATATAGCTGCCATACAAACGACCGACATGAAAACAAGTCTTTGTATGGAAACCTTTTTTGTTTTCTAAGCTATTGCAACCGAATTCAACATTTATTCATTTGACATTGCTATACACGATTTGTGAAAGTTTGATCCGGATCGGATTACTATATCATATAGCTGCCATACAAACGACCGATAAGAAAACAAGTTTTTGTATGGAAACCTTTTTGATTTCTAAGCTATTGCAACCGAATTCAACATTTATTTATTTGATATAGCCATACACGATTTATGAAAGTTTGGTCCGCATCGGATCACTATCTCATATAGCTGCCATACAAACTACCGATAAGAAAACAAGAAACGTTTTTTGTTTTCCAAGAATCCAACATTTATTCATTTGACATAGTCATACACGATTTGTGAAAGTTTGGTCCGGATCGGACCACAATATCATATAGCTGATATACAAACGGCCGACATGAAAACAAGTCTTTTGTATGGGAACCTTTTTTGTTTTTTAAGCTATTGCTACCGAATTCAACATTTGTTCATTTGACATAGCCATACACGATTTGTAAAAGTGTGGTCCGGATCGGATCACTATATCATATAGCTGCCATACAAACGACCGATATGAAAACAAGTCTTTGTATGGAAACCTCTTTTGTGTTCTAAGCTATTGCAACCGAATTCAACATTTATTTATGCGACATAGCCATACACGATTTGCGAAAGTGTGGTCCGGATCGGATCACTTTATCATATAGCTGCCATACAAACGACCGATATGAAAACAAGTCTTTGTATGGAAACGTTTTTTGTTTTCTAACCTATTGCAACGGAATTCAACATTTATTCATTTGACATAGCCATACACGATTTGTGAAAGTTTGATCAGGATCGGATTACTATATCATATAGCTGCCATACAAACGACCGATATGAAAACAATTCTTTGTATGGAAACCTTTTTGATTTCTAAGCTATTGCAACCGAATTCAACATTTGTTCATTTGATATGGCCCTACATGATTGGTGGAAGTTTGATCAGGATCGTATAGCTGCCATACAAACGACCGATATGAAAACAAGTCTTTGTATGGAAACCTTTTTTGTTTTCTAAGCTTTTGCAACCGAATTCAACATTTATTCATTTGACATTGTCATACACGATTTGTGAAAGTTTAATCCGGATCGGATGACTATATCATATAGCTGCCATACAAACTACCGATATGAAAACAAGAAACGTATTTTGTTTTCCAAGCTGTTGCAACCAAATTCAACATTTATTCATTTAACATAGTTATACACGATTTGTGAAAGTTTGGTCCGGATCGGACCACTATATCATATAGCTAATATACAAACGGCCGACATGAACACAAGTCTTTTGTATGGGAACCTTTTTTGTTTTCTAAGCTATTGCAACCGAATTCAACATTTTTTCATTTGACATAGCCATACACGATTTGTGAAAGTTTGATCCGGATCGGATTACTATATCATATAGCTGTCATACAAACGACCGATATGAAAACAATTCTTTGTATGGAAACCTTTTTGATTTCTAAGCTATTGCAACCGAATTCAACATTTATTTATTTGATATAGCCATATACGATTTGTGAAAGTTTGGTCCGGATCGGATTACCATCTCATATAGCTGCCATACAAACGACCGATATGAAAACAAGAAACGTTTTTTGTTTTCCAAGCTGTTGCAACCGAATTCAACATTTATTCATTTGACATAGTCATACACGATTTGTGAAGGTTTGGTCCGGATCGGACCACTATATCATATAGCTGATATACAAACGGCCGACATGAACACAAGTCTTTCGTATGGGAACCTTTTTTGTTTTCTAAGCTATTGCAACCGAATTCAACATTTTTTCATTTGACATAGTCGTACACGATTTGTGAAAGTTTGATCCGGATCGGATTACTATATCATATAGCTGCCATACAAACGACCGATATGAAAACAAGTCTTTGTATGGAAACCTCTTTTGTTTTCTAAGCTATTGCAACCGAATTCAACATTTATTCATTTGACATAGCTATACACGATTTGTGAAAGTTTGATCCGGATCGGATTACTATATCATATAGCTGCCATACAAACTACCGATAAGAAAACAAATCTTTGTATGGAAACCTTTTTGATTTCTATGCTATTGCAACCGACTTCACCATTTATTTATTTGATATAGCCATACACGATTTGTGAAAGTTTGGTCCGGATCGGATCACTATCTCATATAGCTGCCATACAAACTACCGATATGAAAACAAGAAACGTTTTTTGTTTTCCTAGCTGTTGCAACCGAATTCAACATTTATTCATTTGACATAGTCATACACGATTTGTGAAAGTTTGGTCCGGATCGGATTACCATCTCATATAGCTGCCATACAAACTACCGATATGAAAACAAGAAACGTTTTTTGTTTTCCAAGCTGTTGCAACCGAATTCAACATTTATTCATTTGACATGTTAGATTTTCATTGAGAAAGGGATCAGTTTGATTTTATTTTCATTAATATTTTCCGACAAAAAAGAAAAAAATAAGTTTTTGGCAAAATAATCAAATTATATTTCATCGAGGAATTTAAAAAAAAGAGGTGCTTCAAGAGAAGTATGGTCGATTCGAATCCGAGATGTCGGAAGTCGTTTTAGGTGCTGATAGCATCCAAGAAGTACCACGTACAGGACGCTCCTTTCAGAGCATGCCCCCGCCTAGTACAACTGGCAGGGAGCTTCTTATGGTTAGCAGCCCAAGCCAATTAAATAATCTTAACCAGATAACAGTTGGAAATAGTCGCCTATTGCCGCAAATTGAAAAAAATTGTAATACGCTCACATTCCAGCCGGCTTCAGTCTCTTGGCAAAAAGTTCCTTCCAAGAAGAGAAGCCTACCTACCTCACCGAAAAGTTCAAAAAAAAGAGCGCATGTAATCGAACATAATCGTAACCATCTCGCTTTAAATAGATTTGCTGCTCTTGCAAACCATGATGACTGTCAAGAAGGCGAAAATAGCATGGACATTCTCCAGGTCGAAACCGTTGCAGAGGAAGAATCTCGACAAGCTCAAACTCCAGTGACAAAGAAGTCACCAAAACCTAGTCAAATAACAGTACTTGCTGTCAGCGACGTACCTGCCTTGGAAAGGCTTCTCGACTCTGAATCATATGAACTCAAGATCGCGCGTAATGGCAACTTGCGCATATACCCCCGTGACTCTGATGCGCACAGAGCCATCACTAAAAAGCTATCATCAGTAAATCTTCAATACACTCACTTCTGCCTCCCGGAAGACAGAGCCTACAGGGTTGTGGTGTGCAACTTGGCTGCTTCTACTCCAGTCGAGCAAATTTTAAATGCGTTCACCTCCCAAGGTCACGCTGTAGTTAACACCTATAACCCAAAGGTGAAGTCACAGAATGTTGACTCCTCTGATCCGGATTCAGGCAAGGCTTCTGGCCAGAACGTCTGGTTTATTGATATTAAAAGGGCTATCAATAACAGAGAAGCTCTAAAAATAAATAAAGTTGGCCGTCAAAGAGTCAGAGTGGAACTGCCGAGAAAAAATGTAAATATGCGCCAGTGTTATCGATGTTTTGGCTTCGACCACACCAAAAACTATTGTACCAAAGAGCCCAGATGTGGTAGATGCAGTTTGCCTCATTGGACTGGTTCCAGTCAATGCCAGGCAAAGACCTATGATGACCTGGAGTGCGTTAATTGCCAAGGAAAACATGAGGCAACTTTCAAGGGCTGCACGTACAGACAGACGTACAGAGGCTCAAAAGCCGAAAAACTGGGATCAACATTACTCCCATGACCCGCGTAGAACACCCACAGCACATGCGCAACATCAAGCATCAAGCTATTGCAACCTCAATCGTGCGGCAGGGCCTATCGTATGCAGATGCGACTAGAACTGGACAACAGAGCACACGACCAGACGGAAATTACTCCCAACAGCGAAATGCTTTCTCAAACGCAAGGTTCCAGACTTTTCCGAATGCTGCGTTTGCTCCTGCAACAAACGCAGGTGAACCTCAACATCCTAGCCAAACGGTAATTGATGGCTCCCTTGCACAAGTAATTATCTCAATGCAGCAGACCATTGCTGGTCTTCAAAAAACCATCGCTGAGCTATTTAAGGAGATCAAAGAACTCAGAGGTTCTAAGTCGTTGACGCAGCGCAATTAATGACTTGCGAACTGCGCCTCGGAGCCTGGAACGCTCGTAGCATTATCCCCAATGCTAATGAGCTTAAGGTGTTTCTCAGCAAGCACGAAATTGATGTTATGCTTATTTCAGAGACACTCCTACACGTCGGATCCTACCTCAATATGATAGGTTACAGCTGCTATCGAGCAGATCACCCAGGAGGTCGCCCCAGAGGAGGAGCTTGTATCCTAATCCGGCAGGGATTAGTGCACTATCACCTGCATTCGATCAGAACGAACCACCTACAAATGGCGTCGGTAAAAATTTCCACTAATTTGGGCGAAATTACGGTGTCAGCTGTGTACCTTCCTCCAGGCCTGCCTTGGAATTCCTCTGAGTTTGATAATCTCATTGGTCAACATGGTCAAAAGTTTATCATTGGAGGTGATTTTAACGCTAAGCATCGCCTCTGGGGTAGTATAAGAGCGAATGCTCGAGGCTCAGCACTTCACGATGTTATTTCCGGCAGCTCAACTCAGATTCTGGCTACAGGCAGACCCACTCACTACCCGTATAACGCGAGGAATGTACCTTCATGTATCGATTTCTTCTTGTACAAAGGTATAGCTAACAATCTACTATCAGTAAGAGTATGACCTTTCTTCTGATCACTTGCCGCTGATCGCTTCACTAACAACGTCACCTAATAGTACCGCCCCTATTAGGATGCTGGTTCCACCTGGTGCGAATATAAGGCTGTTTCAGTACGAACTTAACAATGCCTTTAACCTCAATACAGAGATAAATACAGCAGACGATATCGAGAAAGCGGTTGAAACTTTTATGAAGAAGATCAAAGATGCAGCTCAAATTGCAGCTCCTGGCGGCGCAGTTCAACTACGCAACGTGCGTAGCAACATCGCTCTCTCTCCGGAAGCAGTAGGACTCCTAACTCTCAAGAAACGTCTCCGGCGTGAGTTCATCAGGACCAATGATCCAATAATTAACAGACTGTACCGAAGGATATCAAATCGGGTGAGAAAAGTACTAGCCATACTGAAAAGAGAAGCAACTGACGCGTTCCTGGGGAAAGTTACTGCCGATGAAAACTCAAAATTCGCGCTCTGGAAGCTCACGAAGAGATTCAAGAGACAAGTTGCTCCAAAGTTTCCAGTTCGTAACCCAGATGGCACTTGGGCAAAATCACCTCAGGATAGAGCTGAAGCGTTTGCCAGAAACCTGGAGGAAAGATTCCAGCCGTTCGAGACAGCATCGCCAAGACGAGTACAACTGGTTGCTGAATCCCTAGAAGCCCCATTGCAGATGGCTCTTCCTGTAAAGCCTATTAAACTCACGGAATTGGAAGATGATATAAAATCCCTTCGCAAAAACAAGGCTCCTGGTGCGGATCACATCGACAACCGCTCCATTAAGCTGATGCCCCACAGAGCTTTGTTATTCCTTGTATTAATTTTCAACTCTGCTCTTCGACTGGGACACTTCCCAAGCACCTGGAAGAAGGCGAATATCATTATGCTCCATAAAAGTGGGAAGCCAGCAGAGGAATTAGACTCCTATCGCCCAATAAGCCTGCTTCCAGCATTTGGAAAATTACTTGAGAGGTGCATCCTGAGAAGATTGCTCGAGTCGCGAAAGGTCCAGAAAGCTATTCCGAAGTTTCAGTTTGGCTTTAGACTCAGGCATGGCACACCTGAACAGCTACACCGCGTAGTAAACTTTGTATTGGAAGGTTTCCATGGAAACGAGTACGTCGTTGGAGCTTTTCTGGACATCCAGCAGGCTTTCGACAGAGTGTGGCATGAAGGACTTCTGCACAAGCTTAAAAGGCTACTAAATCCTCAGCTCTTTTTAATAATAAAAAGCTTCCTCCACGAGCGATCCTTTAAAGTAGTACAGGACGGACTGTCCTCCCAAACAAAAAGAGTCAGAGCAGGTGTACCCCAGGGAAGTGTGTTAGGTCCAACACTATATAGCCTGTATACGCACGACATGCCCTCAGCTGCCAACATGTCGCTTACAGATCCCAATGACCTGCTAGTTGCCACTTTTGCTGATGACACTCCAGTCCTGGCCAGAGATACTTGCGTCTATACAGCCACTGATACGCTTCAGCTGTATCTAAAAAAATTTGAGAACTGGGACCTACGCTGGAACATTGCAGTCAATCCGGAAAAGTGTGTTTCCGTGACGTACACCCTGAGAAAAGACACATCACCTGGTGTGTTTCTGCATGGAGAGCTCCTCACACAATCGAACGCCCACAAATATCTCGGTGTCACTCTGGATAAGCGACTTACATTTCAACGCCATGTAACGGATGTAACTCGGCGGCTCAAAACAAAGGCGAACAGCATGGCTTGGCTCCTTAGGCCTGGAAACAAACTTTCAGTCTCCAACAAGGCCAAAATTTATAAGGTTGTCTTGGCTCCTATTTGGAAATATGGCATCCAAGTGTATGGCATCGCTGCAAAGTCGCACCTCAACAAAATTCGTGTGGCGCAGTCGCAAATTTTGCGTAAACTATCTGGAGCGGCTTGGTACATCCGAAACAAAGACATTGAAAAAGAGCTGAAGGTACCAAGGATTGGCGATGTCATAAACGCACATGCAACTACGTACGTTAACAAATTGGGAATCCACCCAAACCAGTTGGCTCGGAAACTCTCGATGATGCGACGTGTCTTGGGACTGAGGGCGAGAAGGAGGCTCCTGCGCATTCACCCAACAGATCTACCAAGAAGATTTATAAATTAATTCATAAAATTAATTCATGCCTCCAGGCTCCCTAATTAAGTAGGTTTAAGTATTTAAATATGTAAATACTCAATAGAAATTATGTGATACCCTGCAGTATAAGTTGCTACAAACAGTAACAGTACACTGCACTGTAAATAAATACAATTTTATATAAAAAAAAAAAAAAAAAAAAATTCATTTGACATAGTCATACACGATTTGTGAAAGTTTGGTCCGGATCGGACCACTATATCATATAGCTGATATACAAACGGCCGACATGAACACAAGTCTTTTGTATGGGAACCTTTTTTGTTTTCTAAGCTATTGCAACCGAATTAAACATTTTTTCATTTGACATAGTCGTACACTATTTGTGAAAGTTCTATCCGGATCGGACCACTATATCATATAGCTGCCATACAAACGACCGATAAGAAAACAAGTCTTTGTATGGAAACCTTTTTTGTTTTCTAACCTACTATATTGCAACCGAATTCAACATTTATTCATTGGACATAGCCATACACGATTTGTGAAAGTTTGATCCGGATCGGATTACTATATCATATAGCTGCCATACAAACGACCGATATGAAAACAAGTCTTTGTATGGAAACCTTTTTTGTTTTCTAAGCTATTGCAACCGAATTCAACATTTATTCATTTGACATAGCTATACACGATTTGTGAAAGTTTAATCCGGATCGGATTACTATATCATATAGCTGCCATACAAACGACCGATAAGAAAACAAGTCTTTGTATGGAAACCTTTTTGATTTCTAAGCTATTGCGACCGAATTCCACATTTATTCATTCGACATAGCCATACACGATTTGTGAAAGTTTGATCCGGATCGGATTACTATATCATATAGCTGCCATACAAACGACCGATATGAAAACAAGTCTTTGTATGGAAACCTTTTTTGTTTTCTAAGCTATTGCAACCGAATTCAATATTTGTTCATTTGATATGGCCCTACACGATTTGTGAAAGTTTGATCCCGATCGGAGAACTATATCATATAGCTGTCATACAAACGACCGATATGAAAACAAGTCTTTGTATTGAAACCTCTTTTGTTTTCTAAGCTATTGCAACCGAATTCAACATTTATTCATTTGACATAGTTATACACGATTTGTGAAAGTTTAATCCGGATCGGATTACTATATCATATAGCTGCCATACAAACGACCGATAAGAAAACAAGTCTTTGTATGGAAACCTTTTTGATTTCTAAGCTATTGCGACCGAATTCAACATTTATTTATTGGACATAGCCATACACGATTTGTGAAAGTTTGATCCGGATCGGATTACTATATCATATAGCTGCCATACAAACGACCGATATGAAAACAAGTCTTTGTATGGAAACCTTTTTTGTTTACTAAGCTATTGCAACCGAATTCAACATTTGTTCATTTGATATGGCCCTACACGATTTGTGAAAGTTTGATCCGGATCGGATTACTATATCATATAGCTGTCATACAAACGACCGATATGAAAACAAGTCTTTGTATGGAAACCTCTTTTGTTTTCTAAGCTATTGCAACCGAATTCAACATTTATTTATGTGACATAGCCATACACGATTTGTGAAAGTTTGATCCGGATCGTATCACTATCTCATATAGCTGCCATACAAACTACCGATATGAAAACAAGAAACGTTTTTTGTTTTCCTAGCTGTTGCAACCGAATTCAACATTTATTCATTTGACATTGTCATACACGATTTGTGAAAGTTTGGTCCGGATCGGATCACTATCTCATATAGCTGATATACAAACGACCAATATGAAAACAAGTCTTTGTATGGGAACCCTTTTTGTTTTCCAAGCTATTGCAACCGAATTTAACATTTATTCATTTGACATAGCTATACACAATTTAGTGAAAGTTTGGTCCGGATCGGACCACTATATCATATAGCTGCCATACAAACGACCGATATGAAAACAAGTCTTTGTATGGAAACCTTTTTGTTTTCTGAACTATTGCAACCGAATTCAACATTGGTTCATTTAAT
Organism: Drosophila merina; assembly: GCA_035047645.1. Taxonomy (NCBI): domain Eukaryota; kingdom Metazoa; phylum Arthropoda; class Insecta; order Diptera; family Drosophilidae; genus Drosophila; species Drosophila merina. Next base: position 891,063 of record JAWNPH010000020.1, on the reverse strand, counting down.
ATGGCCCTACACGATTTGTGAAAGTTTGGTCCGGATCGGATTACTATCTCATATAGCTGATATACAAACGACCGATATGAAAACAAGTCTTTGTATGGAAACCTTTTTTGTTTACTAAGCTATTGCAACCGAATTCAACATTTGTTCATTTGATATGGCCCTACACGATTTGTGAAAGTTTGATCCGGATCGGATTACTATATCATATAGCTGCCATACAAACGAACGATATGAAAACAAGTCTTTGTATGGAAACCTTTTTTGTTTACTAAGCTATTGCAACCGAATTCAACATTTGTTCATTTGACATAGCCGTACACGATTTGTGAAAGTTTGATCCGGATCGGATTACTATATCATATAGCTGTCATACAAACGACCGATATGAAAACAAGTCTTTGTATGGAAACCTCTTTTGTTTTCTAAGCTATTACAACCGAATTCAACATTTATTCATTTGACATAGCTATACACGATTTGTGAAAGTTTAATCCGGATCGGACCACTATATCATATAGCAGCCATACAAACGACCGATATGAAAACAAGTCTTTGTATGGAAACCTTTTTTGTTTTCTAAGCTATTGCAACCGAATTCAACATTTATTCATTTGAAATAGCTATACACGATTTGTGAAAGTTTAATCCGGATCGGATTACTATATCATATAGCTGCCATACCAACGACCGATAAGAAAACAAGTCTTTGTATGGAAACCTTTTTGATTTCTAAGCTATTGCAACCGAATTCAACATTTATTTATTTGATGAAGCCATATACGATTTGTGAAAGTTTGGTCCGGATCGGATTACCATCTCATATAGCTGCCATACAAACTTCCGATATGAAAACAAGTCTTTGTATGGAAACCTCTTTTGTTTTCTAAGCTATTCCAACCGAATTCAACATTTATTTATGTGACATAGCCATACACGATTTGTGAAAGTTTGGTCCGGATCGGACCACTATATCATATAGCTGCCATACAAACGACCGATAAGAAAACAAGTCTTTGTATGAAAACCTTTTTTGTTTTCTAATCTATTGCAACCGAATTAAACATTTATTCAATTGACATAGCCATACACGATTTGTGAAAATTTGATCCGGATCGGATTACTATATCATATAGCTGCCATACAAACGACCGATATGAAAACAAGTCTTTGTATTGGAAACTTTTTTGTTTTCCAAGCTATTGCATAGCCGTACACGATTTGTGAAAGTTTGATCCGGATCGGATTACTATATCATATAGCTGCCATACAAACGACCGATATGAAAACAAGTCTTTGTATGGAAACCTTTTTTGATTTCTAAGCTATTGCAACCGAATTCAACATTTATCCATTTGACATAGCCATACACGATTTGTGAAAGTTTGGTCCAGATCGGACCACGATATCATATAGCTGCCATACAAACGACCGATATGAAAACAAGTCTTTGTATGGAAACCTTTTTTGGTTTCTAAGCTATTGCAACCGAATTCAACATTTATTCATATGACATAGCCATACACGATTTGTGAAAGTTTGATCCGGATCGGATTACTATATCATATGGCTGTCATACAAACGACCGGTATGAAAACAAGTCTTTGTATGGAAACCTTTTGTTTTCTAAGCTATTGCAACCGAATTCAACATTTATTCATTTGACATAGCCATACACGATTTGTGAAAGTTTGATCCGGATCGGATTACTATATCATATAGCTGCCATACAAACGACCGATATGAAAACAAGTCTTTGTATGGAAACCTTTTGATTTCTAAGCTATTGCAACCGAATTCAACATTTATTTATTTGATATAGCCATATACGATTTGTGAAAGTTTGGTCCGGATCGGATTACCATCTCATATAGCTGCCATACAAACTACCGATATGAAAAAAAGAAACGTTTTTTGTTTTCCAAGCTGTTGCAACCGAATTCAACATTTATTCATTTGACATAGTCATACACGATTTGTGAAAGTTTGGTCCGGATCGGACTACTATATCATATAGCTGATATACAAACGGCCGACATGAACACAAGTCTTTTGTATGGGAACCTTTTTTGTTTTCTAAGCTATTGCAACCGACTTCAACATTTTTTCATTTGACATAGTCGTACACGATTTGTGAAAGTTTGATCCGGATCGGATTACTATATCATATAGCTGCCATACAAACGACCAATATGAAAACAAGTCTTTGTATGGAAACCTTTTTTGTTTTCTAAGCTATTGCAACCGAATTCAACACTGGTTCATTTGATATGGCTATACACGATTTGTGAAAGTTTAATCCGGATCGGATTACTATATCATATAGCTGCCATACAAACGACCGATATGAAAACAAGTCTTTGTATGAAAACCTTTTTTGTTTTCTAAGCTATTGCAACCGAATTCAACATTTATTCATTTGACATAGCTATACACGATTTGTGAAAGTTTAATCCGGATCGGACCACTATATCATATAGCTGCCATACAAACGACCGATATGAAAACAAGTCTTTGTATGGAAACCTTTTTTGTTTTCTAAGCTATTGCAACCGAATTCAACATTTATTCATTTGAAATAGCTATACACGATTTGTGAAAGTTTAATCCGGATCGGATTACTATATCATATAGCTGCCATACCAACGACCGATAAGAAAACAAGTCTTTGTATGGAAACCTTTTTGATTTCTAAGCTATTGCAACCGAATTCAACATTTATTTATTTGATGAAGCCATATACGATTTGTGAAAGTTTGGTCCGGATCGGATTACCATCTCATATAGCTGCCATACAAACTACCGATATGAAAACAAGTCTTTGTATGGAAACCTCTTTTGTTTTCTAAGCTATTCCAACCGAATTCAACACTTATTTATGTGACATAGCCATACACGATTTGTGAAAATTTGATCCGGATCGGATTACTATATCATATAGCTGCCATACAAACGACCGATATGAAAACAAGTCTTTGTATTGGAAACTTTTTTGTTTTCCAAGCTATTGCATAGCCGTACACGATTTGTGAAAGTTTGATCCGGATCGGATTACTATATCATATAGCTGCCATACAAACGACCGATATGAAAACAAGTCTTTGTATGGAAACCTTTTTTGATTTCTAAGCTATTGCAACCGAATTCAACATTTATTCATTTGACATAGCCATACACGATTTGTGAAAGTTTGGTCCGGATCGGACCACTATATCATATAGCTGCCATACAAACGACCGATAAGAAAACAAGTCTTTGTATGAAAACCTTTTTGTTTTCTAACCTATTGCAACCGAATTAAACATTTATTCAATTGACATAGCCATACACGATTTGTGAAAATTTGATCCGGATCGGATTACTATATCATATAGCTGCCATACAAACGACCGATATGAAAACAAGTCTTTGTATTGGAAACTTTTTTGTTTTCCAAGCTATTGCATAGCCGTACACGATTTGTGAAAGTTTGATCCGGATCGGATTACTGTATCATATAGCTGCCATACAAACGACCGATATGAAAACAAGTCTTTGTATGGAAACCTTTTTTGTTTTCTAAGCTATTGCAACCGAATTCAACATTTATTCATTTGACATAGCCATACACGATTTGTGAAAGTTTGATCCGGATCGGATTACTATATCATATAGCTGCCATACAAACGACCGATATGAAAACAAGTCTTTGTATGGAAACCTTTTTTGTTTACTAAGCTATTGCAACCGAATTCAACATTGGTTCATTTGATATGGCCCTACACGATTTGTGAAAGTTTGGTCCGGATCGGATTACTATCTCATATAGCTGATATACAAACGACCGATATGAAAACAAGTCTTTGTATGGAAACCTTTTGTTTTCTAAGCTATTGCAACCGAATTCAACATTTATTCATTTGACATAGCCATACACGATTTGTGAAAGTTTGATCCGGATCGTATTACTATATCATATAGCTGTCATACAAACGACCGATATGAAAACAAGTCTTTGTATGGAAACCTTTTTGATTTCTAAGCTATTGCAACCGAATTCAACATTTATTTATTTGATATAGCCATATACGATTTGTGAAAGTTTGGTCCGGATCGGATTACCATCTCATATAGCTGCCATACAAACTACCGATATGAAAACAAGAAACGTTTTTTGTTTTCCTAGCTGTTGCAACCGAATTCAAAATTTATTCATTTGACATAGTCGTACACTATTTGTGAAAGTTTGATCCGGATTGGATTACTATATCATATAGCTGCCATACAAACGACCGATAAGAAAACAAGTCTTTGTATGAAAACCTTTTTGATTTCTAAGCTATTGCAACTGAATTCAACATTTATTTATGTGACATAGCCTTACACGATTTGTGAAAGTTTGGTCCGGATCGGATTACTATATCATATAGCTGCCATACAAACGACCGATATGAAAACAAGTCTTTGTATGGAAACCTTTTTTGTTTACTAAGCTATTGCAACCGAATTCAAAATTTGTTCATTTGATATGGCCCTACACGATTTGTGAAAGTTTGGTCCGGATCGAATCACTATCTCATATAGCTGATATACAAACGACCAATATGAAAACAAGTCTTTGTATGGGAACCTTTTTTGTATTCCAAGCTATTGCAACCGAATTCAACATTTATTCATTTGACATAGCCATACACGATTTGTGAAAGTTTGATCCGGATTGGATTACTATATCCTATAGCTGCCATACAAACGACCGATATGAAAACAAGTCTTTGTATGGAAACCTCTTTTGTTTTCTAAGCTATTGCAACCGAATTCAACATTTATTCATTTGACATAGCTATACACGATTTGTGAAAGTTTGATCCGGATCGGATTACTATATCATATAGCTGCCATACAAACGACCGATAAGAAAACAAATCTTTGTATGGAAACCTTTTTGATTTCTATGCTATTGCAACCGACTTCACCATTTATTTATTTGATATAGCCATACACGATTTGTGAAAGTTTGGTCCGGATCGGATCACTATCTCATATAGCTGCCATACAAACTACCGATATGAAAACAAGAAACGTTTTTTGTTTTCCTAGCTGTTGCAACCGAATTCAAAGTTTATTCATTTGACATAGTCGTACACTATTTGTGAAAGTTTGATCCGGATTGGATTACTATATCATATAGCTGCCATACAAACGACCGATAAGAAAACAAGTCTTTGTATGAAAACCTTTTTGATTTCTAAGCTATTGCAACTGAATTCAACATTTATTTATGTGACATAGCCTTACACGATTTGTGAAAGTTTGGTCCGGATCGGATTACTATATCATATAGCTGCCATACAAACGACCGATATGAAAACAAGTCTTTGTATGGAAACCTTTTTTGTTTACTAAGCTATTGCAACCGAATTCAAAATTTGTTCATTTGATATGGCCCTACACGATTTGTGAAAGTTTGGTCCGGATCGGATCACTATCTCATATAGCTGATATACAAACGACCATTATGAAAACAAGTCTTTGTATGGGAACCTTTTTTGTATTCCAAGCTATTGCAACCGAATTCAACATTTATTCATTTGACATAGCCATACACGATTTGTGAAAGTTTGATCCGGATTGGATTACTATATCATATAGATGCCATACAAACGACCGATATGAAAACATGTCTTTGTATGGAAACCTCTTTTGTTTTCTAAGCTATTGCAACTGAATTCAACATTTATTTATGTGACATAGCCATAAACGATTTGTGAAAGTTTGGTCCGGAAAGGATTACTATATCATATAGCTGCCATACAAACGACCGATATGAAAACAAGTCTTTGTATGGAAACCTTTTTTGTTTACTTAGCTATTGCAACCGAATTCAAAATTTGTTCATTTGATATGGCCCTACACGATTTGTGAAAGTTTGGTCCGGATCGGATCACTATCTCATATAGCTGCCATACAAACGACCGATATGATAACAAGTCTTTGTATGGAAACCTTTTTTGTTTACTAAGCTATTGCAACCGAATTCAAAATTTGTTCATTTGATATGGCCCTACACGATTTGTGAAAGTTTGGTCCGGATCGGATCACTATCTCATATAGCTGATATACAAACGACCAATATGAAAACAAGTCTTTGTATGGGAACCTTTTTTGTATTCCAAGCTATTGCAACCGAATTCAACATTGGTTCATTTGATATGGCTATACACGATTTGTGAAAGTTTAATCCGGATCGGAATACTATATCATATAGCTGCCATACAAACGACCGATATGAAAACAAGTCTTTGTATGGAAACCTTTTTGTTTACTAAGCTATTACAACCGAATTCAACATTTGTTCATATGATACGGCCCTACACGATTTGTGAAAGTTTGATCCGGATCGGATTACTATATCATATAGCTGGCATACAAACACCGATATGAAAACAAGTCTTTGTATGGAAACCTCTTTTGTTTTCTAAGCTATTGCAACCGAATTCAACATTTATTCATTTGACATAGCTGTACACGATTTGTGAAAGTTTGATCCGGATCGGACCACTATATAATATAGCTGCCATACAAACGACCGTTATGAAAACAAGTCTTTGTATGGAAACCTTTTTTGTTTTCTAAGCTATTGCAACCGAATTCAACATTTATTCATTTGACATATCTATACACGATTTGTGAAAGTTTAATCCGGATCGGATTACTATATCATATAGCTGCCATACAAACGACCGATAAGAAATCAAGTCTTTGTATGAACACCTTTTTGATTTCTAAGCTATTGCAACTGAATTCAACATTTATTTATGTGACATAGCCTTACACAATTTGTGACAGTTTGGTCCGGATCGGATTACTATATCATATAGCTGCCATACAAACGACCGATATGAAAACAAGTCTTTGTATGGAAACCTTTTTTGTTTACTAAGCTATTGCAACCGAATTCAAAATTTGTTCATTTAATATGGCCCTACACGATTTGTGAAAGTTTGGTCCGGATCGGATCACTATCTCATATAGCTGATATACAAACGACCAATATGAAAACAAGTCTTTGTATGGGAACCTTTTTTGTATTCCAAGCTATTGCAACCGAATTCAACATTTATTCATTTGACATAGCCATACACGATTTGTGAAAGTTTGATCGGGATCGGATCACTATATTATATAGCTGCCATACAAACGACCGTTATGAAAACAAGTCTTTGTATGGAAACCTTTTTTGTTTTCTAAGCTATTGCAACCGAATTCAACATTTATTCATTTGACATAGCTATACACGATTTGTGAAAGTTTGATCCGGATCGGACCACTATATAATATAGCTGCCATACAAACGAGCGTTATGAAAACAAGTCTTTGTATGAAAACCTTTTTGATTTCTAAGCTATTGCACCTGAATTCAACATTTATTTATGTGACATAGCCTTACACGATTTGTGACAGTTTGGTCCGGATCGGATTACTATATCATATAGCTGCCATACAAACGACCGATATGAAAACAAGTCTTTGTATGGAAACCTTTTTTGTTTACTAAGCTATTGCAACCGAATTCAAAATTTGTTCATTTAATATGGCCCTACACGATTTGTGAAAGTTTGGTCCGGATCGGATCACTATCTCATATAGCTGATATACAAACGACCAATATGAAAACAAGTCTTTGTATGGGAACCTTTTTTGTATTCCAAGCTATTGCAACCGAATTCAACATTTATTCATTTGACATAGCCATACACGATTTGTGAAAGTTTGTTTGGGATCGGATCACTATATTATATAGCTGCCATACAAACGACCGTTATGAAAACAAGTCTTTGTATGGAAACCTTTTTTGTTTTCTAAGCTATTGCAACCGAATTCAACATTTATTCATTTGACATAGCTATACACGATTTGTGAAAGTTTGATCCGGATCGGACCACTATATAATATAGCTGCCATACAAACGAGCGTTATGAAAACAAGTCTTTGTATGAAAACCTTTTTGATTTCTAAGCTATTGCAACTGAATTCAACATTTATTTATGTGACATAGCCTTACACGATTTGTGAAAGTTTGGTCCGGATCGGATTACTATATCATATAGCTGCCATACAAACGACCGATATGAAAACACGTCTTTGTATGGAAACCTTTTTTGTTTACTAAGCTATTGCAACCGAATTCAAAATTTGTTCATTTGATATGGCCCTACACGATTTGTGCAAGTTTGGTCAGGATCGGATCACTATCTCATATAGCTCATATACAAACGACCAATATGAAAACAAGTCTTTGTATGGGAACCTTTTTTTGTATTCCAAGCTATTGCAGCCGAATTCAACATCTATTCATTTGACATAGCCATACACGATTTGTGAAAGTTTGATCGGGATCGGACCACTATATTATATAGCTGCCATACAAACGACCGTTATGAAAACAAGTCTTTGTATGGAAACCTTTTTTGCTTACTAAGCTATTGCAACCGAAGTTTGGTCCGGATCGGATTACCATCTCATATAGCTGCCATACAAACTACCGATGTGAAAACAAGAAACGTTTTTTGTTTTCCAAGCTGTTGCAACCGAATTCAACATTTATTCATTTGACATAGTCATACACGATTTGTGAAAGTTTGGTCCGGATCGGACTACTATATCATATAGCTGATATACAAACGGCCGACATGAACACAAGTCTTTTGTATGGGAACCTGTTTTGTTTTCTAAGCTATTGCAACCGACTTCAACATTTTTTCATTTGACATAGTCGTACACGATTTGTGAAAGTTTGATCCGGATTGGATTACTATATCATATAGCTGTCATACAAACGACCGATATGAAAACAAGTCTTTGTATGGAAACCTTTTTGATTTCTAAGCTATTGCAACCGAATTCAACATTTATTTATTTGATATAGCCATATACGATTTGTGCAAGTTTGGTCCGGATCGGATCACTATCTCATATAGCTGATATACAAACGACCAATATGAAAACAAGTCTTTGTATGGGAACCTTTTTTGTATTCCAAGCTATTGCAACCGAATTCAACATTGGTTCATTTGATATGGCTATACACGATTTGTGAAAGTTTAATCCGGATCGGAATACTATATCATATAGCTGCCATACAAACGACCGATATGAAAACAAGTCTTTGTATGGAAACCTTTTTTGTTTACTAAGCTATTACAACCGAATTCAACATTTGTTCATATGATACGGCCCTACACGATTTGTGAAAGTTTGATCCGGATCGGATTACTATATCATATAGCTGGCATACAAACACCGATATGAAAACAAGTCTTTGTATGGAAACCTCTTTTGTTTTCTAAGCTATTGCAACCGAATTCAACATTTATTCATTTGACATAGCTGTACACGATTTGTGAAAGTTTGATCCGGATCGGACCACTATATAATATAGCTGCCATACAAAAGACCGTTATGAAAACAAGTCTTTGTATGGAAACCTTTTTGTTTTCTAAGCTATTGCAACCGAATTCAACATTTATTCATTTGACATATCTATACACGATTTGTGAAAGTTTAATCCGGATCGGATTACTATATCATATAGCTGCCATACAAACGACCGATAAGAAATCAAGTCTTTGTATGAACACCTTTTTGATTTCTAAGCTATTGCAACTGAATTCAACATTTATTTATGTGACATAGCCTTACACAATTTGTGACAGTTTGGTCCGGATCGGATTACTATATCATATAGCTGCCATACAAACGACCGATATGAAAACAAGTCTTTGTATGGAAACCTTTTTTGTTTACTAAGCTATTGCAACCGAATTCAAAATTTGTTCATTTAATATGGCCCTACACGATTTGTGAAAGTTTGGTCCGGATCGGATCACTATCTCATATAGCTGATATACAAACGACCAATATGAAAACAAGTCTTTGTATGGGAACCTTTTTGTATTCCAAGCTATTGCAACCGAATTCAACATTTATTCATTTGACATAGCCATACACGATTTGTGAAAGTTTGATCGGGATCGGATCACTATATTATATAGCTGCCATACAAACGACCGTTATGAAAACAAGTCTTTGTATGGAAACCTTTTTTGTTTTCTAAGCTATTGCAACCGAATTCAACATTTATTCATTTGACATAGCTATACACGATTTGTGAAAGTTTGATCCGGATCGGACCACTATATAATATAGCTGCCATACAAACGAGCGTTATGAAAACAAGTCTTTGTATGAAAACCTTTTTGATTTCTAAGCTATTGCACCTGAATTCAACATTTATTTATGTGACATAGCCTTACACGATTTGTGACAGTTTGGTCCGGATCGGATTACTATATCATATAGCTGCCATACAAACGACCGATATGAAAACAAGTCTTTGTATGGAAACCTTTTTTGTTTACTAAGCTATTGCAACCGAATTCAAAATTTGTTCATTTAATATGGCCCTACACGATTTGTGAAAGTTTGGTCCGGATCGGATCACTATCTCATATAGCTGATATACAAACGACCAATATGAAAACAAGTCTTTGTATGGGAACCTTTTTTGTATTCCAAGCTATTGCAACCGAATTCAACATTTATTCATTTGACATAGCCATACACGATTTGTGAAAGTTTGTTTGGGATCGGATCACTATATTATATAGCTGCCATACAAACGACCGTTATGAAAACAAGTCTTTGTATGGAAACCTTTTTTGTTTTCTAAGCTATTGCAACCGAATTCAACATTTATTCATTTGACATAGCTATACACGATTTGTGAAAGTTTGATCCGGATCGGACCACTATATAATATAGCTGCCATACAAACGAGCGTTATGAAAACAAGTCTTTGTATGAAAACCTTTTTGATTTCTAAGCTATTGCAACTGAATTCAACATTTATTTATGTGACATAGCCTTACACGATTTGTGAAAGTTTGGTCCGGATCGGATTACTATATCATATAGCTGCCATACAAACGACCGATATGAAAACACGTCTTTGTATGGAAACCTTTTTTGTTTACTAAGCTATTGCAACCGAATTCAAAATTTGTTCATTTGATATGGCCCTACACGATTTGTGCAAGTTTGGTCAGGATCGGATCACTATCTCATATAGCTCATATACAAACGACCAATATGAAAACAAGTCTTTGTATGGGAACCTTTTTTGTATTCCAAGCTATTGCAGCCGAATTCAACATCTATTCATTTGACATAGCCATACACGATTTGTGAAAGTTTGATCGGGATCGGACCACTATATTATATAGCTGCCATACAAACGACCGTTATGAAAACAAGTCTTTGTATGGAAACCTTTTTTGCTTACTAAGCTATTGCAACCGAAGTTTGGTCCGGATCGGATTACCATCTCATATAGCTGCCATACAAACTACCGATGTGAAAACAAGAAACGTTTTTTGTTTTCCAAGCTGTTGCAACCGAATTCAACATTTATTCATTTGACATAGTCATACACGATTTGTGAAAGTTTGGTCCGGATCGGACTACTATATCATATAGCTGATATACAAACGGCCGACATGAACACAAGTCTTTTGTATGGGAACCTGTTTTGTTTTCTAAGCTATTGCAACCGACTTCAACATTTTTTCATTTGACATAGTCGTACACGATTTGTGAAAGTTTGATCCGGATTGGATTACTATATCATATAGCTGTCATACAAACGACCGATATGAAAACAAGTCTTTGTATGGAAACCTTTTTGATTTCTAAGCTATTGCAACCGAATTCAACATTTATTTATTTGATATAGCCATATACGATTTGTGAAAGTTTGGTCCGGAACGGATTACCATCTCATATAGCTGCCATACAAACTACCGATATGAAAACAAGAAACGTTTTTTGTTTTCCAAGCTATTGCAACCGACTTCAACATTTTTTCATTTGACATAGTCGTACACGATTTGTGAAAGTTTGATCCGGATCGGATTACTATATCATATAGCTGCCATACAAACGACCAATATGAAAACAAGTCTTTGTATGGAAACCTTTTTTGTTTTCTAAGCTATTGCAACCGAATTCAACACTGGTTCATTTGATATGGCTATACACGATTTGTGAAAGTTTAATCCGGATCGGATTACTATATCATATAGCTGCCATACAAGCGACCGATATGAAAACAAGTCTTTGTATGAAAACCTTTTTTGTTTTCTAAGCTATTGCAACCGAATTCAACATTTATTCATTTGACATAGCTATACACGATTTGTGAAAGTTTAATCCGGATCGGACCACTATATCATATAGCTGCCATACAAACGACCGATATGAAAACAAGTCTTTGTATGGAAACCTTTTTGATTTCTAAGCTATTGCAACCGAATTCAACATTTATTTATTTGATATAGCCATATACGATTTGTGAAAGTTTGGTCCGGATCGGATTACTATATCATATAGCTGTCATACAAACGACCGATATGAAAACAAGTCTTTGTATGGAAACCTTTTTGATTTCTAAGCTATTGCAACCGAATTCAACATTTATTTATTTGATATAGCCATATACGATTTGTGAAAGTTTGATCCGGATCGGATTACTATATCATATAGCTGCCATACAAACGACCGATATGAAAACAAGTCTTTGTATTGGTAACTGTTTTGTTTTCCAAGCTATTGCATAGCCGTACACGATTTGTGAAAGTTTGATCCGGATCGGATTACTATATCATATAGCTGCCATACAAACGACCGATATGAAAACAAGTCTTTGTATGGAAACCTTTTGTTTTCTAAGCTATTGCAACCAAATTCACCATTTATTTATTTGATATAGCCATATACGATTTGTGAAAGTTTGGTCCGGATCGGATTACTATCTCATATAGCTGATATACAAACGACCGATATGAAAACAAGTCTTTGTATGGAAACCTTTTGTTTTCTAAGCTATTGCAACCGAATTCAACATTTATTCATTTGACATAGCCATACACGATTTGTGAAAGTTTGATCCGGATCGTATTACTATATCATATAGCTGCCATACAAACGACCGATATGAAAACAAGTCTTTGTATGGAAACCTTTTTGATTTCTAAGCTATTGCAACCGAATTCAACATTTATTTATTTGATATAGCCATATACGATTTGTGAAAGTTTGGTCCGGATCGGATTACCATCTCATATAGCTGCCATACAAACTACCGATATGAAAACAAGAAACGTTTTTTGTTTTCCAAGCTGTTGCAAGCGAATTCAACATTTATTCATTTGACATAGTCATACACGATTTGTGAAAGTTTGGTCCGGATCGGACTACTATATCATATAGCTGATATACAAACGGCCGACATGAACACAAGTCTTTTGTATGGGAACCTTTTTTGTTTTCTAAGCTATTGCAACCGACTTCAACATTTTTTCATTTGACATAGTCGTACACGATTTGTGGAAGTTTGATCCGGATTGGATTACTATATCATATAGCTGCCATACAAACGACCGATATGAAAACAAGTCTTTGTATGGAAACCTCTTTTGTTTTCTAAGCTATTGAAACCGAATTCAACATTTATTCATTTGACATAGCTATACACGATTTGTGAAAGCTTGATCCGGATCGGATTACTATATCATATAGCTGCCATACAAACGACCGATAAGAAAACAAATCTTTGTATGGAAACCTTTTTGATTTCTATGCTATTGCAACAGACTTCACCATTTATTTATTTGATATAGCCATACACGATTTGTGAAAGTTTGGTCCGGATCGGATCACTATCTCATATAGCTGCCATACAAACTACCGATATGAAAACAAGAAACGTTTTTTGTTTTCCTAGCTGTTGCAACCGAATTCAAAATTTATTCATTTGACATAGTCGTACACTATTTGTGAAAGTTTGATCCGGATTGGATTACTATATCATATAGCTGCCATACAAACGACCGATAAGAAAACAAGTCTTTGTATGAAAACCTTTTTGATTTCTAAGCTATTGCAACTGAATTCAACATTTATTTATGTGACATAGCCTTACACGATTTGTGAAAGTTTGGTCCGGATCGGATTACTATATCATATAGCTGCCATACAAACGACCGATATGAAAACAAGTCTTTGTATGGAAACCTCTTTTGTTTTCTAAGCTATTGCAACCGAATTCAACATTTATTCATTTGACATAGCTATACACGATTTGTGAAAGTTTGATCCGGATCGGATTACTATATCATATAGCTGCCATACAAACGACCGATACGAAAACAAATCTTTGTATGGAAACCTTTTTGATTTCTATGCTATTGCAACCGACTTCACCATTTATTTATTTGATATAGCCATACACGATTTGTGAAAGTTTGGTCCGGATCGGATCACTATCTCATATAGCTGCCATACAAACTACCGATATGAAAACAAGAAACGTTTTTTGTTTTCCTAGCTGTTGCAACCGAATTCAAAATTTATTCATTTGACATAGCCATACACGATTTGTGAAAGTTTGATCCGGATTGGATTACTATATCATATAGCTGCCATACAAACGACCGATATGAAAACAAGTCTTTGTATGGAAACCTCTTTTGTTTTCTAAGCTATTGAAACCGAATTCAACATTTATTCATTTGACATAGCTATACACGATTTGTGAAAGCTTGATCCGGATCGGATTACTATATCATATAGCTGCCATACAAACGACCGATATGAAAACAAGTCTTTGTATGGAAACCTTTTTTGTTTACTAAGCTATTGCAACCGAATTCAACATTTTTTCATTTGACATAGTCGTACACGATTTGTGAAAGTTTGATCCGGATTGGATTACTATATCATATAGCTGCCATACAAACGACCGATATGAAAACAAGTCTTTGTATGGTAACCTCTTTTGTTTTCTAAGCTATTGAAACCGAATTCAACATTTATTCATTTGACATAGGTATACACGATTTGTGAAAGCTTGATCCGGATCGGATTACTATATCATATAGCTGCCATACAAACGACCGATATCAAAACAAGTCTTTGTATGGAAACCTTTTTTGTTTACTAAGCTATTGCAACCGAATTCAAAATTTGTTCATTTGATATGGCCCTACACGATTTGTGAAAGTTTGGTCCGGATCGGATCACTATCTCATATAGCTGATATACAAACGACCAATATGAAAACAAGTCTTTGTATGGGAACCTTTTTTGTATTCCAAGCTATTGCAACCGAATTCAACATTTATTCATTTGACATAGCCATACACGATTTGTAAAAGTTTGATCCGGATTGGATTACTATATCATATAGATGCCATACAAACGACCGATATGAAAACATGTCTTTGTATGGAAACCTCTTTTGTTTTCTAAGCTATTGCAACTGAATTCAACATTGATTTATGTGACATAGCCATAAACGATTTGTGAAAGTTTGGTCCGGATCGGATCACTATCTCATATAGCTGCCATACAAACGACCGATATGATAACAAGTCTTTGTTTGGAAACCTTTTTTGTTTACTAAGCTATTGCAACCGAATTCAAAATTTGTTCATTTGATATGGCCCTACACGATTTGTGAAAGTTTGGTCCGGATCGGATCACTATCTCATATAGCTGATATACAAACGACCAATATGAAAACAAGTCTTTGTATGGAAACCTTTTTTGTTTTCTAAGCTATTGCAACCGAATTCAACATTGGTTCATTTGATATGGCTATACACGATTTGTGAAAGTTTAATCCGGATCGGATTACTATATCATATAGCTGCCATACAAACGACCGATATGAAAACAAGTCTTTGTATGGAAACCTTTTTTGTTTACTAAGCTATTACAACCGAATTCAACATTTGTTCATATGATACGGCCCTACACGATTTGTGAAAGTTTGATCCGGATCGGATTACTATATCATATAGCTGCCATACAAACGGCCGATATGAAAACAAGTCTTTGTATGGAAACCTTTTTTGTTTACTAAGCTATTGCAACCGAATTCAAAATTTGTTCATTTGATATGGCCCTACACGATTTGTGAAAGTTTGGTCAGGATCGGATCACTACCTCATATAGCTGATATACAAACGACCAATATGAAAACAAGTCTTTGTATGGAAACCTTTTTTGTTTTCTAAGCTATTGCAACCGAATTCAACATTTATTCATTTGACATAGCTATACACGATTTGTGAAAGTTTGATCCGGATCGGACCACTATATAATATAGCTGCCATACAAACGAACGTTATGAAAACAAGTCTTTGTATGAAAACCTTTTTGATTTCTAAGCTATTGCAACTGAATTCAACATTTATTTATGTGACATAGCCTTACACGATTTGTGAAAGTTTGGTCCGGATCGGATTACTATATCATATAGCTGCCATACAAACGACCGATATGAAAACAAGTCTTTGTATGGAAACCTTTTTTGTTTTCTAAGCTATTGCAACCGAATTCAACATTTATTCATTCAACATAGCCATACACGATTTGTGAAAGTTTGATCCGGATCGGACCACTATATAATATAGCTGCCATACAAACGAACGTTATGAAAACAAGTCTTTGTATGAAAACCTTTTTGATTTCTAAGCTATTGCAACTGAATTCAACATTTATTTATGTGACATAGCCTTACACGATTTGTGAAAGTTTGGTCCGGATCGGATTACTATATCATATAGCTGCCATACAAACGACCGATATGAAAACAAGTCTTTGTATGGAAACCTTTTTTGTTTACTAAGCTATTGCAACCGAATTCAAAATTTGTTCATTTGATATGGCCCTACACGATTTGTGAAAGTTTGGTCAGGATCGGATCACTATCTCATATAGCTGATATACAAACGACCAATATGAAAACAAGTCTTTGTATGGGAACCTTTTTTGTATTCCAAGCTATTGCAACCGAATTCAACATTTATTCATTTGACATAGCCATACACGATTTGTGAAAGTTTGATCCGGATCGGATTACTATATCATATAGCTGCCATACAAACGACCGATATGAAAACAAGTCTTTGAATGGAAACCTCTTTTGTATTCCAAGCTATTGCAACCGAATTCAACATTTATTCATTTGACATAGCTATACACGATTTGTGAAAGTTTGATCCGGATCGGACCACTATATAATATAGCTGCCATACAAACGACCGTTATGAAAACAAGTCTTTGTATGGAAACCTTTTTTGTTTTCTAAGCTATTGAAACCGAATTCAACATTTATTCATTTGACATAGCTGTACACGATTTGTGAAAGTTAAATCCGGATCGGATTACTATATCATATAGCTGCCATACAAACGACCGTTATGAAAACAAGTCTTTGTATGAAAACCTTTTTGATTTCTAAGCTATTGCAACTGAATTCAACATTTATTTATGTGACATAGCCTTACACGATTTGTGAAAGTTTGGTCCGGATCGGATTACTATATCATATAGCTGCCATACAAACAACCGATATGAAAACAAGTCTTTGTATGGAAACCTTTTTTGTTTACTAAGCTATTGCAACCGAATTCAAAATTTGTTCATTTGATATGGCCCTACACGATTTTTGAAAGTTTGGTCCGGATCGGATCACTATCTCATATAGCTGATATACAAACGACCAATATGAAAACAAGTCTTTGTATGGAAACCTTTTTTGTTTTCTAAGCTATTGCAACCGAATTCAACATTGGTTCATTTGATATGGCTATACACGATTTGTGAAAGTTTAATCCGGATCGGATTACTATATCATATAGCTGCCATACAAACAACCGATATGAAAACAAGTCTTTGTATGGAAACCTTTTTTGTTTACTAAGCTATTGCAACCGAATTCAAAATTTGTTCATTTGATATGGCCCTACAGGATTTGTGAAAGTTTGGTCCGGATCGGATCACTATCTCATATAGCTGATATACAAACGACCAATATGAAAACAAGTCTTTGTATGGGAACCTTTTTGTATTCCACGCTATTGCAGCCGAATTCAACATCTATTCATTTGACATAGCCATAC
This sequence comes from Drosophila merina, assembly GCA_035047645.1. Lineage (NCBI taxonomy): Eukaryota > Metazoa > Arthropoda > Insecta > Diptera > Drosophilidae > Drosophila > Drosophila merina. Next base: position 873,061 of record JAWNPH010000020.1, on the reverse strand, counting down.
ACGATTTGTGAAAGTTTGATCGGGATCGGACCACTATATTATATAGCTGCCATACAAACGACCGTTATGAAAACAAGTCTTTGTATGGAAACCTTTTTTGTTTACTAAGCTATTGCAACCGAATTCAAAATTTGTTCATTTGATATGGCCCTACACGATTTTTGAAAGTTTGGTCCGGATCGGATCACTATCTCATATAGCTGATATACAAACGACCAATATGAAAACAAGTCTTTGTATGGAAACCTTTTTTGTTTTCTAAGCTATTGCAACCGAATTCAACATTGGTTCATTTGATATGGCTATACACGATTTGTGAAAGTTTAATCCGGATCGGATTACTATATCATATAGCTGCCATACAAACGACCGTTATGAAAACAAGTCTTTGTATGAAAACCTTTTTGATTTCTAAGCTATTGCAACTGAATTCAAAATTTGTTCATTTGATATGGCCCTACACGATTTTTGAAAGTTTGGTCCGGATCGGATCACTATCTCATATAGCTGATATACAAACGACCAATATGAAAACAAGTCTTTGTATGGAAACCTTTTTTGTTTTCTAAGCTATTGCAACCGAATTCAACATTGGTTCATTTGATATGGCTATACACGATTTGTGAAAGTTTAATCCGGATCGGATTACTATATCATATAGCTGCCATACAAACGACCGATATGAAAACAAGTCTTTGTATGGAAACCTTTTTTGTTTTCTAAGCTATTGCAACCGAATTCAACATTTATTTATTTGACATAGCTGTACACGATTTGTGAAAGTTTGATCCGGATCGGACCACTATATGATATAGCTGCCATACAAACGACCGTTATGAAAACAAGTCTTTGTATGGAAACCTTTTTTGTTTTCTAAGCTATTGCAACCGAATTCAACATTTATTCATTTGACGAATCTATACACGATTTGTTAAAGTTTAATCCGGATCGGATTACTATATCATATAGCTGCCATACAAACGACCGATAAGAAATCAAGTCTTTGTATGAAAACCTTTTTGATTTCTAAGCTATTGCAACTGAATTCAACATTTATTTATGTGACATAGCCTTACACGATTTGTGAAAGTTTGATCGGGATCGGACCACTATATTATATAGCTGCCATACAAACGACCGTTATGAAAACAAGTCTTTGTATGGAAACCTTTTTGTTTTCTAAGCTATTGCAACCGAATTCAACATTTATTCATTTGACATAGCCATACACGATTTGTGAAAGTTTGATCCGGATCGGACCACTATATAATATAGCTGCCATACAAACGACCGTTATGAAAACAAGTCTTTGTATGGAAACCTTTTTTGTTTTCTAAGCTATTGCAACCGAATTCAAAATTTATTCATTTGACATAGCTATACACGATTTGTGAAAGTTTAATCCGGATCGGATTACTATATCATATAGCTGCCATACAAACGACCGTTATGAAAACAAGTCTTTGTATGAAAACCTTTTTGATTTCTAAGCTATTGCAACTGAATTCAAAATTTGTTCATTTGATATGGCCCTACACGATTTTTGAAAGTTTGGTCCGGATCGGATCACTATCTCATATAGCTGATATACAAACGACCAATATGAAAACAAGTCTTTGTATGGAAACCTTTTTTGTTTTATAAGCTATTGCAACCGAATTCAACATTTGTTCATTTGATATGGCTATACACGATTTGTGAAAGTTTAATCCGGATCGGATTACTATATCATATAGCTGCCATACAAACGACCGATATGAAAACAAGTCTTTGTATGGAAACCTTTTTTGTTTTCTAAGCTATTGCAACCGAATTCAACATTTATTTATTTGACATAGCTGTACACGATTTGTGAAAGTTTGATCCGGATCGGACCACTATATAATATAGCTGCCATACAAACGACCGTTATGAAAACAAGTCTTTGTATGGAAACCTTTTTTGTTTTCTAAGCTATTGCAACCGAATTCAACATTTATTCATTTGACATATCTATACACGATTTGTTAAAGTTTAATCCGGATCGGATTACTATATCATATAGCTGCCATACAAACGACCGATAAGAAATCAAGTCTTTGTATGAAAACCTTTTTGATTTCTAAGCTATTGCAACTGAATTCAACATTTATTTATGTGACATAGCCTTACACGATTTGTGAAAGTTTGATCGGGATCGGACCACTATATTATATAGCTGCCATACAAACGACCGTTATGAAAACAAGTCTTTGTATGGAAACCTTTTTTGTTTTCTAAGCTATTGCAACCGAATTCAACATTTATTCATTTGACATAGTCATACACGATTTGTGAAAGTTTGATCCGGATCGGACCACTATATAATATAGCTGCCATACAAACGACCGTTATGAAAACAAGTCTTTGTATGGAAACCTTTTTTGTTTTCTAAGCTATTGCAACCGAATTCAAAATTTATTCATTTGACATAGCTATACACGATTTGTGAAAGTTTAATCCGGATCGGATTACTATATCATATAGCTGCCATACAAACGACCGTTATGAAAACAAGTCTTTGTATGAAAACCTTTTTGATTTCTAAGCTTTTGCAACTGAATTCAAAATTTGTTCATTTGATATGGCCCTACACGATTTGTGAAAGTTTGGTCAGGATCGGATCACTATCTCATATAGCTGATATACAAACGACCAATATGAAAACAAGTCTTTGTATGGGAACCTTTTTTGTATTCCAAGCTATTGCAACCGAATTCAACATTTATTCATTTGACACAGCCTTACACGATTTGTGAAAGTTTGGTCCGGATCGGATTACTATATCATATAGCTGTCATACAAACGACCGATATGAAAACAAGTCTTTGTATGGAAACCTCTTTTGTATTCCAAGCTATTGCAACCGAATTCAACATTTATTCATTTGACATAGCTATACACGATTTGTGAAAGTTTGATCCGGATCGGACCACTATATAATATAGCTGCCATACAAACGACCGTTATGAAAACAAGTCTTTGTATGGAAACCTTTTTGTTTTCTAAGCTATTGCAACCGAATTCAACATTTGTTCATTTGACATAGCTGTACACGATTTGTGAAAGTTTAATCCGGATCGGATTACTATATCATATAGCTGCCATACAAACGACCGTTATGAAAACAAGTCTTTGTATGAAATCCTTTTTGATTTCTAAGCTATTGCAACTGAATTCAACATTTATTTATGTGACATAGCCTTACACGATTTGTGAAAGTTTGATCCGGATCGGATTACTATATCATATAGCTGCCATACAAACGACCGATATGAAAACAAGTCTTTGTATGGAAACCTTTTTTGTTTACTAAGCTATTGCAACCGAATTCAAAATTTGTTCATTTGATATGGCCCTACACGATTTGTGAAAGTTTGGTCCGGATCGGATCACTATCTCATATAGCTGATATACAAACGACCAATATGAAAACAAGTCTTTGTATGGGAACCTTTTTTGTATTCCAAGCTATTGCAGCCGAATTCAACATCTATTCATTTGACATAGCCATACACGATTTGTGAAAGTTTGATCGGGATCGGACCACTATATTATATAGCTGCCATACAAACGACCCTTATGAAAACAAGTCTTTGTATGGAAACCTCTTTTGTTTTCTAAGCTATTGCAACCGAATTCAACATTGGTTCATTTGATATGGCCATACACGATTTGTGAAAGTTTGGTCCGGATCGGATTACTATATCATATAGCTGCCATACAAACGACCGATATGAAAACAAGTCTTTGTATGGAAACCTTTTTTGTTTACTAAGCTATTGCAACCGAATTCAACATTTTTCATATGATATGGCCCTACACGATTTGTGAAAGTTTGATCCGGATCGGATTACTATATCATATAGCTGTCATACAAACGACCGATATGAAAACAAGTCTTTGTATGGAAACCTCTTTTGTTTTCTAAGCTATTGCAACCGAATTCAACATTTATTTATGTGACACAGCCATACACGATTTGTGAAAGTTTGGTCCGGATCGGACCACTATATCATATAGCTGCCATACAAACGACCGATATGAAAACAAGTCTTTGTATGGAAACCTTTTTTGTTTACTAAGCTTTTGCAACCGAATTCAACATTTATTTATTTGACATAGCCGTACACGATTTGTGAAAGTTTGATCCGGATCGGATTACTATATCATATAGCTGCCATACAAACGACCGATATGAAAACAAGTCTTTGTATGGAAACCGTTTTTGTTTTCTAAGCTATTGCAACCGAATTCAACATTTATTCATTTGACATAGCCATACACGTTTTGTGAAAGTTTGATCCGGATCGGATTACTATATCATATAGCTGCCATTTATATAAACGACCGATATGAAAACAAGTCTTTGTATGGAAACCTTTTTTGTTTACTAAGCTTTTGCAACCGAATTCAACATTTGTTCATTTGATATGGCCCTACACGATTTGTGAAAGTTTGGTCCGGATCGGATTACTATCTCATATAGCTGATATACAAACGACCGATAAGAAAACAAGTCTTTGTACGGAAACCTTTTTGATTTCTAAGCTATTGCAACCGAATTCAACATTTATTTATTTGATGTAACCATATACGATTTGTGAAAGTTTGGTCCGGATCGGATTACCATCTCATATAGCTGCCATACAAACTACCGATATGAAAAAAAGTCTTTGTATGGAAACCTCTTTTGTTTTCTAAGCTATTGCAACCGAATTCAACATTTATTCATTTGACATAGCCATACACGTTTTGTGAAAGTTTGATCCGGATCGGATTACTATATCATATAGCTGCCATTTATATAAACGACCGATATGAAAACAAGTCTTTGTATGGAAACCTTTTTTTGTTTACTAAGCTTTTGCAACCGAATTCAACATTTGTTCATTTGATATGGCCCTACACGATTTGTGAAAGTTTGGTCCGGATCGGATTACTATCTCATATAGCTGATATACAAACGACCGATAAGAAAACAAGTCTTTGTACGGAAACCTTTTTGATTTCTAAGCTATTGCAACCGAATTCAACATTTATTTATTGATGTAACCATATACGATTTGTGAAAGTTTGGTCCGGATCGGATTACCATCTCATATAGCTGCCATACAAACTACCGATATGAAAACAAGTCTTTGTATGGAAACCTCTTTTGTTTTCTAAGCTATTGCAACCGAATTCAACATTTATTCATTTGACATAGCTATACACGATTTGTGAAAGTTTGATCCGGATCGGATTACTATATCATATAGCTGCCATACAAACGACCGATAAGAAAACAAATCTTTGTATGGAAACCTTTTTGATTTCTATGCTATTGCAACCGACTTCACCATTTATTTATTTGATATAGCCGTACAAGATTTGTGAAAGTTTGGTCCGGATCGGATCACTATCTCATATAGCTGCCATACAAACTACCGATATGAAAACAAGAAACGTTTTTTGTTTTCCTAGCTGTTGCAACCGAATTCAAAATTTATTCATTTGACATAGTCGTACACTATTTGTGAAAGTTTGATCCGGATTGGATTACTATATCATATAGCTGCCATACAAACGACCGATATGAAAACAAGTCTTTGTATGGAAACCTTTTTTGTTTACTAAGCTATTGCAACCGAATTCAAAATTTGTTCATTTGATATGGCCCTACACGATTTGTGAAAGTTTGGTCCGGATCGGATCACTATCTCATATAGCTGCCATACAAACGACCGATATGAAAACAAGTCTTTGTATGGAAACCTTTTTTGTTTACTAAGCTATTGCAACCCAATTCAAAATTTGTTCATTTGATATGGCCCTACAGGATTTGTGAAAGTTTGGTCCGGATCGGATCACTATCTCATATAGCTGATATACAAACGACCAATATGAAAACAAGTCTTTGTATGGAAACCTTTTTTGTTTTCTAAGCTATTGCAACCGAATTCAACATTGGTTCATTTGATATGGCTATACACGATTTGTGAAAGTTTAATCCGGATCGGATTACTATATCATATAGCTGCCATACAAACGACCGATATGAAAACAAGTCTTTGTATGGAAACCTTTTTTGTTTACTAAGCTATTACAACCGAATTCAACATTTGTTCATATAATACGGCCCTACACGATTTGTGAAAGTTTGATCCGGATCGGATTACTATATCATATAGCTGCCATACAAACGACCGATATGAAAACAAGTCTTTGTATGGAAACCTTTTTTGTTTACTAAGCTATTGCAACCGAATTCAAAATTTGTTCATTTGATTTGGCCCTACAAGATTTGTGAAAGTTTGGTCCGGATCGGATCACTATCTCATATAGCTGATATACAAACGACCAATATGAAAACAAGTCTTTGTATGGGAACCTTTTTTGTATTCCAAGCTATTGCAACCGAATTCAACATTTATTCATTTGACATAGCCATACACGATTTGTGAAAGTTTGATCCGGATCGGACCACTATATTATATAGCTGCCATACAAACGACCGTTATGAAAACAAGTCTTTGTATGGAAACCTTTTTTGTTTTCTAAGCTATTGCAACCGAATTCAACATTGGTTCATTTGATATGGCCATACACGATTTGTGAAAGTTTGATCCGGATCAGATTACTATATCATATAGCTGCCATACAAACGACCGATATGAAAACAAGTCTTTGTATGGAAACCGTTTTTGTTTTCTAAGCTATTGCAACCGAATTCAACATTTATTCATTTGACATAGCATTACACGTTTTGTGAAAGTTTGATCCGGATCGGATTACTATATCATATAGCTGCCATTTATATAAACGACCGATATGAAAACAAGTCTTTGTATGGAAACCTTTTTTGTTTACTAAGCTTTTGCAACCGAATTCAACATTTGTTCATTTGATATGGCCCTACACGATTTGTGAAAGTTTGGTCCGGATCGGATTACTATCTCATATAGCTGATATACAAACGACCGATAAGAAAACAAGTCTTTGTACGGAAACCTTTTTGATTTCTAAGCTATTGCAACCGAATTCAAAATTTGTTCATTTGATTTGGCCCTACAAGATTTGTGAAAGTTTGGTCCGGATCGGATCACTATCTCATATAGCTGATATACAAACGACCAATATGAAAACAAGTCTTTGTATGGGAACCTTTTTTGTATTCCAAGCTATTGCAACCGAATTCAACATTTATTCATTTGACATAGCTATACACGATTTGTGAAAGTTTGATCCGGATCGGATTACTATATTATATAGCTGCCATACAAACGACCGTTATGAAAACAAGTCTTTGTATGGAAACCTTTTTGTTTTCTAAGCTATTGCAACCGAATTCAACATTTATTCATTTGACATAGCCATACACGATTTGTGAAAGTTTAATCCGGATCGGATTACTATATCATATAGCTGATATACAAACGACCAATATGAAAACAAGTCTTTGTATGGGAACCTTTTTTGTATTCCAAGCTATTGCAACCGAATTCAACATTTATTCATTTGACATAGCCATACACGATTTGTGAAAGTTTAATCCGGATCGGATTACTATATCATATAGCTGCCATACAAACGACCGATATGAAAACAAGTCTTTGTATGGAAACCTTTTTTGTTTACTAAGCTATTGCAACTGAATTCAACATTTATTTATGTGACATAGCCTTACACGATTTGTGAAAGTTTGGTCCGGATCGGATTACTATATCATATAGCTGCCATACAAACGACCGATATGAAAACAAGTCTTTGTATGGAAACCTTTTTTGTATTCCAAGCTATTGTAACCGAATTCAACATTTATTCATTTGACATAGCCATACACGATTTGTGAAAGTTTGATCCGGATCGGACCACTATATTATATAGCTGCCATACAAACGACCGTTATGAAAACAAGTCTTTGTATGGAAACCTTTTTTGTTTTCTAAGCTATTGCAACCGAATTCAACATTGGTTCATTTGATATGGCCATACACGATTTGTGAAAGTTTGATCCGGATCGGATTACTATATCATATAGCTGCCATACAAACGACCGATATGAAAACAAGTCTTTGTATGGAAACCGTTTTTGTTTTCTAAGCTATTGCAACCGAATTCAAAATTTGTTCATTTGATTTGGCCCTACAAGATTTGTGAAAGTTTGGTCCGGATCGGATCACTATCTCATATAGCTGATATACAAACGACCAATATGAAAACAAGTCTTTGTATGGGAACCTTTTTTGTATTCCAAGCTATTGTAACCGAATTCAACATTTATTCATTTGACATAGCCATACACGATTTGTGAAAGTTTGATCCGGATCGGACCACTATATTATATAGCTGCCATACAAACGACCGTTATGAAAACAAGTCTTTGTATGGAAACCTTTTTTGTTTTCTAAGCTATTGCAACCGAATTCAACATTGGTTCATTTGATATGGCCATACACGATTTGTGAAAGTTTGATCCGGATCGGATTACTATATCATATAGCTGCCATACAAACGACCGATATGAAAACAAGTCTTTGTATGGAAACCGTTTTTGTTTTCTAAGCTATTGCAACCGAATTCAACATTTATTCATTTGACATAGCCATACACGTTTTGTGAAAGTTTGATCCGGATCGGATTACTATATCATATAGCTGCCATTTATATAAACGACCGATATGAAAACAAGTCTTTGTATGGAAACCTTTTTTGTTTACTAAGCTTTTGCAACCGAATTCAACATTTGTTCAATTGATATGGCCCTACACGATTTGTGAAAGTTTGGTCCGGATCGGATTACTATCTCATATAGCTGATATACAAACGACCGATAAGAAAACAAGTCTTTGTACGGAAACCTTTTTGATTTCTAAGCTATTGCAACCGAATTCAACATTTATTTATTTGATGTAACCATATACGATTTGTGAAAGTTTGGTCCGGATCGGATTACCATCTCATATAGCTGCCATACAAACTACCGATATGAAAACAAGTCTTTGTATGGAAACCTCTTTTGTTTTCTAAGCTATTGCAACCGAATTCAACATTTATTTATGTCACATAGCCATACACGATTTGTGAAAGTTTGGTCCGGATCGGATTACTATATCGTATAGCTGCCATACAAACGACCGATATGAAAACAAGTCTTTGTATGGAAACCTTTTTTGTTTACTAAGCTATTGCAACCGAATTCAACATTTGTTCATTTGATATGGCCCTACACGATTTGTGAAAGTTTGGTCCGGATCGGACCACTATATCATATAGCTGCCATACAAACGACCGATATGAAAACAAGTCTGTATGGAAACCTTTTTTGTTTTCTAAGCTATTGCAACCGAATTCAACATTTATTTATTTGACATAGCCGTACACGATTTGTGAAAGTTTGATCCGGATGGGATTACTATATCATATAGCTGCCATACAAACGACCGATATGAAAACAAGTCTTTGTATGGAAACCGTTTTTGTTTTCTAAGCTATTGCAACCGAATTCAACATTTATTCATTTGACATAGCCATACACGTTTTGTGAAAGTTTGATCCGGATCGGATTACTATATCATATAGCTGCCATTTATATAAACGACCGATATGAAAACAAGTCTTTGTATGGAAACCTTTTTTGTTTACTAAGCTTTTGCAACCGAATTCAACATTTGTTCATTTGATATGGCCCTACACGATTTGTGAAAGTTTGGTCCGGATCGGATTACTATCTCATATAGCTGATATACAAACGACCGATAAGAAAACAAGTCTTTGTACGGAAACCTTTTTGATTTCTAAGCTATTGCAACCGAATTCAACATTTATTTATTGATGTAACCATATACGATTTGTGAAAGTTTGGTCCGGATCGGATTACCATCTCATATAGCTGCCATACAAACTACCGATATGAAAACAAGTCTTTGTATGGAAACCTCTTTTGTTTTCTAAGCTATTGCAACCGAATTCAACATTTATTCATTTGACATAGCTATACACGATTTGTGAAAGTTTGATCCGGATCGGATTACTATATCATATAGCTGCCATACAAACGACCGATAAGAAAACAAATCTTTGTATGGAAACCTTTTTGATTTCTATGCTATTGCAACCGACTTCACCATTTATTTATTTGATATAGCCGTACAAGATTTGTGAAAGTTTGGTCCGGATCGGATCACTATCTCATATAGCTGCCATACAAACTACCGATATGAAAACAAGAAACGTTTTTTGTTTTCCTAGCTGTTGCAACCGAATTCAAAATTTATTCATTTGACATAGTCGTACACTATTTGTGAAAGTTTGATCCGGATTGGATTACTATATCATATAGCTGCCATACAAACGACCGATATGAAAACAAGTCCCTTGTATGGAAACCTCTTTTGTTTTCTGAGCTATTGCAACTGAATTCAACATTTATTTATGTGACATAGCCATACACGATTTGTGAAAGTTTGGTCCGGATCGGATCACTATCTCATATAGCTGCCATACAAACTACCGATATGAAAACAAGAAACGTTTTTTGTTTTCCTAGCTGTTGGAACCGAATTCAAAATTTATTCATTTGACATAGTCGTACACGATTTGTGAAAGTTTGGTCCGGATCGGATTACTATATCATATAGCTGCCATACAAACGACCGATATGAAAACAAGTCTTTGTATGGAAACCTTTTTTGTTTACTAAGCTATTGCAACCGAATTCAAAATTTGTTCATTTGATATGGCCCTACACGATTTGTGAAAGTTTGGTCCGGATCGGATCACTATCTCATATAGCTGCCATACAAACGACCGATATGAAAACAAGTCTTTGTATGGAAACCTTTTTTGTTTACTAAGCTATTGCAACCCAATTCAAAATTTGTTCATTTGATATGGCCCTACAGGATTTGTGAAAGTTTGGTCCGGATCGGATCACTATCTCATATAGCTGATATACAAACGACCAATATGAAAACAAGTCTTTGTATGGAAACCTTTTTTGTTTTCTAAGCTATTGCAACCGAATTCAACATTGGTTCATTTGATATGGCTATACACGATTTGTGAAAGTTTAATCCGGATCGGATTACTATATCATATAGCTGCCATACAAACGACCGATATGAAAACAAGTCTTTGTATGGAAACCTTTTTTGTTTACCAAGCTATTACAACCGAATTCAACATTTGTTCATATAATACGGCCGTACACGATTTGTGAAAGTTTGATCCGGATCGGATTACTATATCATATAGCTGTCATACAAACGACCGATATGAAAACAAGTCTTTGTATGGAAACCTCTTTTGTTTTCTAAGCTATTGCAACCGAATTCAACATTTATTCATTTGACATAGCCATACACGATTTGTGAAAGTTTGATCCGGATCGGACCACTATATAATATAGCTGCCATACGAACGACCGTTATGAAAACAAGTCTTTGTATGGAAACCTTTTTTGTTTTCTAAGCTATTGCAACCGAATTCAAAATTTTATCATTTGACATAGCTATACACGATTTGTGAAAGTTAAATCCGGATCGGATTACTATATCATATAGCTGCCATACAAACGACCGTTATGAAAACAAGTCTTTGTATGAAAACCTTTTTGATTTCTAAGCTATTGCAACTGAATTCAACATTTATTTATGTGACATAGCCTTACACGATTTGTGAAAGTTTGGTCCGGATCGGATTACTATATCATATAGCTGCCATACAAACGACCGATATGAAAACAAGCCTTTGTATGGAAACCTTTTTTGTTTACTAAGCTGTTGCAACCGAATTCAAAATTTGTTCATTTGATATGGCCCTACAAGATTTGTGAAAGTTTGGTCCGGATCGGATCACTATCTCATATAGCTGATATACAAACGACCAATATGAAAACAAGTCTTTGTATGGGAACCTTTTTTGTATTCCAAGCTATTGCAACCGAATTCAACATTTATTCATTTGACATAGCCATACACGATTTGTGAAAGTTTGATCCGGATCGGACCACTATATTATATAGCTGCCATACAAACGACCGTTATGAAAACAAGTCTTTGTATGGAAACCTTTTTTGTTTTCTAAGCTATTGCAACCGAATTCAACATTGGTTCATTTGATATGGCCATACACGATTTGTGAAAGTTTGGTCCGGATCGGATTACTATATCATATAGCTGCCATACAAACGACCGATATGAAAACAAGTCTTTGTATGGAAACCTTTTTTGTTTACTAAGCTATTGCAACCGAATTCAACACTTGTTCATATGATATGGCCCTACACAATTTGTGAAAGTTTGATCCGGATCGGATTACTGTATCATATAGCTGTCATACAAACGACCGATATGAAAACAAGTCTTTGTATGGAAACCTTTTGTTTTCTAAGCTATTGCACTCGAATTCAACATTTATTTATGTGACACAGCCATACACGATTTGTGAAAGTTTGGTCCGGATCGGACCACTATATCATATAGCTGCCATACAAACGACCGATATGAAAACAAGTTTTTGTATGGAAACCTTTTTTGTTTACTAAGCTATTGCAACCGAATTCAACATTTGTTCATTTGATATGGCCCTACACGATTTGTGAAAGTTTGGTCCGGATCGGATCACTATCTCATATAGCTGATATACAAACGACCAATATGAAAACAAGTCTTTGTATTGGAAACTTTTTTGTTTACTAAGCTATTGCAACCGAATTCAAAATCTATTTATGTGACATAGCCGTACACGATTTGTGAAAGTTTGGTCCGGATAGGACCACTATATCATATAGCTGCCATACAAACGACCGATATGAAAACAAGTCTTTGTATGGAAACCTTTTTTGTTTTCTAAGCTATTGCAACCGAATTCAACATTTACTCATTTGACATAGCTGTACACGATTTGTGAAAGTTTAATCTGGTTCAGATTACTATATCATATAGCTGCCATACAAACGACCGATATGAAAACAAGTCTTTGTATGGAAACCTCTTTTGTTTTCTAAGCTATTGCAACCGAATTCAACATTTATTTATGTGACACAGCCATACACGATTTGTGAAAGTTTGGTCCGGATCGGATTACTATATCGTATAGCTGCCATACAAACGACCGATATGAAAACAAGTCTTTGTATGGAAACCTTTTTTGTTTACTAAGCTATTGCAACCGAATTCAACATTTGATCATTTGATATGGCCCTACACGATTTGTGAAAGTTTGGTCCGGATCGGATAACTATCTCATATAGCTGATATACAAACGACCAATATGAAAACAAGTCTTTGTATTGGAAACTTTTTTGTTTTCTAAGCTATTGCAACCGAATTCAAAATCTATTTATGTGACATAGCCATACACGATTTGTGAAAGTTTGGTCCGGATTGGACCACTATGTCATATAGCTGCCATACAAACGACCGATATGAAAACAAGTCTTTGTATGGAAACCTTTTTTGTTTTCTAAGCTATTGCAACCGAATTCAACATTTATTTATTTGACATAGGCGTACACGATTTGTGAAAGTTTGATCCGGATCGGATCACTATATCATATAGCTGCCATACAAACGACCGATATGAAAACAAGTCTTTGTATGGAAACCGTTTTTGTTTTCTAAGCTATTGCAACCGAATTCAACATTTATTCATTTGACATAGCCATACACCATTTATGAAAGTTTGATCCGGATCGGATTACTATATCATATAGCTGATATACAAACGACCGATAAGAAAACAAGTCTTTGAACGGAAACCTTTTTGATTTCTAAGCTATTGCAACCGAATTCAACATTTATTTATTTGATGTAACCATATACGATTTGTGAAAGTTTGGTCCGGATCGGATTACCATCTCATATAGCTGCCATACAAACTACCGATATGAAAACAAGTCTTTGTATGGAAACCTCTTTTTGTTTTCTAAGCTATTGCAACCGAATTCAACATTTATTCATTTGACATAGCCATACACGATTTGTGAAAGTTTGGTCCGGATCGAATTACTATCTCATATAGCTGATATACAAACGACCGATAAGAAAACAAGTCTTTGAACGGAAACCTTTTTGATTTCTAAGCTATTGCAACCGAATTCAACATTTATTTATTTGATGTAACCATATACGATTTGTGAAAGTTTGGTCCGGATCGGATTACCATCTCATATAGCTGCCATACAAACTACGGATATGAAAACAAGTCTTTGTATGGAAACCTCTTTTGTTTTCTCAGCTATTGCAACCGAATTCAACATTTATTCATTTGACATAGCCATACACGATTTGTGAAAGTTTGGTCCGGATCGGACCACTATATCATATAGCTGCCATACAAACGACCGATATGAAAACAAGTCTTTGTATGGAAACCGTTTTTGTTTTCTAAGCTATTGCAACCGAATTCAACATTTATTCATTTGACATAGCCATACACGATTTGTCAAAGTTTGATCCGGATCGGATTACTATATCATATAGCTGATATACAAACGACCGATAAGAAAACAAGTCTTTGAACGGAAACCTTTTTGATTTCTAAGCTATTGCAACCGAATTCAACATTTATTTATTTGATGTAACCATATACGATTTGTGAAAGTTTGGTCCGGATCGGATTACCATCTCATATAGCTGCCATACAAACTACCGATATGAAAACAAGTCTTTGTATGGAAACCTCTTTTGTTTTCTAAGCTATTGCAACCAAATTCAACATTTATTCATTTGACATAGCCATACACGATTTGTGAAAGTTTGGTCCGGATCGAATTACTATCTCATATAGCTGATATACAAACGACCGATAAGAAAACAAGTCTTTGAACGGAAACCTTTTTGATTTCTAAGCTATTGCAACCGAGTTCAACATTTATTTATTTGATGTAACCATATACGATTTGTGAAAGTTTGGTCCGGATCGGATTACCATCTCATATAGCTGCCATACAAACTACCGATATGAAAACAAGTCTTTGTATGGAAACCTCTTTTGTTTTCTCAGCTATTGCAACCGAATTCAACATTTATTCATTTGACATAGCCATACACGATTTGTGAAAGTTTGGTCCGGATCGGACCACTATATCATATAGCTGCCATACAAACGACCGATATGAAAACAAGTCTTTGTATGGAAACCGTTTTTGTTTTCTAAGCTATTGCAACCGAATTCAACATTTATTCATTTGACATAGCCATACACGATTTGTGAAAGTTTGATCCGGATCGGATTACTATATCATATAGCTGATATACAAACGACCGATAAGAAAACAAGTCTTTGAACGGAAACCTTTTTGATTTCTAAGCTATTGCAACCGAATTCAACATTTATTTATTTGATGTAACCATATACGATTTGTGAAAGTTTGGTCCGGATCGGATTACCATCTCATATAGCTGACATACAAACTACCGATATGAAAACAAGTCTTTGTATGGAAACCTCTTTTGTTTTCTAAGCTATTGCAACCGAATTCAACATTTATTCATTTGACATAGCCATACACGATTTGTGAAAGTTTGGTCCGCATCGGATTACTATCTCATATAGCTGATATACAAACGACCGATAAGAAAACAAGTCTTTGAACGGAAACCTTTTTGATTTCTAAGCTATTGCAACCGAATTCAACATTTATTTATTTGATGTAACCATATACGATTTGTGAAAGTTTGGTCCGGATCGGATTACCATCTCATATAGCTGCCATACAAACTACCGATATGAAAACAAGTCTTTGTATGGAAACCTCTTTTGTTTTCTCAGCTATTGCAGCCGAATTCAACATTTATTCATTTGACATAGCCATACACGATTTGTAAAAGTTTGGTCCGGATCGGACCACTATATCATATAGCTGCCATACAAACGACCGATAAGAAAACAAGTCTTTGAACGGAAACCTTTTTGATTTCTAAGCTATTGCAACCGAATTCAACATTTATTTATTTGATGTAACCATATACGATTTGTGAAAGTTTGGTCCGGATCGGATTACCATCTCATATAGCTGCCATACAAACTACCGATATGAAAACAAGTCTTTGTATGGAAACCTCTTTTGTTTTCTAAGCTATTGCAACCGAATTCAACATTTATTCATTTGACATAGCCATACACGATTTGTGAAAGTTTGGTCTGGATCGGACCACTATATCATATAGCTGCCATACAAACGACCGATATAAAAACAAGTCTTTGTATGGAAACCTTTTTTGATTTCTAAGCTATTGCAACCGAATTCAACATTTATTCATTTGACATAGCCATACACGATTTGTGAAAGTTTGATCCCGATCGGGTTACTATATCATATAGCTGTCATACAAACGACCGGTATGAAAACAAGTCTTTGTATGGAAACCTTTTTGATTTCTAAGCTATTGCAACCGAATTCAACATTTATTTATTTGATATAGCCATACACGATTTGTGAAAGTTTGGTCCGGATCGCATCACTATCTCATATAGCTGCCATACAAACTACCGATATGAAAACAAGAAACGTTTTTTGTTTTCCTAGCTGTTGCAACCGAATTCAACATTTATTCATTTGACATAGTCATACACGATTTGTGAAAGTTTGATCCGGATCGGATTACCATCTCATATAGCTGCCATACAAACTACCGATATGAAAACAAGAAACGTTTTTTGTTTTCCAAGCTGTTGCAACCGAATTCAACATTTATTCATTTGACATAGTCATACACGATTTGTGAAAGTTTGGTCCGGATCGGACCACTATATCATATAGCTGATATACAAACGGCCGACATGAACACAAGTCTTTTGTATGGGAACCTTTTTGTTTTCTAAGCTATTGCAACCGAATTCAACATTTTTTCATTTGACATAGCCATACACGATTTGTGAAAGTTTGATCCGGATTGGATTACTATATTATATAGCTGCCATACAAACGACCGATATGAAAACAAGTCTTTGTATGGAAACCTCTTTTGTTTTCTAAGCTATTGCAACCGAATTCAACATTTATTTATGTGACACAGCCATACACGATTTGTGAAAGTTTGGTCCGGATCGGATTACTATATCGTATAGCTGCCATACAAACGACCGATATGAAAACAAGTATTTGTATGGAAACCTTTTTTGTTTACTAAGCTATTGCAACCGAATTCAACATTTGATCATTTGATATGGCCCTACACGATTTGTGAAAGTTTGGTCCGGATCGGATAACTATCTCATATAGCTGATATACAAACGACCAATATGAAAACAAGTCTTTGTATTGGAAACTTTTTTGTTTTCTAAGCTATTGCAACCGAATTCAAAATCTATTTATGTGACATAGCCATACACGATTTGTGAAAGTTTGGTCCGGATTGGACCACTATATCATATAGCTGCCATACAAACGACCGATATGAAAACAAGTCTTTGTATGGAAACCTTTTTTGTTTTCTAAGCTATTGCAACCGAATTCAACATTTATTTATTTGACATAGGCGTACACGATTTGTGAAAGTTTGATCCGGATCGGATTACTATATCATATAGCTGCCATACAAACGACCGATATGAAAACAAGTCTTTGTATGGAAACCGTTTTTGTTTTCTAAGCTATTGCAACCGAATTCAACATTTATTCATTTGACATAGCCATACACCATTTATGAAAGTTTGATCCGGATCGGATTACTATATCATATAGCTGATATACAAACGACCGATAAGAAAACAAGTCTTTGAACGGAAACCTTTTTGATTTCTAAGCTATTGCAACCGAATTCAACATTTATTTATTTGATGTAACCATATACGATTTGTGAAAGTTTGGTCCGGATCGGATTACCATCTCATATAGCTGCCATACAAACTACCGATATGAAAACAAGTCTTTGTATGGAAACCTCTTTTGTTTTCTAAGCTATTGCAACCGAATTCAACATTTATTCATTTGACATAGCCATACACGATTTGTGAAAGTTTGGTCCGGATCGAATTACTATCTCATATAGCTGATATACAAACGACCGATAAGAAAACAAGTCTTTGAACGGAAACCTTTTTGATTTCTAAGCTATTGCAACCGAATTCAACATTTATTTATTTGATGTAACCATATACGATTTGTGAAAGTTTGGTCCGGATCGGATTACCATCTCATATAGCTGCCATACAAACTACCGATATGAAAACAAGTCTTTGTATGGAAACCTCTTTTGTTTTCTCAGCTATTGCAACCGAATTCAACATTTATTCATTTGATATAGCCATACACGATTTGTGAAAGTTTGGTCCGGATCGGACCACTATATCATATAGCTGCCATACAAACGACCGATATGAAAACAAGTCTTTGTATGGAAACCTCTTTTGTTTTCTAAGCTATTGCAACCGAATTCAACATTTATTCATTTGACATAGCCATACACGATTTGTGAAAGTTTGATCCGGATCGGATTACTATATCATATAGCTGATATACAAACGACCGATAAGAAAACAAGTCTTTGAACGGAAACCTTTTGATTTCTAAGCTATTGCAACCGAATTCAACATTTATTTATTTGATGTAACCATATACGATTTGTGAAAGTTTGGTCCGGATCGGATTACCATCTCATATAGCTGCCATACAAACTACCGATATGAAAACAAGTCTTTGTATGGAAACCTCTTTTGTTTTCTAAGCTATTGCAACCGAATTCAACATTTATTCATTTGACATAGCCATACACGATTTGTGAAAGTTTGGTCCGCATCGGATTACTATCTCATATAGCTGATATACAAACGACCGATAAGAAAACAAGTCTTTGAACGGAAACCTTTTTGATTTCTAAGCTATTGCAACCGAATTCAACATTTATTTATTTGATGTAACCATATACGATTTGTGAAAGTTTGGTCCGGATCGGATTACCATCTCATATAGCTGCCATACAAACTACCGATATGAAAACAAGTCTTTGTATGGAAACCTCTTTTGTTTTCTCAGCTATTGCAGCCGAATTCAACATTTATTCATTTGACATAGCCATACACGATTAGTAAAAGTTTGGTCCGGATCGGACCACTATATCATATAGCTGCCATACAAACGACCGATAAGAAAACAAGTCTTTGAACGGAAACCTTTTTGATTTCTAAGCTATTGCAACCGAATTCAACATTTATTTATTTGATGTAACCATATACGATTTGTGAAAGTTTGGTCCGGATCGGATTACCATCTCATATAGCTGCCATACAAACTACCGATATGAAAACAAGTCTTTGTATGGAAACCTCTTTTGTTTTCTAAGCTATTGCAACCGAATTCAACATTTATTCATTTGACATAGCCATACACGATTTGTGAAAGTTTGGTCTGGATCGGACCACTATATCATATAGCTGCCATACAAACGACCGATATAAAAACAAGTCTTTGTATGGAAACCTTTTTTGGTTTCTAAGCTATTGCAACCGAATTCAACATTTATTCATTTGACATAGCCATACACGATTTGTGAAAGTTTGATCCCGATCGGGTTACTATATCATATAGCTGTCATAAAAACGACCGGTATGAAAACAAGTCTTTGTATGGAAACCTTTTTGATTTCTAAGCTATTGCAACCGAATTCAACATTTATTTATTTGATATAGCCATACACGATTTGTGAAAGTTTGGTCCGGATCGCATCACTATCTCATATAGCTGCCATACAAACTACCGATATGAAAACAAGAAACGTTTTTTGTTTTCCTAGCTGTTGCAACCGAATTCAACATTTATTCATTTGACATAGTCATACACGATTTGTGAAAGTTTGATCCGGATCGGATTACCATCTCATATAGCTGCCATACAAACTACCGATATGAAAACAAGAAACGTTTTTTGTTTTCCAAGCTGTTGCAACCGAATTCAACATTTATTCATTTGACATAGTCATACACGATTTGTGAAAGTTTGGTCCGGATCGGACCACTATATCATATAGCTGATATACAAACGGCCGACATGAACACAAGTCTTTTGTATGGGAACCTTTTTTGTTTTCTAAGCTATTGCAACCGAATTCAACATTTTTTCATTTGACATAGCCATACACGATTTGTGAAAGTTTGATCCGGATTGGATTACTATATTATATAGCTGCCATACAAACGACCGATATGAAAACAAGTCTTTGTATGGAAACCTCTTTTGTTTTCTAAGCTATTGCAACCGAATTCAACATTTATTCATTTGACATAGCTATACACGATTTGTGAAAGTTTGATCCGGATCGGATTACTATATCATATAGCTGCCATACAAACGACCGATAAGAAAACAAATCTTTGTATGGAAACCTTTTTGATTTCTATGCTATTGCAACCGACTTCAACATTTATTTATTTGATATAGTCATACACGATTTGTGAAAGTTTGGTCCGGATCGGATCACTATCTCATATAGCTGCCATAAAAACTACCGATATGAAAACAAGAAACGTTTTTTGTTTTCCAAGCTGTTGCAACCGAATTCAACATTTATTCATTTGACATAGTCGTACACGATTTGTGAAAGTTTGATCCGGATTGGATTACTATATTATATAGCTGCCATACAAACGACCGATATGAAAACAAGTCTTTGTATGGAAACCTCTTTTGTTTTCTAAGCTATTGCAACCGAATTCAAAATTTTTTTATTTGACATAGCCGTACACGATTTGTGAAAGTTTGATCCGGATCGGATTACTATATCATATAGCTGCCATACAAACGACCGTTATGAAAACAAGTCTTTGTATGGAAACCGTTTTTGTTTTCTAAGCTATTGCAACCGACTTCAACATTTATTCATTTGACATAGCCATACACGATTTGTGAAAGTTTGATCCGGATCGGATTACTATATCATATAGCTGCCATTTATATAAACGACCGATATGAAAACAAGTCTTTGTATGGAAACCTTTTTTGTTTACTAAGGTATTGCAACCGAATTCAACATTTGTTCATTTGATATGGCCCTACACGATTTGTGAAAGTTTGGTCCGGATCGGATTACTATCTCATATAGCTGATATACAAACGACCGATATGAAAACAAGTCTTTGTATGGAAACCTTTTTGATTTCTAAGCTATTGCGACCGAATTCAACATTTATTTATTTGATATAGCCATACACGATTTGTGAAAGTTTGGTCCGGATCGGATCACTATCTCATATAGCTGCCATACAAACTACCGATATGAAAACAAGAAACGTGTTTTGTTTTCCTAGCTGTTGCAACCGAATTCAACATTTATTCATTTGACATAGTCATACACGATTTGTGAAAGTTTGATCCGGATCGGATTACCATCTCATATAGCTGCCATACAAACTACCGATATGAAAACAAGAAAAGTTTTTTGTTTTCCAAGCTGTTGCAACCGAATTCAACATTTATTCATTTGACATAGCTATACACGATTTGTGAAAGTTTGATCCGGATCGGATTACTATATCATATAGCTGCCATACAAACGACCGATAAGAAAACAAATCTTTGTATGGAAACCTTTTTGATTTCTATGCTATTGCAACCGACTTCAACATTTATTTATTTGATATAGCCATACACGATTTGTGAAAGTTTGGTCCGGATCGGATCACTATCTCATATAGCTGCCATACAAACTACCGATATGAAAACAAGAAACTTTTTTGTTTTCCTAGCTGTTGCAACCGAATTCAACATTTATTCATTTGACATAGCTATACACGATTTGTGAAAGTTTGATCCGGATCGGATTACTATATCATATAGCTGCCATACAAACGACCGATAAGAAAACAAATCTTTGTATGGAAACCTTTTTGATTTCTATGCTATTGCAACCGACTTCAACATTTATTTATTTGATATAGCCATACACGATTTGTGAAAGTTTGGTCCGGATCGGATTACTATCTCATATAGCTGATATACAAACGACCGATATGAAAACAAGTCTTTGTATGGAAACCTTTTTTGGTTTCTAAGCTATTGCAACCGAATTCAACATTTATTCATTTGACATAGCTATACACGATTTGTGAAAGTTTGATCCGGATCGGATTACTATATCATATAGCTGCCATACAAACGACCGATATGAAAACAAATCTTTGTATGGAAAGCTTTTTGATTTCTATGCTATTGCAACCGACTTCAACATTTATTTATTTGATATAGCCATACACGATTTGTGAAAGTTTGATCCGGATCGGATTACTATATCATATAGCTGCCATACAAACGACCGTTATGAAAACAAGTCTTTGTATGGAAACCGTTTTTGTTTTCTAAGCTATTGCAACCGACTTCAACATTTATTCATTTGACATAGCCATACACGATTTGTGAAAGTTTGATCCGGATCGGATTACTATATCATATAGCTGCCATTTATATAAACGACCGATATGAAAACAAGTCTTTGTATGGAAACCTTTTTTGTTTACTAAGGTATTGCAACCGAATTCAACATTTGTTCATTTGATATGGCCCTACACGATTTGTGAAAGTTTGGTCCGGATCGGATTACTATCTCATATAGCTGATATACAAACGACCGATATGAAAACAAGTCTTTGTATGGAAACCTTTTTGATTTCTAAGCTATTGCGACCGAATTCAACATTTATTTATTTGATATAGCCATACACGATTTGTGAAAGTTTGGTCCGGATCGGATCACTATCTCATATAGCTGCCATACAAACTACCGATATGAAAACAAGAAACGTTTTTTGTTTTCCTAGCTGTTGCAACCGAATTCAACATTTATTCATTTGACATAGTCATACACGATTTGTGAAATTTGATCCGGATCGGATTACCATCTCATATAGCTGCCATACAAACTACCGATATGAAAACAAGAAAAGTTTTTTGTTTTCCAAGCTGTTGCAACCGAATTCAACATTTATTCATTTGACATAGTCATACACGATTTGTGAAAGTTTGGTCCGGATCGGATTACTATCTCATATAGCTGATATACAAACGACCGATATGAAAACAAGTCTTTGTATGGAAACCTTTTTTGGTTTCTAAGCTATTGCAACCGAATTCAACATTTATTCATTTGACATAGCTATACACGATTTGTGAAAGTTTGATCCGGATCGGATTACTATATCATATAGCTGCCATACAAACGACCGATATGAAAACAAATCTTTGTATGGAAAGCTTTTTGATTTCTATGCTATTGCAACCGACTTCAACATTTATTTATTTGATATAGCCATACACGATTTGTGAAAGTTTGGTCCGGATCGGATCACTATCTCATATAGCTGCCATACAAACTACAGATATGAAAACAAGAAACGTTTTTTGTTTTCCTAGCTGTTGCAACCGAATTCAACATTTATTCATTTGACATAGTCATACACGATTTGTAAAAGTTTGGTCCGGATCGGACCACTATATCATATAGCTGATATACAAACGGCCGACATGAACACAAGTCTTTTGTATGGGAACCTTTTTTGTTTTCTAAGCTATTGCAACCGAATTCAACATTTTTTCATTTGACATAGTCGTACACGATTTGTGAAAGTTTGATCCGGATTGGATTACTATATCATATAGCTGCCATACAAACGACCGATATGAAAACAATTCTTTGTATGGAAACCTCTTTTGTTTTCTAAGCTATTGCAACCGAATTCAACATTTATTCATTTGACATAGCTATACACGATTTGTGAAAGTTTTATCCGGATCGGATTACTATATCATATAGCTGCCATACAAACGACCGATAAGAAAACAAATCTTTGTATGGAAACCTTTTTGATTTCTATGCTACTGCAACCGACTTCAACATTTATTTATTTGATATAGCCGTACACGATTTGTGAAAGTTTGGTCCGGATCGGATCACTATCTCATATAGCTGCCATACAAACTACCGATATGAAAACAAGAAACGTTTTTTGTTTTCCTAGCTGTTGCAACCGAATTCAACATTTATTCATTTGACATAGTCATACACGATTTGTGAAAGTTTGGTCCGGATCGGATTACCATCTCATATAGCTGCCATACAAACTACCGATATGAAAACAAGAAACGTTTTTTGTTTTCCAAGCTGTTGCATCCGAATTCAACATTTATTCATTTGACATAGTCATACACGATTTGTGAAAGTTTGGTCCGGATCGGACCACTATATCATATAGCTGATATACAAACGGCCGACATGAACACAAGTCTTTTGTATGGGAACCTCTTTTGTTTTCTAAGCTATTGCAACCGAATTAAACATTTTTTCATTTGACATAGTCGTACACGATTTGTGAAAGTTTGATCCGGATTGGATTACTATATCATATAGCTGCCATACAAACGACCGATATGAAAACAAGTCTTTGTATGGAAACCTCTTTTGTTTTCTAAGCTATTGCAACCGAATTCAACATTTTTTCATTTGATATGGCCCTTCACAATTTGTAAAAGTTTGGTCCGGATCGGACCACTATATCATATAGCTGCCATACAAACGACCGATATGAAAACAAGTCTTTGTATGGAAACCTTTTTTGTTTTCTAAGCTATTGCAACAGAATTTAACATTTATTTATTTGACATAGCTATACACGATTTGTGAAAGTTTGATCCGGATCGGATGACTATATCATATAGCTGCCATACAAACGACCGATATGAAAACAAGTCTTTGTATGGAAACCTCTTTTGTTTTCTAATCTATTGCAACCGAATTCAACATTTATTCATATGACATAGCCATACACGATTTGTGGAAGTTTGGTCCGGATCGGATCACTATCTCATATAGCTGCCATACGAACTACCGATATGAAAACAAGAAACGTTTTTTGTTTTCCTAACTGTTGCAACCGAATTCAACATTTATTCATTTGACATAGTCATACACGATTTGTGAAAGTTTGATCCGGATCGGATTACCATCTCATATAGCTGCCATACAAACTACCGATATGAAAACAAGAAACGTTTTTTGTTTTCCAAGCTGTTGCAACCGAATTCAACATTTATTCATTTGACATAGTCATACACGATTTGTGAAAGTTTGGTCCGGATCGGAAAACTATATCATGTAGCTAATATACAAACGGCCGACATGAGAACCAGTCTTTTGTATGGGAACCTTTTTTGTTTTCTAAGCTATTGCAACAGAATTTAACATTTATTTATTTGACATAGCTATACACGATTTGTGAAAGTTTGATCCGGATCGGATTACTATATCATATAGCTGCCATACAAACGACCGATATGAAAACAAGTCTTTGTATGGAAACCTCTTTTGTTTTCTAAGCTATTGCAACCGAATTCAACATTTTTTTATTTGACATAGTCGCACACGATTTGTGAAAGTTTGATCCGGATCGGATAACTATATCATATAGCTGCCATACAAACGTCCGATATGAAAACAAGAAACGTTTTTTTTTTCTAAGCTATTGCAACCGAATTCAACATTTATTCATTTGACATAGCCATACACGATTTGTGAAAGTTTGGTCCGGATCGGATCACTATATCATATAGCTGCCATACAAACGTCCAATATGAAAACAAGTCTTTGTATGGAAACCTTTTTGATTTCTATGCTACTGCAACCGACTTCAACATTTATTTATTTGATATAGCCGTACACGATTTGTGAAAGTTTGGTCCGGATCGGATCACTATCTCATATAGCTGCCATACAAACTACCGATATGAAAACAAGAAACGTTTTTTGTTTTCCTAGCTGTTTCAACCGAATTCAACATTTATTCATTTGACATAGTCATACACGATTTGTGAAAGTTTGGTCCGGATCGGATTACCATCTCATATAGCTGCCATACAAACTACCGATATGAAAACAAGAAACGTTTTTTGTTTTCCAAGCTGTTGCATCCGAATTCAACATTTATTCATTTGACATAGTCATACACGATTTGTGAAAGTTTGGTCCGGATCGGACCACTATATCATATAGCTGATATACAAACGGCCGACATGAACACAAGTCTTTTGTATGGGAACCTCTTTTGTTTTCTAAGCTATTGCAACCGAATTAAACATTTTTTCATTTGACATAGTCATACACGATTTGTGAAAGTTTGGTCCGGATCGGAAAACTATATCATGTAGCTAATATACAAACGGCCGACATGAGAACCAGTCTTTTGTATGGGAACCTTTTTTGTTTTCTAAGCTATTGCAACAGAATTTAACATTTATTTATTTGACATAGCTATACACGATTTGTGAAAGTTTGATCCGGATCGGATTACTATATCATATAGCTGCCATACAAACGACCGATATGAAAACAAGTCTTTGTATGGAAACCTCTTTTGTTTTCTAAGCTATTGCAACCGAATTCAACATTTTTTTATTTGACATAGTCGCACACGATTTGTGAAAGTTTGATCCGGATCGGATAACTATATCATATAGCTGCCATACAAACGTCCGATATGAAAACAAGAAACGTTTTTTTTTTTCTAAGCTATTGCAACCGAATTCAACATTTATTCATTTGACATAGCCATACACGATTTGTGAAAGTTTGGTCCGGATCGGATCACTATATCATATAGCTGCCATACAAACGTCCAATATGAAAACAAGTCTTTGTATGGAAACCTTTTTGATTTCTATGCTACTGCAACCGACTTCAACATTTATTTATTTGATATAGCCGTACACGATTTGTGAAAGTTTGGTCCGGATCGGATCACTATCTCATATAGCTGCCATACAAACTACCGATATGAAAACAAGAAACGTTTTTTGTTTTCCTAGCTGTTTCAACCGAATTCAACATTTATTCATTTGACATAGTCATACACGATTTGTGAAAGTTTGGTCCGGATCGGATTACCATCTCATATAGCTGCCATACAAACTACCGATATGAAAACAAGAAACGTTTTTTGTTTTCCAAGCTGTTGCATCCGAATTCAACATCTATTCATTTGACATAGTCATACACGATTTGTGAAAGTTTGGTCCGGATCGGACCACTATATCATATAGCTGATATACAAACGGCCGACATGAACACAAGTCTTTTGTATGGGAACCTCTTTTGTTTTCTAAGCTATTGCAACCGAATTAAACATTTTTTCATTTGACATAGTCGTACACGATTTGTGAAAGTTTGATCCGGATTGGATTACTATATCATATAGCTGTCATACAAACGACCGATATGAAAACAAGTCTTTGTATGGAAACCTCTTTTGTTTTCTAAGCTATTGCAACCGAATTCAACATTTTTTCATTTGATATGGCCCTTCACAATTTGTAAAAGTTTGGTCCGGATCGGACCACTATATCATATAGCTGCCATACAAACGACCGATATGAAAACAAGTCTTTGTATGGAAACCTTTTTTGTTTTCTAAGCTATTGCAACAGAATTTAACATTTATTTATTTGACATAGCTATACACGATTTGTGAAAGTTTGATCCGGATCGGATGACTATATCATATAGCTGCCATACAAACGACCGATATGAAAACAAGTCTTTGTATGGAAACCTCTTTTGTTTTCTAATCTATTGCAACCGAATTCAACATTTATTCATATGACATAGCCATACACGATTTGTGGAAGTTTGGTCCGGATCGGATCACTATCTCATATAGCTGCCATACGAACTACCGATATGAAAACAAGAAACGTTTTTTGTTTTCCTAGCTGTTGCAACCGAATTCAACATTTATTCATTTGACATAGTCATACACGATTTGTGAAAGTTTGATCCGGATCGGATTACCATCTCATATAGCTGCCATACAAACTACCGATATGAAAACAAGAAACGTTTTTTGTTTTCCAAGCTGTTGCAACCGAATTCAACATTTATTCATTTGACATAGTCATACACGATTTGTGAAAGTTTGGTCCGGATCGGAAAACTATATCATGTAGCTAATATACAAACGGCCGACATGAGAACCAGTCTTTTGTATGGGAACCTTTTTTGTTTTCTAAGCTATTGCAACAGAATTTAACATTTATTTATTTGACATAGCTATACACGATTTGTGAAAGTTTGATCCGGATCGGATTACTATATCATATAGCTGCCATACAAACGACCGATATGAAAACAAGTCTTTGTATGGAAACCTCTTTTGTTTTCTAAGCTATTGCAACCGAATTCAACATTTTTTTATTTGACATAGTCGCACACGATTTGTGAAAGTTTGATCCGGATCGGATAACTATATCATATAGCTGCCATACAAACGTCCGATATGAAAACAAGAAACGTTTTTTTTTCTAAGCTATTGCAACCGAATTCAACATTTATTCATTTGACATAGCCATACACGATTTGTGAAAGTTTGGTCCGGATCGGACCACTATATCATATAGCTGATATACAAACGCCCGATATGAAAACAAGTCTTTGTGTGGGAATCTTTTTTTTTTCCTAAGCTATTGCAACCGAATTCAACATTTATTCATTTGACATAGCCACACACGATTTGTGAAAGTGTGGTCCGGATCGGATCACTATATCATATAGCTGCCATACAAACGTCCAATATGAAAACAAGTCTTTGTATGGAAACCTCTTTTGTTTTCTAAGCTATTGCAACCGAATTCAACATTTATTTATGTGACATAGCCATACACGATTTGTGAAAGTTTGATCCGGATCAGATTACTATATCATATAGCTGCAATACAAACGACCAATATGAAAACAAGTCTTTGTATGGAAACCTTTTTTTTTTCTAAGCTATTGCAACCGAATTCAACATTTATTCATTTGACATAGCTATACACGATTTGTAAAAAGTTGGATCCGGACCGGATTACTATATCATATAGCTGCCATACAAACGACCGATAAGAAAACAAGTCTTTGTATGGAAACCTTTTTTGTTTTCTAAGCTATTGCAACCGAATTCAACATTTATTCATTTGACATAGCCATACACGATTTGTGAAAGTTTGATTCGGATCGGATTACTATATCATATAGCTGTCATACAAACGACCGGTATGAAAACAAGTCTTTGTATGGAAACCTTTTTGATTTTTAAAGCTATTGCAACCGAATTCACCATTTATTCATTTAACGTAGCCATACAGGATTTGTTAAAGTTTGATCCGGATCGGATTACTATATCATATAGCTGTCATACAAACGACCGGTATGAAAACAAGTCTTTGTATGGAAACCTTTTTGATTTCTAAGCTATTGCAACCGAATTCAACATTTATTTATTTGATATAGCCATACACGATTTGTGAAAGTTTGGTCCGGATCGGACCACTATATCATATAGCTGCCATACAAACGACCGATATGAAAACAAGTCTTTGTATGGAAACCTTTTTTGGTTTCTAAGCTATTGCAACCGAATTCAACATTTATTCATATGACATAGCCATACACGATTTGTGAAAGTTTGATCCGGATCGGATTACTATATCATATGGCTGTCATACAAACGACCGGTATGAAAACAAGTCTTTGTATGGAAACCTTTTTGATTTCTAAGCTATTGCAACCGAATTCAACATTTATTTATTTGATATAGCCATACACGATTTGTGAAAGTTTGGTCCGGATCGGATCACTATCTCATATAGCTGCCATACAAACTACCGATATGAAAACAAGAAACGTTTTTTGTTTTCCTAGCTGTTGCAACCGAATTAAACATTTATTCATTTGACATAGTCATACACGATTTGTGAAAGTTTGATCCGGATCGGATTACCATCTCATATAGCTGCCATACAAACTACCGATATGAAAACAAGAAACGTTTTTTGTTTTCCAAGCTGTTGCAACCGAATTCAACATTTATTCATTTGACATAGTCATACACGATTTGTGAAAGTTTGGTCCGGATCGGAAAACTATATCATGTAGCTAATATACAAACGGCCGACATGAGAACCAGTCTTTTGTATGGGAACCTTTTTTGTTTTCTAAGCTATTGCAACAGAATTTAACATTTATTTATTTGACATAGCTATACACGATTTGTGAAAGTTTGATCCGGATCGGATTACTATATCATATAGCTGCCATACAAACGACCGATATGAAAACAAGTCTTTGTATGGAAACCTCTTTTGTTTTCTAATCTATTGCAACCGAATTCAACATTTATTCATATGACATAGCCATACACGATTTGTGGAAGTTTGGTCCGGATCGGATCACTATCTCATATAGCTGCCATACGAACTACCGATATGAAAACAAGAAACGTTTTTTGTTTTCCAAACTGTTGCAACCGAATTCAACATTTATTCATTTGACATAGTCAGACACGATTTGTGAAAGTTTGGTCCGGATCGGAAAACTATATCATGTAGCTAATATACAAACGGCCGACATGAGAACCAGTCTTTTGTATGGGAACCTTTTTTGTTTTCTAAGCTATTGCAACCGAATTCAACATTTTTTCATTTGACATAGTCGCACACGATTTGTGAAAGTTTGATCCGGATCGGATTACTATATCATATAGCTGCCATACAAACGTCCGATATGAAAACAAGAAACGTTTTTTTTTTCTAAGCTATTGCAACCGAATTCAACATTTATTCATTTGACATAGCCATACACGATTTGTGAAAGTTTGGTCCGGATCGGACCACTATATCATATAGCTGATATACAAACGCCCGATATGAAAACAAGTCTTTGTGTGGGAATCTTTTTTTTTTCCTAAGCTATTGCAACCGAATTCAACATTTATTCATTTGACATAGCCACACACGATTAGTGAAAGTGTGGTCCGGATCGGATCACTATATCATATAGCTGCCATACAAACGTCCAATATGAAAACAAGTCTTTGTATGGAAACCTCTTTTGTTTTCTAAGCTATTGCAACCGAATTCAACATTTATTTATGTGACATAGCCATACACGATTTGTGAAAGTTTGATCCGGATCAGATTACTATATCATATAGCTGCAATACAAACGACCAATATGAAAACAAGTCTTTGTATGGAAACCTTTTTTTTTCTAAGCTATTGCAACCGAATTCAACATTTATTCATTTGACATAGCTATACACGATTTGTAAAATGTTGGATCCGGACCGGATTACTATATCATATAGCTGCCATACAAACGACCGATAAGAAAACAAGTCTTTGTATGGAAACCTTTTTTGTTTTATAAGCTATTGCAACCGAATTCAACATTTATTCATTTGACATAGTCATACACGATTTGTAAAAGTTTGATCCGGATCGGATTACTATATCATATAGCTGTCATACAAACGACCGGTATGAAAACAAGTCTTTGTATGGAAACCTTTTTGATTTTTAAAGCTATTGCAACCGAATTCAACATTTATTCATTTGACATAGCCATACACGATTTGTGAAAGTTTGATCCGGATCGGATTACTATATCATATAGCTGTCATACAAACGACCGGTATGAAAACAAGTCTTTGTATGGAAACCTTTTTGATTTCTAATCATATAGCTGTCATACAAACGACCGGTATGAAAACAAGTCTTTGTATGGAAACCTTTTTGATTTCTAAGCTATTGCAACCGAATTCAAAATTTATTTATTTGATATAGCCATACACGATTTGTGAAAGTTTGGTCCGGATCGGACCACTATATCATATAGCTGCCATACAAACGACCGATATGAAAACAAGTCTTTGTATGGAAACCTTTTTTGGTTTCTAAGCTATTGCAACCGAATTCAACATTTATTCATATGACATAGCCATACACGATTTGTGAAAGTTTGATCCGGATCGGATTACTATATCATATGGCTGTCATACAAACGACCGGTATGAAAACAAGTCTTTGTATGGAAACCTTTTTGATTTCTAAGCTATTGCAACCGAATTCAACATTTATTTATTTGATATAGCCATACACGATTTGTGAAAGTTTGGTCCGGATCGGATCACTATCTCATATAGCTGCCATACAAACTACCGATATGAAAACAAGAAACGTTTTTTGTTTTCCTAGCTGTTGCAACCGAATTCAACATTTATTCATTTGACATAGTCATACACGATTTGTGAAAGTTTGATCCGGATCGGATTACCATCTCATATAGCTGCCATACAAACTATCGATATGAAAACAAGAAACGTTTTTTGTTTTCCAAGCTGTTGCAACCGAATTCAACATTTATTCATTTGACATAGTCATACACGATTTGTGAAAGTTTGGTCCGGATCGGACCACTATATCATATAGCTGATATACAAACGGCCGACATGAACACAAGTCTTTTGTATGGGAACCTTTTTTGTTTTCTAAGCTATTGCAACCGAATTCAACATTTTTTCATTTGACATAGTCATACACGATTTGTGAAAGTTTGATCCGGATTGGATTACTATATTATACAGCTGCCATACAAACGACCGATATGAAAACAAGTCTTTGTATGGAAACCTCTTTTGTTTTCTAAGCTATTGCAACCGAATTCAACATTTATTCATTTCACATAGCTATACACGATTTGTGAAAGTTTGATCCGGATCGGATTACTATATCATATAGCTGCCATACAAACGACCGATAAGAAAACAAATCTTTGTATGGAAACCTTTTTGATTTATATGCTATTGCAACCGACTTCAACATTTATTTATTTGATATAGTCATACACGATTTGTGAAAGTTTGGTCCGGATCGGATCACTATCTCATATAGCTGCCATTCAAACTACAGATATGAAAACAAGAAACGTTTTTTGTTTTCCAAGCTGTTGCAACCGAATTCAACATTTATTCATTTGACATAGTCGTACACGATTTGTGAAAGTTTGATCCGGATTGGATTACTATATTATATAGCTGCCATACAAACGACCGATATGAAAACAAGTCTTTGTATGGAAACCTCTTTTGTTTTCTAAGCTATTGCAACCGAATTCAACATTTATTTATTTGACATAGCCGTACACGATTTGTGAAAGTTTGATCCGCATCGGATTACTATATCATATAGCTGCCATACAAACGACCGTTATGAAAACAAGTCTTTGTATGGAAACCGTTTTTGTTTTCTAAGCTATTGCAACCGACTTCAACATTTATTCATTTGACATAGCCATACACGATTTGTAAAAGGTTGATCCGGATCGGATTACTATATCATATAGCTGCCATTTATATAAACGACCGATATGAAAACAAGTCTTTGTATGAAAACCTTTTTTGTTTACTAAGGTATTGCAACCGAATTCAACATTTGTTCATTTGATATGGTCCTACACGATTTGTGAAAGTTTGGTCCGGATCGGATTACTATCTCATATAGCTGATATACAAACGACCGATATGAAAACAAGTCTTTGTATGGAAACCTTTTTTGGTTTCTAAGCTATTGCAACCGAATTCAACATTTATTCATTTGACATAGCCATACACGATTTGTGAAAGTTTGATCCGGATCGGATTACTATATCATATAGCTGTCATACAAACGACCGGTATGAAAACAAGTCTTTGTATGGAAACCTTTTTGATTTCTAAGCTATTGCAACCGAATTCAACATTTATTTATTTGATATAGCCATACACGATTTGTGAAAGTTTGGTCCGGATCGGATCACTATCTCATATAGCTGCCATACAAACTACCGATATGAAAACAAGAAACGTTTTTTGTTTTCCTAGCTGTTGCAACCGAATTCAACATTTATTCATTTGACATAGTCATACACGATTTGTGAAAGTTTGATCCGGATCGGTTACCATCTCATATAGCTGCCATACAAACTACCGATATGAAAACAAGAAAAGTTTTTTGTTTTCCAAGCTGTTGCAACCGAATTCAACATTTATTCATTTGACATAGCTATACACGATTTGTGAAAGTTTGATCCGGATCGGATTACTATATCATATAGCTGCCATACAAACGACCGATAAGAAAACAAATCTTTGTATGGAAACCTTTTTGATTTCTATGCTATTGCAACCGACTTCAAAATTTATTTATTTGATATAGCCATACACGATTTGTGAAATTTTGGTCCGGATCGGATCACTATCTCATATAGCTGCCATACAAACTACCGATATGAAAACAAGAAACGTTTTTTGTTTTCCTAGCTGTTGCAACCGAATTCAACATTTATTCATTTGACATAGCTATACACGATTTGTGAAAGTTTGATCCGGATCGGATTACTATATCATATAGCTGCCATACAAACGACCGATAAGAAAACAAATCTTTGTATGGAAACCTTTTTGATTTCTATGCTATTGCAACCGACTTCAACATTTATTCATTTGACATAGCTATACACGATTTGTAAAAAGTTGGATCCGGACCGGATTACTATATCATATAGCTGCCATACAAACGACCGATAAGAAAACAAATCTTTGTATGGAAAGCTTTTTGATTTCTATGCTATTGCAACCGACTTCAACATTTATTTATTTGATATAGCCATACACGATTTGTGAAAGTTTGGTCCGGATCGGATCACTATCTCATATAGCTGCCATACAAACTACCGATATGAAAACAAGAAACGTTTTTTGTTTTCCTAGCTGTTGCAACCGACTTCAACATTTATTTATTTGATATAGCCATACACGATTTGTGAAAGTTTGGTCCGGATCGGATCACTATCTCATATAGCTGCCATACAAACTACCGATATGAAAACAAGAAACGTTATTTGTTTTCCTAGCTGTTGCAACCGAATTCAACATTTATTCATTTGACATAGTCATACACGATTTGTGAAAGTTTGGTCCGGATCGGATTACCATCTCATATAGCTGCCATACAAACTACCGATATGAAAACAAGAAACGTTTTTTGTTTTCCAAGCTGTTGCATCCGAATTCAACATTTATTCATTTGACATAGTCATACACGATTTGTGAAAGTTTGGTCCGGATCGGACCACTATATCATATAGCTGATATACAAACGGCCGACATGAACACAAGTCTTTTGTATGGGAACCTTTTTTGTTTTCTAAGCTATTGCAACCGAATTAAACATTTTTTCATTTGACATAGTCGCACACGATTTGTGAAAGTTTGATCCGGATTGGATTACTATATCATATAGCTGCCATACAAACGTCCGATATGAAAACAAGAAACTTTTTTTTTTCTAAGCTATTGCAACCGAATTCAACATTTATTCATTTGACATAGCCATACACGATTTGTGAAAGTTTGGTCCGGATCGGACCACTATATCATATAGCTGATATACAAACGCCCGATATGAAAACAAGTCTTTGTGTGGGAATCTTTTTTGTTTCCTAAGCTATGGCAACCGAATTCAACATTTATTCATTTGACATAGCCATACACGATTTGTGACAGTGTGGTCCGGATCGGATCACTATATCATATAGCTGCCATACAAACGTCCAATATGAAAACAAGTCTTTGTATGGAAACCTCTTTTGTTTTCTAAGCTATTGCAACCGAATTCAACATTTATTTATGTGACATAGCCATACACGATTTGTGAAAGTTTGATCCGGATCAGATTACTATATCATATAGCTGCAATACAAACGACCAATATGAAAACAAGTCTTTGTATGGAAACCTTTTTTTTTTCTAAGCTATTGCAACCGAATTCAACATTTATTCATTTGACATAGCTATACACGATTTGTAAAAAGTTGGATCCGGACCGGATTACTATATCATATAGCTGCCATACAAACGACCGATAAGAAAACAAGTCTTTGTATGGAAACCTTTTTTGTTTTCTAAGCTATTGCAACCGAATTCAACATTTATTTATTTGATATAGCCATACACGATTTGTGAAAGTTTGGTCCGGATCGGATCACTATCTCGTATAGCTGCCATACAAACTACCGATATGAAAACAAGAAACGTTTTTTGTTTTCCAAGCTGTTGCAACCGAATTCAACATTTATTCATTTGACATAGCCATACACGATTTGTGAAAGGGTGGTCCGGATCGGATCACTATCTCTATCATTTGACATAGTCATACACGATTTGTGAAAGTTTGTTTCGGATCGGACCACTATATCATATAGCTGCCATACAAACGACCGATAAGAAAACAAGTCTTTGTATGTAAACGTTTTTTGTTTTCTAAGCTATTGCAACCGAATTCAACATTTATTCATTTGACATAGCCATACACGATTTGTGAAATGTTGGTCCGGATCGGATTACCATCTCATATAGCTGCCATACAAACTACCGATATGAAAACAAGAAACGTTTTTTGTTTTCCAAGCTGTTGCAACCGAATTCAACATTTATTCATTTGACAAAGTCATACACGATTTGTGAAAGTTTGGTTCGGATCGGACCACTATATCATATAGCTGCCATACAAACGACCGATAAGAAAACAAGTCTTTGTATTGCAACCTTTTTTGTTTCCTAAGCTATTGCAATCGAATTCAACATTTATTCAT
This sequence comes from Drosophila merina, assembly GCA_035047645.1. NCBI lineage: Eukaryota > Metazoa > Arthropoda > Insecta > Diptera > Drosophilidae > Drosophila > Drosophila merina. Next base: position 836,633 of record JAWNPH010000020.1, on the reverse strand, counting down.
TTGACTTAGCCATAAACGATTTGTGAAGGTGTGGTCCGGATAGGATCACTATATCATATAGCTGCCATACAAACGACCGATATGAAAACAAGTCTTTGTATGGAAACGTTTTTTGTTTTCTAAGCTATTGCAACCGAATTCAACATTTATCCATTTGACATAGTCGTTCACGATTTGTGAAAATTTGGTCCGGATCGGACCACTATATCATATAGCTGCCACACAAACGACCGATATGAAAACAAGTCTTTGTTTGGGAACCTTTTTTGTTTCCTAAGCTATTGCAACCGAATTCAACATTTATTCATTTGACATAGTCATACACGATTTGTGAAAGTTTGGTCCGGATCGGACTACTATATCATATAGCTGATATGCAAACGACCGATATGAAAACAAGTAAGGTAGCAGCAGTCGAGTTTCCCGATTGCAAAATACCCTTTACCCTTAGACATGCTTACAATTTATTTAGTATCAATAAATAAATGAAACAATATTCTATTACAAAAGAGGACCATAACAATATAAATTTGGTATGATTTTGGTTATGAAAATAAGTTTGGTGTGTCATAAAGCCATACACATTTCGCTGTCAACGTCGCAGTCGGCGGCGCTCAATGCGTGTTTTCCTGCGCTTCTGCTTCCCTTGCCATAGATTTTGCATATGGCATAACTTCCGTGTCCGGACCACTATATCATATAGCTGCCATACAAACGACCGATAAGAAAACAAGTCTTTGTATGGAAACGTTTTTGTTTTCTAAGCTATTGCAACCGAATTCAACATTTATTCATTTGACATAGCCATACACGATTTGTGAAAGGTTGGTCCGGATCGGATTACCATCTCATATAGCTGCCATACAAACTACCGATATGAAAACAAGAAACGTTTTTTGTTTTCCAAGCTGTTGCAACCGAATTCAACATTTATTCATTTGACAAAGTCATACACGATTTGTGAAAGTTTGGTTCGGATCGGACCACTATATCATATAGCTGCCATACAAACGACCGATAAGAAAACAAGTCTTTGTATTGCAACCTTTTTTGTTTCCTAAGCTATTGCAATCGAATTCAACATTTATTCATTTGACTTAGCCATAAACGATTTGTGAAGGTGTGGTCCGGATAGGATCACTATATCATATAGCTGCCATACAAACGACCGATATGAAAACAAGTCTTTGTATGGAAACGTTTTTTGTTTTCTAAGCTATTGCAACCGAATTCAACATTTATCCATTTGACATAGTCGTTCACGATTTGTGAAAATTTGGTCCGGATCGGACCACTATATCATATAGCTGCCACACAAACGACCGATATAAAAACAAGTCTTTGTATGGGAACCTTTTTTGTTTCCTAAGCTATTGCAACCGAATTCAACATTTATTCATTTGACATAGTCATACACGATTTGTGAAAGTTTGGTCCGGATCGGACTACTATATCATATAGCTGATATGCAAACGACCGATATGAAAACAAGCAAGGTAGCAGCAGTCGAGTTTCCCGATTGCAAAATACCCTTTACCCTTAGACATGCTTACAATTTATTTAGTATCAATAAATAAATGAAACAATATTCTATTACAAAAGAGGACCATAACAATATAAATTTGGTATGATTTTGGTTATGAAAATAAGTTTCGTGTGTCATAAAGCCATACACATTTCGCTGTCAACGTCGCAGTCGGCGGCGCTCAATGCGTGTTTTCCTGCGCTTCTGCTTCCCTTGCCATAGATTTTGCATGTGGCATAACTTCCGTGTTTCTTACCCGATTTGGTTCAAATTAGATAGCTTTTATAACCACCAACGCATATGCCGAATTGCATAGCATTAGGTTAATAATTGTGGGCGTGGCAGTTTTTTGCGGTTTGCGGAAGAGCGTGGTCGTGGAAGTTTTTTGTGGTTTGTGGGGGAACGGGGGGTGATATCATAATAAAAAGACAAACTTGTACTGCGTATGGTAATTACCTATCCAACGATACATATATGGCATATGTCTGTAGCTCTTGTAGTTTCTGAAATCTAGGCGTTGATACGGACAGACAGACGGACAGGCAGACGGACGGACGGACGGACCGACGGACATGACTATATCGACTCGGCTGTTGATGCTGATCAAGAATAAATATACTTTATGGGGTCGGAGATGCTTCCTTCTGCCTGTTACATACATTTGCACCATATTATGATACCATTTTTAATGGGTACAGGGTATAACAAATCTTTGTATGGAAATCTTTTTTGTTTTCAAGGGAATACCATCTTCGGCAAGCCGAAGATAACTTTTCTCACTTGTTAGATTTAAAATAAATCGGATAAGAAACACGGAAGTTATGCCACATGCAAAAACTATGGCAAGGGAAGCAGAAGCGCATCAAAACACGAATTGCGCGACGGCGACTGTGACGTTGACAGCGAAATGTGTATGGCTTTATGACACACGAAACTTATTTTCATAACCAAAATCATATAAAATTTATATTGTTATGGTACTCTTTTCTAATAGAATATTGTTTCATTTATTTATTGATATCAAATAAATAAATTCTAAGCAATATTAGATTATTATCTATTATAAATAATATATATATTGAATTTTAAAATAAATAATATAATTTTACTTATTTGTTTTTCACAAATAATACAAAATTTAAATTGTTGTGTACTCTTTTATTGATAATAGAATATTGTTTCATTTATTTATTGATACTAAATAAATAAATTGTAAGCATGTCTAAGGGTACAGGGTATTTTGCAATCGGGAAACTCGACTGCTACTTCCTTACTTGTTTTCATATCGGTCGTTTGTATGGAAGATATGTGATAGAGTGATTCGATCCGGATCAAACTTTTACAAATCGTGTATGGCTATGTCAAATGAATAAATGTTGAATTCGGTTGCGATAGCTTGGAGAACAAATAAGTTTTGCATACAAAGACTTCAAATCTGATTGATCGATGTTTAAACTTGATCTGCGTGCAACAAAAATAATGATCTGGTAAAAATTTCAAAACCGCTAGCTTTAAAACTACTCTATTTTTTGCATAGAAACAGACGAACGGACGGTTAGACGGTCAGACGGACAGACGGACATGGCAATATCGACTCGGCTGTTGATGCTGATCAAGAATATATATACTTTGTGGGGTCGGAGATGCTTCCTTTAATGCGTTACACATTTCTGGACAAAATTATAATACCCTCTGCAAGGGTATAAAAAGGGACAGCTCGGTAGGAAAAAGGAATGAAAAATAGAATCTAAAAAGTAATGATATCCCTAATGCACAGTTTTAACAAAATTTCAACCATAACCATTATTTACTTACAAGCAAAAGTAATATAAAGACAACAGAGCTGATGATTCTACGATCCGGGCCAAACCTTTCGTACACGTCATCGTAAGTTTTAGCCGAATGTAATGTATTCAAGTGAATGTCACTTATGACGGCGTCAATAATATTGCGTATATTTGTGGCTTGTTCCATTAATGATTCATGGCCCTTACTAAGATCTCGTTCAAATAGAGGAATAACTTTTTCCATTTGATCCTTAATTTTTTTTCCAACCTCTCGAAGACGTAATAAACCATTTTTAGGAATTTCATAATATTTCCCTTGAATAACTTCCTTCATTGCTTCAACATAATAGGATGTGTCAGGCACCTAAGAAAACTTTATAAATATAAAATATTTAATATATACATTTAACCTTTTACCTGATCAATATGATAGCATACCGAAACTCCTTGCTCTAAGATATCTGATCTTCTAAAAAAATGCTCACAGACTTCTAATTTGCATATATAATGCAAAACCCAAGCCAGGTCCCTTTTTGTACCACGGAAACCTTTATGAATTGTAGAATGTAAAAAAAAAACAAGTTAGAACAGTTATCTTCGGCTTGCCGAAGATGGTATACCCTTGTAAACAAAAAAGTTTTCCATACAAAGACTTGTTATACCCTGTACCCATTAAAAATGGGTGAAAAGGGTATCATAATATGGTGCAAATGTATGTAACAGGCAGAAGGAAGCATCTCCGACCCCATAAAGTATATTTATTCGTGATCAGCATCAACAGCCGAGTCGATATAGTCATGTCCGTCCGTCCGTCCGTCCGTCTGTCCGTCTGTCTGTCCGTATCAACGCCTAGATCTCAGAAACTACAAGAGCTACAGACATGTGTCATATATCGTTGGATAGGTAATTTCTTTTTTTATTTTGATATCACCCCCCGTTCCCCCGCAAAACACAAAAAACTGCCACGACCACGCTCCTCCGCAAACCGCAAAAAACTGCCACGCCCACAATTATTAACCTATGCTATGCAATTCGGCATATGAATTGGTGCTTATAAAAGCTATCTAATTTTTAAATTTGAACCAAATCGGATAAGAAACACGGAAGCTATGCCACATGCAAAATCTATGGCAAGGGAAGCAGAAGCGCAGCAAAACACGCATTGCGCGACACCGACTGCGACGTTGACAGCGAAATGTGTATGGCTTTATGACACACGAAAGTTATTTTCATAACCAAAATCATACCAAATTATGGTCGTCTTTTCTAATAGAATATTGTTTCATTTATTTATTGATACTAAATAAATTGTAAGCATGTCTAAGGGTATTTTGCAATCGGGAAACTCGACTGCTGCTACCTTACTTGTTTTCATATCGGTCGTTTGTATATCAGCCATATAATATAGTGGTCCGATCCGGACCAAACTTTCACAAATCGTGTATAACTATGTCAAATCAATAAATGTTGAATTCTGTTGCAATAGCTTGAAAAACAAAAAAGGTTTCCATACAAAGACTTGTTTTCTTATCGGTCGTTTGTATGGCAACTATATGATATGGTGATCCGATCCGGACCAAACTTTCACAAATCGTGTATGGCTATGTCAAATGAATAAATGTTGAATTCGGTTGCAATAGCTTAGAAAACAAAAAAGGTTTCCATACAAAGACTTGTTTTCATATCGGTCGTTTGTATGGCAGCTATATGATATAGTGGTCCGATCCGAACCAAACTTTCACAAATCGTGTATGGCTATGTCAAAAAAATAAACGTTGAATTCGGTTGCAATAGCTTGGAAACCAAAAAAGGTTCCCATACAAAGACTTGTTTTCATATTGGTCGTTTGTATATCAGCTATATGATATAGTGGTCCGATCCGGACCAAACTTTCACAAATTGCGAACGGCTATGTCAAATGAATAAATGTTGAATTCGGTTGCAATAGCTTAAAAAACAAAAAAGGTTTGCATACAAAGACTTGTTTTCATATCGGTCGTTTTTATGGCAGCTATTAGATATAGTAATCTGATCCGGATAAAACTTTCACAAATCGTGTTTGGCTATGTCGAATAAATAAGTGTTGAATTCGGTTGCACTAGCTTAGAAAACAAAAAAGATTTCTATACAAAGACTTGTTTTCATATCGGTCGTTTGTATGGCAGCTATATGAGATAGTGATTCGATCCGGACCAAACTTTCACAAATCGTGTATGGCTATGTCAAATGAATAAATGTTGAATTCGGTTCCAATAGCTTAGAAACCAAAAAAGGTTCCCATACAAAGACTTGATTTCATATTGGTCGTTTGTATATCAGCTATATGATATAGTGGTCCGATCCGGACCAAACTTTCATAAATCGTGTATGGCTATGTCAAATGAATAAATGTTGAATTCGGTTGCAATAGCTTAGAAAACAAAAAGGTTTCGATACAAAGACTTGTTTCTATATTGGTCGGTTGTATGGCAGCTATATGATATAGTGATCCGATCCGGACCAAACTTTCACAAATCGTGTATGGCTATGCCAAATTAATAAATGTTGAATTCGTGAATTCGGTTGCAATAGCTTGGAAAACAGAAAAGGTTTCCATACAAAGACTTGTTTTCATATCGGTCGTTTGTATGGCAGCTATATGAGATAGTGATCCGATCCGGACCAACCTTTCACAAATCGTGTATGGCTAAGTCAAATAAATAAATGTTGAATTCGGTTGCAATAGCTTAGAAAGCAAAAAAGGTTTCCATACAAAGACTTGTTTTCATATTGGTCGGTTGTATGGCAGCTATATGATATAGTGGTCCGATCCGACCGATTCTTAAACTTGATCTGCGCGCAACAAAAATAATGATCTGGTAAAAACTTCAAAACGCTAGCTTTATAGACTACTGTCTATTTTTTGCATAGAAACAGACGGTCAGACGGTCAGACGGGCATGGCAATATCGAATCGGCTGTTGATGCTGATCAAGAATATATATACTTTGTGGGGTCGGAGATGCTTCCCTTAATGCGTTACACATTTCTGGACAACATTATAATACCATTTTTCAAGGGTATAAAAAAGGTTTCCATACAAAGACTTGTTTTCATATCGGTCGTTTGTATATCAGCTATATGATATAGTGATCCGATCCGGACCAACCTTTCACAAATCGTGTATGGCTATGTCAAATAAATAAATGTTGAATTCGGTTGCAATAGCTTAGAAAACAATAAAGGTTCCCATACAAAAGACTTGTTTTCATATCGGTCGTTTGTGTGGCAGCTATATGATATAGTGATCCAATCCGGATCAAACTTGCACAAATCGTGTATGGCTATGTCAAATGAATAAATGTTGAATTCGGTTGCCATAGCTTGGAAAACAAAAAAACGTTCCATACAAAGACTTGTTTTCATATCGGTCGTTTGTATGGCAGCTATATGATATAGTGGTCCGATCCGACCAATTCTTAAACTTGATCTGCGTGCAACAAAAATAATGATCTGGTAAAAACTTCAAAACGCTAGCTTTAAAACATCTGTCTATTTTTTGCATAGAAACAGACGGTCAGACGGTCAGACGTTCAGACGGACATGGCTATATCGACTCGGCTGTTAATGCTGATCAAGAATATATATACTTTGTGGGGCATCTCCGAGCTTCCTTTAATGCGTTACACATTTCTGGACAACATTATAATACCCTTTTTCAAGGGTATAAAAAAGGTTTCCATACAAAGACTTGTTTTCATATTGGGCGTCTGTTATCAGCTATATGATATAGTGGTCCGATCCAGACTAACCTTTCACAAATCGTGTATGGCTATGTCAAATGAATAAATATTGAATTCGGTTGCAATAGCTTAGAAAACAAAAAACGTTTCCATACAAAGACTTGTTTTCATATCGGTCGTTTGTATGGCAGCTATATGAGATTGTGATCCGATCCGGACCAACCTTTCACAAATCGTGTATGGATATGTCAAATAAATAAATGTTGAATTCAGTTGCAATAGCTTAGAAAACAAAAAAGGTTTCCATACAAAGACTTGTATTCATATCGGTCGTTTGTATGGCAGCTATATGAGATAGTGATCCGATCCGGACCAACCTTTCACAAATCGTGTATGGATATGTCAAATAAATAAATGTTAAATTCAGTTGCAATAGCTTGAAAAACAAAAAAGTTTCCCATACAAAAGACTTGTTTTCATATCGGTCGTTTGTATGTCAACTATATGATATAATGGTCCGATCCGGACCAAACTTTCACAAATCGTGTATGACTATGTCAAATGAATAAATGTTAAATTCGGTTGCAACAGCTTGGAAAACAAAAAACGTTTCCATACAAAGACTTGTTTTCATATCGGTCGTTTGTAAATCAGCTATATGAGATAGTGATCCGATCCGGACCAACCTTTCACAAATCGTGTATGGCTATGTCACTGTTGATGCTGATCAAGAATATATATACTTTGTGGGGTCGGAGATGCTTCCTTTAATGCGTTACACATTCAAGGGTATAAAAATTTGTTATCGCTACTTACCATCTCGTAACTGTGAGTTAAGAAAGCGTATATTCGTCTCCAATTTGGATACGCGTCTCATAAGCTCGAGGGCTTCAGGCATATTGTCTAAAATGCGTTCCAGTTCAGCTAATGCATTTACCTCAGAAGTGTCAGCCAAATCCAGGAAAATGTGCTGATGAGAATCTTTAACACAAAAAATATAAGAGAATTTAGTTTCTGGCATCCTGCTGTTTTTCCTTTTATCTTTTGTGGGAGTAAAGCAATACAGCTAAGCTTATTCGGATGAAATCTATTCAATTAGTCTGATTTATACGTATACTATAAATGAAACCTTTTATTCATTATTTTACAACAGTAATAAAATTACGATATAAAATATGGAGATCTGGATAATTAGTTTAATGGCATTAAATAACAGCATTTACAAGGTATCAAAAATATGCTAATCAAAAATATATATTTATAACTCTTTTTTTTTGGTTCAATATAGCTTTGCTGTATTTATTGGATATTTTCAGAAATTAACAATAAACAAATCTTAATTATATAAGATTAGGGTTTGAAGTTAATTTGCTCATGTACTTCTGTTTCTTTAAGGTGTCTTTGGATATTTTCGTTTGGAACATACCAGGATGCTCCAGTCATACTTCTCAGTATCTTTGATTGAGCCCTTTGCATGATACCAATGTTACTACTGCTGGAACTTCCCAATAGTTGCAAGCCCTACATCTAAGTAGGTTTTAGTACGGAATTGTATAGTAGGAACCTGTAGTCCAGACGGAGGGATGATCGAGAGTTTATAAGTCACTGGATTCTACTAGCCTTATGCTCAAGATGTGTTCTTTTGGCTTCGATGGCCTGGCGCAGGCTGGGGAGCCTTCGGTCAAAGAGCACTCCAAGATACGTCACTTCATTTGCTTTCGGGAGTATGGGGTTGTTAAAGGCAATCGAAGGGCAGTCTTGCCGATTGACTGTAATTGTTACATGCTTTTATTTTTGTTCGTTTATTTTGAGTCGCCAGTCAGATATCCACTTTTCAACGGCCACTAAGTGAGAAGAGATTTGAGTTTTTGCTAGTACATGGCATTTGGATCGACTTAAAATCGGTGGGTTATCGGGAAACGTAGAAGTCGTTAGTAGTCTGCTTGTCGGTAAGTCTGCTTTATAAAGGACAGCGTTGGTCCAAGTACCTTGCCCTTGGGAGCTTCAGCGTTTAAAGCATGGACATATTAGAGTTTAGAGAAACGACTTCAGTAGTTTACATTGTTTTAATTTTTGAATATTTATCTATCTAGACATCCAAAAATATTGCTATGCAATAATCCCGTTTTTCGAAAACAGTTTGTGTTTCTGTGAACTTGTGTTACAAATGAACTTGTAGCAGGGATCGGGTGAAGCACACGTACATGAAGGCGTTATACAGCTGCTTTTCTTTAGGGGTGACGAGGCTTGATCCCCAATGGGTGTGTTTGACGTTGTAGTCACCTGAAGCAATAAAGTGTTCCGCTAGGGTGTTGAAGAAGTCCAGAAAATGTTGTTCGGAAACATTGAAACGAGGGAGACAATATATCGCTGCAATGATAAGATTGCCTCTTTCTAGTTGTACATTTGTACATGTGAGTAGTTGTTTGCAAACTCGCTTTGGTAGTGGTATTTGATGCGATTTCTAATCAGAATACAGGTTCCGCCATGTTCTTTTCCACCTGGATGATTTGTGCAGTGGATGCGTAAGATGTATTTCCGCCAGTAGCATGACATCAATATGATTTTCGTTGCGAAAAAGACTTCTGGGGTTATTTTTGATGGTATAGGTGTATTCTGTGCATATGGAGGCGTGGAGACGTTACTCGGTAATGAATCGGGCTTTTGAGGTCTTTGTTTATAGGACAGCCTCTATAGATTTATGTGTAGTTACCCCCACAATTTCCGCACTTTTTGGAGCTTGGATCACTTTTGTTTGTCGTGCAATGAGAAGAATCATGTACCTCTCCACAGACGACACAAACTGAACGGAATGTGCAGTGTGGCCTTCGCACTTTGTTTGTTGTTTTTGTTTTTTTTTTAATTAATAAGAATTTAACAATGATCTGCTAAATATAAATATAATTCAATATAACTATACTAAGAGGTATTCAAAGATTTTTAATTTAATACTATTAAGAGAGTTCAGCGGATAAGGTATGAGATAAGTTATAGTTTTTACAAATAGTGAGAAAGGGATCGTTTTCAGCGTAGTTGGATCTGGGGTCGGAAGGACCTATTTTTCCTATTAGGGATGCAAAAATATAGTTGGTTTAGAAGGTGTTTAGAATCAACCATGGCATGGAAAAGCATTAATAGAAATGTTTCTACATATGCTTTTCCATGCCATGGTTGATTCTTGTGACCCCAGCACTGGTTCGGCGCTCCTTTAGAGGAGGTAACTTTAACAACTTAAGCCTTCAACGTTACGGCGGGAGATAATTGTCAGGATCCCATTTTAAGTTTTTTAGTGCAAATAACAGAAAATGCTTTTGCACCGACTCAAGGCTATTTTGATGAGAGAAGCATTGGGGACTCCAAACGCACGAGCAGTATACAAGGATAGGACGAACTAGAGTGATAAAAAAGGATTTGGGGTGGAAGGATCGTAATAATTTTTTAGACCATTGCTTAATAAAGGCTAAGATTCCTTTGGCTTTATTCACTGTCACAGAAATATGATTATTAAACTATATATATTATAACTAATCAAATTGGGAAGATCGTTTACAAACAGTATAAACAACTGTGGTCCTAGACGACTACCCTGCGGCACACCCGATAAGACATGGATGACCTTCGACTTTGTATATTTAAATAGAACATGCTGAGTTCGCTCTGAAAGGTAGGAAGCAATCCACATAAGCATATTTGGTGAAAACCAATAAGCGAGAGTTTCCGTAGCACGAGATAAAATTAACTGAATCGAATGCATGTCAGTATAAATTACGTCATTTTTCAAGCGATACTGTTGTCGAGCGACAAAGCCATGTTCTGATGGGGAGATTATGGTCTTGAATGCATGTTGCAGCTGCGATGTGATGAATTTCCAAAAGAAGTTTGGGAATCGTAGATATCTTAACAATGCCGCTGTAGTTCTCAATGGAATCCTTAGAGCTTTTTTATGAATATGTATAAGGTATGATTCATTCCATAATTTAGGTAGGGAAGGTTTTTTTCTCCAAGGATAGGTTAAATAGTATAGTGAGAAGTAAGGTAAGAAGATCGAAGTACCTTCTGAGGATGCAGCTTGGCACATTGTCTGCGCCTGGTGAAAATGATATTTTGATTTATGAAAGAGGCGTAAACACATCGTGGTAGTGGAATTTAGAAATGGAAATGTTATTTATGTAGGGTAAATTATATGGATAGTTAGAGGCGCGATCAAATGAATCAGATGAGTAGGTTGATTAAAAAAATGACGCAAAAAGATTAGCATTGCCGGCATGTGAAAAGTCGGACGTATTATTATATGAGTGGGAAGGGGGAGAAGATTGGATTTACGATATTGTTAGTTGTCAGGGAACTTCAGGAGACCCAATAATTAGTGAAATTAAGAGTGTTGGATGGTGAGAGTCCTCAGGAGTAGATATGGGAGTAGACCTTGCTATTGTAGCAGAGGAGGTAGTATTAGAGAATATGAGGTCAAGCGACCTGCCAAGGGAGTTCCTTATAGGGTTAAGTTTGAAAACGGCAGAGTCGGCTAAGCCATCAAGGAAGTCATCTTGGTTAGTGGGTAGTGTTGTTGGGTAATCCTAGTTCAATTTGAGGAATAAGTTCGTTCGTTCGTTTAAAATCAATGAACTAGGTCGTTTCAATTCATAGAACGATCAGGGTAAGAGATCAAAATGAACGACGTGAACTAGTGAACTTATTGAACTAAGTGAACTATATTGAACTAAGTCAACTATATTTAACTAAGTGAACTATATTGAACTAAGTGAACATATTGAACTAACGAACTATATTGAACTATAAAGACAGACCTAGTTCGTTCGTTCAGTTTGGTGAATAGTTCAATTTAGTTCGTTCGTTCACGAACGACACAACACTAGTGGGTAGCAGTAAATTATAATCGTTCGATTATCATCGATCCATGAAATGAGGTGCAAATTGAAATCCCCCATAACTAGGATAAGATCAGCATTATTTAGCTGAGACAAAACTTATTTAATTGCAGTTAAGTGGTGCATATAAATGAATGCATCACACAGAGGAGGAATGTAGGAACAAGTAATGAAAAGGTTAGAGGACTCATGGTGAAAGGATTAGTAATAGTGATATGTTCACCTGAAAAAATGTTTACGGCTATCAGAACGCCACCTTCAAAGGTTGGACAATATTCCCGAAAGACAGGGTACTTCGATACCAAAATTTCATTGTCTATGACAGAGGAGTTTAGCCAGGTTTCTCTTAGCATAATAGCATCGAAGTCAAAGGAAGCACTAGTAAAGAACAAGTTCAGTTTTCCAAGAATACTGCGAACATTTTGGTAGCAAAAAGAAATAGTAACTGGACTGGAACCTTGAGAATCTCTGTTCAAGAATTCATGAACAATACTGTGCTCGGGCCAGGTTGCAGGATCTAAAGCTTTAGCAAGGGAAGCATCTGGTAAAGTTATTTTAAATGAGGATATGCTACGTTTATGTTTGAAATTTAATTTGGTCACAAAATGTTCTGAGGGAGTTAAACTAAGATTATTTGCAAGGTGAAGCCGCGATGCAAAGATGGATTTGCGGGGAGCCGCTCTCAGCGTAAGTCTCAGCTCTCAGCGTAAGTCCCGAAGATCGCGGGTTGGTGCGGCGGCAGGCAGCCGTAGTGAGGGAGCAACAGGCTGGCTTGGTGATATGACGGTTGAAAATTGTCAAGCATGGGACCAGGTGGGAGATTTCTACTGGCAGGTTCCGTCGGATCAACTTTTGAAGTGGGAAGAGCAGGTTTCTGAAGAGCTAGGCTGGGTGGCTGTTCGCCATGGCCATCAACCATAACATTACTTACTGGCATATGTGTGGCTGGATGGTACATATATTCATTTGCTGGTTATTGTTAGGAATTTTCCGCCGTGGTGATTGGCTTAGTAGAGTAAGGCCCAGAAATAGAGATTCAAGGTTGAGAAACTCCTCATTTAATGAGGCATTTTGTTTCCGAACCTCCCGGAATCCATTTTGAGTTTGCCGCATGAACGTGCGCATTTCGCTTTGTATCGCTCGACAGGTCAAACAGGACCATGTCAAACCGATGCCTTTGCCCAAGAGATCACCAAGTCGGCCATAATGAGCGGCACCAGCGCAATTCATGTGCCGGTAATAGCGCCTCCAAATTCGCATCTCTTTGAGGTTCAAACCAAAGACATTTTGGGTAACAGATGGTCCGAAAACAGATGGTCCAGCGAATCTACGATGAAGAGAGTGATCCAACGACGGGAACGTGGGAGCGATTTCGGCGAAGAGCAAATCAGAGCTGATAATAGGTAGCTAGTTCGTGCGCGAAACGTTTGTAGTTACGGAGCGATGATAGGCCGACGTGCTTAAAGTTCAACGAGAATGTTGTTCAGTTTTCCTGATAGCTTTAGCATTAAGTTCCAGATCGACTTTAAAGATTGGTTGCGCTTGCCAGTCTTTATTCAGGATTTTAAAGACAGTTTTCGCCTTCAAACCCTTATCGCGTGCGTGATCTCTGAGCGTTTTACTCTATGCTCTATGCCCTTGAGAACGATTTGGAGACCCTTAATACTTTTCACATGGTATGTGTAGTAGTTTTTGGTATTTTTGTTTAAGTAATGTTTAAAGGTCCTAAAGACCTCTTCGGTTTCTAGTTTAATTTCGTAGATTATGCCTGTCGTCGCTCGAGCGGAGTTACCTGAAATGGCTACTAACCCTTGGATCCCAAAAGAAAGGAAAAGACTCATCCGGTATAGTAGCTGGTTTCATTCTATAATCATTTTTTATGGTTATTCAATATAAATTATTTTAATCCTACCTTACCGCAGTGTGCCCTCCAAACTCTCGTGCGACAATGCACGCTAAGTTTTTCGCGGCTTGCGATGGCGGCAAAGAGTGTGCCCGCATACATTTATCCACCAAATCCTTTCACTATCAGGAAAATACTGACTACGCCTATCGATTACACCGTTCGATCCGCGAGATCCCCGACCCCGTGAATAACCGATTCACTCAAATCCAGAACTGCAAGTTTAGAGACGGGTCGCATCATTGTCCTCGATAGGCCGTTGTCACTCACGCGCACCTTGGCTCGCCTGACGACTCCATCTGCTCCGCTGTAGACCTCCTGCACGATGCCCTTGCACCACTCTCGTCGGGGCAAGGCGGGATCGCAGACGACCATATCACCTTGGTGGAAGGACTCCGTTCTTCAGCACTACTTCTCGCGGCGCACGAGCGTAGGCAGGTATTCCATGACCCACCTCCTTCAGAAACGGTCTCGCAGCATGCGAGCAATCCTCCACTGCTTTCTTCTAGAACCTCCCATGGGCACCTCCGCATCCAATCCAGGCGTATCCGGCAGATTAGCTACTCCCTTGAGTAAGTCATTTGGCGTCAACGGCGCCTCTTGTTCCGCATCCACAGGCACATGGGTAAGCAGACGTGAATTCACAATATTGGTCCTTCGGCGCAACTTCCTTCAGGGTATGACGCAGTACTCTCTTGACGTACTGCACCATGCGCTCCCATACTCCGCCCTTAGACGGATTCGCTGGGCAATTGAAAACCCATTCTATGCTTCTGCTTGACAACTCACTCTGAATCTTCTCCATCTCGAACACGTCACTAACGCGTTTGGCTTCCGTCGCTGCGCAGTCTATGTACTGGCCCTCTACGGCAGACGAAGTTCCTGATCGCAATTATGCAGGAATCCGTCGACAGGTCATGCGCCAGCTCCAGATGAATCGTTCTTGTCGTCAAGCACGTGAACAAGGCGACCCAACGCTTCTCCTTGTAACGGGACACAGTCACCAACAGTGGCCCAAAGTAGTCCAATCCAGTGTACTTGAATGGCCATACACCCGCATCCAAGCTGTCCTCTGGATGGGGTCCCATTACCGGCGGCATCGGCCGCACTCGCTGCAACTTGCACTCGTTGCACGATGAGATCACTCTCCGCATCACTGGCCTCATCTTTGTGACCCACAATCTCGTCCGGAACTCAACCATCGTAGCATCCACATTTTGATGCTTCATCCTGGCGTGGAAATGTCGCACAATCAACTCTGTCAGGCTGTGCCTGTGTGACAGTATTACGGGCCTCCTCACACTGTACGGCATGCACAGTGCGGCATCAATTCTGCCGTAAACTCGCAGAATCCCGTTATTGTCCAGGTAGGGTACCAAACCCCGAATGTCGCTCGAACTAGCGACGTCCTGTCCAGTTCCCACCGACCTCATCTCGTCGGCAAATTCATGCATTCTGCTGCAGTAAGGCCATATTCCTCGAGATCGCTTCTCTATTTGCGGCATACACGCGCAAACAGTAGGCTTAGCCACCTTGGATCCTGGCTAAGGTCCTGCTAAACTCCCCTCTGCGACCACGTCGTATCATCCGCCGCATTCTCAGCCGTAGGCACCAATCTCCATTAAGAAACCTTTGACGACTCAAGAATCTCCGCCACTCGGTTGCAAACAAACTGCTTATACCGGCGGTGGGTGCTGCCGATCCATCTTAGCACCATCTTTGAGTCCGTCTCTCTGGTTCCGAGAGCTGCTGCCTGCAGCTCCAGCTCTGGGATCGTCATTGTTCTCATCGGGGCGCACTTCGTCTTTGCACATACGAAGCTCACCAGCACGTTGTCGTCTTCATATGTGACCCTCCAATAGGCCACCGCCGCGAATGCTGCCTGACTAGCATCCACGAAGACGTGCTATTCTATGGCCCGGACTGCTCCACGCCCAAAATAATGGCGAGCACATCGGAACTGTCCCACGGCATCTATCTCTTTGCGCCAAGTCGCAAATGCTTTGCTTAACTTCTCCGGTAGTGGTTCGTCCCACTGGATCTTCTGCCTCAAAATCTCTCGCAGCAGCAGCTTCGCTGTAATCATGAGGCAGCACAGGAATCCCAGGGGATCAAACGTCGACATCACCAGGCTCAAATATTCCCTCTTCGTAGGGGCTCGATCTCCACTCAGAACGCTGCTTGGCACTCGATGATACTCCACGTTGAATCTGAAGTCATCCGTTGCTACCTGCCCCAGCATTCCGAGGATCGTTTGCTCAGCGTCACCCCATCCGACGCTCTTGACGCGTCTCTCGCAGCAGCAGCTTCGCTGTAATCATGAGGCAGCACAGGAATCCCAGGGGATCAAACGTCGACATCACCAGGCTCAAATATTCCCTCTTCGTAGGGGCTCGATCTCCACTCAGAACGCTGCTTGGCACTCGATAATACTCCACGTTGAATCTGAAGTCATCCGTTGCTACCTGCCCACGCATTCCGAGGATCGTTTGCTCAGCGTCACCCCATCCGACGCTCTTGACGCGTCCAGGTCCTAAAGCCGTCTCAACGGTGGGCGAGGTGGATGAAAACTGGCAAAACTCGAATGCAGCATCCGCATGTATCTCCTTCACTCGGGTAGATAAGCTGATAGCCGCGCTCTCTGTAGCGAAACTGTCCACATAGTCATCGACATAATGGTAGTCAGTGATAGCCTTGACTGCTCTCGGATCCTCGGTGATGGCGTAGTCGATTGCCCACTTACAGGCCCAAACACAACCCAGCACAGCTCGATTGCGGCTGCGTACGGTCCCTCTCTAGCGAACCGCCTCGTTTTAAGTGACAATTCCAGATGTCCGTGGTCCAGGCCGATGAGCAGCTTCGGAACCACGTTGCTGTAGGCCTTCATCGGCAGACGCGCATCCCTATTCTCTGCAACTCGTGATTCCATGTTTTCCTCCACAGATGCGACAACCTCCATACCGATCATCGTGTTGATCGCATTCGTTATGGTCGATGCTCGCATGCAGAGCTCGACGCCTCGGCTCCTTTCCCTTGACGTCCAAAACCGTGCACGTTTGCGTACTCCTGTAGCCACGCGCTGAAGTGGACAACAGTGGGAAAGGGCACAATTGTTGCAGCATGCCCGGCCCAGTCCACTCACTTTCTCGTAGGAAGCTTGGCCACAAGCTCCTCCATGAGGGTTGGGTTCTCCAGGTGCTGCTCCGCCTTCGCTGACTGCAAGAAGGCCGCGAGGTTACTCACTCGGGTAGCGAAAGGAATGATCTTCGCCAAATTGTGCTCCGAAATTGGCTGCACCTCTCGCACGCTGTTCAGCTGGCTGCGTATAAGCTGCTCCGGTCGGACGAACCTAAAGCGCAGCTGCTCCAACACGGCGCTGACATTCCCAGGATGAATTAGTAGCGCCTTCACTGTCTCACGGGCTTCTTCCTTCAGCGCCTTCAGTAATCTCTGGTTGTTCTCCAGATCCGTGCAATTGTACACTCGGGTCGTCTCCACGAACGCACTGCTGAAGATAGGCCACTCCTCGGCGTGCCCTCCAAATACAGGCAAGTCGGGAAGCTTCCTTGGCCCATATGCTCCCTGGGTTCCATTCCGCGTCATCGCTAATCCATTTTTCTCCACAAATTGGTTGCTAGTTGTTAGCAATGGCGGACCACTCCAAGATGGCGGCAGCGTGCAAGCCGCACCGCTCGCACCGTCACCGTTATATGGTACCGACCCGACGCTGTTATGTAATCCCTCTCCGTTAGATGTGGGTAAGATGCGCTCCAAGATGGCGGCCGACTTGACGCTCCACCGTTGGCGCCAACTGCGATTGGCGCGTAATTGGCGGTGCTCACACTTCGCAGGGCTTTAACATTTTCCAGCTCCTTCTCCAACGCTGTGATTCTCTCCATGAAACCCAACGTGAGGGGCTGGTTCATCTCCGGCGCTGGCCTCGCAGCTGTGACGGCAGTACTTCTAGGTTATGAAGCTACTGTAGTCACCGTAGTGGCCGGGCAAGAAATCGTCGCCGCCGTGATATTCACCCGCGGCCGGGTTCCTGCTCCACTATTTACTCTCCGCGGACTGTAAATATAAGATGTCGCTCGATTGGAGTTGCCTTAAACGGCTACCCACCTTGGATCCCAAAGGAAAGGGGAATACTCATCCGGTAGTAGTAGCTCGTTTTATAATTATTTTTTTAAGGTTATTTAATATAAATTATTTTATTCCTACCTTACCTCATGATTCGTAATTCGTATGCTGAGGCGTGAAGACGTGTTTTCATCGAGCTCCGATAAAATTAATTGATTCCAGTGAAGTGAATGATTATTAATAAAAGACAAATAAATATATTGAAAGCGAAAAAGACGCTCCGGGCAATGCACCATCGCTCAAATACATATTCTGCGTTTGAAATAGTTAAATAATTGTTTCAAACAAATTAATTAAAAAAAAAGGCACTATGAGCCAGAACGACACTCGCGCTCAGCGGCAACGAGAGCAAGACGATCGCCGGCTCTCATTACAACGAAACAACGCGTACTTTTCTTATGTCTCCGCGACACCTGCAAACGAAGGCAACGAGCGGCCAAATAACCCAGAACCCAACGAACCTTCTTGTACCAACAAATCAAGAAAGAGCGCGCTCTTGCTCTCCCGCACTTCTAGCTCCGACACAAGCTCCACTATCTGCAACAACAACAACTGGAGCAATATCGACAGCCCGCTCTACTTCGCCATTGGGTGCACCCGCTCACGCTTTTACTCAGGCAGCGAATGCAAAAACAAAAGCCCAAGAGCCAAACGGCACTGCTGCACAACTAGCAAAACAAAATGCAAACAAAAAAGTTGGGTCGGCCTCACAGACTGGACTGGACCGCTATATAACAATAAAGCGGAAGCTCAGCCCTAAAACTTCAGAATACAAGCCGAAAAATATACGCGACAATTCTACCTCGATCAACAATGAAGCGCCCGCAAATAGCAACAGATTCGCTTTGCTGGCAGATACCAACGAGGACGTGCCACTGAAATCCATCGATAAGGAACCAAAGAAAATAAAGCCTCCCCCAATTTACATCCGCGAGAAGAGCACAAACGGTTTGGTAAATTCTTTAATTGGCCTTATTGGAAAAGATAGCTTTTATATAATGTGGTATGTGCATATATCGAGGGTACACTGTACCTATAAGTACACAGCAATACTTAGTTGCATTGCATAAATAAATAACTCAAGTGAGCGTGATATAAGATCACCCATTTATGCTTCAAGCTAAGTCAGCATTCCCACGCTGGCCGCTGGCCATATATGCGCATAAGCCCTCTCTCTCATATACATATATATATATACGCTGCTCTTCTGCCGCTGTCAACGGCAGCGCAGTCGACAGCTTTCTTATGTACTTAGGCTAAGATCAATTATTATGAACAATAAAGATTCATTCGAAGAACAATCATAAAAGGGCACTGACGTGCTACCCTTAGAAGACTATTCTACCTTCCATTCACCTCCTGGATTTACATGGCGTTTATTGACATATTACATGGCGACCGTGAGGCAGGAGCCTGCGATCTGAGGACTACTGAGGATACTGAGAATGCTGCTAATATTGCCGATTTGATTTAAGAATTTTAAACAACAATACGACAACAAGTGTGAGAGGCAGGCCGTCCCTTACACCAGTGCGGGAGACCTAGAGACGGGACACTGATGAAACAAAAATACTGAGTGAGTAGAGTGTGGTAAGGGGCAAACGCGGATGTCAGAAAAGCAAAATAACAAATAAAACACCGCCCCATGGGCAACGGCACAGAAATTAACTGCCGAATTAGACTTTCTGAAAGAAAAACTCCAGCAAAGAAAACCGAATACCACAACTCACTCAGCAAAAATAGAAATAATCAATGAAGAAATAACTGAAAATTCACCATCTCCCAAGCCGAAAAGACCCGACGTCTGCCCGAGCGAATGTCTACAAAACCGACATTCGAACACCCTGCTCCTGTCGAGCAAAGGGATCTACCAAGTCTCAAAGAGGTATTAGAGGTAGATCCGTCCGCGGGACCAAAGCCCTTGACCATACAGGAGTACAAGGCACGGACTGCAGCGAGGGAGCAGCCACCTAAAAAGAAGAGGGGTGGCCGCCGGATTAAGTTGCTCAGCGCCCGGAGGCTCAACATAGAATTACTGAAGACGGCAACTAATGAGGAAGACCGGCAGCGCTACAAAGAGCGCCTTGCAGCCATCAATCAAAAACTTCGTGGTGCGAAGTAAAGCGGCGGGCTGCGTTATACGCCATAGCCTCAACCGCCCAAATATTATATTAATGTTGTCGATACGGTTTCCGCTGCAACAAAATTACTAACTTATCAGGGACCCATTTCATAACTAACACATTATACTCAGTCGTAAACTTAACATAAGTAATAATATTGTAAAATTGCAAATTGCAACCGATGTAAACTGAGTATAATGAATTCATCCATCAAGTAAAAATATGTTTAACAACCGTTTAGACCTATTAAAATTTCGAACTATATTTATATCTGATCGAGATAACAATAATTGACATATTACATTGACAAATTCCCAAAGTTAAAATTCTATTTGTACTTTTTACATACAAATAAAGACTAATTTTCCCCATATCAAAATGGGACATACACAGTCGAAAGCGGACGACAACACCGCAAATGTTGTCAATACAATAGAAGTCGTGGATACAACCCCACAGTTAAACTCAATGTACTTACTACTTTTGATTTTAGTTATCCTATCAGCCTTTAACACGGCCTTAAAACTGTATCAGTTTCACAAAAGATCGTTGAAAAAGACTTACATGAGTCGAGCCAACGATTTAGACAAAATCTAAAAGAAACTACACCAAAAAGGGTACAAGTGCGATTACATCGCTAAAATGTACATACATGGAATGGCTAAACTTAACCATATCCATAAACAATATTAGAGATGCTTTTGATAAATTTTATAAATGTATTAATAAAACCGCGCTGATAAAAACTCAGACGCTTATTTTTCACATAAGGGTATTGATAACACAATACAATACATTACAAAACCTAATAGTAACAAACAAAAGCAAACTCACTGAAGAACATAAAGTCCAATGCTTCAAAGTTCTCAGTTCATTTGGTAAAAGACTACATAATACCAGTGTTAGACACAGTATTATAATAGAAGTCCCAACAGAACTAACCAAAATAGCGGAATTCGACGAAAGCCAGTTAAGAGACTTGGACGAGTCGCAGCCGCTAGAAGATTTAGATATCGAAAGCGATATCGAATCAGTAGAAGAATTAAAATTTAATACCGTACAACCAAATACAATAAACATGGCCAACGCATTAGAAGCTCAGAGAGCATATGTTAAACAGGTATCTGCCACAGTACCTGAATTCGATGGTAAGAAACTCCATTTGAACAGGTTTGTGACAGCACTAAAGTTGACAGATCTAACTAAAGGAGATCAAGAAGCTTTAGCAGTAGAGGTCATAAAGACCAAAATTATCGGCCCACTAAACTATAAAGTAGAACATGCGACAACGATACAGGCAATAATTACCATATTGCAGGCAAACGTAAAAGGCGAATCGCCTGACGTTATAAAGGCCAAATTAATAAATGCCCAACAAAGAGGCAAGACCGCGTCTCAGTACGTTACGGAAATAGACAGTATGCGTAAGCAGCTCGAGGCAGCTTACATAGACGGCGGATTAGACGCCGATAATGCTGACAAATTCGCGACTAAAGAGTCGATATCAGCCATGACCAAAAACTGTGCCAACGAGGCACTTAAAATGATCTTAACTGCAGGTACATTTAGTACATTCAATGATGCAATGGAAAAATACATACATTGCAGTACTGAAATAACCGGCAATTCAAACACAGTCTTATTCTATAATGGGAATCATCGACGTGGTAATTATAATGCCTACTATCGCGGTAGAGGCAGAAATAATTATAACCAGAATTATAACCAGAATTATAACCAGAATTATAATCAAAGTTATAATAATAACAACAGAGGTCGCGGAGGCTACCGTGGCCGCGGAAATAACAGAGACGGAGGTAACCGAAGGGGTAACCAAAGTCAAAATAATAATAACAACCGAAATGTGCGTAACGTACGTAGATCACCCATTTATGCTTCAAGCTAAGTCAGCATTCCCACGCTGGCCGCTGGCCATATATGCGCATAAGCCCTCTCTCTCATATACATATATATATATACGCTGCTCTTCTGCCGCTGTCAACGGCAGCGCAGTCGACAGCTTTCTTATGTACTTAGGCTAAGATCAATTATTATGAACAATAAAGATTCATTCGAAGAACAATCATAAAAGGGCACTGACGTGCTACCCTTAGAAGACTATTCTACCTTCCATTCACCTCCTGGATTTACATGGCGTTTATTGACATATTACAATAATACCCCTCATAAGAGGTACGATAAATGAAATCAAACTTCAAACGAAAACGGAGGAAAACTACAGAAAAGTCACAAACCATCTTACTGCAAACAAAACATGCTTTTACACCTACCAGCTTAAAAGTAGCAAGGGCTTACAAGCAGTACTGAAGGGCATTGAGCCTGATGTAAAGCCCGAAGAGATAACTGAGGCGCTTAAGGATAAGGGATTTTCCGTCAAAAGCGTACACAATATCAAAAACAGAAATAGGCAGCCGCAACCACTCTTTAAGATTGAGCTGGAACCAGAAAACAAGCACCTAAAAAAAACGAGGTTCCTCCAATTTATAAACTCCAGCTCCTTCTGCACCGTAGGATTACAGTAGAAGAGCCGCATAAACGTAACGCTCCTATTCAATGTATGAACTGCCAAGAATACGGCCACACGAGATCGTATTGCACACTTCGCCCAGTGTGTGTAGTCTGTGGAGATCTCCACGTCTCCACTCACTGCCAAGCTAACAAAGAAAATGCAAGCGCGAAAAAGAGCGGTAACTGTGGGGGTAATCACACAGCAAACTACAGAGGCTGTCCAATCTACAAAGAGCTGAAAACCCGTCTCCACCAAAGAATGAACACGGCACGGGTACACCAAGGAACAGCTACGCTGATACCATCGGAAACAAATCCAGGAGTACTTTTTCCGAAACCAACAAGTATTGCTCCCTGGACTAGCACTAACAAGATAAGTTTTGCAAACGTTTTAAAATCAGGTATGACACCTCCAACCCAAAACACCCAAACCTCACACGAAGAACACACAAAATTGGACACACAACAAAACTACAGGCCATCTGAGCAGCAAGAAACGAAAACAGAAGCTATCATCCAAGCCTTACAACAGAGCATGACGGAATTCATGACGTTTATGCGAACCACCATTCAAGACATGATGCGTAATCAAAACCTATTGATCCAAATGCTTGTCTCCCAACAATCAAAATAAATAATGGCTACCTTACGCATAGCTACGTGGAACGCCAATAGCGTCTCACAGCGCATACTTGAGCTAGCTCAATTCCTACATGAGAAGCATATCGACGTAATGCTTCTCTCGGAGACTCATCTTACAAGCAAATACAACTTTCAAATAAGAGATTACAACTTCTATGGTACAAATCACCCCGATGGTAGAGCACACGGTGGGACCGGCATTCTAATTAGGAACCGTATGAAGCACCACTTTTACAAAGAGTTTGCTGAAATTCATCTACGGGCCACATCTATCAATGTACAGCTGGAGGACAACACTCACCTCATACTAGCGGCCGTATACTGCCCCCCTCGTTTCACAATATTGGAAGACCAATTCCTGGATTTCTTCCATGCACTAGGACCACACTTCATTGCAGCAGGCGACTACAATGCTAAACATACTCACTGGGGATCGCGCCTTGTGAATCCAAAAGGAAAACAGCTTTACAAGGCTTTAATTAAAGCCACTAATAAACTTGATCATGTTTCCCCTAGGAGTCCCACATACTGGCCATCAGACCTCAATAAGCTGCCTGACTTGATTGACTACGCAGTTACGAAAAATATACCTCGCAGTTTCGTTAGAGCTGAATGTCTACCAGATCTGTCATCTGATCACACGCCTGGGCTAATTCATCTCAGCCGGTATGCAGAAAACGTAAAACCAACCTACAGACTGACTTCGCACAAAACGAACTGGCTAAGGTACAAAAAATATATAAGTTCACACATTGAGCTAAACCCAAAACTCAATACTGAACCTGATATAGAGAGCTGCACAGAAACACTGGAATCCATTCTTACGGAAGCAGCTCGAAATGCAACAGCTAAAACCACAAACGTTACAATGAATCCAAATAAGACTAACGCACAAATCGAGCAACTCGTCCACGCAAAACGACGCTTACATAGAGAATGGCAATCCTCCAGATCACCATCTGCAAAACAAAAGCTAAAAATAGCCACACGGAAGCTGACCAACGCTCTGAAACAAGAGGAAGAATACGCCCAGAGCCGATATATAGAGCAACTTTCACCAACAGGTATCAAACAAAAGTCACTGTGGAGAGCCCACCCAACCCTTCGCCCACCTACTGAAACCGTTCTGCCCATAAGGAATTCCTCAGGCGGCTGGGCACGTAGTGATTCAGACAGAGCCACCACATTTGCAGCTAACCTACAAAATGTATTTACGCCAAACGAGGCTACCAGCACATTTGCGTTACCGACTTCAAACGAAAGCGGCATCCAGCAACACACCCCAATTGTGTTTCGTCCAAAAGAAATATCTAACATAATTAAAGAAAATCTCAGCCCGAAAAAATCCCCCGGCTACGACCTTATTACCCCGGAAATGATCATCGAGCTGCCACATTCTGCAGTTCGGTACATAACGCAGCTCTTTAATGCCATCACAAAACTTGGCTACTCTCCACAACGATGGAAGAGATCGATCATCATAATGATTCCGAAGCCTGGTAAGGACCACACAGTTCCCTCATCTTACAGACCAATAAGTTTACTCGCATGTATATCGAAACTATTCGAAAAATGCCTGCTAAGCCGACTGAATCCACACCTGAGAGCCCACAATATAATCCCAGCCCATCAATTTGGCTTTCGCGAAAGCCACGGCGGAGAAATTTGAAATTTGCATTTGAAAATCGAGAATACTGTACAGCCGTATTTCTAGACGTATCCCAAGCATTCGACAGAGTCTGGCTAGACGGCCTAATGTTTAAAGTTAAAACATCTCTACCCAAAAGCACACACAAACTTCTAAAGTCATACCTATATGACAGAAAGTTTGCAGTGCGGTGCAACACTGCTACTTCCACTGACCACGAAATTAAGGCCGGAGTCCCCCAAGGCAGCGTTCTAGGGCCAACTTTATACCTCATCTATACTGCTGACATTCCTACAAATAGTCGGCTAACAGTGTCCACGTTTGCTGACGATACAGCTATCCTTAGCCTTACCTAGGAGTACACCTCGATAGAAGACTTACATGGCGCAGGCACATTGAAGCGAAAAAATTCATCTTAAGCTCAAAGCGAACAACTTACACTGGCTCATCAACGCTGGCTCTCCGCTAAGCTTGGACCACAAGGTCTTACTCTACAATGCAGTTCTGAAACCAATTTGGACCTATGGTGCACAGCTATGGGGCAACGCCAGCAACAGCAATATCGACATCATACAGAGAGCACAGACAAAGATCCTGAGAACTATCACTGGGGCACCGTGGTATGTTCGAAACGAAAACATCCATCGATATCTAAATATTCCAACAGTCACCAATGAAATCAAAGAGCTTACGAAAAAATATCATGGCAAGCTTTCCTCGCACCACAACCACCTAGCGAGAAATCGAACCCAGCTCAGCAGTCGTTCCCGTCTCCGACGAAGGGACCTACCAACCCAGCGAAGAAATCATTAGGGACGCTTAATCACGGAACAGTTGGATTAATTAAAACGACTGTTTAGGAAAAAATTGTATTAGTTAAGATTTTTAAACTTATTGTTAGCTCTTATTTAAGAGGATACAATAAATAAAAGCAGATTAAACAAGTGAGAAAAGTTATTTTCGGCTTGCCGAAGATGGTATACCCTTAAAAACGAAAAAGTTTTCCATACATTTATTATGCCTTACGGTAGGAAAATTAAAATCTTCCAAAGATACCACCTACCGTCCATAGGTGGCATGCACGATTCATAACCCTCCTAGTATAGATTATGCCTACGTACTAAAAACAAAAACCTCCGTATGCTCTTCTGTCCTTTACAAGCTCACCGGGACTGCCAGTCAAGTTATTTCGTCGGTGAGCAGGATGTGGAGCCTGGTTGTACTCCCTTCCTTGTTATATGGCCTAGAGGCGCCCGTCCTTCATCCCTGGTTTCGCTGGGTAGTTTCCCTCCTGCCTTCGTAAAGATGTACGTCGCCTGTATTAGCCTTCAGTTCTGTTGGTCATCTCGTCGGCTCGGACCCGCTTCATCATGTCCCTGATGATATTATGTCCCCGCTCCCACGAGTCGCTGTTCTCCATCATGGCCGCGATCAAGCCGCCAGGGCTGAGCGGGGCACCGATCAGCGCCCTTAGCTGCACCCTCTCATCCATGAACCTGGAGCAGTGCATGAGTACATGCTCTGCTGTTTCCTCAGCATCGGGGCAGTGGAGGCATTGAGCTGCCTCTACGTGGTGGAACCGGAGTAGGTACGCCCGAAAGCAACCATGGTCCGTGAGGAACTGGGTGAGGTGGTAGTCCAGTTTTTTGTTGCGACAGTTGGCCCACTCCGTTAAATCGGGGATGAGTTGGTAGGTCCACCTCCCCCGTTGCGATGTTATCCATCTGGTCTGCCACTCTCCCATCAGTCGCTCGTGAGCCTCCAGCTGGGTAGCTCCGTCTCGGACCTGGCAAATAGCCTTTATCTCCAGGTCGATTGGCGGCAAGCCTGCCAGTGCTAGTGCTGCGTCTCCAGATATGGTCCTGAAGCCTCTAATGAGCCTAAGGGCCATAGACCGTACCGCCGCTCGTGCTCCTTTAAAGTAAGTGCCTTTCTTGGTGGCGTTGCTCCATATTGGTGCAGCATAGAGCAGCGTTGCCTTGGCTACCGCCACCAGTAGTTTCCTTGCCGGGTAATTTGGGCCTCCTACATTGGGCATGAGCCTGGTCAGGGACGCAGTCGTTATTGCTGCTTTCCTGCTTGCGTAACTAGCATGGTCCTTAAAAGCTAGCCTGTGGTCTATCATTACTCCCAGGTATTTTAAGGAGTCTTGTGATGCCACCTGTGTCCCGTTGACCGTGATCAGCATTCTTTCTACCTTCTTCCTGCTGCTTAATAGGACAGCCTCGGTCTTGTGTGCCGCAATTGTTAGGCCGGCTTTCTCTAGCCAGTCGGTGGCCATATTAATTGTCGCGTTGCACTTATCGTCGAGGGCTGCTATCGTCTTGGCCACTGCAGTTATTGCCACATCGTCCGCAAAGCAATGTAGCTCAGCTCCTAAGGGCTTGTTGATGCCCAGGATACCATCATACATGATGTTCCACAAGATTGGTCCAAGCACAGATCCTTGTGGGACTCCTGCAGAAACACTGTAGCATCTCGGGCCGGCGTCCGTGTCGTACCAGAGGACACGATCCGTGAAGTAGTTTCCAACGACAATCCTGAGGTACTCCGGGATACCCATCCTATGCATGGCGCTGAGGATTACTGGCCATCTGGCGGTGTTGAAGGCGTTCTTCACGTCCAACGTGACGATTGCGCAGTACTCCTTCCTTCCACCCAGCCATCTATCGCCATCGAGAGCGTTCTCGGCGATGTTTCTCACCGCCATAAGTGCGTCCAGAGTGCTTCTGCCCTTCCGAAATCCGTGTTGCTGCGTGCCTAGGCCGTTGCTGCTCTCGGTGATTGCCTCTATTCGAGCATATAGGATGCGCTCGAATAGCTTGCCCACGATGTCCAGTAGGCACAGCGGGCAGTAGCTAGTTGCGGCGTGTGCTGATCCCTTGCCTTTCGGCAGCAGAACTAGTTTTTGGCTTTTCCACCTCGTCGGAAATACCCCATCCAAGAGACACTGCTGGAAGGTTTCCCTGAATATATCGGGTCTAGTTAGTCCAGGGGCGAGGAGTCGCCGATCCGGACCAAACTTTCACAAATCGTGTATAGCTATGTTACATGAATAAATGTTGAATTCGGCTGCAATAGCTTGGAAAACAAAAAAGGTTCCCATACAAAGACTTGTTTTCATATCGGTCGTTTGTATGGCAGCTATATGATATAGTGTTCCGATACAGACCAAACTTTCACAAATCCGTGTATGGCTATGTCAAATGAATAAATGTTGAATTCGGTTGCAATAGCTTGGAAAACATAAAACGTTTCCATACAAAGACTTATTTTCATATCGGTCGTTTGTATGGCAGCTATATGATATAGTGGTCCGATCCGGACCAAACTTTCACAAATGTCAAATGAATAAATGTTGAATTCGGTTGCAATAGCTTAGAAAACAAAAAAGGTTTGCATACAAAGACATGTTTTCATATCGGTTGTTTGTATGGCAGCTATATGATATAGTAATCCGATCCGAATCAAACTTTCACAAATCGTGTATGGCTATGTTAAATGAATAAATGTTGAATTCAGTTGCAATAGCTTAGAAAACAAAAAAGGTTCCCATACAAAAACTTGTTTTCATATTGGTCGTTTGTATGGCAGCTATATGATATACTGATCCGATCCGGACCAAACTTTCACAAATCGTGTACAACTATGTTACATGAATAAATGTTGAGTTCGGTTGCAATAGCTTAGAAAACAAAAAGGTTTCCATACAAAGACTTGTTTTCATATCGGTCGTTTGTATGGCAGCTATATGATATAGTGTTCCGATACAGACCAAACTTTCACAAATCGTGTATGGCTATGTCAAATGAATAAATGTTGAATTCGGTTGCAATAGCTTGGAAAACATAAAACGTTTCCATACAAAGACTTATTTTCATATCGGTCGTTTGTATGGCAGCTATATGATATAGTGGTCCGATCCGGACCAAACTTTCACAAATAGTGTATGACTATGTCAAATGATAAATTTTGAATTCGGTTGCAATACCTTGGAAAACAAAACGTTTCCAAACAAAAGAATTGTTTTCATATCGGTCGTTTGTATGGCAGCTATATGATATAGTGATCCGTTCCAGACCAAACTTTCACAAATCGTGCATGACTATGTCAAATGAATAAATTTTGAATTCGGTTGCAATAGCTTGGAAAACAAAACGTTTCCATACAAAGACTTGTTTTCATATCGGTCGTTTGTATGGCAGCTGTATGATATAGTGATCCGTTCCAGACCAAACTTTCACAAATCGTGTATGGCTATGTCAAATGAATAAATGTTGAATTCGGTTGCAATAGCTTGGAAAACAAAAAAGGTTTCCATACAAAGACTTGTTTTCATATCGGTCGTTTGTATGGCAGCTATATGATATAGTGGTCCGATCCAGACCAAACTTTCACAAATCGTGAATGGCTATGTCAGATGAATAAATGTTGAATTCGGTTGCAATAGCTTGGAAAACAAAAAAGGTTTTCATACAGCGACTTGTTTTCATATCGGTCGTTTGTATGGCAGCTATATGATATTGTGGTCCGATCCGGACCAAACTCTTACAAATCGTGTATGGCTATGGCAAATGAATAAATGTTGAATTCGGTTGCAATAGCTTAGAAAACAAAAAGGTTTCCATACAAAGACTTGTTTTCATATCGGTCGTTTGTATGGCAGCTATATGATATAGTGGTCCGATCCGACCGATTCTTAACCTTGATCTGCGTGCAGCAAAAATAATGATCTGGTAAAAATTTCAAAACGCTAGCTTTAAAACTACTGTCTATTTTTTGCATAGAAACAGACGGACAGACGGACAGACAGACGGACAGACGGACATGGCTATATCGACTCGGCTGTTGATGCTGATCAAGAATATATATATATTTTGTGGGGTCGGAGATGCTTCCTTTAATGCGTTACACATTTCTGGACAAAATTATAATACCCTTTTTCAAGGGTATAAAAAAAAAAAACTTACCGCAGTGTGCCCTCCAATCTCTATTGCGACAATGCACGCTAAGCTTTTCGCGGCTTGCGATGGCGGCAAACAGTCTCCCCGCACACATTTATCCACCAAATCCTATCACTATCTAGGAAAATACTGACGACGCCGCCTATCGATTACACCGTTCGATCCGCGACAATGCACTTTTTTTGGAATATTATGACGAAATTGTCTTTTCGATAAGTTATCCTGAGTAATTTCCTTAATTGCTTCAACATAATAAGATGTGTCAGGCTTTAAGAAAATTTTATATATATAAAATATTTTAATATGTTCATTTAACTTTTTACCTCATCGACATTTAATTTGCACACACAATTAATTGCACTACGGAATCCTTCATGAACTTGTTATCGCTTCTTACCATCTCGTAATCGTTAAGAAAGCGTATCTTCGTCTCCAATTTGGATACGCGTCTCATAAGCTCGAGGGCTTCAGGCATATTGTCTAAAATGCGTTCCAGTTCAGCTAATGCATTTACCTCAGAAGTGTCAGCCAAATCCAGGAAAATGTGCTGATGAGAATCTTTAACACAAAAAATATAAGAGAATTTAGTTTCTGGCATCCTGCTGTTTTTCCTTTTATCTTTTGTGGGAGTAAAGCAATACAGCTAAGCTTATTCGGATGAAATCTATTCAATTAGTCTGATTTATACGTATACTATAAATGAAACCTTTTATTCATTATTTTACAACAGTAATAAAATTACGATATAAAATATGGAGATCTGGATAATTAGTTTAATGACATTAAATAACAGCATTTACAAGGTATCAAAAATATGCTAATCAAAAATATATATTTATAACTCTTTTTTTTTTGGTTCAATATAGCTTTGCTGTATTTATTGGATATTTTCAGAAATTAACAATAAACAAATCTTAATTATATAAGATTAGGGTTTGAAGTTAATTTGCTCATGTACTTCTGTTTCTTTAAGGTGTCTTTGGATATTTTCGTTTGGAACATACCAGGATGCTCCAGTCATACTTCTCAGTATCTTTGATTGAGCCCTTTGCATGATACCAATGTTACTACTGCTGGAACTTCCCAATAGTTGCAAGCCCTACATCTAAGTAGGTTTTAGTACGGAATTGTATAGTAGGAACCTGTAGTCCAGACGGAGGGATGATCGAGAGTTTATAAGTCACTGGATTCTACTAGCCTTATGCTCAAGATGTGTTCTTTTGGCTTCGATGGCCTGGCGCAGGCTGGGGAGCCTTCGGTCAAAGAGCACTCCAAGATACGTCACTTCATTTGCTTTCGGGAGTATGGGGTTGTTAAAGGCAATCGAAGGGCAGTCTTGCCGATTGACTGTAATTGTTACATGCTTTTATTTTTGTTCGTTTATTTTGAGTCGCCAGTCAGATATCCACTTTTCAACGGCCACTAAGTGAGAAGAGATTTGAGTTTTTGCTAGTACATGGCATTTGGATCGACTTAAAATCGGTGGGTTATCGGGAAACGTAGAAGTCGTTAGTAGTCTGCTTGTCGGTAAGTCTGCTTTATAAAGGACAGCGTTGGTCCAAGTACCTTGCCCTTGGGAGCTTCAGCGTTTAAAGCATGGACATATTAGAGTTTAGAGAAACGACTTCAGTAGTTTACATTGTTTTAATTTTTGAATATTTATCTATCTAGACATCCAAAAATATTGCTATGCAATAATCCCGTTTTTCGAAAACAGTTTGTGTTTCTGTGAACTTGTGTTACAAATGAACTTGTAGCAGGGATCGGGTGAAGCACACGTACATGAAGGCGTTATACAGCTGCTTTTCTTTAGGGGTGACGAGGCTTGATCCCCAATGGGTGTGTTTGACGTTGTAGTCACCTGAAGCAATAAAGTGTTCCGCTAGGGTGTTGAAGAAGTCCAGAAAATGTTGTTCGGAAACATTGAAACGAGGGAGACAATATATCGCTGCAATGATAAAGGACAGCGTTGGTCCAAGTACCCTGCCCTTGGGAGCTCCAGCGTTTAAAGCATGGACATGTAAGAGTTTAGAGAAACGACTTCAGTAATTTACATTGTAAAGAGGGGGACAATATATCGCTGCGATGATAAGATTGCCTCTTTCTAGTTGTACATTTTTACATGTGAGTAATTGTTTGTAAACTCGCTTTGGTAGTGGTGTTTGATGCGATTTCTAATCAGAATACTGATTGCGCCATGTTCTTTTCCACCTGGATGATTTGTTCAGTGGATGCGTAAGATGTATTTCCGAGAGTAGCAGGACGTCAATATGATTGTCATGAAGGAATTTAGTTAGTTCGAGTTTATGCCGTGAAACGCCATTGGCCTTCCACAATGATATTCGTTGGCATTGATTATTTGGAATGTTGATATATTAGCATCTCCATGAGGCGATATTGGTTCTGCATAAGGTCTTGCATGGTACTCCGCATGAAAGACATGAATTCAATCATATGCTGCTGCAGAGCATGCATCATGGTTTCAATGCCGCTTTGTTGTTGCGTCAATTATGGGGGATTCGGTGTTGTAGGGAGACTCGGTGTATTAGAGCTTGGTTCTGTAAGTCCCGCTTTTAGGACGTTTGAGAATGTCACATTATGGAAAGTGGTCGCAGAAACAAATGAGGACTTCTTTGTCGTTGCGAAAAAGACTCCTGGGGTTATTTTTGATGGTATAGGTGTATACTGTGCATATGGAGGCGTGGAGACGTTACTCGGTAATGAATCCGGCTTTCGAGGCCTTTGAATATTGGACAGCCTCTATAGTTTGCTGTGTGGTTACTCCCAGAATTTCCGCCCTTTTTGGAGCTGGGATCACTTTTGTTTGTCGTGCAATGAGCAGAATCATTAAGCGCTCCACGGACGACACAAACTGAGCACAATGTGCAGTGTGGTCTTGTATGGCCATATTCTTGGCCATTACTGCATTAATTCACATTCAATAGTCGAAAAGTGCGGACGTGTTTATTTTCTGTGCTCCGAAAATATACAAATTGAGCCCACAAAAAATTCTACGGCAGGAAATAAAATAAAATAAACTGTCTTTAGCATCCTGGCCAAACCTGGCACTGGAACCTGGAACTTGACACTAAAGCTATTAGCAAAAATTAAGTGCATCCTATTTACAAGCTACAGAAAACCGGATTAATCACCGAGTAACCTATACACAATATCACAATATAACCTATACCATCAAAAATAACCCCAGAAGTCTTTTTCGCAAAAACAAAGAGGTGACAAATGTGACCTTCTCAAATGTCCTGAAATCGAAACTAACATAATCAAGCTCTGCGACAATAACTCTGCATGATGCCCAAACTGATCCGACACCGAGTCCCCCATCATCGACGCAACAACAAAGTAGCTTTGAAACTTTGATGTGTACTCTGCAGCAGCAGACAATCGAAATCATGTTCTTCATAAGGACTACCATGCAAGACCTTATGCGGAACCAAAATATCCTCATGGAGTGCTTGTATCCCAAAACTCCAAATAATCAATGGCTGCTCTATGAATATCATTGTGGAACGCCAACGGCGTCTCACGGCATAAACTTGATATAACTCTATTCCTGCATCACCATCATATTGATATCCTGCTACTATCAGAAACAAATTTCACTTCTAAGTACAACTTTCAAATAAGTGGCTTTAACACACCCACTGCGGATCATGCTTCGTCACCCCAAAAGTGAAACAGTTGTATAACGCCATCATAAGGGCAAACAGAAATCTTGATTACGTTTCTTCAGGCAGACCATCATACTGGGCTACCGACCCGAACAAAATTCCTAACTTGATCGACTTCGCAATAACTAAAAACATCCCTCGAAACCTCATCAGTGCCGAATCTCTACCGGATCTATCATCTGACCACTCGTCAGTCCTCTTAAATCTCAACCTCCTCTAACGCCCTGAGACTACAATGCAGGCAATGCAGATTAATATCAAAGAGAACAAACTGGGTTAAATACAGCAAATACATAAGTTCACATATTGATCTGAACCCAAGGCTAAACTTTGATGCCTACATAGATTTAGCAGAAAATATCCTGGAGAGTGTCTTAGTTACACCTCAAATAGAGAGCGCACCTAGCAGACCAAGGATGACAAACGCATATATCGCGCAGCTCGTTCTTGAAAAACGACGTATGTGACGGGAGTGGCAAATCTCTCCAATGCGATGAACGAAGAAGCTAAAAACGCCCAATCGCCATATAGAGCAACTTTCAATTTCAGGCATTAAAAACTCAATATGGAAAGCTTATCCCAGCTTAACCACACCGGCGGAAACTATATCACCATTAAGGAATATCACTGGTGGATGGGCCCGCAGCGATAAAGATAGAGCTACCACATTTGCAATGCATCT
Organism: Drosophila merina; assembly: GCA_035047645.1. Classification (NCBI taxonomy): domain Eukaryota; kingdom Metazoa; phylum Arthropoda; class Insecta; order Diptera; family Drosophilidae; genus Drosophila; species Drosophila merina. The sequence goes on along the minus strand of JAWNPH010000020.1, from coordinate 802,394 downwards.
TCAATGTGCATTACCCACGGTAACAGGCGACGACCAAGCACCACATGAGCCAATCGAGTTTCAAGCGAATAAAATATCTAAAATCATCAAGAATAAACTAAATCCAACAAAGTCCCCAGGATGTGACCTAATAACTCTAAATATGATTATCGAGCTTCCATACTGTATGCATTATTTCCTTGCTTTTTAACGTTATCACAAAACTAGGGTACTATCCAGAGAGATGGAAAAAATCGGTAATGGTAATGATACCAAAGGCAGACAAGGACCACTCAGTTTCCTCATCGTATAGGCCTATAAGACTATTGTCATGTCCCTCAAAACCATATAAAAAATGTCCGATGACCCGAATAACCCCCTACCTAAATACACGCAATCATATTTCAGCTCATCGGTTTGGTTTTCGAGAGAAACATGGAACCATTGAACAAGTCAATCGAATATCATCATAAATTTGATCTCCTTTCGAAAAACGGGAATATTGTACTACAATATTTGTGGATATGTCTCAGGCTTTTGAAAAGGTGTGGGTAGATGGGAATATTGCTTAAAACAATGCTTCCTCAAAACACCCATAAACTCCTGAAGTCGTATCTTTACAACAGAACCATTGCTGTGAGATGCAACTGTGACATATCCGACGACCACGCTATAAACTCTGGAGTTCTCCAAGGTACCCGAAACACCCAGAAACTCCTGAAGTCCTATCTGTACAACAGAACTTTTGCTGTGAGATGCAACTTTGACATGTCCGACGCTGCAGTTCCCTAAGGTAGCGTACTTGAACCAATGCTGTCCTTTATAAAGCAGACATACCGACAAGCAAACTACTAATTACTTCTACGTTTGCCGATGATACAGCCATTTTAAGTCGATCCAAATGCCCGGTACAAGCAACAAATCAACTCTTCTCACCTAGTGGCCGTGGAGAAGTGGCTTTCTGAGTGGCGAATCAAAATAAACGAACAAAAATGTAAGCATGTAACATTTACAATCAATCGGCAAGACTGTCCTTCAATCACTTTAAACAACACCGTAATACCGAAAGCAAATGAAGTGACGTATCTCATCGAAGCCAAAATAACACACTTAAGCTTAAGGTCTTTACACTCACTTTCGGTCACCTCTCTGTCTGGACTACAGGGTCCTATTCCACAACTTCGTACTTAAATCAATTTGGATGTACGGCTCCCAACTTTGGCGAAGTGCCAGCAGTAGTAACATTGAGATCATGCAAAAGGGGCCAATCAAAGTTATTGAGAACAATCACTGCAGCACCCTGGTATATCCGAAAATATACAAAGAGATCTTAATATCAGATCCGTCAAAAATGAAATAACCCATCAAAAACAAAACTACATGAGCAAATTAACGTCACACCCTAACCACATTGCGAGAAGTTTTAAACGGATTTGTGACCGATCCCGACTTCGCCGCAACGACCTTCCGACCCAGCGCGGATCATTAGGTCCTTTCTTCCAGACCACAGTTAAAAAACTGTTGAATATATATTAAAATTAAGATTTGGAAACTTATTGTATCCAATAAATACAGAAAAAGTTACAATTAATACAAAAGTTTTTGCCTTGAAACCTTTATCGTTCAATGCCTATGTGATCTCTGAGGGTGTTACATCATGATATATATACCATTGAGAACGACTTGGAGGCCCTTAATACTTTTCACTTGGTACGTGTAGTAGTTTTTGGTATTTTTGTTTAAGTAATGTGTAAAGGTCCTAAAGACCTCTTCGGTTTCTACTTCGACCTTAGCTTCGTAGATTATGCCCTTTTTTTTGGGATATTATGAAAAGTTCAGTTATTTTGTTTACCAGACTATTCGAGCTTTTGTCTCGAATGTACGAGCGCCGCCCACTATTAATTCGCACGGCCAATTTTTTCACGCATATGCAATGTTTAGCACACAATATATGTGAAGATAATGCAGATAACACATACAATTTTTACATACATTTTTATACCCTTGAAAAAGGGTATTATAATTTTGTCCAGAAATGTGTAACGCATTAAAGGAAGCATCTCCGACCCCACAAAGTATATATATTCTTGATCAGCATCAACAGCCGAGTCGATATAGCCATATCCGTCTGTCCGTCTGTCCGTCTGTTTCTATGCAAAAAATAGACAGTAGTTTTAAAGCTAGCGTTTTGAAATTTTTCTAGATCATTATTTTTGTTGCACGCAGATCAAGTTTAAGAATCGGTCGGATCGGACCACTATATCATATAGCTGCCATACAAACAACCGATATGAAAACAAGTCTTTGTATGGAAAACTTTTTGTTTTCCAACCTATTGCAACCGAATTCAACATTTATTTATTTGACATAGCTATACACGATTTGTAAAAGTTTGGTCCGGAACGGATCACTATACCATATAGCTGATATACAAACGACCGATATGAAAACAAGTCGTTGTATGGAAACGTTTTATGTTTTCCAAGCTATTGCAACCGAATTCAACATTTATTCATTTGACATAGCCGTACACGATTTGTGAAAGTTTGTTGTTGATCGGACCACTATATCATATAGCTGCCATACAAACGACCGATATGAAAACAAGTCTTTGTATGGAAACGTTTTATGTTTTCCAAGCTATTGCAACCGAATTCAACATTTATTTATTTTACATAGCCATACACGATTTGTGAAAGTTTGGTTTGGATCGGATTACTATATCATATAGCTGCCATACAAACGACCGATATGAAAACAAGTCTTTGTATGGAAACCTTTTTTGTTTTCTAAGCTATTGCAACTGAATTCAACATTTATTCATTTAACATAGCAATACACGATTTGTGAAAGTTTGGTCTGGAACGGATCACTATATCATATAGCTGATATACAAACGACCAATATGAAAACAATTCTTTGTATGGAAACGTTTTGTTTTCCAATCTATTGCAACCGAATTCAACATTTATTCATTTGACATAGCCATACACGATTTGTGAAAGGTTGGTCCGGATCGGATCACTATCTGATATAGCTGCCATACAAATGACCGATATGAAAACAAGTCTTTGTATGGAAACGTTTTATGTTTTCCAAGCTGTTCCAACCGAATTCCACAATTATTCATGTAACATAGCTTTACACGATTTGTGAAGGTTTGGTGTGGATCGGACCACTATATCATATAGCTGCCATACAAACGACCGATATGAAAACAAGTCTTTGTATGGAAACCTTTTTTGTTTTCTAAGCTTTTGCAACCGAATTCAACATTTATTCATTTGACATAGCCGTACACGATTTGTGAAAGTTTGGTGTTGATCGGACCCCTATATCATATAGCTGCCATACAAACGACCGATATGAAAACAAGTCTTTGTATGGAAACGTTTTATGTTTTCCAAGCTATTGCAACCGAATTCAACATTTATTTATTTTACATAGCCATAGACGATTTGTGAAAGTTTGGTTTGGATCGGATTACTATATCATATAGCTGCCATACAAACGACCGATATGAAAACAAGTCTTTGTATGGAAACCTTTTTTGTTTTCTAAGCTATTGCAACTGAATTCAACATTTATTCATTTGACATAGCAATACAGGATTTGTGAAAGTTTGGTCTGGAACGGATCACTAAATCATATAGCTGATATACAAACGACCAATATGAAAACAAGTCTTTGTATGGAAACGTTTTGTTTTCCAATCTATTGCAACCGAATTCAACATTTATTCATTTGACATAGCCATACACGATTTGTGAAAGGTTGGTCCGGATCGGATCACTATCTGATATAGCTGCCATACAAATGACCAATATGAAAACAAGTCTTTGTATGGAAACGTTTTATGTTTTCCAAGCTGTTCCAACCGAATTCCACAATTATTCATGTAACATAGTTTTACACGATTTGTGAAAGTTTGGTGTGGATCGGACCACTATATCATATAGCTGCCATACAAACGACCGATATAAAAACAAGTCTTTGTATGGAAACCTTTTTTGTTTTCTAAGCTTTTGCAACCGAATTCAACATTTGTTCATTTGACATAGCCGTACACGATTTGTGAAAGTTTGGTGCGGATCGGATAACTATATCATATAGCTGCCATACAAATGACCGATATGAAAACAAGTCTTTGTATGGAAACCTTTTTTGTTTTCTAGGGTATTGCAACCGAATTCAACATTTATTTATTTGACATAGCCATACACGATTTGTAAAAGTTTGGTCCGGAACGGATCACTATACCATATAGCTGCCATACATACGACCGACTTGAAAACAAGTCTTTGTATGGAAACCTTTTATGTTTTCCAAGCTATTGCAACCGAATTCAACATTTATTCATCTGACATAGCCATACACGATTTGTGAAAGTTTGGTCTGGATCGGACCACTATATCATATAGCTGCCATACAAACGACCGATATGAAAACAAGTCTTTGTAAGGAAACCTTTTTTGTTTTCTAAGCGTTTGCAACCGAATTCAACATTTGTTCATTTGACATAGCCGTACACGATTTGTAAAAGTTTGGTCCGGATCGGACCACTATATCATATAGCTGATATACAAACGAACAATATGAAAACAAGTCTTTGTATGGAAAACTTTTTTGTTTTCCAACCTATTGCAACCGAATTCTACATTTTTTTAACGACATAGTCATACATTATTTTTAAAAGTTTAATCCGGATTGGATCACTATATCATATAGCTGCCATACAAACGACCGATATGAAAACAAGTCTTTGTATGGGAACCTTTTTTGTTTTCTAAGCTATTGTAACCGAATTCCACACTTATTCATGTAACATAGCTTTACACGATTTGTAAAAGTTTGGTGCGGATCGGTTAACTATATCATATAGCTGCCATACAAATGACCGATATGAAAACAAGTCTTTGTATGGAAACCTTTTTTGTTTTCTAGGGTATTGCAACCGAATTCAACATTTATTTATTTGGCATAGCCATACACGATTTGTGAAAGTTTGGTCCGGAACGGATCACTATACCATATAGCTGCCATACATACGACCGACTTGAAAACAAGTCTTTGTATGGAAACCTTTTATGTTTTCCAAGCTATTGCAACCGAATTCAACATTTATTCATTTGATATAGCCATACACGATTTGTGAAAGTTTGTTCTGGATCGGACCACTATATCATATAGCTGCCATACAAACGACCGATATGAAAACAAGTCTTTGTATGGAAACCTTTTATGTTTTCCAAGCTATTGCAACCGAATTCAACATTTATTCATTTGACATAGCTATACACGATTTGTGAAAGTTTGTTCTGGATCGGACCACTATATCATATAACTACCATACAAACGACCGATATGAAAACAAGTCTTTGTATGGAAACCTTTTTTGTTTTCCAAGCTATTGCAACCGAATTCAACATTTATTCATTTGACATAGCTATACACGATTTGTGAAAGTTTGTTCGGGATCGGACCACTATATCATATAGCTGCCATACAAACGACCGATATGAAAACAAGTCTTTGTATGGAAACCTTTTTTGTTTTCCAAGCTATTGCAACTGAATTCAACATTTATTTATTTGACATAGCGATACACGATTTGTGAAAGTTTGGTCCGGATCGGATCACTATTTCATATAGCTGCCATACAAACGACCGACTTGAAAACAAGTCTTTGTATGGAAACCTTTTATGTTTTCCAAGCTATTCCAACCGAATTCCACATTTATTCATTTGACATAGCCATACACGATTTGTGAAAGTTTGGTTTGGATCGGATTACTATATCATATAGCTGCCATACAAACGACCGATATGAAAACAAGTCTTTGTATTTTTTTTTTTTTCTAAGCTATTGCAACCGAATTCAACATTTATTTATCTGATATAGCCATACACGATTTGTGAAAATTTGGTCCGGATCGGACCACTATATCATATAGCTGATATACAAACGACCGATATGAAAACAAATGGGAACCTTTTTTGTTTTGTAAGCTATTGCAACCGAATTCAACATTTATTCATTTGACATAGCCATACACGATTTGTGAAAGTTTGGTCCGGAACGGATCACTATACCATATAGCTGCCATACCTACGACCGACTTGAAAGCAAGTCTTTGTATGGAAACGTTTTATGTTTTCCAAGCTATTGCAACCGAATTCAACATTTATTCATTTGACATAGTCATACACGATTTGTGAAAGTTTACACGGATCGGACCGCTATATCATATAGCTGATATACAAACGACCGATATGAAAACAAGTCTTTGTATGGAAACGTTTTATGTTTTCCAAGCTATTGCAACCGAATTCAACATTTATTCATTTGACATAGCCATACACGATTTGTGAAAGTTTGGTTTGGATCGGATTACTATATCATATAGCTGCCATACAAACGACCGATATGAAAACAAGTCTTTGTATTTTTTTTTTGTTTTCTAAGCTATTGCAACCGAATTCAACATTTATTTATCTGATATAGCCATACACGATTTGTGAAAATTTGGTCCGGATCGGACCACTATATCATATAGCTGATATACAAACGACCGTTATAAAAACAAGTCCTTGTATGGAAACCTTTTTTTTTTTCGAGCTATTCCAACCGAATTCAACATTTATTCATCTGACATAGCCATACACGATTTGTGAAAGTTTGGTCTGGATCGGATCACTATCTCAAATAGCTGCCATAAAAACGCCCGATATGAAAACAAGTCTTTGTATGGAAACCTTTTATGTTTTCTAAGCTATTGCAACTGAATTCAACATTTATTTATTTGACATAGCCATACACGATTTGTGAAAGATTGGTCCGGAACGGATCACTATACCATATAGCTGCCATACATACGACCGACTTGAAAACAAGTCTTTGTATGGAAACGTTTTATGTTTTCCAAGCTATTGCAACCGAATTCAACATTTATTCATTTGACGTAGTCATACACGATTTGTGAAAGTTTGGTCCGGATCGGACCACTATATCATATTTCTGATATACAAACGACCGATATGAAAACAAGTCTTTTGTATGGGAACCTTTTTTGTTTTCTAAGCTATTGCAACCGAATTCAACATTTATTTATTTGACATAGCCATACACGATTTGTGAAAGTTTGGTCCGGAACGGATCACTATACCATATAGCTGCCATACATACGACCGACTTGAAAGCAAGTCTTTTGTATGGAAACGGTTTATGTTTTCCGAGCTATTGCAACCGAATTCAACATTTATTCATTTGACATAGTCATACACGATTTGTGAAAGTTTGCACGGATCGGACCGCTATATCATATAGCTGATATACAAACGACCGATATGAAAACAAGTCTTTGTATGGAAACGTTTTATGTTTTTCCAAGCTATTGCAACCGAATTCAACATTTATTCATTTGACATAGCCGTACACGATTTGTGAAAGTTTGGTTTGGATCGGACCACTTTATCATATAGCTGCCATACAAACGACCGATATGAAAAAAGTCTTTGTATGGAAACCTTTTTTGTTTTCTAAGGTATTGCAACCGAATTCAACATTTATTTATTTGACATAGCCATACACGACTTGTGAAAGTTTGGTCCGGAACGGATCACTATACCATATAGCTGCCATACAAACGACCGATATGATAACAAGTCTTTTTGTATGGGAACCTTTTTTGTTTTCCAAGCAGATTGCAACCGAATTCAACATTTATTTATTTGACATAGCCATACACGATTGGTGAAAGTTTGGTCCGGAACGGATCACTATACCATATAGCTGCCATACATACGACCGACTTCAAAACAAGTCGTTGTATGGAAACGTTTTATGTTTTCCCAAGCTATTGCAACCGAATTCAACATTTATTCATTTGACGTAGTCATACACGATTTATGAAAGTTTGGTCCGGATCGGACCACTATATCATATAGCTGATATACAAACGACCGATATGAAAACAAATGGGAACCTTTTTGTTTTGTAAGCTATTGCAACCGAATTCAACATTTATTCATTTGACATAGCCATACACGATTTGTGAAAGTTTGGTCCGGAACGGATCACTATACCATATAGCTGCCATACATACGACCGACTTGAAAGCAAGTCTTTGTATGGAAACGTTTTATGTTTTCCAAGCTATTGCAACCGAATTCAACATTTATTCATTTGACATAGTCATACACGATTTGTGAAAGTTTACACGGATCGGACCGCTATATCATATAGCTGATATACAAACGACCGATATGAAAACAAGTCTTTGTATGGAAACGTTTTATGTTTTCCAAGCTATTGCAACCGAATTCAACATTTATTCATTTGACATAGCCATACACGATTTGTGAAAGTTTGGTTTGGATCGGACCACTTTATCATATAGCTGCCATACAAACGACCGATATGAAAAAAAGTCTTTGTATGGAAACCTTTTTTGTTCTCTAAGGTATTGCAACCGAATTCAACATTTATTTATTTGACATAGCCATACACGATTTGTGAAAGTTTGGTCCGGAACGGATCACTATACCATATAGCTGCCATACATACGACCGACTTGAAAACAAGTCTTTGTATGGAAACGTTTTATGTTTTCCAAGCTATTGCAACCGAATTCAACATTTATTTATTTGACATAGCTATACACGATTTGTGAAAGTTTGGTCCGGATCGGACCAATATATCATATAGCTTATATACAAACGACCAATATGAAAACAAGTCTTTGTATGGAAACCTTTTATGTTTTCTAAGCTATTGCAACCGAATTCAACATTTATTCATTTGACATAGCCATACACGATTTGTGAAAGTTTGGTCCGGATCGGATCACTATCTCATATAGCTGCCATACAAACGACCAACATGAAAACAAGTCTTTGTATGGAAACCTTTTGTTTTCTAAGCTATTGCAACCGAATTCAACATTTATTCATTTGACATAGCCATACACGATTTGTGAAAGTTTGGTTTGGATCGGACCACTTTATCATATAGCTGCCATACAAACGACCGATATGAAAAAAGTCTTTGTATGGAAACCTTTTTGTTCTCTAAGGTATTGCAACCGAATTCAACATTTATTTATTTGACATAGCCATACACGATTTGTGAAAGTTTGGTCCGAAACGGATCACTATACCATATAGCTGCCATACATACGACCGACTTGAAAACAAGTCTTTGTATGGAAACGTTTTATGTTTTCCAAGCTATTGCAACCGAATTCAACATTTATTCATTTGACATAGCCATACACGATTTGTGAAAGTTTGGTCCGGATCGGATCACTATCTCATATAGCTGCCATACAAACGACCAACATGAAAACAAGTCTTTGTATGGAAACCTTTTGTTTTCTAAGCTATTGCAACCGAATTCAACATTTATTCATTTGACATAGCCATACACGATTTGTGAAAGTTTGGTTTCGATCGGATTACTATATCATATAGCTGCCATACAAACGTCCGATATGAAAACAAGTCTTTGTATTTTTTTTTGTTTTCTAAGCTATTGCAACCGAATTCAACATTTATTCATTTGACATAGTCATACACGATTTGTGAAAATTTGGTCCGGATCGGACCACTATATCATATAGCTGATATACAAACGACCAATATGAAAACAAGTCTTTGTATGGAAACGTTTTATGTTTTCCAAGCTATTCCAACCGAATTCCACATTTATTCATGTAACATAGCTTTACACGATTTGTGAAAGTTTGGTGTGGATCGGACCACTATATCATATAGCTGCCATACAAACGACCGATATGAAAACAAGTCTTTGTATGTAAACCTTTTTTGTTTTCTAAGCTTTTGCAACCGAATTCAACGTTTGTTCATTTGACATAGCCGTACACGATTTGTAAAAGTTTGGTCCGGATCGGATCACTATATCATATAGCTGATATACAAACGAACAATATGAAAACAAGTCTTTGTATGGAAAACTTTTTTGTTTTCCAACCTATTGCAACCGAATTCTACATTTATTTTATCGAAATAGTCATACATAATTTTTGAAAGTTTAATCCGGATTGGATCACTATATCATATAGCTGCCATACAAACGACCGATATGAAAACAAGTTTTTGTATGGGAACCTTTTTTGTTTTCCAAGCTATTGCAACCGAATTCCACATTTATTCATGTAACATAGCTTTACACGATTTGTAAAAGTTTGGTGCGGATCGGATAACTATATCATATAGCTGCCATACAAATGACCGATATGAAAACAAGTCTTTGTATGGAAACCTTTTTTGTTTTCTAGGGTATTGCAACCGAATTCAACATTTATTTATTTGACATAGCCATACACGATTTGTAAAAGTTTGGTCCGGAACGGATCACTATACCATATAGCTGCCATACATACGACCGACTTGAAAACAAGTCTTTGTATGGAAACCTTTTATGTTTTCCAAGCTTTTGCACCCGAATTCAACGTTTGTTCATTTGACATAGCCGTACACGATTTGTAAAAGTTTGGTCCGGATCGGACCACTATATCATATAGCTGATATACAAACGAACAATATGAAAACAAGTCTTTGTATGGAAAACTTTTTGTTTTCCAACCTATTGCAACCAAATTCTACATTCATATTATCGACACAGTGAAACATAATTTTTGAAAGTTTAATCCGGAATGGATCACTATATCATATAGCTGCCATACAAACGACCGATATGAAAACAAGTCTTTGTATGGGAACCTTTTTTGTTTTCCAAGCTATTGCAACCGAATTCCACATTTATTCATGTAACATAGCTTTACACGATTTGTAAAAGTTTGGTGCGGATCGGATAACTATATCATATAGCTGCCATACAAATGACCGATATGAAAACAAGTCTTTGTATGGAAACCTTTTTTGTTTTCTAGGGTATTGCAACCGAATTCAACATTTATTTATTTGACATAGTCATACACGATTTGTAAAAGTTTGGTCCGGAACGGATCACTATACCATATAGCTGCCATACATACGACCGACTTGAAAACAAGTCTTTGTATGGAAACCTTTTATGTTTTCCAAGCTTTTGCACCCGAATTCAACGTTTGTTCATTTGACATAGCCGTACACGATTTGTAAAAGTTTGGTCCGGATCGGACCACTATATCATATAGCTGATATACAAACGAACAATATGAAAACAAGTCTTTGTATGGAAAACTTTTTGTTTTCCAACCTATTGCAACCAAATTCTACATTCATTTTATCGACACAGTCAAACATAATTTTTGAAAGTTTAATCCGGATTGGATCACTATATCATATAGCTGCCATACAAACGACCGATATGAAAACAAGTCTTTGTATGGGAACCTTTTTGTTTTCCAAGCTATTACAACCGAATTCCACATTTATTCATGTAACATAGCTTTACACGATTTGTGAAAGTTTGGTGCGGATCGGATAACTATATCATATAGGTGCCATACAAATGACCGATATGAAAACAAGTCTTTGTATGGAAACCTTTTTTGTTTTCCAAGCTATTACAACCGAATTCAACATTTATTTATTTGACATAGCCATACACGATTTGTAAAAGTTTGGTCCGGAACGGATCACTATACCATATAGCTGCCATACATACGACCGACTTGAAAACAAGTCTTTGTATGGAAACCTTTTATGTTTTCTAAGCTATTGCAACCGAATTCAACGTTTATTCATTTGACATAGCCATACACGATTTGTGAAAGTTTGGTCCGGATCGGATCACTATCTCATATAGCTGCCATACAAACGACCAACATGAAAACAAGTCTTTGTATGGAAACCTTTTGTTTTCTAAGCTATTGCAACCGAATTCCACATTTATTCATGTAACATAGCTTTACACGATTTGTGAAAGTTTGGTGTGGATCGGATAACTATATCATATAGCTGCCATACAAATGACCGATATGAAAACAAGTCTTTGTATGGAAACCTTTTTTGTTTTCTAGGGTATTGCAACCGAATTCAACATTTATTTATTTGACATAGCCATACACGATTTGTAAAAGTTTGGTCCGGAACGGATCACTATACCATATATTCATGTAACATAGCTTTACACGATTTGTGAAAGTTTGGTGTGGATCGGACCACTATATCATATAGCTGCCATACAAACGACCGATATGAAAACAAGTCTTTGTATGGAAACCTTTTTTGTTTTCTAAGCTTTTGCAACCGAATTCAATGTTTGTTCATTTGACATAGCCGTACACGATTTGTAAAAGTTTGGTCCGGATCGGACCACTATATCATATAGCTGATATACAAACGAACAATATGAAAACAAGTCTTTGTATGGAAAACTTTTTTGTTTTCCAACCTATTGCAACCAAATTCTACATTCATTTTATCGACATAGTCATACATAATTTTTGAAAGTTTAAACTGGATTGGATCACTATATCATATAGCTGCCATACAAACGACCGATATGAAAACAAGTCTTTGTATGGGAACCTTTTTTGTTTTCCAAGGTATTGCAACCGAATTCCACATTTATTCATGTAACATAGCTTTACACGATTTGTGAAAGTTTGGTGCGGATCGGATAACTACATCATATAGCTGCCATACATACGACCGACTTGAAAACAAGTCTTTGTATGGAAACGTTTTATGTTTTCCAAGCTATTGCAACCAAATTCAACATTTATTCATTTGACATAGCCACACATGATTTGTGAAAGTTTGGTCCGGATCGGACCAATATATCATATAGCTTATATACAAACGACCAATATGAAAACAAGTCTTTGTATGGAAACCTTTTATGTTTTCTAAGCTATTGCAACCGAATTCAACGTTTATTCATTTGACATAGCCATACACGATTTGTGAAAGTTTGGTCCGGATCGGATCACTATCTCATATAGCTGCCATACAAACGACCAACATGAAAACAAGTCTTTGTATGGAAACCTTTTTTGTTTTCTAGGGTATTGCAACCGAATTCAACATTTATTTATTTGACATAGCCATACACGATTTGTAAAAGTTTGGTCCGGAACGGATCACTATACCATATAGCTGCCATACATACGACCGACTTGAAAACAAGTCTTTGTATGGAAACCTTTTATGTTTTCCAAGCTTTTTGCACCCGAATACAACGTTTGTTCATTTGACATAGCCGTACACGATTTGTAAAAGTTTGGTCCGGATCGGACCACTATATCATATAGCTGATATACAAACGAACAATATGAAAACAAGTCTTTGTATGGAAAACTTTTTTGTTTTCCAACCTATTGCAACCAAATTCTACATTCATTTTACCGACATAGTCATACATAATTTTTGAAAGTTTAAACTGGATTGGATCACTATATCATATAGCTGCCATACAAACGACCGATATGAAAACAAGTCTTTGTATGGAAACCTTTTTTGTTTTCTAAGCTTTTGCAACCGAATTCAACGTTTGTTCATTTGACATAGCCGTACACGATTTGTAAAAGTTTGGTCCGGATCGGACCACTATATCATATAGCTGATATACAAACGAACAATATGAAAACAAGTCTTTGTATGGAAAACTTTTTTGTTTTCCAACCTATTGCAACCAAATTCTACATTCATTTTATCGACATAGTCATACATAATTTTTGAAAGTTTAAACTGGATTGGATCACTATATCATATAGCTGCCATACAAACGACCGATATGAAAACAAGTCTTTGTATGGGAACCTTTTTTGTTTTCCAAGCTATTGCAACCGAATTCCACATTTATTCATGTAACATAGCTTTACACGATTTGTGAATGTTTGGTGCGGATCGGATAACTACATCATATAGCTGCCATACAAATGACCGATATGAAAACAAGTCTTTGTATGGAAACCTTTTTTGTTTTCTAGGGTATTGCAACCGAATTCAACAATTATTTATCTGACATAGCCATACACGATTTGTGAAAGTTTGGTCCGGAACGGATCACTATACCATATAGCTGCCATACATACGACCGACTTGTTAACAAGTCTTAGTATGGAAACCTTTTTGTTTTCCAAGCTATTGCAACCGAATTCAACATTTATTCATTTGACATTGCCATACACGATTTGTGAAAGTTTGGTCCGGATCGAACCACTATATCATATAGCTGATATACAAACGACCAATATGAAAACAAGTGTTTGTATGGGAACCTTTTTTGTTTTCCAAGCTATTGCAACCGAATTCAACATTTATTCATCTGATAAAGCCGTACACGATTTGTGAAAGTTTGGTGTGGATCGGACCACTATATCATATAGCTGCCATACAAACGACCGACTTGAAAACAAGTCTTTGTAGGGAAACCTTTTATGTTTTCTAAGCTATTGCAACCGAATTCAACATTTGTTCATTTGACATAGCCATACACGATTTGTAAAAGTTTGGTCCGGATCGGACCACTATATCATATAGCTGATATACAAACGAACAATATGAAAACAAGTCTTTGTATGGAAAACTTTTTTGTTTTCCAACCTATTGCAACCGAATTCTACATTCATTTTATCGACATAGTCATACATAATTTTTAAAAGTTTAAACTGGATTGGATCACTATATCATATAGCTGCCATACAAACGACCGATATGAAAACAAGTCTTTGTATGGGAACCTTTTTTGTTTTCCAAGCTATTGCAACCGAATTCCACATTTATTCATGTAACATAGCTTTACACGATTTGTGAAAGTTTGGTGCGGATCGGATAACTACATCATATAGCTGCCATACATACGACCGACTTGAAAACAAGTCTTTGTATGGAAACGTTTTATGTTTTCCAAGCTATTGCAACCAAATTCAACATTTATTCATTTGACATAGCCACACATGATTTAGTGAAAGTTTGGTCCGGATCGGACCAATATATCATATAGCTTATATACAAACGACCAATATGAAAACAAGTCTTTGTATGGAAACCTTTTATGTTTTCTAAGCTATTGCAACCGAATTCAACGTTTATTCATTTGACATAGCCATACACGATTTGTGAAAGTTTGGTCCGGATCGGATCACTATCTCATATAGCTGCCATACAAACGACCAACATGAAAACAAGTCTTTGTATGGAAACCTTTTGTTTTCTAAGCTATTGCAACCGAATTCAACATTTATTCATTTGACATAGCCATACATGATTTGTAAAAGTTTGGTTTGGATCGGATTACTATATCATATAGCTGCCATACAAATGACCGATATGAAAACAAGTCTTTGTATGGAAACCTTTTGTTTTCTAGGGTATTGCAACCGAATTCAACATTTATTTATCTGACATAGCCATACACGATTTGTGAAAGTTTGGTCCGGAACGGATCACTATACCATATAGCTGCCATACATACGACCGACTTGTTAACAAGTCTTAGTATGGAAACCTTTTTTGTTTTCCAAGCTATTGCAACTGAATTCAACATTTATTCATTTGACATTGCCATACACGATTTGTGAAAGTTTGGTCCGGATCGGACCACTTATATCATATAGCTGATATACAAACGACCAATATGAAAACAAGTGTTTGTATGGGAACCTTTTTTGTTTTCCAAGCTATTGCAACCGAATTCAACATTTATTCATCTGATAAAGCCGTACACGATTTGTGAAAGTTTGGTTTGGGTCGGACCACTATATCATATAGCTGCCATACAAATGACCGATATGAAAACAAGTCTTTGTATGGAAACCTTTTTTGTTTTCTAGGGTATTGCAACCGAATTCAACATTTATTTATCTGACATAGCCATACACGATTTGTGAAAGTTTGGTCCGGAACGGATCACTATACCATATAGCTGCCATACATACGACCGACTTGTTAACAAGTCTTTGTAGGGAAACCTTTTATGTTTTCTAAGCTATTGCAACCGAATTCAACATTTGTTCATTTGACATAGCCATACACGATTTGTAAAAGTTTGGTCCGGATCGGACCACTATATCATATAGCTGATATACAAACGAACAATATGAAAACAAGTCTTTTGTATGGAAAACTTTTTTGTTTTCCAACCTATTGCAACCGAATTCTACATTCATTTTATCGACATAGTCATACATAATTTTTAAAAGTTTAAACTGGATTGGATCACTATATCATATAGCTGCCATACAAACGACCGATATGAAAACAAGTCTTTGTATGGGAACCTTTTTTGTTTTCCACGCTATTGCAACCGAATTCCACATTTATTCATGTAACATAGCTTTACACGATTTGTGAAAGTTTGGTGTGGATCGGACCACTATATCATATAGCTGCCATACAAACGACCGATATGAAAACAAGTCTTTGTATGGAAACCTTTTTTGTTTTCTAAGCTTTTTGCAACCGAATTCAACGTTTGTTCATTTGACATAGCCCGTACACGATTTGTAAAAGTTTGGTCCGGATCGGACCACTATATCATATAGCTGATATACAAACGAACAATATGAAAACAAGTCTTTGTATGGAAAACTTTTTTGTTTTCCAACCTATTTCAACCAAATTCTACATTCATTTTATCGACATAGTCATACATAATTTTTGAAAGTTTAAACTGGATTGGATCACTATATCATATAGCTGCCATACAAACGACCGATATGAAAACAAGTCTTTGTATGGGAACCTTTTTTGTTTTCCAAGCTATTGCAACCGAATTTCACATTTATTCATGTAACATAGCTTGACACGATTTGTGAAAGTTTGGTGCGGATCGGATAACTACATCATATAGCTGCCATACATACGACCGACTTGAAAACAAGTCTTTGTATGGAAACCTTTTTTGTTTTCTAGGGTATTGCAACCGAATTCAACATTTATTTATCTGACATAGCCATACACGATTTGTGAAAGTTTGGTCCGGAACGGATCACTATACCATATAGCTGCCATACATACGACCGACTTGTTAACAAGTCTTAGTATGGAAACCTTTTTTGTTTTCCAAGCTATTGCAACCGAATTCAACATTTATTCATTTGACATTGCCATACACGATTTGTGAAAGTTTGGTCCGGATCGAACCACTATATCATATAGCTGATATACAAACGACCAATATGAAAACAAGTGTTTGTATGGGAACCTTTTTTGTTTTCCAAGCTATTGCAACCGAATTCAACATTTATTCATCTGATAAAGCCGTACACGATTTGTGAAAGTTTGGTGTGGATCGGACCACTATATCATATAGCTGCCATACAAACGACCGACTTGAAAACAAGTCTTTGTAGGGAAACCTTTTATGTTTTCTAAGCTATTGCAACCGAATTCAACATTTGTTCATTTGACATAGCCGTACACGATTTGTAAAAGTTTGGTCCGGATCGGACCACTATATCATATAGCTGATATACAAACGAACAATATGAAAACAAGTCTTTGTATGGAAAACTTTTTTGTTTTCCAACCTATTGCAACCGAATTCTACATTCATTTTATCGACATAGTTATACATAATTTTTAAAAGTTTAAACTGGATTGGATCACTATATCATATAGCTGCCATACAAACGACCGATATGAAAACAAGTCTTTGTATGGGAACCTTTTTTGTTTTCCAAGCTATTGCAACCGAATTCCACATTTATTCATGTAACATAGCTTTACACGATTTGTGAAAGTTTGGTGCGGATCGGATAACTACATCATATAGCTGCCATACATACGACCGACTTGAAAACAAGTCTTTGTATGGAAACGTTTTATGTTTTCCAAGCTATTGCAACCGAATTCAACATTTATTCATTTGACATAGCCATACATGATTTGTGAAAGTTTGGTCCGGATCGGACCAATATATCATATAGCTTATATACAAACGACCAATATGAAAACAAGTCTTTGTATGGAAACCTTTTATGTTTTCTAAGCTATTGCAACCGAATTCAACGTTTATTCATTTGACATAGCCATACACGATTTGTGAAAGTTTGGTCCGGATCGGATCACTATCTCATATAGCTGCCATACAAACGACCAACATGAAAACAAGTCTTTGTATGGAAACCTTTTGTTTTCTAAGCTATTGCAACCGAATTCAACATTTATTCATTTGACATAGCCATACATGATTTGTGAAAGTTTGGTTTGGATCGGATTACTATATCATATAGCTGCCATACAAATGACCGATATGAAAACAAGTCTTTGTATGGAAACCTTTTTTGTTTTCTAGGGTATTGCAACCGAATTCAACATTTATTTATCTGACATAGCCATACACGATTTGTGAAAGTTTGGTCCGGAACGGATCACTATACCATATAGCTGCCATACATACGACCGACTTGTTAACAAGTCTTAGTATGGAAACCTTTTTTGTTTTCCAAGCTATTGCAACTGAATTCAACATTTATTCATTTGACATTGCCATACACGATTTGTGAAAGTTTGGTCCGGATCGGACCACTATATCATATAGCTGATATACAAACGACCAATATGAAAACAAGTGTTTGTATGGGAACCTTTTTTGTTTTCCAAGCTATTGCAACCGAATTCAACATTTATTCATCTGATAAAGCCGTACACGATTTGTGAAAGTTTGGTTTGGATCGGACCACTATATCATATAGCTGCCATACAAACGACCGACTTGAAAACAAGTCTTTGTAGGGAAACCTTTTATGTTTTCTAAGCTATTGCAACCGAATTCAACATTTGTTCATTTGAGCCATACACGATTTGTAAAAGTTTGGTCCGGATCGGACCACTATATCATATAGCTGATATACAAACGAACAATATGAAAACAAGTCTTTGTATGGAAAACTTTTTTGTTTTCCAACCTATTGCAACCGAATTCTACATTCATTTTATCGACATAGTCATACATAATTTTTGAAAGTTTAAACTGGATTGGATCACTATATCATATAGCTGCCATACAAACGACCGATATGAAAACAAGTCTTTGTATGGGAACCTTTTTGTTTTCCAAGGTATTGCAACCGAATTCCACATTTATTCATGTAACATAGCTTTACACGATTTGTGAAAGTTTGGTGCGGATCGGATAACTACATCATATAGCTGCCATACATACGACCGAATTGAAAACAAGTCTTTGTATGGAAACGTTTTATGTTTTCCAAGCTATTGCAACCGAATTCAACATTTATTCATTTGACATAGCCATACACGATTTGTGAAAGTTTGGTCCGGATCGGACCAATATATCATATAGCTTATATACAAACGACCAATATGAAAACAAGTCTTTGTATGGAAACCTTTTATGTTTTCTAAGCTATTGCAACCGAATTCAACGTTTATTCATTTGACATAGCCATACACGATTTGTGAAAGTTTGGTCCGGATCGGATCACTATCTCATATAGCTGCCATACAAACGACCAACATGAAAACAAGTCTTTGTATGGAAACCTTTTGTTTTCTAAGCTATTGCAACCGAATTCAACATTTATTCATTTGACATAGCCATACATGATTTGTGAAAGTTTGGTTTGGATCGGATTACTATATCATATAGCTGCCATACAAATGACCGATATGAAAACAAGTCTTTGTATGGAAACCTTTTTGTTTTCTAGGGTATTGCAACCGAATTCAACATTTATTTATCTGACATAGCCATACACGATTTGTGAAAGTTTGGTCCGGAACGGATCACTATACCATATAGCTGCCATACATACGACCGACTTGTTAACAAGTCTTAGTATGGAAACCTTTTTTGTTTTCCAAGCTATTGCAACTGAATTCAACATTTATTCATTTGACATTGCCATACACGATTTGTGAAAGTTTGGTCCGGATCGGACCACTATATCATATAGCTGATATACAAACGACCAATATGAAAACAAGTGTTTGTATGGGAACCTTTTTTGTTTTCCAAGCTATTGCAACCGAATTCAACATTTATTCATTTGACGTAGCCATACACGATTTGTGAAAGTTTGGTTTGGATCGGACCACTATATCATATAGCTGCCATACAAACGACCGACTTGAAAACAAGTCTTTGTAGGGAAACCTTTTATGTTTTCTAAGCTATTGCAACCGAATTCAACATTTGTTCATTTGACATAGCCATACACGATTTGTAAAAGTTTGGTCCGGATCGGACCACTATATCATATAGCTGATATACAAACGAACAATATGAAAACAAGTCTTTGTATGGAAAACTTTTTTGTTTTCCAACCTATTGCAACCGAATTCTACATTCATTTTATCGACATAGTCATACAAAATTTTTGAAAGTTTAAACTGGATTGGATCACTATATCATATAGCTGCCATACAAACGACCGATATGAAAACAAGTCTTTGTATGGGAACCTTTTTTGCTTCTTCCAAGCTATTGCAACCGAATTCCACATTTATTCATGTAACATAGCTTTACACGATTTGTGAAAGTTTGGTGCGGATCGGATAACTACATCATATAGCTGCCATACATACGACCGAATTGAAAACAAGTCTTTGTATGGAAACGTTTTATGTTTTCCAAGCTATTGCAACCGAATTCAACATTTATTCATTTGACATAGCCATACACGATTTGTGAAAGTTTGGTCCGATCGGACCAATATATCATATAGCTTATATACAAACGACCAATATGAAAACAAGTCTTTGTATGGAAACCTTTTATGTTTTCTAAGCTATTGCAACCGAATTCAACGTTTATTCATTTGACATAGCCATACACGATTTGTGAAAGTTTGGTCCGGATCGGATCACTATCTCATATAGCTGCCATACAAACGACCAACATGAAAACAAGTCTTTGTATGGAAACCTTTTGTTTTGTAAGCTATTGCAACCGAATTCAACATTTATTCATTTGACATAGCCATACATGATTTGTGAAAGTTTGGTTTGGATCGGACTACTCTATCATATAGCTGCCATACAAACGACCGATATGAAAACAAGTCTTTGTATGGTAACCTTTTTTGTTTTCTAAGCTATTGCAACCGAATTCAACATTTATTCATCTGACATAGCCATACACGATTTGTAAAAATTTGGTCCGGATCGGACCACTATATCATATAGCTGATATACAAACGACCAATATGAAAACAAGTCTTTGTATGGAAACGTTTTATGTTTTCCAAGCTATTCCAACCGAATTCCACATTTATTCATGTAACATAGCTTTACACGATTTGTGAAAGTTTGGTGTGGATCGGACCACTATATCATATAGCTGCCATACAAACGACCGATATGAAAACAAGTCTTTGTATGGAAACCTTTTTTGTTTTCTAAGCTTTTGCACCGAATTCAACGTTTGTTCATTTGACATAGCCGTACACGATTTGTAAAAGTTTGGTCCGGATCGGACCACTATATCATATAGCTGATATACAAACGAACAATATGAAAACAAGTCTTTGTATGGAAAACTTTTTTGTTTTCCAACCTATTGCAACCGAATTCTACATTTATTTTATCGAAATAGTCATACATAATTTTTGAAAGTTTAATCCGGATTGGATCACTATATCATATAGCTGCCATACAAACGACCGATACGAAAACAAGTCTTTGTATGGGAACCTTTTTTGTTTTCCAAGCTATTGCAACCGAATTCCACATTTCTTCATGTAACATAGCTTTACACGATTTGTAAAAGTTTGGTGCGGATCGGATAACTATATCATATAGCTGCCATACAAATGACCTATATGAAAACAAGTCTTTGTATGGAAACCTTTTTTGTTTTCTAGGGTATTGCAAACGAATTCAACATTTATTTATTTGACATAGCCATACACGATTTGTAAAAAGTTTGGTCCGGAACGGATCACTATACCATATAGCTGCCATACATACGACCGACTTGAAAACAAGTCTTTGTATGGAAACCTTTTATGTTTTCCAAGCTTTTGCACCCGAATTCAACGTTTGTTCATTTGACATAGCCGTACACGATTTGTGAAAGTTTGGTCCGGATCGGACCACTATATCATATAGCTGATATACAAACGAACAAAATGAAAACAAGTCTTTGTATGGAAAACTTTTTTGTTTTCCAACCTATTGCAACCAAATTCTTCATTCATTTTATCGACATAGTCATACATAATTTTTGAAAGTTTATTTCGGATTGGATCACTATATCATAAAGCTGCCATACAAACGACCGATATGAAAACAAGTCTTTGTATGGGAACCTTTTTTGTTTTCCAAGCTATTGCAACCGAATTCCACATTTATTCATGTAACATAGCTTTACACGATTTGTGAAAGTTTGGTGCGGATCGAATAACTATATCATATAGCTGCCATACAAATGACCGATAAGAAAACAAGTCTTTGTATGGAAACCTTTTTTGTTTTCTAGGGTATTGCAACCGAATTCAACATTTATTTATTTGACATAGCTATACACGATTTGTAAAAGTTTGGTCCGGAACGGATCACTATACCACATAGCTGCCATACATACGACCGACTTGAAAACAAGTCTTTGTATGGAAACCTTTTATGTTTTCCAAGCTTTTGCACCCGAATTCAACATTTGTTCATTTGACATAGCCATACACGATTTGTAAAAGTTGAAAACAAGTCTTTGTATGCAAAACTTTTTTGTTTTCCAACCTATTGCAACCGAATTCTACATTCATTTTATCGACATAGTCATACAAAATTTTTGAAAGTTTAAACTGGATTGGATCACTATATCATATAGCTGCCATATAAACGACCGATATGAAAACAAGTCTTTGTATGGGAACCTTTTTTGTTTTCCAAGCTATTGCAACCGAATTCCACATTTATTCATATAACATAGCTTTACACGATTTGTGAAAGTTTGGTGCGGATCGGAAAACTACATCATATAGCTGCCATACATACGACCGAATTGAAAACAAGTCTTTGTATGGAAACGTTTTATGTTTTCCAAGCTATTGCAACCGAATTCAACATTTATTCATTTGACATAGCCATACACGATTTGTGAAAGTTTGGTCCGGATCGGACCAATATATCATATAGCTTATATACAAACGACCAATATGAAAACAAGTCTTTGTATGGAAACCTTTTATGTTTTCTAAGCTATTGCAACCGAATTCAACGTTTATTCATTTGACATAGCCATACACGATTTGTGAAAGTTTGGTCCGGATCGGATCACTATCTCATATAGCTGCCATACAAACGACCAACATGAAAACAAGTCTTTGTATGGAAACCTTTTGTTTTGTAAGCTATTGCACCCGAATTCAACTTTTATTCATTTGACATAGCCATACATGATTTGTGAAAGTTTGGTTTGGATCGGATTACTATATCATATAGCTGCCATACAAACGACCGATATGAAAACAAGTCTTTGTATGGAAACCTTTTTTGTTTTCTAAGCTATTGCAACCGAATTCAACATTTATTCATCTGACATAGCCATACACGATTTGTAAAAATTTGGTCCGGATCGGACCACTATATCATATAGCTGATATACAAACGACCAATATGAAAACAAGTCTTTGTATGGAAACGTTTTATGTTTTCCAAGCTATTCCAACCGAATTCCACATTTATTCATGTAACATAGCTTTACACGATTTGTGAAAGTTTGGTGTGGATCGGACCACTATATCATATAGCTGCCATACAAACGACCGATATGAAAACAAGTCTTTGTATGGAAACCTTTTTTGTTTTCTAAGCTTTTGCACCGAATTCAACGTTTGTTCATTTGACATAGCCGTACACGATTTGTAAAAGTTTGGTCCGGATCGGACCACTATATCATATAGCTGATATACAAACGAACAATATGAAAACAAGTCTTTGTATGGAAAACTTTTTTGTTTTCCAACCTATTGCAACCGAATTCTACATTTATTTTATCGAAATAGTCATACATAATTTTTGAAAGTTTAATCCGGATTGGATCACTATATCATATAGCTGCCATACAAACGACCGATACGAAAACAAGTCTTTGTATGGGAACCTTTTTGTTTTCCAAGCTATTGCAACCGAATTCCACATTTATTCATGTAACATAGCTTTACACGATTTGTAAAAGTTTGGTGCGGATCGGATAACTATATCATATAGCTGCCATACAAATGACCTATATGAAAACAAGTCTTTGTATGGAAACCTTTTTTGTTTTCTAGGGTATTGCAAACGAATTCAACATTTATTTATTTGACATAGCCATACACGATTTGTAAAAGTTTGGTCCGGAACGGATCACTATACCATATAGCTGCCATACATACGACCGACTTGAAAACAAGTCTTTGTATGGAAACCTTTTATGTTTTCCAAGCTTTTGCACCCGAATTCAACGTTTGTTCATTTGACATAGCCGTACACGATTTGTGAAAGTTTGGTCCGGATCGGACCACTATATCATATAGCTGATATACAAACGAACAAAATGAAAACAAGTCTTTTGTATGGAAAACTTTTTTGTTTTCCAACCTATTGCAACCAAATTCTTCATTCATTTTATCGACATAGTCATACATAATTTTTGAAAGTTTATTTCGGATTGGATCACTATATCATAAAGCTGCCATACAAACGACCGATATGAAAACAAGTCTTTGTATGGGAACCTTTTTTGTTTTCCAAGCTATTGCAACCGAATTCCACATTTATTCATGTAACATAGCTTTACACGATTTGTGAAAGTTTGGTGCGGATCGAATAACTATATCATATAGCTGCCATACAAATGACCGATAAGAAAACAAGTCTTTGTATGGAAACCTTTTTTGTTTTCTAGGGTATTGCAACCGAATTCAACATTTATTTATTTGACATAGCTATACACGATTTGTAAAAGTTTGGTCCGGAACGGATCACTATACCACATAGCTGCCATACATACGACCGACTTGAAAACAAGTCTTTGTATGGAAACCTTTTATGTTTTCCAAGCTTTTGCACCCGAATTCAACATTTGTTCATTTGACATAGCCATACACGATTTGTAAAAGTTTGGTCCGGATCGGACCACTATATCATATAGCTGATATACAAACGAACAATATGAAAACAAGTCTTTGTATGGAAAACTTTTTGTTTTCCAACCTATTGCAACCGAATTCTACACTCATTTTATCGACATAGTCATACATAATTTTTGAAAGTTTAAACTGGATTGGATCATTATATCATATAGCTGCCATACAAACGACCGATATGAAAACAAGTCTTTGTATGGGAACCTTTTTTGTTTTCCAAGCTATTGCAACCGAATTCCACATTTATTCATGTAACATAGCTTTACACGATTTGTGAAAGTTTGGTGCGGATCGGATAACTACATCATATAGCTGCCATACAAATGACCGATATGAAAACAAGTCTTTGTATGGAAACCTTTTTTGTTTTCTAGGGTATTGCAACCGAATTCAACATTTATTTATCTGACATAGCCATACACGATTTGTGAAAGTTTGGTCCGGAAAGGATCACTATACCATATAGCTGCCATACATACGACCGACTTGTTAACAAGTCTTAGTATGGAAACCTTTTTTGTTTTCCAAGCTATTGCAACCGAATTCAACATTTATTCATGTAACATAGCTTTACACGATTTGTGAAAGTTTGGTCCGGATCGGACCACTATATCATATAGCTGATATACAAACGACCAATATGAAAACAAGTGTTTGTATGGGAACCTTTTTTGTTTTCCAAGCTATTGCAACCGAATTCAACATTTATTCATGTAACATAGCTTTACACGATTTGTGAAAGTTTGGTCCGGATCGGACCACTATATCATATAGCTGATATACAAACGAACAATATGAAAACAAGTCTTTGTATGGAAAACTTTTTTGTTTTCTAACCTATTGCAACCGAATTCAACATTTATTTATTTGACATAGCTATACACGATTTGTGAAAGTTTGGTCCGGATCGGATCACTATCTCATATAGCTGCCATACAAACGACCGACTTGAAAACAAGTCTTTGTAGGGAAACCTTTTTTGTTTTCTAAGCTATTGCAATCGAATTCAACATTTATTCATCTGACATAGCCATACACGATTTGTGAAAGTTTGGTCCGGATCGGACCACTATATCATATAGCTGATATACAAACGACCAATATGAAAACAAGTGTTTGTATGGGAACCTTTTTTGTTTTCCAAGCTATTGCAACCGAATTCAACATTTATTCATCTGATATAGCCATACACGATTTGTCAAAGTTTGGTCCGGATCGGATCACTATCTCATATAGCTGCCATACAAACGACCGACTTGAAAACAAGTCTTTGTAGGGAAACCTTTTATGTTTTCTAAGCTATTGCAACCGAATTCAACATTTATTCATTTGACATAGCGATACACGATTTGTAAAAGTTTGGTGCGGATCGGATAACTGTATCATATAGCTGCCATACAAATGACCTATATGAAAACAAGTCTTTGTATGGAAACCTTTTTTGTTTTCTAGGGTATTGCAACCGAATTCAACATTTATTCATCTGACATAGCCATACACGATTTGTGAAAGTTTGGTTCGGATCGGATCACTATCTCATATAGCTGCCATACAAACGACCGATATGAAAAAAAGTCTTTGTATGGAAACCTTTTTTGTTTTCTAAGCTATTGCAATCGAATTCAACATTTATTCATCTGACATAGCCATACACGATTTGTGAAAGTTTGGTCCGGATCGGACCACTATATCATATAGCTGATATACAAACGACCAATATGAAAACAAGTGTTTGTATGGGAACCTTTTTGTTTTCCAAGCTATTGCAACCGAATTCAACATTTATTCATCTGATATAGCCATACACGATTTGTCAAAGTTTGGTCCGGATCGGATCACTATCTCATATAGCTGCCATACAAACGACCGACTTGAAAACAAGTCTTTGTAGGGAAACCTTTTATGTTTTCTAAGCTATTGCAACCGAATTCAACATTTATTCATTTGACATAGCGATACACGATTTGTGAAAGTTTGGTTTGGATCGGATTACTATATCATATAGCTGCCATACAAACGACCGATATGAAAACAAGTCTTTGTATGGGAACCTTTTTTGTTTTCTAAGCTCTTGCAACCGAATTCAACATTTATTTATCTGACATAGCCATACACGATTTGTGAAAATTTGGTCCGGATCGGACCACTATATCATATAGCTGATATACAAACGACCGTTATAAATACAAGTCCTTGTATGGAAACCTTTTTTTTTTTCGAGCTATTCCAACCGAATTCAACATTTATTCATCTGACATAGCCATACACGATTTGTGAAAGTTTGGTTCGGATCGGATCACTATCTCATATAGCTGCCATACAAACGACCGATATGAAAAAAAGTCCTTGTATGGAAACCTTTTTTTTTTTCGAGCTATTCCAACCGAATTCAACATTTATTCATCTGACATAGCCATACACGATTTGTGAAAGTTTGGTTCGGATCGGATCACTATCTCATATAGCTGCCATACAAACGACCGATATGAAAAAAAGTCTTTGTATGGAAACCTTTTTTGTTTTCTAAGCTATTGCAATCGAATTCAACATTAATTCTTCTGACATAGCCATACACGATTTGTGAAAGTTTGGTCCGGATCGGATCACTATCTCAAATAGCTGCCATACAAACGACCGATATGAAAACAAGTCTTTGTATGGAAACCTTTTATGTTTTCTAAGCTATTGCAACCGAATTCAACATTTATTCATTTGACATAGCCATACACGATTTGTGAAAGTTTGGTTCGGATCGGATCACTATCTCATATAGCTGCCATACAAACGACCGACATGAAAACAAGTCTTTGTAAGGAAACCTTTTATGTTTTCTAAGCTATTGCAACCGAATTCAACATTTATTCATTTGACATAGCCATACACGATTTGTGAAAGTTTGGTTTGGATCGGATTACTATATCATATAGCTGCCATACAAACGATCGATATGAAAACAAGTCTGTGTATTTTTTTTTGTTTTCTAAGCTATTGCAACCGAATTCAACATTTATTCATCTGACATAGCCATACACGATTTGTGAAAGTTTGGTCCGGATCGGACCACTATATCATATAGCTGATATACAAACGACCGATATGAAAACAAGTCTTTGTATGGAAACCTTTTTTGTTTTCTAAGCTATTGGAACCGAATTCAACATGTATTCATCAGAAGTAGCCATACACGATTTGTGAAAGTTTGGTCCGGATCGGATCACTATCTCAAATAGCTGCCATACAAACGACCGATATGAAAACAAGTCTTTGTATGGAAACCTTTTTTGTTTTCCAAGCTATTACAACCGAATTCAACATTTATTTATTTGACATAGCCATACACGATTTGTGAAAGTTTGGTCCGGAACGGATCACTATACCATATAGCTGCCATACATACGACCGACTTGAAAACAAGTCTTTGTATGGAAACGTTTTATGTTCTCCAAGCTATTGCAACCGAATTCAACATTTATTCATTTGACATAGTCATACACGATTTGTGAAAAATTGGTCCGGATCGGACCACTATATCATATAGCTGATATACAAACGACCAATATGAAAACAAGTCTTTGTATTTTTTTTGTTTTCTAAGCTATTGCAACCGAATTCAACATTTATTCATCTGACATAGCCATACACGATTTGTGAAAGTTTGGTTTGGATCAGACCACTTTATCATATAGCTGCCATACAAACGACCGATATGAAAACAAGTCTTGGTATGGGAACCTTTTTTGTTTTCCAAGCTATTGCAACCGAATTCCTTATTTATTCATGTAACATAGCTTTACACGATTTGTAAAAGTTTGGTCCGGATCGGATCGCTATCTCATATAGCTGCCATACAAACGACCGATATGAAAACAAGTCTTTGTATGGAAACCTTTTTTGTTTTCTAGGGAATTGCAACCGAATTCAACATTTATTTATTTGACATAGCCATACACGATTTGTAAAAGTTTGGTCCGGAACGGATCACTATACCATATAGCTGATATACAAACGACCGATATGAAAACAAGTCTTTGTATGGAAACGTTTTATGTTTTCCAAGCTATTGCAACCGAATTCAACATTTATTCATTTGACACAGCCATACACGATTTGTGAAAGTTTGGTTTGGATCGGACCACTATATCATATAGCTGATATACAAACGAACAATATGAAAACAAGTCTTTGTATGGAAAACTTTTTTGTTTTCCAACCTATTGCAACCGAATTCTACATTCATTTTATCGACATAGTCATACATAATTTTTGAAAGTTTAAACTGGATTGGATCACTATATCATATAGCTGCCATACAAACGACCGATATGAAAACAAGTCTTTGTATGGGAACCTTTTTTGTTTTCCAAGCTATTGCAACCGAATTCCACATTTATTCATGTAACATAGCCATACACGATTTGTGAAAGTTTGGTCCGGAACGGATCACTATACCATATAGCTGCCATACATACGACCGACTTGTTAACAAGTCTTAGTATGGAAACCTTTTTGTTTTCCAAGCTATTGCAACCGAATTCAACATTTATTCATTTGACATTGCCATACACTATTTGTGAAAGTTTGGTCCGGATCGGACCACTATATCATATAGCTGATATACAAACGACCAATATGAAAACAAGTGTTTGTATGGGAACCTTTTTTGTTTTCCAAGCTATTGCAACCGAATTCAACATTTATTCATCTGATATAGCCGTACACGATTTGTGAAAGTTTGGTTCGGATCGGATCACTATCTCATATAGCTGCCATACAAACGACCGACATGAAAACAAGTCTTTGTAAGGAAACCTTTTATGTTTTCTAAGCTATTGCAACCGAATTCAACATTTATTCATTTGACATAGCCATACACGATTTGTGAAAGTTTGGTTTGGATCAGATTACTATATCATATAGCTGCCATACAAACGATCGATATGAAAACAAGTCTGTGTATTTTTTTTTGTTTTCTAAGCTATTGCAACCGAATTCAACATTTATTCATCTGACATAGCCATACACGATTTGTGAAAGTTTGGTCCGGATCGGACCACTATATCATATAGCTGATATACAAACGACCGATATGAAAACAAGTCTTTGTATGGAAACCTTTTTTGTTTTCTAAGCTATTGGAACCGAATTCAACATGTATTCATCAGAAGTAGCCATACACGATTTGTGAAAGTTTGGTCCGGATCGGATCACTATCTCAAATAGCTGCCATACAAACGACCGATATGAAAACAAGTCTTTGTATGGAAACCTTTTTTGTTTTCCAAGCTATTACAACCGAATTCAACATTTATTTATTTGACATAGCCATACACGATTTGTGAAAGTTTGGTCCGGAACGGATCACTATACCATATGGCTGCCATACATACGACCGACTTGAAAACAAGTCTTTGTATGGAAACGTTTTATGTTCTCCAAGCTATTGCAACCGAATTCAACATTTATTCATTTGACATAGTCATACACGATTTGTGAAAAATTGGTCCGGATCGGACCACTATATCATATAGCTGATATACAAACGACCAATATGAAAACAAGTCTTTGTATTTTTTTTGTTTTCTAAGCTATTGCAACCGAATTCAACATTTATTCATCTGACATAGCCATACACGAGTTGTGAAAGTTTGGTTTGGATCAGACCACTTTATCATATAGCTGCCATACAAACGACCGATATGAAAACAAGTCTTGGTATGGGAACCTTTTTTGTTTTCCAAGCTATTGCAACCGAATTCCACATTTATTCATGTAACATAGCCATACACGATTTGTGAAAGTTTGGTCCGGAACGGATTACTATACCATATAGCTGCCATACATACGACCGACTTGAAAACAAGTCTTTGTATGGAAACGTTTTATGTTCTCCAAGCTATTGCAACCAAATTCAACATTTATTCATTTGACATAGTCATACACGATTTGTGAAAAATTGGTCCGGATCGGACCACTATATCATATAGCTGATATACAAACGACCAATATGAAAACAAGTCTTTGTATTTTTTTTGTTTTCTAAGCTATTGCAACCGAATTCAACATTTATTCATCTGACATAGCCATACACGAGTTGTGAAAGTTTGGTTTGGATCAGACCACTTTATCATATAGCTGCCATACAAACGACCGATATGAAAACAAGTCTTGGTATGGGAACCTTTTTTGTTTTCCAAGCTATTGCAACCGAATTCCTTATTTATTCATGTAACATAGCTTTACACGATTTGTAAAAGTTTGGTCCGGATCGGATCGCTATCTCATATAGCTGCCATACAAACGACCGATATGAAAACAAGTCTTTGTATGGAAACCTTTTTTGTTTTCTAGGGAATTGCAACCGAATTCAACATTTATTTATTTGACATAGCCATACACGATTTGTAAAAGTTTGGTCCGGAACGGATCACTATACCATATAGCTGATATACAAACGACCGATATGAAAACAAGTCTTTGTATGGAAACGTTTTATGTTTTCCAAGCTATTGCAACCGAATTCAACATTTATTCATTTGACACAGCCATACACGATTTGTGAAAGTTTGGTTTGGATCGGACCACTATATCATATAGCTGACATACAAACGACCAATATGAAAACAAGTCTTTGTATGGAAAACTTTTGTTTTCCAACCTATTGCAACCGAATTCTACATTCATTTTATCGACATAGTCATACATAATTTTTGAAAGTTTAAACTGGATTGGATCACTATATCATATAGCTGCCATACAAACGACCGATATGAAAACAAGTCTTTGTATGGGAACCTTTTTTGTTTTCCAAGCTATTGCAACCGAATTCCACATTTATTCATGTAACATAGCCATACACGATTTGTGAAAGTTTGGTCCGGAACGGATCACTATACCATATAGCTGCCATACATACGACCGACTTGTTAACAAGTCTTAGTATGGAAACCTTTTTTGTTTTCCAAGCTATTGCAACCGAATTCAACATTTATTCATTTGACATTGCCATACACTATTTGTGAAAGTTTGGTCCGGATCGGACCACTATATCATATAGCTGATATACAAACGACCAATATGAAAACAAGTGTTTGTATGGGAACCTTTTTTGTTTTCCAAGCTATTGCAACCGAATTCAACATTTATTCATCTGATATAGCCGTACACGATTTGTGAAAGTTTGGTCCGGATCGGATCACTATCTCATATAGCTGCCATACAAACGACCGATATGAAAACAAGTCTTTGTATGGAAACCTTTTATGTTTTCTAAGCTATTGCAACCGTATTCAACATTTATTCATTTGACATAGCCATACACGATTTGTGAAAGTTTGGTTTGGATCGGATTACTATATCATATAGCTGCCATACAAACGACCGATATGAAAACAAGTCTTTGTATGGGAACCTTTTTGTTTTCTAAGCTATTACAACCGAATTCAACATTTATTTATCTGACATAGCCATACACGATTTGTGAAAATTTGGTCCGGATCGGACCACTATATCATATAGCTGATATACAAACGACCGATATGAAAACAAGTCTTTGTATGGAAACGTTTTATGTTTTCCAAGCTATTGCAACCGAATTCAACATTTATTCATTTGACATAGCCATACACGATTTGTGAAAGTTTAGTTTGGATCAGACCACTTTATCATATAGCTGCCATACAAACGACCGATATGAAAACAAGTCTTTGTATGGAAACCTTTTTTGTTTTCTAAGGTATTGCAACCGAATTCAACATTTATTTATTTGGACATAGCCATACACGATTTGTGAAAGTTTGGTCCGGAACGGATCACTATACCATATAGCTGCCATACATACGACCGACTTGAAAACAAGTCTTTGTATGGAAACGTTTTATGTTCTCCAAGCTATTGCAACCGAATTCAACATTTATTCATTTGACATAGTCATACACGATTTGTGAAAAATTGGTCCGGATCGGACCACTATATCATATAGCTGATATACAAACGACCAATATGAAAACAAGTCTTTGTATTTTTTTTGTTTTCTAAGCTATTGCAACCGAATTCAACATTTATTCATCTGACATAGCCATACACGATTTGTGAAAGTTTGGTTTGGATCAGACCACTTTATCATATAGCTGCCATACAAACGACCGATATGAAAACAAGTCTTGGTATGGGAACCTTTTTTGTTTTCCAAGCTATTGCAACCGAATTCC
Source organism: Drosophila merina (assembly GCA_035047645.1). Taxonomy (NCBI): domain Eukaryota; kingdom Metazoa; phylum Arthropoda; class Insecta; order Diptera; family Drosophilidae; genus Drosophila; species Drosophila merina. Next base: position 769,198 of record JAWNPH010000020.1, on the reverse strand, counting down.
TTATTTATTCATGTAACATAGCTTTACACGATTTGTAAAAGTTTGGTCCGGATCGGATCACTATCTCATATAGCTGCCATACAAACGACCGATATGAAAACAAGTCTTTGTATGGAAACGTTTTATGTTTTCCAAGCTATTGCAACCGAACTCAACATTTATTCATTTGACATAGTCATACACGATTTGTGAAAGTTTGCACGGATCGGACCGCTATATCATATAGCTGATATACAAACGACCGATATGAAAACAAGTCTTGGTATGGGAACCTTTTTTGTTTTCCAAGCTATTGCAACCGAATTCCACATTTATTCATGTAACATAGCTTTACACGATTTGTGAAAGTTTGGTGTGGATCAGACCACTTTATCATATAGCTGCCATACAAACGACCGATATGAAAACAAGTCTTTGTATGGAAACCTTTTTTGTTTTCTAAGGTATTGCAATTGAATTCAACATTTATTCATCTGACATAGCCATACACGATTTGTGAAAGAGTAATCTGGATCGGACCACTATATCAAATAGCTGATATACAAACGACCGATATGAAAACAAGTCTTTGTATTTTTTTTGTTTTCTAAGCTATTGCAACCGAATTCAACATTCATTTTATCGACATAGTCATACATAATTTTTGAAAGTTTAAACTGGATTGGATCACTATATCATATAGCTGCCATACAAACGACCGATATGAAAACAAGTCTTTGTATGGGAACCTTTTTTGTTTTCCAAGCTATTGCAACCGAATTCCACATTTATTCATGTAACATAGCCATACACGATTTGTGAAAGTTTGGTCCGGAACGGATCACTATACCATATAGCTGCCATACAAACGACCGATATAAAAACAAGTCTTTGTATGGAAACGTTTTATGTTTTCCAAGCTATTGCAACCGAATTCAACATTTATTTATTTGACATAGCCGTACACGATTTGTGAAAGTTTGCACGGATCGGACCGCTATATCATATAGCTGATATACAAACGACCGATATGAAAACAAGTCTTTGTATGGAAACGTTTTATGTTTTCCAAGCTATTGCAACCGAATTCAACATTTATTCATTTGACATAGCCATACACGATTTGTGAAAGTTTGGTTTGGATCAGACCACTTTATCATATAGCTGCCATACAAACGACCGATATGAAAACAAGTCTTTGTATGGAAACCTTTTTTGTTTTCTAAGGTATTGCAATTGAATTCAACATTTATTCATCTGACATAGCCATACACGATTTGTGAAAGAGTAATCTGGATCGGACCACTATATCAAATAGCTGATATACAAACGACCGATATGAAAACAAGTCTTTGTATTTTTTTTGTTTTCTAAGCTATTGCAACCGAATTCAACATTTAATCATTTGACATAGCAATACACGATTTGTGAAAGTTTGGTCTGGAACGGATCACTATATCATATAGCTGATATACAAACGACCAATATGAAAACAAGTCTTTGTATGGGAACCTTTTTTGTTTTCCAAGTCATTGCAACCGAATTCAACATTTATTCATGTAACATAGCTTTACACGATTTGTGAAAGTTTGGTTCGGATCGGATAACTATATCATATAACTGCCATACAAACGACCGATATGAAAACAAGTCTTTGTATGGAAACGTTTTGTTTTCCAAGCTATTGCAACCGAATTCAACATTTATTCATTTGACATAGTCATACACGATTTGTGAAAGTTTGGTCCGGATCGGAGCGCTATATCATATAGCTGATATACAAACGACCGATATGAAAACAAATCTTTTGTATGGGAACCTTTTTTGTTTTCTAAGCTATTGCAACCGAATTCAACATTTATTCATTTGACATAGCCATACACGATTTGTGAAAGAGTAATCCGGATCGGACCACTATATCATATAGCTGATATACAAACGACCAATATGAAATCAAGTCTTGGTATGGGAACCTTTTTTGTTTTCCAAGCTATTGCAACCGAATTCCACATTTATTCATGTAACATAGCTTTACACGATTTGTGAAAGTTTGGTGTGGATCGGATCACTATCTCATATAGCTGCCATACAAACGACCGATATTAAAACAAGTCTTTGTATGGAAACGTTTTATGTTTTCCAAGCTATTGCAATTGAATTCAACATTTATTCATCTGACATAGCCATACACGATTTGTGAAAGAGTAATCTGGATCGGACCACTATATCAAATAGCTGATATACAAACGACCGATATGAAAACAAGTCTTTGTATTTTTTTTGTTTTCTAAGCTATTGCAACCGAATTCAACATTCATTTTATCGACATAGTCATACATAATTTTTGAAAGTTTAAACTGGATTGGATCACTATATCATATAGCTGCCATACAAACGACCGATATGAAAACAAGTCTTTGTATGGGAACCTTTTTTGTTTTCCAAGCTATTGCAACCGAATTCCACATTTATTCATGTAACATAGCCATACACGATTTGTGAAAGTTTGGTCCGGAACGGATCACTATACCATATAGCTGCCATACATACGACCGACTTGAAAACAAGTCTTTGTATGGAAACGTTTTATGTTCTCCAAGCTATTGCAACCAAATTCAACATTTATTCATTTGACATAGTCATACACGATTTGTGAAAAATTGGTCCGGATCGGACCACTATATCATATAGCTGATATACAAACGACCAATATGAAAACAAGTCTTTGTATTTTTTTTTGTTTTCTAAGCTATTGCAACCGAATTCAACATTTATTCATCTGACATAGCCATACACGAGTTGTGAAAGTTTGGTTTGGATCAGACCACTTTATCATATAGCTGCCATACAAACGACCGATATGAAAACAAGTCTTGGTATGGAACCTTTTTTGTTTTCCAAGCTATTGCAACCGAATTCCTTATTTATTTATGTAACATTGCTTTACACGATTTGTAAAAGTTTGGTCCGGATCGGATCACTATCTCATATAGCTGCCATACAAACGACCGATATAAAAACAAGTCTTTGTATGGAAACGTTTTATGTTTTCCAAGCTATTGCAACCGAATTCAACATTTATTTATTTGACATAGCCATACACGATTTGTGAAAGTTTGCACGGATCGGACCGCTATATCATATAGCTGATATACAAACGACCGATATGAAAACAAGTCTTTGTATGGAAACGTTTTATGTTTTCCAAGCTATTGCAACCGAATTCAACATTTATTCATTTGACATAGCCATACACGATTTGTGAAAGTTTGGTTTGGATCAGACCACTTTATCATATAGCTGCCATACAAACGACCGATATGAAAACAAGTCTTTGTATGGAAACCTTTTTTGTTTTCTAAGGTATTGCAATTGAATTCAACATTTATTCATCTGACATAGCCATACACGATTTGTGAAAGAGTAATCTGGATCGGACCACTATATCAAATAGCTGATATACAAACGACCGATATGAAAACAAGTCTTTGTATTTTTTTTGTTTTCTAAGCTATTGCAACCGAATTCAACATTTAATCATTTGACATAGCAATACACGATTTGTGAAAGTTTGGTCTGGAACGGATCACTATATCATATAGCTGATATACAAACGACCAATATGAAAACAAGTCTTTGTATGGGAACCTTTTTTGTTTTCCAAGTCATTGCAACCGAATTCAACATTTATTCATGTAACATAGCTTTACACGATTTGTGAAAGTTTGGTTCGGATCGGATAACTATATCATATAACTGCCATACAAACGACCGATATGAAAACAAGTCTTTGTATGGAAACGTTTTGTTTTCCAAGCTATTGCAACCGAATTCAACATTTATTCATTTGACATAGTCATACACGATTTGTGAAAGTTTGGTCCGGATCGGAGCGCTATATCATATAGCTGATATACAAACGACCGATATGAAAACAAATCTTTTGTATGGGAACCTTTTTTGTTTTCTAAGCTATTGCAACCGAATTCAACATTTATTCATTTGACATAGCCATACACGATTTGTGAAAGAGTAATCCGGATCGGACCACTATATCATATAGCTGATATACAAACGACCAATATGAAATCAAGTCTTGGTATGGGAAACTTTTTTGTTTTCCAAGCTATTGCAACCGAATTCCACATTTATTCATGTAACATAGCTTTACACGATTTGTGAAAGTTTGGTGTGGATCGGATCACTATCTCATATAGCTGCCATACAAACGACCGATATTAAAACAAGTCTTTGTATGGAAACGTTTTATGTTTTCCAAGCTATTGCAATTGAATTCAACATTTATTCATCTGACTTAGCCATACACGATTTGTGAAAGTTTGGTTTGGATCGGACCACTATATCAAATAGCTGATATACAAACGACCGATATGAAAACAAGTCTTTGTATTTTTTTTGTTTTCTAAGCTATTGCAACCGAATTCAACATTTATTCATTTGACATAGCAATACACGATTTTTGAAAGTTTGGTCTGGAACGGATCACTATCTCATATAGCTGCCATACAAACGACCGATATGAAAACAAGTCTTTGTATGGAAACGTTTTATGTTTTCCAAGCTATTGCAACCGAATTCAACATTTATTCATTTGACATAGTCATACACGATTTGTGAAAGTTTGGTCCGGATCGGACCCCTATATCATATAGCTGATATACAAACGACCGATATGAAAACAAGTCTTTTGTATGGGAACCTTTTTTGTTTTCTAAGCTATTGCAACCGAATTCAACATTTATTCATTTGAAATAGCCATACACGATTTGTGAAAGAGTAATCCGGATCGGACCACTATATCATATAGCTGATATACAAACGACCAATATGAAAACAAGTCTTGGTAAGGGAACCTTTTTTGTTTTCCAAGCTATTGCAACCGAATTCCACATTTATTCATGTAACATAGCTTTACACCATTTGTGAAAGTTTGGTGTGGATCGGACCACTATATCATATAGCTGCCATACAAACGACCGATATGAAAACAAGTCTTTGTATGGAAACGTTTTATGTTTTCCAAGCTATTGCAACCGAATTCAACATTTATTCATTTGACATAGCCGTTCACGATTTGTGAAAGTTTGGTCTGGATCGGACTACTATATCATATAGCTGCCATACAAACGACCGATATGAAAACAAGTCTTGGTATGGGAACCTTTTTTGTTTTCCAAGCTATTGCAACCGAATTCCACATTTATTCATGTAACATAGCTTTACACAATTTGTGAAAGTTTGGTGTGGATCGGACCACTATATCATATAGCTGCCGTACAAACGACCGATATGAAAACAAGTCTTTGTATGGAAACCTTTTTTGTTTTCCGAGCTATTGCAACCGAATTCAACATTTATTCATTTGACATAGTCATACACGATTTGTGAAAGTTTGGTCCGGATCGGACCCCTATATCATATAGCAGCCATACAAACGACCGATATGAAAACAAGACTTTGTATGAAAACGTTTTTTGTTTTCTAAGCTATTGCAACCGAATTCAACATTTATTCATTTGAAATAGCCATACACGATTTGTGAAAGAGTAATCCGGATCGGACCACTATATCATATAGCTGATATACAAACGACCAATATGAAAACAAGTCTTGGTATGGGAACCTTTTTTGTTTTCCAAGCTATTGCAACCGAATTCCACATTTATTCATGTAACATAGCTTTACACAATTTGTGAAAGTTTGGTGTGGATCGGACCACTATATCATATAGCTGCCGTACAAACGACCGATATGAAAACAAGTCTTTGTATGGAAACGTTTTTTGTTTTCTAAGCTATTGCAACCGAATTCAACATTTATTCATCTGACATAGCCGTACACGATTTGTGAAAGAGTAATCCGGATCGGACCACTATATCATATAGCTGATATACAAACGACCAATATGAAAACAAGTCTTGGTATGGGAACCTTTTTTGTTTTCCAAGCTATTGCAACCGAATTCCACATTTATTCATGTAACATAGCTTTACACAATTTGTGAAAGTTTGGTGTGGATCGGACCACTATATCATATAGCTGCCGTACAAACGACCGATATGAAAACAAGTCTTTGTATGGAAACCTTTTTTGTTTTCCAAGCTATTGCAACTGAATTCAACATTTATTCATCTGACATAGCCATACACGATTTGTGAAAGAGTAATCTGGATCGGACCACTATATCAAATAGCTGATATACAAACGACCAATATGAAAACAAGTCTTGGTATGGGAACCTTTTTTGTTTTCCAAGCTATTGCAACCGACTTCCACATTTATTCATGTTACGTAGCTTTACACAATTTGTGAAAGTTTGGTGTGGATCGGACTACTATATCATATAGCTGCCATACAAACGACCGATATGAAAACAAGTCTTTGTATGGAAACCTTTTTTGTTTTCTAAGCTATTGCAACCGAATTCAACATTTATTCATCTGACATAGCCATACACGATTTGTGAAAGAGTAATCTGGATCGGACCACTATATCAAATAGCTGATATACAAACGACCAATATGAAAACAAGTCTTGGTATGGGAACCTTTTTTGTTTTCTAAGCTATTGCAACCGAATTCAACATTTATTCATCTGACATAGCCATACACGATTTGTGAAAGAGTAATCTGGATCGGACCACTATATCAAATAGCTGATATACAAACGACCGATATGAAAACAAGTCTTTGTATGGAAACCTTTTTTGTTTTCTAAGCTATTGCAACCGAATTCAACATTTATTTATTTGACATAGCAATACACGATTTGTGAAAGTTTGGTCCGGATCGGACCACTATATCATATAGCAGCCATACAAACGACCGATATGAAAACAAGACTTTGTATGAAAACGTTTTTTGTTTTCTAAGCTATTGCAACCGAATTCAACATTTATTCATCTGACATAGCCATACACGATTTGTGAAAGAGAAATCCGGATCGGACCACTATATCATATAGCTGCCATACAAACGACCGATTGAAAACAAGTCTTTGTATGGAAACCTTTTTTGTTTCCTAAGCTATTGCAACCGAATTCAATATTTATTCATTTGACATAGCAATACACGATTTGTGAAAGTTTGGTCCGGATCGGACCACTATATCATATAGCTGCCATTCAAACGACCGATATGAAAACAAGTCTTTGTATGGAAACCTTTTTTGTTTTCCAAGCTATTGCAACCGAATTCAACATTTATTCATCTGACATAGCCATACACGATTTGTGAAAGAGTAATCCGGATCGGACCACTATATCATATAGCTGATATACAAACGGCCAATATGAAAACAAGTCTTGGTATGGAAACCTTTTTTGTTTTCCAAGCTATTGCAACCGAATTCAACATTTATTCATGTTGCATAGCTTTACACAATTTGTGAAAGTTTGGTGTGGATCGGACCACTATATCATATAGCTGCCATACAAACGACCGATATGAAAACAAGTCTTTGTATGGAAACCTTTTTTGTTTTCTAAGCTGTTGCAACCGAATTCAACATTTATTAATTTGACATAGCCGTTCACGATTTGTGAAAGTTTGCTCCGGATCGGACCACTATATCATATAGCTGCCATTCAAACGACCGATATGAAAACAAGTCTTTGTATGGAAACCTTTTTTGTTTTCCAAGCTATTGCAACCGCATTCAACATTTATTCATCTGACATAGCCATACACGATTTGTGAAAGAGTAATCCGGATCGGACCACTATATCATATAGCTGATATACAAACGGCCAATATGAAAACAAGTCTTGGTATGGGAACCTTTTTGTTTTCCAAGCTATTGCAACCGAATTCAACATTTATTCATGTTGCATAGCTTTACACAATTTGTGCAAGTTTGGTGTGGATCGGACCACTATATCATATAGCTGCCATACAAACGACCGATATGAAAACAAGTCTTTGTATGGAAACCTTTTTTGTTTTCTAAGCTGTTGCAACCGAATTCAACATTTATTTATTTGACATAGCCGTACACGATTTGTGAAAGTTTGGTTTGGATCGGACCAATATATCATATAGCAGCCATACAAACGACCGATATGAAAACAAGACTTTGTATGGAAACGTTTTTTGTTTTCTAAGCTATTGCAACCGAATTCAACATTTATTCATTTGACATAGCCATACACGATTTGTGAAAGTTTGGTCCGGAACGGATCACTATACCATATAGCTGCCATAAATACGACCGACTTGAAAACAAGTCTTTTATATGGGAACCTTTTTTGTTTTCTAAGCTATTGCAACCGAATTCAACATTTATTCATTTGACACAGCAATACACGATTTGTGAAAGGTTGGTCTGGATCGGATCACTATCTCATATGGCTGCCATTCAAACGACCGATATGAAAACAAGTCTTTGTATGGAAACGTTTTATGTTTTCCAAGCTATTGCAACCGAATTCAACATTTATTCATTTGATATAGCCGTTCACGATTTGTGAAAGTTTGGTCCGGATCGGACCACTATATCATATAGCTGCCATTCAAACGACCGATATGAAAACAAGTCTTTGTATGGAAACCTTTTTTGTTTTCCAAGCTATTGCAACCGAATTCAACATTTATTTATGTAACATAGCTTTACACAATTTGTGAAAGTTTGGTGTGGATCGGACCACTATATCATATAGCTGCCATACAAACGACCGATATGAAAACAAGTCTTTGTATGGAAACCTTTTTTGTTTTCTAAGCTGTTGCAACCGAATTCAACATTTATTTATTTGACATAGCCGTACACGATTTGTAAAAGTTTGGTTTGGATCGGACCAATATATCATATAGCAGCCATACAAACGACCGATATGAAAACAAGACTTTGTATGGAAACGTTTTTTGTTTTCTAAGCTATTGCAACCGAATTCAACATTTATTTATTTGACATAGCCATACACGATTTGTGAAAGTTTGGTCCGGAACGGATCACTATACCATATAGCTGCCATACATACGACCGACTTGAAAACAAGTCTTTTATATGGGAACCTTTTTTGTTTTCCAAGCTATTGCAACCGAATTCAACATTTATTCATTTGACACAGCAATACACGATTTTTGAAAGGTTGGTCCGGATCGGATCACTATCTCATATAGCTGCCATACAAACGACCGATTGAAAACAAGTCTTTGTATGGAAACCTTTTTTGTTTCCTAAGCTATTGCAACCGAATTCAACATTTATTCATTTGACAGAGCAATACACAATTTGTGAAAGTTTGGTCCGGATCGGACCACTATATCATATAGCTGCCATACAAACGACCGATATGAAAACAAGTCTTTGTATGGAAACCTTTTTTGTTTTCTAAGCTGTTGCAACCGAATTCAACATTTATTTATTTGACATAGCCGTACACAATTTGTGAAAGTTTGCTCCGGATCGGACCACTATATCATATAGCTGCCATTCAAACGACCGATATGAAAACAAGTCTTTGTATGGAAACCTTTTTTGTTTTCCAAGCTATTGCAACCGAATTCAACATTTAGTCATCTGACATAGCCATACACGATTTGTGAAAGAGTAATCCGGATCGGACCACTATATCATATAGCTGATATACAAACGGCCAATATGAAAACAAGTCTTGGTATGGGAACCTTTTTTGTTTTCCAAGCTATTGCAACCGAATTCAACATTTATTCATGTTGCATAGCTTTACACAATTTGTGAAAGTTTGGTGTGGATCGGACCACTATATCATATAGCTGCCATACAAACGACCGATATGAAAACAAGTCTTTGTATGGAAACCTTTTTTGTTTTCTAAGCTGTTGCAACCGAATTCAACATTTATTTATTTGACATAGCCGTACACGATTTGTGAAAGTTTGCTCCGGATCGGACCACTATATCATATAGCTGCCATTCAAACGACCGATATGAAAATAAGTCTTTGTATGGAAACCTTTTTTGTTTTCCAAGCTATTGCAACCGAATTCAACATTTATTCATCTGACATAGCCATACACGATTTGTGAAAGAGTAATCCGGATCGGACCACTATATCATATAGCTGATATACAAACGGCCAATATGAAAACAAGTCTTGGTATGGGAACCTTTTTTGTTTTCCAAGCTATTGCAACCGAATTCAACATTTATTCATGTTGCATAGCTTTACACAATTTGTGAAAGTTTGGTGTGGATCGGACCACTATATCATATAGCTGCCATACAAACGACCGATATGAAAACAAGTCTTTGTATGGAAACCTTTTTTGTTTTCTAAGCTGTTGCAACCGAATTCAACATTTATTTATTTGACATAGCCGTACACGATTTGTGAAAGTTTGGTTTGGATCGGACCAATATATCATATAGCAGCCATACAAACGACCGATATGAAAACAAGACTTTGTATGGAAACGTTTTTTGTTTTCTAAGCTATTGCAACCGAATTCAACATTTATTCATTTGACATAGCCATACACGATTTGTGAAAGTTTGGTCCGGAACGGATCACTATACCATATAGCTGCCATACATACGACCGACTTGAAAACAAGTCTTTTATATGGGAACCTTTTTTGTTTTCCAAGCTATTGCAACCGAATTCAACATTTATTCATTTGACACAGCAATACACGATTTTTGAAAGGTTAATCCGGATCGGATCACTATCTCATATAGCTGCCATACAAACGACCGATATGAAAACAAGTCTTTGTATGGAAACGTTTTATGTTTTCCAAGCTATTGCAACCGAATTCAACATTTATTCATTTGATATAGCCGTTCACGATTTGTGAAAGTTTGGTCTGGATCGGACCACTATATCATATAGCTGCCATACAAACGACCGATTGAAAACAAGTCTTTGTATGGAAACCTTTTTTGTTTCCTAAGCTATTGCAACCGAATTCAACATTTATTCATTTGACATAGCAATACACAATTTGTGAAAGTTTGGTCCGGATCGGACCACTATATCATATAGCTGCCATTCAAACGACCGATATGAAAACAAGTCTTTGTATGGAAACCTTTTTTGTTTTCCAAGCTATTGCAACCGAATTCAACATTTATTTATGTAACATAGCTTTACACAATTTGTGAAAGTTTGGTGTGGATCGGACCACTATATCATATAGCTGCCATACAAACGACCGATATGAAAACAAGTCTTTGTATGGAAACCTTTTTTGTTTTCTAAGCTGTTGCAACCGAATTCAACATTTATTTATTTGATATAGCCGTACACGATTTGTGAAAGTTTGGTTTGGATCGGACCAATATATCATATAGCAGCCATACAAACGACCGATATGAAAACAAGACTTTGTATGGAAACGTTTTTTGTTTTCTAAGCTATTGCAACCGAATTCAACATTTATTCATTTGACATAGCCATACACGATTTGTGAAAGGTTGGTCCGGAACGGATCACTATACCATATAGCTGCCATAAATACGACCGACTTGAAAACAAGTCTTTTATATGGGAACCTTTTTTGTTTTCTAAGCTATTGCAACCGAATTCAACATTTATTCATTTGACACAGCAATACACGATTTGTGAAAGGTTGGTCTGGATCGGATCACTATCTCATATGGCTGCCATTCAAACGACCGATATGAAAACAAGTCTTTGTATGGAAACGTTTTATGTTTTCCAAGCTATTGCAACCGAATTCAACATTTATTCATTTGATATAGCCGTTCACGATTTGTGAAAGTTTGGTCTGGATCGGACCACTATATCATATAGCTGCCATACAAACGACCGATTGAAAACAAGTCTTTGTATGGAAACCTTTTTTGTTTCCTAAGCTATTGCAACCGAATTCAACATTTATTCATTTGACATAGCAATACACAATTTGTGAAAGTTTGGTCCGGATCGGACCACTATATCATATAGCTGCCATTCAAACGACCGATATGAAAACAAGTCTTTGTATGGAAACCTTTTTTGTTTTCCAAGCTATTGCAACCGAATTCAACATTTATTTATGTAACATAGGTTTACACAATTTGTGAAAGTTTGGTGTGGATCGGACCACTATATCATATAGCTGCCATACAAACGACCGATATGAAAACAAGTCTTTGTATGGAAACCTTTTTTGTTTTCTAAGCTGTTGCAACCGAATTCAACATTTATTTATTTGACATAGCCGTACACGATTTGTAAAAGTTTGGTTTGGATCGGACCAATATATCATATAGCAGCCATACAAACGACCGATATGAAAACAAGACTTTGTATGGAAACGTTTTTTGTTTTCTAAGCTATTGCAACCGAATTCAACATTTATTCATTTGACATAACCATACACGATTTGTGAAAGTTTGGTCCGGAACGGATCACTATACCATATAGCTGCCATACATACGACCGACTTGAAAACAAGTCTTTTATATGGGAACCTTTTTTGTTTTCCAAGCTATTGCAACCGAATTCAACATTTATTCATTTGACACAGCAATACACGATTTTTGAAAGGTTGGTCCGGATCGGATCACTATCTCATATAGCTGCCATACAAACGACCGATATGAAAACAAGTCTTTGTATGGAAACGTTTTATGTTTTCCAAGCTATTGCAACCGAATTCAACATTTATTCATTTGACATAGCCATACACGATTTGTGAAAGTTTGGTCTCGATCGGACCACTATATCATATAGCTGCCATACAAACGACCGATTGAAAACAAGTCTTTGTATGGAAACCTTTTTTGTTTCCTAAGCTATTGCAACCGAATTCAACATTTATTCATTTGACAGAGCAATACACAATTTGTGAAAGTTTGGTCTGGATCGGACCACTATATCATATAGCTGCCATTCAAACGACCGATATGAAAACAAGTCTTTGTATGGAAACCTTTTTTGTTTTCCAAGCTATTGCAACCGAATTCAACATTTATTTATGTAACATAGGTTTACACAATTTGTGAAAGTTTGGTGTGGATCGGACCACTATATCATATAGCTGCCATACAAACGACCGATATGAAAACAAGTCTTTGTATGGAAACCTTTTTTGTTTTCTAAGCTGTTGCAACCGAATTCAACATTTATTTATTTGACATAGCCGTACACGATTTGTAAAAGTTTGGTTTGGATCGGACCAATATATCATATAGCAGCCATACAAACGACCGATATGAAAACAAGACTTTGTATGGAAACGTTTTTTGTTTTCTAAGCTATTGCAACCGAATTCAACATTTATTCATTTGACATAGCCATACACGATTTGTGAAAGTTTGGTCCGGAACGGATCACTATACCATATAGCTGCCATACATACGACCGACTTGAAAACAAGTCTTTTATATGGGAACCTTTTTTGTTTTCCAAGCTATTGCAACCGAATTCAACATTTATTCATTTGACACAGCAATACACGATTTTTGAAAGGTTGGTCCGGATCGGATCACTATCTCATATAGCTGCCATACAAACGACCGATATGAAAACAAGTCTTTGTATGGAAACGTTTTATGTTTTCCAAGCTATTGCAACCGAATTCAACATTTATTCATTTGACATAGCCATACACGATTTGTGAAAGTTTGGTCTCGATCGGACCACTATATCATATAGCTGCCATACAAACGACCGATTGAAAACAAGTCTTTGTATGGAAACCTTTTTGTTTCCTAAGCTATTGCAACCGAATTCAACATTTATTCATTTGACAGAGCAATACACAATTTGTGAAAGTTTGGTCTGGATCGGACCACTATATCATATAGCTGCCATTCAAACGACCGATATGAAAACAAGTCTTTGTATGGAAACCTTTTTTGTTTTCCAAGCTATTGCAACCGAATTCAACATTTATTTATGTAACATAGCTTTACACAATTTGTGAAAGTTTGGTGTGGATGGGACCACTTTATCATATAGGTGTCATACAAACGACCGATATGAAAACAAGTCTTTGTATGGAAACCTTTTTTGTTTTCTAAGCTGTTGCAACCGAATTCAACATTTATTTATTTGACATAGCCGTACACGATTTGTGAAAGTTTGGTTTGGATCGGACCAATATATCATATAGCAGCCATACAAACGACCGATATGAAAACAAGACTTTGTATGGAAACGTTTTTTGTTTTCTAAGCTATTGCAACCGAATTCAACATTTATTCATTTGACATAGCCATACACGATTTGTGAAAGTTTGGTCCGGAACGGATCACTATACCATATAGCTGCCATACATACGACCGACTTGAAAACAAGTCTTTTATATGGGAACCTTTTTTGTTTTCCAAGCTATTGCAACCGAATTCAACATTTATTCATTTGACACAGCAATACACGATTTTTGAAAGGTTAATCCGGATCGGATCACTATCTCATATAGCTGCCATACAAACGACCGATATGAAAACAAGTCTTTGTATGGAAACGTTTTATGTTTTCCAAGCTATTGCAACCGAATTCAACATTTATTCATTTGATATAGCCGTTCACGATTTGTGAAAGTTTGGTCTGGATCGGACCACTATATCATATAGCTGCCATACAAACGACCGATTGAAAACAAGTCTTTGTATGGAAACCTTTTTGTTTCCTAAGCTATTGCAACCGAATTCAACATTTATTCATTTGACATAGCAATACACAATTTGTGAAAGTTTGGTCCGGATCGGACCACTATATCATATAGCTGCCATTCAAACGACCGATATGAAAACAAGTCTTTGTATGGAAACCTTTTTTGTTTTCCAATCTATTGCAACCGAATTCAACGTTTATTTATGTAACATAGCTTTACACAATTTGTAAAAGTTTGGTGTGGATCGGACCACTATATCATATAGCTGCCATACAAACGACCGATATGAAAACAAGTCTTTGTATGGAAACCTTTTTTGTTTTCTAAGCTGTTGCAACCGAATTCAACATTTATTTATTTGACATAGCCGTACACGATTTGTAAAAGTTTGGTTTGGATCGGACCAATATATCATATAGCAGCCATACAAACGACCGATATGAAAACAAGACTTTGTATGGAAACGTTTTTTGTTTTCTAAGCTATTGCAACCGAATTCAACATTTATTCATTTGACATAGCCATACACGATTTGTGAAAGTTTGGTCCGGAACGGATCACTATACCATATAGCTGCCATACATACGACCGACTTGAAAACAAGTCTTTTATATGGGAACCTTTTTTGTTTTCCAAGCTATTGCAACCGAATTCAACATTTATTCATTTGACACAGCAATACACGATTTTTGAAAGGTTGGTCCGGATCGGATCACTATCTCATATAGCTGCCATACAAACGACCGATATGAAAACAAGTCTTTGTATGGAAACGTTTTATGTTTTCCAAGCTATTGCAACCGAATTCAACATTTATTCATTTGACATAGCCATACACGATTTGTGAAAGTTTGGTCTCGATCGGACCACTATATCATATAGCTGCCATACAAACGACCGATTGAAAACAAGTCTTTGTATGGAAACCTTTTTGTTTCCTAAGCTATTGCAACCGAATTCAACATTTATTCATTTGACAGAGCAATACACAATTTGTGAAAGTTTGGTCTGGATCGGACCACTATATCATATAGCTGCCATTCAAACGACCGATATGAAAACAAGTCTTTGTATGGAAACCTTTTTTGTTTTCCAAGCTATTGCAACCGAATTCAACATTTATTTATGTAACATAGGTTTACACAATTTGTGAAAGTTTGGTGTGGATCGGACCACTATATCATATAGCTGCCATACAAACGACCGATATGAAAACAAGTCTTTGTATGGAAACCTTTTTTGTTTTCTAAGCTGTTGCAACCGAATTCAACATTTATTTATTTGACATAGCCGTACACGATTTGTAAAAGTTTGGTTTGGATCGGACCAATATATCATATAGCAGCCATACAAACGACCGATATGAAAACAAGACTTTGTATGGAAACGTTTTTTGTTTTCTAAGCTATTGCAACCGAATTCAACATTTATTCATTTGACATAGCCATACACGATTTGTGAAAGTTTGGTCCGGAACGGATCACTATACCATATAGCTGCCATACATACGACCGACTTGAAAACAAGTCTTTTATATGGGAACCTTTTTTGTTTTCCAAGCTATTGCAACCGAATTCAACATTTATTCATTTGACACAGCAATACACGATTTTTGAAAGGTTGGTCCGGATCGGATCACTATCTCATATAGCTGCCATACAAACGACCGATATGAAAACAAGTCTTTGTATGGAAACGTTTTATGTTTTCCAAGCTATTGCAACCGAATTCAACATTTATTCATTTGACATAGCCATACACGATTTGTGAAAGTTTGGTCTCGATCGGACCACTATATCATATAGCTGCCATACAAACGACCGATTGAAAACAAGTCTTTGTATGGAAACCTTTTTTGTTTCCTAAGCTATTGCAACCGAATTCAACATTTATTCATTTGACAGAGCAATACACAATTTGTGAAAGTTTGGTCTGGATCGGACCACTATATCATATAGCTGCCATTCAAACGACCGATATGAAAACAAGTCTTTGTATGGAAACCTTTTTTGTTTTCCAAGCTATTGCAACCGAATTCAACATTTATTTATGTAACATAGGTTTACACAATTTGTGAAAGTTTGGTGTGGATCGGACCACTATATCATATAGCTGCCATACAAACGACCGATATGAAAACAAGTCTTTGTATGGAAACCTTTTTTGTTTTCTAAGCTGTTGCAACCGAATTCAACATTTATTTATTTGACATAGCCGTACACGATTTGTAAAAGTTTGGTTTGGATCGGACCAATATATCATATAGCAGCCATACAAACGACCGATATGAAAACAAGACTTTGTATGGAAACGTTTTTTGTTTTCTAAGCTATTGCAACCGAATTCAACATTTATTCATTTGACATAGCCATACACGATTTGTGAAAGTTTGGTCCGGAACGGATCACTATACCATATAGCTGCCATACATACGACCGACTTGAAAACAAGTCTTTTATATGGGAACCTTTTTTGTTTTCCAAGCTATTGCAACCGAATTCAACATTTATTCATTTGACACAGCAATACACGATTTTTGAAAGGTTGGTCCGGATCGGATCACTATCTCATATAGCTGCCATACAAACGACCGATATGAAAACAAGTCTTTGTATGGAAACGTTTTATGTTTTCCAAGCTATTGCAACCGAATTCAACATTTATTCATTTGACATAGCCATACACGATTTGTGAAAGTTTGGTCTCGATCGGACCACTATATCATATAGCTGCCATACAAACGACCGATTGAAAACAAGTCTTTGTATGGAAACCTTTTTTGTTTCCTAAGCTATTGCAACCGAATTCAACATTTATTCATTTGACAGAGCAATACACAATTTGTGAAAGTTTGGTCTGGATCGGACCACTATATCATATAGCTGCCATTCAAACGACCGATATGAAAACAAGTCTTTGTATGGAAACCTTTTTTGTTTTCCAAGCTATTGCAACCGAATTCAACATTTATTTATGTAACATAGCTTTACACAATTTGTGAAAGTTTGGTGTGGATGGGACCACTTTATCATATAGGTGTCATACAAACGACCGATATGAAAACAAGACTTTGTATGGAAACCTTTTTTGTTTTCTAAGCTGTTGCAACCGAATTCAACATTTATTTATTTGACATAGCCGTACACGATTTGTGAAAGTTTGGTTTGGATCGGACCAATATATCATATAGCAGCCATACAAACGACCGATATGAAAACAAGACTTTGTATGGAAACGTTTTTTGTTTTCTAAGCTATTGCAACCGAATTCAACATTTATTCATTTGACATAGCCATACACGATTTGTGAAAGTTTGGTCCGGAACGGATCACTATACCATATAGCTGCCATACATACGACCGACTTGAAAACAAGTCTTTTATATGGGAACCTTTTTTGTTTTCCAAGCTATTGCAACCGAATTCAACATTTATTCATTTGACACAGCAATACACGATTTTTGAAAGGTTAATCCGGATCGGATCACTATCTCATATAGCTGCCATACAAACGACCGATATGAAAACAAGTCTTTGTATGGAAACGTTTTATGTTTTCCAAGCTATTGCAACCGAATTCAACATTTATTCATTTGATATAGCCGTTCACGATTTGTGAAAGTTTGGTCTGGATCGGACCACTATATCATATAGCTGCCATACAAACGACCGATTGAAAACAAGTCTTTGTATGGAAACCTTTTTTGTTTCCTAAGCTATTGCAACCGAATTCAACATTTATTCATTTGACATAGCAATACACAATTTGTGAAAGTTTGGTCCGGATCGGACCACTATATCATATAGCTGCCATTCAAACGACCGATATGAAAACAAGTCTTTGTATGGAAACCTTTTTTGTTTTCTAGGGTATTGCAACCGAATTCAACGTTTATTTATGTAACATAGCTTTACACAATTTGTAAAAGTTTGGTGTGGATCGGACCACTATATCATATAGCTGCCATACAAACGACCGATATGAAAACAAGTCTTTGTATGGAAACCTTTTTTGTTTTCTAAGCTGTTGCAACCGAATTCAACATTTATTTATTTGACATAGCCGTACACGATTTGTAAAAGTTTGGTTTGGATCGGACCAATATATCATATAGCAGCCATACAAACGACCGATATGAAAACAAGACTTTGTATGGAAACGTTTTTTGTTTTCTAAGCTATTGCAACCGAATTCAACATTTATTCATTTGACATAGCCATACACGATTTGTGAAAGTTTGGTCCGGAACGGATCACTATACCATATAGCTGCCATACATACGACCGACTTGAAAACAAGTCTTTTATATGGGAACCTTTTTTGTTTTCCAAGCTATTGCAACCGAATTCAACATTTATTCATTTGACACAGCAATACACGATTTTTGAAAGGTTGGTCCGGATCGGATCACTATCTCATATAGCTGCCATACAAACGACCGATATGAAAACAAGTCTTTGTATGGAAACGTTTTATGTTTTCCAAGCTATTGCAACCGAATTCAACATTTATTCATTTGACATAGCCATACACGATTTGTGAAAGTTTGGTCTCGATCGGACCACTATATCATATAGCTGCCATACAAACGACCGATTGAAAACAAGTCTTTGTATGGAAACCTTTTTTGTTTCCTAAGCTATTGCAACCGAATTCAACATTTATTCATTTGACAGAGCAATACACAATTTGTGAAAGTTTGGTCTGGATCGGACCACTATATCATATAGCTGCCATTCAAACGACCGATATGAAAACAAGTCTTTGTATGGAAACCTTTTTTGTTTTCCAAGCTATTGCAACCGAATTCAACATTTATTTATGCAACATAGCTTTACACAATTTGTGAAAGTTTGGTGTGGATGGGACCACTTTATCATATAGCTGTCATACAAACGACCGATATGAAAACAAGTCGTTGTATGGAAACCTTTTTTGTTTTCTAAGCTGTTGCAACCGAATTCAACATTTATTTATTTGACATAGCCGTACACGATTTGTGAAAGTTTGGTTTGGATCGGACCAATATATCATATAGCAGCCATACAAACGACCGATATGAAAACAAGACTTTGTATGGAAACGTTTTTTGTTTTCTAAGCTATTGCAACCGAATTCAACATTTATTCATTTGACATAGCCATACACGATTTGTGAAAGTTTGGTCCGGAACGGATCACTATACCATATAGCTGCCATACATACGACCGACTTGAAAACAAGTCTTTTATATGGGAACCTTTTTGTTTTCCAAGCTATTGCAACCGAATTCAACATTTATTCATTTGACACAGCAATACACGATTTTTGAAAGGTTAATCCGGATCGGATCACTATCTCATATAGCTGCCATACAAACGACCGATACGGTTTGGTCTGGATCGGACCACTATATCATATAGCTGCCATACAAACGACCGATTGAAAACAAGTCTTTGTATGGAAACCTTTTTTGTTTCCTAAGCTATTGCAACCGAATTCAACATTTATTCATTTGACATAGCAATACACAATTTGTGAAAGTTTGGTCCGGATCGGACCACTATATCATATAGCTGCCATTCAAACGACCGATATGAAAACAAGTCTTTGTATGGAAACCTTTTTTGTTTTCCAAGCTATTGCAACCAAATTCAACATTTATTTATGTAACATAGCTTTACACAATTTGTGAAAGTTTGGTGTGGATCGGACCACTATATCATATAGCTGCCATACAAACGACCGATATGAAAACAAGTCTTTGTATGGAAACGTTTTATGTTTTCCAAGCTATTGCAACCGAATTCAACATTTATTCATTTGACATAGCCATACACGATTTGTGAAAGTTTGGTCTCGATCGGACCACTATATCATATAGCTGCCATACAAACGACCGATTGAAAACAAGTCTTTGTATGGAAACCTTTTTTGTTTCCTAAGCTATTGCAACCGAATTCAACATTTATTCATTTGACAGAGCAATACACAATTTGTGAAAGTTTGGTCTGGATCGGACCACTATATCATATAGCTGCCATTCAAACGACCGATATGAAAACAAGTCTTTGTATGGAAACCTTTTTTGTTTTCCAAGCTATTGCAACCGAATTCAACATTTATTTATGTAACATAGCTTTACACAATTTGTGAAAGTTTGGTGTGGATGGGACCACTTTATCATATAGGTGTCATACAAACGACCGATATGAAAACAAGTCTTTGTATGGAAACCTTTTTTGTTTTCTAAGCTGTTGCAACCGAATTCAACATTTATTTATTTGACATAGCCGTACACGATTTGTGAAAGTTTGGTTTGGATCGGACCAATATATCATATAGCAGCCATACAAACGACCGATATGAAAACAAGACTTTGTATGGAAACGTTTTTTGTTTTCTAAGCTATTGCAACCGAATTCAACATTTATTCATTTGACATAGCCATACACGATTTGTGAAAGTTTGGTCCGGAACGGATCACTATACCATATAGCTGCCATACATACGACCGACTTGAAAACAAGTCTTTTATATGGGAACCTTTTTTGTTTTCCAAGCTATTGCAACCGAATTCAACATTTATTCATTTGACACAGCAATACACGATTTTTGAAAGGTTAATCCGGATCGGATCACTATCTCATATAGCTGCCATACAAACGACCGATATGAAAACAAGTCTTTGTATGGAAACGTTTTATGTTTTCCAAGCTATTGCAACCGAATTCAACATTTATTCATTTGATATAGCCGTTCACGATTTGTGAAAGTTTGGTCTGGATCGGACCACTATATCATATAGCTGCCATACAAACGACCGATTGAAAACAAGTCTTTGTATGGAAACCTTTTTTGTTTCCTAAGCTATTGCAACCGAATTCAACATTTATTCATTTGACATAGCAATACACAATTTGTGAAAGTTTGGTCCGGATCGGACCACTATATCATATAGCTGCCATTCAAACGACCGATATGAAAACAAGTCTTTGTATGGAAACCTTTTTTGTTTTCTAGGGTATTGCAACCGAATTCAACGTTTATTTATGTAACATAGCTTTACACAATTTGTAAAAGTTTGGTGTGGATCGGACCACTATATCATATAGCTGCCATACAAACGACCGATATGAAAACAAGTCTTTGTATGGAAACCTTTTTTGTTTTCTAAGCTGTTGCAACCGAATTCAACATTTATTTATTTGACATAGCCGTACACGATTTGTAAAAGTTTGGTTTGGATCGGACCAATATATCATATAGCAGCCATACAAACGACCGATATGAAAACAAGACTTTGTATGGAAACGTTTTTTGTTTTCTAAGCTATTGCAACCGAATTCAACATTTATTCATTTGACATAGCCATACACGATTTGTGAAAGTTTGGTCCGGAACGGATCACTATACCATATAGCTGCCATACATACGACCGACTTTTTTTTTTTTTTTTTTTTTTTTTTTTTTATATAAAATTGTTTTTATTTACAGTGCAGTGTACTGTTACTGTTTGTAGCAACTTATACTGCAGGGTATCACATAATTTCTATTGAGTATTTACATATTTAAATACTTAAACCTACTTAATTAGGGAGCCTGGAGGCATGAATTAATTTTATGAATTAATTTATAAATCTTCTTGGTAGATCTGTTGGGTGAATGCGCAGGAGCCTCCTTCTCGCCCTCAGTCCCAAGACACGTCGCCTCATCGAGAGTTTCCGAGCCAACTGGTTTGGGTGGATTCCCAATTTGTTAACGTACGCAGTTGCATGTGCGTTTATGACATCGCCAATCCTTGGTACCTTCAGCTCTTTTTCAATGTCTTTGTTTCGGATGTACCAAGCCGCTCCAGATAGTTTACGCAAAATTTGCGACTGCGCCACACGAATTTTGTTGAGGTGCGACTTTGCAGCGATGCCATACACTTGGATGCCATATTTCCAAATAGGAGCCAAGACAACCTTATAAATTTTGGCCTTGTTGGAGACTGAAAGTTTGTTTCCAGGCCTAAGGAGCCAAGCCATGCTGTTCGCCTTTGTTTTGAGCCGCCGAGTTACATCCGTTACATGGCGTTGAAATGTAAGTCGCTTATCCAGGGTGACACCGAGATATTTGTGGGCGTTCGATTGTGTGAGGAGCTCTCCATGCAGAAACACACCAGGTGATGTGTCTTTTCTCAGGGTGTACGTCACGGAAACACACTTTTCCGGATTGACTGCAATGTTCCAGCGTAGGGCCCAGTTCTCAAATTTTTTTAGATACAGCTGAAGCGTATCAGTGGCTGTATAGACGCAAGTATCTCTGGCCAGGACTGCAGTGTCATCAGCAAAAGTGGCAACTAGCAGGTCATTGGGATCTGTAAGCGACATGTTGGCAGCTGAGGGCATGTCGTGCGTATACAGGCTATATAGTGTTGGACCTAACACACTTCCCTGGGGTACACCTGCTCTGACTCTTTTTGTTTGGGAGGACAGTCCGTCCTGTACTACTTTAAAGGATCGCTCGTGGAGGAAGCTTTTTATTATTAAAAAGAGCTGAGGATTTAGTAGCCTTTTAAGCTTGTGCAGAAGTCCTTCATGCCACACTCTGTCGAAAGCCTGCTGGATGTCCAGAAAAGCTCCAACGACGTACTCCTTTCCATGAAAACCTTCCAATACAAAGTTTACTACGCGGTGTAGCTGTTCAGGTGTGCCATGCCTGAGTCTAAAGCCAAACTGAAACTTCGGAATAGCTTTCTGGACCTTTCGCGACTCGAGCAATCTTCTCAGGATGCACCTCTCAAGTAATTTTCCAAATGCTGGAAGCAGGCTTATTGGGCGATAGGAGTCTAATTCCTCTGCTGGCTTCCCACTTTTATGGAGCATAATGATATTCGCCTTCTTCCAGGCGCTTGGGAAGTGTCCCAGTCGAAGAGCAGAGTTGAAAATTAATACAAGGAATAACAAAGCTCTGTGGGGCATCAGCTTAATGGAGCGGTTGTCGATGTGATCCGCACCAGGAGCCTTGTTTTTGCGAAGGGATTTTACGACCGACTTGAAAACAAGTCTTTTATATGGGAACCTTTTTTGTTTTCCAAGCTATTGCAACCGAATTCAACATTTATTCATTTGACACAGCAATACACGATTTTTGAAAGGTTGGTCCGGATCGGATCACTATCTCATATAGCTGCCATACAAACGACCGATATGAAAACAAGTCTTTGTATGGAAACGTTTTATGTTTTCCAAGCTATTGCAACCGAATTCAACATTTATTCATTTGACATAGCCATACACGATTTGTGAAAGTTTGGTCTCGATCGGACCACTATATCATATAGCTGCCATACAAACGACCGATTGAAAACAAGTCTTTGTATGGAAACCTTTTTTGTTTCCTAAGCTATTGCAACCGAATTCAACATTTATTCATTTGACAGAGCAATACACAATTTGTGAAAGTTTGGTCTGGATCGGACCACTATATCATATAGCTGCCATTCAAACGACCGATATGAAAACAAGTCTTTGTATGGAAACCTTTTTTGTTTTCCAAGCTATTGCAACCGAATTCAACATTTATTTATGCAACATAGCTTTACACAATTTGTGAAAGTTTGGTGTGGATGGGACCACTTTATCATATAGCTGTCATACAAACGACCGATATGAAAACAAGTCGTTGTATGGAAACCTTTTTTGTTTTCTAAGCTGTTGCAACCGAATTCAACATTTATTTATTTGACATAGCCGTACACGATTTGTGAAAGTTTGGTTTGGATCGGACCAATATATCATATAGCAGCCATACAAACGACCGATATGAAAACAAGACTTTGTATGGAAACGTTTTTTGTTTTCTAAGCTATTGCAACCGAATTCAACATTTATTCATTTGACATAGCCATACACGATTTGTGAAAGTTTGGTCCGGAACGGATCACTATACCATATAGCTGCCATACATACGACCGACTTGAAAACAAGTCTTTTATATGGGAACCTTTTTTGTTTTCCAAGCTATTGCAACCGAATTCAACATTTATTCATTTGACACAGCAATACACGATTTTTGAAAGGTTAATCCGGATCGGATCACTATCTCATATAGCTGCCATACAAACGACCGATACGGTTTGGTCTGGATCGGACCACTATATCATATAGCTGCCATACAAACGACCGATTGAAAACAAGTCTTTGTATGGAAACCTTTTTTGTTTCCTAAGCTATTGCAACCGAATTCAACATTTATTCATTTGACATAGCAATACACAATTTGTGAAAGTTTGGTCCGGATCGGACCACTATATCATATAGCTGCCATTCAAACGACCGATATGAAAACAAGTCTTTGTATGGAAACCTTTTTTGTTTTCCAAGCTATTGCAACCGAATTCAACATTTATTTATGTAACATAGCTTTACACAATTTGTGAAAGTTTGGTGTGGATCGGACCACTATATCATATAGCTGCCATACAAACGACCGATATGAAAACAAGTCTTTGTATGGAAACCTTTTTTGTTTTCTAAGCTGTTGCAACCGAATTCAACATTTATTTATTTGACATAGCCGTACACGATTTGTAAAAGTTTGGTTTGGATCGGACCAATATATCATATAGCAGCCATACAAACGACCGATATGAAAACAAGACTTTGTATGGAAACGTTTTTTGTTTTCTAAGCTATTGCAACCGAATTCAACATTTATTCATTTGACATAGCCATACACGATTTGTGAAAGTTTGGTCCGGAACGGATCACTATACCATATAGCTGCCATACATACGACCGACTTGAAAACAAGTCTTTTATATGGGAACCTTTTTTGTTTTCCAAGCTATTGCAACCGAATTCAACATTTATTCATTTGACACAGCAATACACGATTTTTGAAAGGTTGGTCCGGATCGGATCACTATCTCATATAGCTGCCATACAAACGACCGATATGAAAACAAGTCTTTGTATGGAAACGTTTTATGTTTTCCAAGCTATTGCAACCGAATTCAACATTTATTCATTTGACGTAGCCATACACGATTTGTGAAAGTTTGGTCTCGATCGGAACACTATATCATATAGCTGCCATACAAACGACCGATTGAAAACAAGTCTTTGTATGGAAACCTTTTTTGTTTCCTAAGCTATTGCAACCGAATTCAACATTTATTCATTTGACAGAGCAATACACAATTTGTGAAAGTTTGGTCTGGATCGGACCACTATATCATATAGCTGCCATTCAAACGACCGATATGAAAACAAGTCTTTGTATGGAAACCTTTTTTGTTTTCCAAGCTATTGCAACCGAATTCAACATTTATTTATGCAACATAGCTTTACATAATTTGTGAAAGTTTGGTGTGGATGGGACCACTATATCATATAGCTGTCATACAAACGACCGATATGAAAACAAGTCTTTGTATGGAAACCTTTTTTGTTTTCTAAGCTGTTGCAACCGAATTCAACATTTATTTATTTGACATAGCCGTACACGATTTGTGAAAGTTTGGTTTGGATCGGACCAATATATCATATAGCAGCCATACAAACGACCGATATGAAAACAAGACTTTGTATGGAAACGTTTTTTGTTTTCTAAGCTATTGCAACCGAATTCAACATTTATTCATTTGACATAGCCATACACGATTTGTGAAAGTTTGGTCCGGAACGGATCACTATACCATATAGCTGCCATACATACGACCGACTTGAAAACAAGTCTTTTATATGGGAACCTTTTTTGTTTTCCAAGCTATTGCAACCGAATTCAACATTTATTCATTTGACACAGCAATACACGATTTTTGAAAGGTTAATCCGGATCGGATCACTATCTCATATAGCTGCCATACAAACGACCGATATGAAAACAAGTCTTTGTATGGAAACGTTTTATGTTTTCCAAGCTATTGCAACCGAATTAAACATTTATTCATTTGACATAGCCATACACGATTTGTGAAAGTTTGGTCTCGATCGGACCACTATATCATAAGCTGCCATACAAACGACCGATTGAAAACAAGTCTTTGTATGGAAACCTTTTTTGTTTCCTAAGCTATTCCAACCAAATTCAAAATTTATTCATTTGACATAGCCATACACGATTTGTGAAAGTTTGGTCCGGATCGGACCACTATATCATATAGCTGCCATTCAAACGACCGATATGAAAACAAGTCTTTGTATGGAAACCTTTTTGTTTTCCAAGCTATTGCAACCGAATTCAACATTTATATATGTAACATAACTGTACACAATTTGTGAAAGTTTGGTGTGGATGGGACCACTATATCATATAGCTGCCATACAAACGACCGATATGAAAACAAGTCTTTGTGTGGAAACCTTTTTTGTTTTCTAAGCTGTTGCAACCGAATTCAACATTTATTCATTTGACATAGCAATACACGATTTGTGAAAGGTTGGTCCGGATCGGATCACTATCTCATATAGCTGCCATACAAACGACCGATATGAAAACAAGTCTTTGTATGGAAACGTTTTATGTTTTCCAAGCTATTGCAACCGAATTCAACATTTATTCATTTGATATAGCCGTTCACGATTTGTGAAAGTTTGGTCTGGATCGGACCACTATATCATATAGCTGCCATACAAACGACCGATATGAAAACAAGTCTTTGTATGGAAACCTTTTTGTTTCCTAAGCTATTGCAACCGATTTCAACATTTATTCATTTGACATAGCAATACACGATTTGTGAAAGTTTGGTCCGGATCGGACCACTATACCATATAGCTGATATACAAAAGACCAATATGAAAACAAGTCTTTGTATGGAATCCTTTTTTGTTTTCTAAGCTATTGCAACCGAATTCAACATTTATTCATCTGACATAGCCATACACGAGTTGTGAAAGTTTGGTCCGGATCGGACCAATATATTATATAGCTGATATACAAACGACCAATATGAAAACAAGTCTTTGTATGGAAACCTTTTTTGTTTTCCAAGCTATTGCAACCGAATTCAACATTTATTCATCTGACATAGCCATACACGAGTTGTGAAAGTTTGGTCCGGATCGGACCACTATATCATATAGCTGATATACAAACGACCAATATGAAAACAAGTCTTTGTATGGAAACCTTTTTTGTTTTCCAAGCTATTGCAACCGAATTCAACATTTATTTATCTGATATAGCCATACACGATTTGTGAAAGTTTGGTCCGGATCGGATCACTATCTCATATAGCTGCCATACAACCGACCGATATGAAAAGAAGTCTTTGTATGGAAACCCTTTATGTTTTCTAAGCTATTGCAACCGAATTGAACATTTATTTATTTCGCAAAGCCGTACACGATTTGTGAAAGGTTGGTCCGGATCGGATCACTATCTCATATAGCTGCCATACAACCGACCGATATGAAAACAAGTCATTGTATGGAAACCTTTTATGTTTTCTAAGCTATTGCAACCGAATTCAACATTTATTCATTTGACATAGCCATACACGATTTGTGAAAGTTTGGTCCGGATCGGACCACTATATCATATAGCTGATATACAAACGACCGTTATAAAAACAAGTCCTTGTATGGAAACCTATTTTGTTTTTCGATTTATTCCAACCGAATTTAACATTTATTCATCTGACATAGCCATACACGATTTGTGAAAGTTTGGTCCGGATCGGACCACTATATCATATAGCTGCCATACAAACGACCGACTTGAAAACAAGTCTTTGTATGGAAACCTTTTATGTTTTCTAAGCTATTGCAACCGAATTCAACATTTATTCATTTGACATAGCCATACACGATTTGTGAAAGTTTGGTTCGGATCGGACCACTATATCATATAGCTGATATACAAACGACCGTTATAAAAACAAGTCCTTGTATGGAAACCTATTTTGTTTTTCGAGCTATTCCAACCGAATTTAACATTTATTCATCTGACATAGCCATACACGAGTTGTGAAAGTTTGGTCCGGATCGGATCACTATCTCATATAGCTGCCATACAAACGACCGATATGAAAAGAAGTCTTTGTATGGAAACCCTTTATGTTTTCTAAGCTATTGCAACCGAATTCAACATTTATTCATTTCACAAAGCCGTACACGATTTGTGAAAGTTTGGTTTGGATCGGACCACTATATCATATAGCTGCCATACAAACGACCGATATGAAAACAAGTCTTTGTATGGAAACCTTTTTTGTTTTCTTAGCTATTGCAACCGAATTCAACATTTATTTATTTGACATAGCCGTACACGATTTGTGAAAGTTTGGTCCGGATCGGATCACTATCTCATATAGCTGCCATACATACGACCGACTTGAAAACAAGTCTTTGTATGGACACCTTTTTTGTTTTCTAAGCTATTGCAACCGAATTCTAAATTTATTCATTTGAAATAGCAATACACGATTTGTGAAAGTTTGGTCCGGATCGGACTACTTATCATATAGCTGATATACAAACGACCAATATGAAAACAAGTCTTTGTATGGAAACCTTTTATGTTTTCTAAGCTATTGCAACCGAATTCAACATTTATTCATTTGACATAGCCATACACGATTTGTGAAAGAGTAATCCGGATCACTATATCATATAGCTGCCATACAAACGACCGATATGAAAACAAGTCTTTGTATGGAAACCTTTTTTGTTTTCTTAGCTATTGCAACCGAATTCAACATTTATTTATTTGACATAGCAATACACGATTTGTGAAAGTTTGGTCCGGATCGGATCACTATCTCATATAGCTGCCATACATACGACCGACTTGAAAACAAGTCTTTGTATGGACACCTTTTTTGTTTTCTAAGCTATTGCAACCGAATTCTACATTTATTCATTTGACATAGCAATACACGATTTGTGAAAGTTTGGTCCGGATCGGACTACTATATCATATAGCTGATATACAAACGACCAATATGAAAACAAGTCTTTGTATGGAAACCTTTTATGTTTTCTAAGCTATTGCAACCGAATTCAACATTTATTCATTTGACATAGCCATACACGATTTGTGAAAGAGTAATCCGGATCGGACCACTAAATCATATAGCTGATATACAAACGACCGTTATAAAAACAAGTTCTTGTATGGAAACCTTTTTTGTTTTCCAAGCTATTGCAACCGAATTCATCATTTATTCATCTGATATAGCCGTACACGATTTGTGAAAGTTTGGTTTGGATCGGACCACTATATCATATAGCTGCCATACAAACGACCGATATGAAAACAAGTCTTTGTATGGAAACCTTTTTTGTTTTCTAAGCTATTGCAACCGAATTCAACGTTTATTTATCTGACAAAGCCATACACAACTTGTGAAAGTTTGGTGTGGATCGGACCACTATATCATATAGCTGCCATACAAACGACCGATATGAAAACAAGTCTTTGTATGGAAACCTTTTTTGTTTTCTAAGCTGTTGCAACCGAATTCAACATTTATTCATTTGACATAGCCGTTCACGATTTGTGAAAGTTTGGTTTGGATCGGACCACTATATCATATAGCTGCCATACAAACGACCGATATGAAAACAAGTCTTTGTATGGAAACCTTTTTTGTTTTCTAAGCTATTGCAACCGAATTCAACATTTATTCATTTGACATAGCAATACACGATTTGTGAAAGTTTAGTCCGGATCGGACCACTATATCATATAGCTGATATACAAAAGACCAATATGAAAACAAGTCTTTGTATGGAATCCTTTTTTGTTTTCTAAGCTATTGCAACCGAATTCAACATTTATTCATCTGACATAGCCATACACGAGTTGTGAAAGTTTGGTCCGGATCGGACCACTATATCATATAGCTGATATACAAACGACCAATATGAAAACAAGTCTTTGTATGGAAACCTTTTTGTTTTCCAAGCTATTGCAACCGAATTCAACATTTATTTATCTGATATAGCCATACACGATTTGTGAAAGTTTGGTCCGGATCGGATCACTATCTCATATAGCTGCCATACAAACGACCGACTTGAAAACAAGTCTTTGTATGGAAACCTTTTATGTTTTCTAAGCTATTGCAACCGAATTCAACATTTATTCATTTGACATAGCCATACACGATTTGTGAAAGAGTAATCCGGATCGGACCACTATATCATATAGCTGATATACAAACGACCGTTATAAAACCAAGTCCTTGTATGGAAACCTATTTTGTTTTTCGAGCTATTGCAACCGAATTCAACATTTGTTCATTTGACATAGCCATACACGATTTGTGAAAGTTTGGTCCGGATCGGACCACTATATCATATAGCTGCCATACAAACGACCGACTTGAAAACAAGTCTTTGTATGGAAACCTTTTATGTTTTCTAAGCTATTGCAACCGAATTCAACATTTATTCATTTGACATAGTTATACACGATTTGTGAAAGTTTGGTCCGGATCGGACCACTATATCATATAGCTGATATACAAACGACCGTTATAAAAACAAGTCCTTGTATGGAAACCTATTTTGTTTTTCGAGCTATTCCAACCGAATTTAACATTTATTCATCTGACATAGCCATACACGATTTGTGAAAGTTTGGTCGGGATCGGATCACTATCTCATATAGCTGCCATACAAACTACCGATATGAAAAGAAGTCTTTGTATGGAAACCTTTTATGTTTTCTAAGCTATTGCAACCGAATTCAACATTTATTCATTTCACAAAGCCGTACATGATTTGTGAAAGTTTGGTTTGGATCGGACCACTATATCATATAGCTGCCATACAAACGACCGATATGAAAACAAGTCTTTGTATGGAAACCTTTTTGTTTTCTTAGCTATTGCAACCGAATTCAACATTTATTTATTTGACATAGCAATACACGATTTGTGAAAGTTTGGTCCGGATCGGATCACTATCTCATATAGCTGCCATACATACGACCGACTTGAAAACAAGTCTTTGTATGGACACCTTTTTTGTTTTCTAAGCTATTGCAACCGAATTCTACATTTATTCATTTGACATAGCAATACACGATTTGTGAAAGTTTGGTCCGGATCGGACTACTATATCATATAGCTGATATACAAACGACCAATATGAAAACAAGTCTTTGTATGGAAACCTTTTATGTTTTCTAAGCTATTGCAACCGAATTCAACATTTATTCATTTGACATAGCCATACACGATTTGTGAAAGAGTAATCCGGATCGGACCACTAAATCATATAGCTGATATACAAACGACCGTTATAAAAACAAGTTCTTGTATGGAAACCTTTTTTGTTTTCCAAGCTATTGCAACCGAATTCATCATTTATTCATCTGATATAGCCATACACGATTTGTGAAAGTTTGGTCCGGATCGGACCACTATATCATATAGCTGATATACAAACGACCGTTATAAAAACAAGTCCTTGTATGGAAACCTTTTTGTTTTTCAAGCTATTCCAACCGAATTTAACATTTATTTATCTGACATAGCCATACACGATTTGTGAAAGTTTGGTCCAGATCGGATCACTATCTCATATAGCCGCCATACAAACGACCGATATGAAAAGAAGTCTTTGTATGGAAACCTTTTATGTTTTCTAAGCTATTGCAACCGAATTCAACATTTATTTATTTGACAAAGCCGTACACGATTTGTGAAAGTTTGGTTTGGATCGGACCACTATATCATATAGCTGCCATACAAACGACCGATATGAAAACAAGTCTTTGTATGGAAACCTTTTTTGTTTTCTAAGCTATTGCAACCGAATTCAACATTTATTTATTTGACAAAGCCATACACAATTTGTGAAAGTTTGGTGTGGATCGGACCACTATATCATATAGCTGCCATACAAACGACCGATATGAAAACAAGTCTTTGTATGGAAACCTTTTTTGTTTTCTAAGCTGTTGCAACCGAATTCAACATTTATTCATTTGACATAGCAATACACGATTTGTGAAAGGTTGGTCCGGATCGGATCACTATCTCATATAGCCGCCATACAAACGACCGATATGAAAAGAAGTCTTTGTATGGAAACCTTTTATGTTTTCTAAGCTATTGCAACCGAATTCAACATTTATTCATTTGACATAGCAATACACGATTTGTGAAAGTTTGGTCCGGATCGGACCACTATATCATATAGCTGATATACAAAAGACCAATATGAAAACAAGTCTTTGTATGGAAACCTTTTTTGTTTTCTAAGCTATTGCAACCGAATTCAACATTTATTCATCTGACATAGCCATACACGAGTTGTGAAAGTTTGGTCCGGATCAGACCACTATATCATATAGCTGATATACAAACGACCAATATGAAAACAAGTCTTTGTATGGAAACCTTTTTTGTTTTCTAAGCTATTGCAACCGAATTCAACATTTATTCATCTGACATAGCCATACACTATTTGTGAAAGGTTGGTCCGGATCGGATCACTATCTCATATAGCTGCCATACAAACGACCGACTTAAAAACAAGTCTTTGTATGGAAACCTTTTATGTTTTCTAAGCTATTGCAACCGAATTCAACATTTATTCATTTGACATAGCCATACACGATTTGTGAAAGTTTGGTCCGGATCGGACCACTATATCATATAGCTGATATACAAACGACCGTTATAAAAACAAGTCCTTGTATGGAAACCTATTTTGTTTTTCGAGCTATTCCAACCGAATTTAACATTTATTCATTTAACATAGCCATACACGATTTGTGAAAGTTTGTTCTGGATCGGACCACTATATCATATAGCTGCCATACAAACGACCGATACGAAAACAAGTCTTTGTATGGAAACCTTTTATGTTTTCTAAGCTATTGCAACCGAATTCAACATTTATTCATTTGACATAGCCATACACGATTTGTGAAAGTTTGGTCCGGATCGGACCACTATATCATATAGCTGATATACAAACGACCGTTATAAAAACAAGTCCTTGTATGGAAACCTATTTTGTTTTTCGAGCTATTCCAACCGAATTTAACATTTATTCCTCTGACATAGCCATACACGATTTGTGAAAGTTTGGTTTGGATCGGACCACTATATCATATAGCTGCCATACAAACGACCGATATGAAAACAAGTCTTTGTATGGAAACCTTTTTGTTTTCTTAGCTATTGCAACCGAATTCAACATTTATTTATTTGACATAGCAATACACGATTTGTGAAAGTTTGGTCCGGATCGGATCACTATCTCATATAGCTGCCATACATACGACCGACTTGAAAACAAGTCTTTGTATGGACACCTTTTTTGTTTTCCAAGCTATTGCAACCGAATTCTACATTTATTCATTTGACATAGCCATACACGATTTGTAAAAATTTGGTCCGGATCGGACCACTATCTCATATAGCTGCCATACAAACGACCGATATGAAAAGAAGTCTTTGTATGGAAACCTTTTATGTTTTCTAAGCTATTGCAACCGAATTCAACATTTATTCATTTCACAAAGCCGTACACGATTTGTGAAAGTTTGGTTTGGATCGGACCACTATATCATATAGCTGCCATACAAACGACCGATATGAAAACAAGTCTTTGTATGGAAACCTTTTTTGTTTTCTTAGCTATTGCAACCGAATTCAACATTTATTTATTTGACATAGCAATACACGATTTGTGAATGTTTGGTCCGGATCGGATCACTATCTCATATAGCTGCCATACATACGACCGACTTGAAAACAAGTCTTTGTATGGACAACTTTTTTGTTTTCTAAGCTATTGCAACCGAATTCTACATTTATTCATTTGACATAGCAATACACGATTTGTGAAAGTTTGGTCCGGATCGGACTACTATATCATATAGCTGATATACAAACGACCAATATGAAAACAAGTCTTTGTATGGAAACCTTTTATGTTTTCTAAGCTATTGCAACCGAATTCAACATTTATTCATTTGACATAGCCATACACGATTTGTGAAAGAGTAATCCGGATCGGACCACTAAATCATATAGCTGATATACAAACGACCGTTATAAAAACAAGTCCTTGTATGGAAACCTTTTTTGTTTTCCAAGCTATTGCAACCGAATTCAACATTTATTCATTTGACATAGCCATACACGATTTGTGAAAGTTTGGTCCGGATCGGACCACTATATCATATAGCTGATATACAAACGACCGTTATAAAAACAAGTCCTTGTATGGAAACCTATTTTGTTTTTCGAGCTATTCCAACCGAATTTAACATTTATTCATCTGACATAGCCATACACGATTTGTGAAAGTTTGGTCCGGATCGGACCACTATATCATATAGCTGCCATACAAACGACCGACTTGAAAACAAGTCTTTGTATGGAAACCTTTTATGTTTTCTAAGCTATTGCAACCGAATTCAACATTTATTCATTTGACATAGCCATACACGATTTGTGAAAGTTTGGTCCGGATCGGACCACTATATCATATAGCTGATATACAAACGACCAATATGAAAACAAGTCTTTGTATGGAAACCTTTTTTGTTTTCCAAGCTCTTGCAACCGAATTCAACATTTATTTATCTGATATAGCCATACACGATTTGTGAAAGTTTGGTCCGGATCGGATCACTATCTCATATAGCTGCCATACAAACGACCGACTTGAAAACAAGTCTTTGTATGGAAACCTTTTATGTTTTCTAAGCTATTGCAACCGAATTCAACATTTATTCATTTGACATAGCCATACACGATTTGTGAAAGTTTGGTCCGGATCGGACCACTATATCATATAGCTGATATACAAACGACCGTTATAAAACCAAGTCCTTGTATGGAAACCTATTTTGTTTTTCGAGCTATTCCAACCGAATTCAACATTTATTCATCTAACATAGCCATACACGATTTGTGAAAGTTTGGTCTGGATCGGACCACTATATCATATAGCTGATATACAAAAGACCAATATGAAAACAAGTCTTTGTATGGATACCTTTTTTGTTTTCTAAGCTATTGCAACCGAATTCAACATTTATTCATCTGACATAGCCATACACGAGTTGTGAAAGTTTGGTCCGGATCGGACCACTATATCATATAGCTGATATACAAAAGACCAATATGAAAACAAGTCTTTGTATGGAAACCTTTTTTGTTTTCCAAGCTATTGCAACCGAATTCAACATTTATTTATCTGATATAGCCATACACGATTTGTGAAAGTTTGGTCCGGATCGGATCACTATCTCATATAGCTGCCATACAAACGACCGACTTAAAAACAAGTCTTTGTATGGAAACCTTTTATGTTTTCTAAGCTATTGCAACCGAATTCAACATTTATTCATTTGACATAGCCATACACGATTTGTGAAAGTTTGGTCCGGATCGGACCACTATATCATATAGCTGATATACAAACGACCGTTATAAAAACAAGTCCTTGTATGGAAACCTATTTTGTTTTTCGAGCTATTCCAACCGAATTTAACATTTATTTATCTAACATAGCCATACACGATTTGTGAAAGTTTGGTCTGGATCGGACCACTATATCATATAGCTGCCATACAAACGACCGACTTGAAAACAAGTCTTTGTATGGAAACCTTTTATGTTTTCTAAGCTATTGCAACCGAATTCAACATTTATTCATTTGACATAGCCATACACGATTTGTGAAAGTTTGGTCCGGATCGGACCACTATATCATATAGCTGATATACAAACGACCGTTATAAAAACAAGTCCTTGTATGGAAACCTATTTTGTTTTTCGAGCTATTCCAACCGAATTTAACATTTATTCATCTAACATAGCCATACACGATTTGTGAAAGTTTGGTCTGGATCGGACCACTATATCATATAGCTGCCATACAAACGACCGACTTGAAAACAAGTCTTTGTATGGAAACCTTTTATGTTTTCTAAGCTATTGCAACCGAATTCAACATTTATTCATTTGACATAGCCATACACGATTTGTGAAAGTTTGGTCCGGATCGGACCACTATATCATATAGATGATATACAAACGACCGTTATAAAAACAAGTCCTTGTATGGAAACCTATTTTGTTTTTCGAGCTATTCCAACCGAATTTAACATTTATTCATCTGACATAGCCATACACGATTTGTGAAAGTCTGGTCCGGATCGGACCACTATATCATATAGCTGCCATACAAACGACCGACTTGAAAACAAGTCTTTGTATGGAAACCTTTTATGTTTTCTAAGCTATTGCAACCGAATTCAACATTTATTCATTTGACATAGCCATACACGATTTGTGAAAGTTTGGTCCGGATCGGACCACTATATCATATAGCTGATATACAAACGACCAATATGAAAACAAGTCTTTGTATGGAAACCTTTTTTGTTTTCCAAGCTCTTGCAACCGAATTCAACATTTATTTATCTGATATAGCCATACACGATTTGTGAAAGTTTGGTCCGGATCGGATCACTATCTCATATAGCTGCCATACAAACGACCGACTTGAAAACAAGTCTTTGTATGGAAACCTTTTATGTTTTCCAAGCTCTTGCAACCGAATTCAACATTTATTTATCTGATATAGCCATACACGATTTGTGAAAGTTTGGTCCGGATCGGACCACTATATCATATAGCTGATATACAAACGACCGTTATAAAACCAAGTCCTTGTATGGAAACCTATTTTGTTTTTCGAGCTATTCCAACCGAATTTAACATTTATTCATCTGACATAGCCATACACGATTTGTGAAAGTTTGGTCCGGATCGGACCACTATATCATATAGCTGCCATACTAACGACCGACTTGAAAACAAGTCTTTGTATGGAAACCTTTTATGTTTTCTAAGCTATTGCAACCGAATTCAACATTTATTCATTTGACATAGCCATACACGATTTGTGAAAGTTTGGTCCGGATCGGACCACTATATCATATAGCTGATATACAAACGACCGTTATAAAAACAAGTCCTTGTATGGAAACCTATTTTGTTTTTCGAGCTATTCCAACCGAATTTAACATTTATTCATCTGACATAGCCATACACGATTTGTGAAAGTTTGGTCCGGATCGGATCACTATCTCATATAGCTGCCATACAAACGACCGATATGAAAAGAAGTCTTTGTATGGAAACCTTTTATGTTTTCTAAGCTATTGCAACCGAATTCAACATTTATTCATTTCACAAAGCCGTACACGATTTGTGAAAGTTTGGTTTGGATCGGACCACTATATCATATAGCTGCCATACAAACGACCGATATGAAAACAAGTCTTTGTATGGAAACCTTTTTTGTTTTCTTAGCTATTGCAACCGAATTCAACATTTATTTATTTGACATAGCAATACACGATTTGTGAAAGTTTGGTCCGGATCGGATCACTATCTCATATAGCTGCCATACATACGACCGACTTGAAAACAAGTCTTTGTATGGACACCTTTTTTGTTTTCTAAGCTATTGCAACCGAATTCTACATTTATTCATTTGACATAGCAATACACGATTTGTGAAAGTTTGGTCCGGATCGGACTACTATATCATATAGCTGATATACAAACGACCAATGTGAAAACAAGTCTTTGTATGGAAACCTTTTATGTTTTCTAAGCTATTGCAACCGAATTCAACATTTATTCATTTGACATAGCCATACACGATTTGTGAAAGAGTAATCCGGATCGGACTACTAAATCATATAGCTGATATACAAACGACCGTTATAAAAACAAGTCCTTGTATGGAAACCTATTTTGTTTTTCGAGCTATTCCAACCGAATTTAACATTTATTCATCTGACATAGCCATACACGATTTGTGAAAGTTTGGTCCGGATCGGATCACTATCTCATATAGCCGCCATACAAACGACCGATATGAAAAGAAGTCTTTGTATGGAAACCTTTTATGTTTTCTAAGCTATTGCAACCGAATTCAACATTTATTCATTTGACAAAGCCGTACACGATTTGTGAAAGTTTGGTTTGGATCGGACCACTATATCATATAGCTGCCATACAAACGACCGATATGAAAACAAGTCTTTGTATGGAAACCTTTTTTGTTTTCTAAGCTATTGCAACCGAATTCAACATTTATTTTTTTGACAAAGCCATACACAATTTGTGAAAGTTTGGTGTGGATCGGACCACTATATCATATAGCTGCCATACAAACGACCGATATGAAAACAAGTCTTTGTATGGAAACCTTTTTGTTTTCTAAGCTGTTGCAACCGAATTCAACATTTATTCATTTGACATAGCAATACACGATTTGTGAAAGGTTGGTCCGGATCGGATCACTATCTCATATAGCTGCCATACAAACGACCGATATGAAAACAAGTCTTTGTATGGAAACGTTTTATGTTTTCCAAGCTATTGCAACCGAATTCAAAATTTATTCATTTGACAAAGCCGTTCACGATTTGTGAAAGTTTGGTCTGGATCGGACCACTATATCATATAGCTGCCATACAAACGACCGATATGAAAACAAGTCTTTGTATGGAAACCTTTTTTGTTTCCTAAGCTATTGCAAACCGAATTCAACATTTATTCATTTGACATAGCAATACACGATTTGTGAAAGTTTGGTCTGGATCGGACCACTATATCATATAGCTGATATACAAAAGACCAATATGAAAACAAGTCTTTGTATGGAAACCTTTTTTGTTTTCCAAGCTATTGCAACCGAATTCAACATTTATTCATTTGACATAGCCATACATGATTTGTGAAAGTTTGGTCCGGATCGGACCACTATATCATATAGCTGATATACAAACGACCGTTATAAAAACAAGTCCTTGTATGGAAACCTATTTTGTTTTTCGAGCTATTCCAACCGAATTTAACATTTATTCATCTAACATAGCCATACACGATTTGTGAAAGTTTGGTCTGGATCGGACCACTATATCATATAGCTGCCATACAAACGACCGACTTGAAAACAAGTCTTTGTATGGAAACCTTTTATG
Source organism: Drosophila merina (assembly GCA_035047645.1). Taxonomy (NCBI): domain Eukaryota; kingdom Metazoa; phylum Arthropoda; class Insecta; order Diptera; family Drosophilidae; genus Drosophila; species Drosophila merina. Next base: position 729,692 of record JAWNPH010000020.1, on the reverse strand, counting down.
TTTTCTAAGCTATTGCAACCGAATTCAACATTTATTCATTTGACATAGCCATACACGATTTGTGAAAGTTTGGTCCGGATCGGACCACTATATCATATAGCTGATATACAAACGACCGTTATTAAAACAAGTCCTTGTATGGAAACCTATTTTGTTTTTCGAGCTATTCCAACCGAATTTAACATTTATTTATCTGACATACCCATACACGATTTGTGAAAGTTTGGTCCGGATCGGACCACTATATCATATAGCTGCCATACAAACGACCGACTTGAAAACATGGAATGGAAACCTTTTATGTTTTCTAAGCTATTGCAACCGAATTCAACATTTATTCATTTGACATAGCCATACACGATTTGTGAAAGTTTGGTCCGGATCGGACCACTATATCATATAGCTGATATACAAACGACCGTTATAAAAACAAGTCCTTGTATGGAAACCTATTTTGTTTTTCGAGCTATTCCAACCGAATTTAACATTTATTCATCTGACAAAGCAATATACGATTTGTGAAAGTTTGGTCCGGATCGGATCACTATCTCATATAGCTGCCATACATACGACCGACTTGAAAACAAGTCTTTGTATGGACACCTTTTTGTTTTCTAAGCTATTGCAACCGAATTGTACATTTATTCATTTGACATAGCAATACACGATTTGTGAAAGTTTGGTCCGGATCGGACCACTATATCATATAGCTGCCATACAAACGACCGACTTGAAAACAAGTCTTTGTATGGAAACCTTTTATGTTTTCTAAGCTATTGCAACCGAATTCAACATTTATTCATTTGACATAGCCATACACGATTTGTGAAAGTTTGGTTTGGATCGGACCACTATATCATATAGCTGCCATACAAACGACCGATATGAAAACAAGTCTTTGTATGGAAACCTTTTTGTTTTCTAAGCTATTGCAACCGAATTCAACATTTATTCATTTGACATAGCCATACACGATTTGTGAAAGTTTGGTCCGGATCGGACCACTATATCATATAGCTGATATACAAACGACCGTTATAAAAACAAGTCCTTGTATGGAAACCTATTTTGTTTTTCGAGCTATTCCAACCGAATTTAACATTTATTCATCTGACATAGCCGTACACGATTTGTGAAAGTTTGGTCCGGATCGGATCACTATCTCATATAGCTGCCATACAAACGACCGATATGAAAAGAAGTCTTTGTATGGAAACCTTTTATGTTTTCTAAGCTATTGCAACCGAATTCAACATTTATTCATTTCACAAAGCCGTACACGATTTGTGAAAGTTTGGTTTGGATCGGACCACTATATCATATAGCTGCCATACAAACGACCGATATGAAAACAAGTCTTTGTATGGAAACCTTTTTTGTTTTCTTAGCTATTGCAACCGAATTCAACATTTATTTATTTGACATAGCAATACACGATTTGTGAAAGTTTGGTCCGGATCGGATCACTATCTCATATAGCTGCCATACATACGACCGACTTGAAAACAAGTCTTTGTATGGACACCTTTTTTGTTTTCTAAGCTATTGCAACCGAATTCTACATTTATTCATTTGACATAGCAATACACGATTTGTGAAAGTTTGGTCCGGATCGGACTACTATATCATATAGCTGATATACAAACGACCAATATGAAAACAAGTCTTTGTATGGAAACCTTTTATGTTTTCTAAGCTATTGCAACCGAATTCAACATTTATTCATTTGACATAGCCATACACGATTTGTGAAAAGAGTAATCCGGATCGGACCACTATATCATATAGCTGATATACAAACGACCGTTATAAAAACAAGTCCTTGTATGGAAACCTTTTTGTTTTCCAAGCTATTGCAACCGAATTCATCATTTATTCATCCGACATAGCCATACACGATTTGTGAAAGTTTGGTCCGGATCGGATCACTATCTCATATAGCCGCCATACGAACGACCGATATGAAAAGAAGTCTTTGTATGGAAACCTTTTATGTTTTCTAAGCTATTGCAACCGAATTCAACATTTATTCATTTGACAAAGCCGTACACGATTTGTGAAAGTTTGGTTTGGATCGGACCACTATATCATATAGCTGCCATACAAACGACCGATATGAAAACAAGTCTTTGTATGGAAACCTTTTTTGTTTTCTAAGCTATTGCAACCGAATTCAACATTTATTTATTTGACAAAGCCATACACAATTTGTGAAAGTTTGGTGTGGATCGGACCACTATATCATATAGCTGCCATACAAACGACCGATATGAAAACAAGTCTTTGTATGGAAACCTTTTTTGTTTTCTAAGCTGTTGCAACCGAATTCAACGTTTATTCATTTGACATAGCAATACACGATTTGTGAAAGGTTGGTCCGGATCGGATCACTATCTCATATAGCTGCCATACAAACGACCGATATGAAAACAAGTCTTTGTATGGAAACGTTTTATGTTTTCCAAGCTATTGCAACCGAATTCAAAATTTATTCATTTGATATAGCCGTTCACGATTTGTGAAAGTTTGGTCTGGATCGGACCACTATATCATATAGCTGCCATACAAACGACCGATATGAAAACAAGTCTTTGTATGGAAACCTTTTTTGTTTCCTAAGCTATTGCAACCGAATTCAACATTTATTCATTTGACATAGCAATACACGATTTGTGAAAGTTTGGTCCGGATCGGACCACTATATCATATAGCTGATATACAAAAGACCAATATGAAAACAAGTCTTTGTATGGAAACCTTTTTTGTTTTCTAAGCTATTGCAACCGAATTCAACATTTATTCATCTCACATAGCCATACACGTGTTGTAAAAGTTTGGTCCGGATCGGACCACTATATCATATAGCTGATATACAAACGACCAATATGAAAACAAGTCTTTGTATGGAAACCTTTTTTGTTTTCCAAGCTATTGCAACCGAATTCAACATTTATTTATCTGATATAGCCATACACGATTTGTGAAAGTTTGGTCCGGATCGGATCACTATCTCATATAGCTGCCATACAAACGACCGACTTGAAAACAAGTCTTTGTATGGAAACGTTTTATGTTTTCCAAGCTATTGCAACCGAATTCAAAATTTATTCATTTGATATAGCCGTTCACGATTTGTGAAAGTTTGGTCTGGATCGGACCACTATATCATATAGCTGCCATACAAACGACCGATATGAAAACAAGTCTTTGTATGGAAACCTTTTTTGTTTCCTAAGCTATTGCAACCGAATTCAACATTTATTCATTTGACATAGCAATACACGATTTGTGAAAGTTTGGTCCGGATCGGACCACTATATCATATAGCTGATATACAAACGACCGTTATAAAAACAAGTCCTTGTATGGAAACCTATTTTGTTTTTCGAGCTATTCCAACCGAATTTAACATTTATTCATCTGACATAGCCATACACGATTTGTGAAAAGTTTGGTCCGGATCGGACCACTATATCATATAGCTGCCATACAAACGACCGACTTGAAAACAAGTCTTTGTATGGAAACCTTTTATGTTTTCTAAGCTATTGCAACCGAATTCAACATTTATTCATTTGACATAGCCATACACGATTTGTGAAAGTTTGGTCCGGATCGGACCACTATATCATATAGGTGATATACAAACGACCGTTATAAAAACAAGTCCTTGTATGGAAACCTATTTTGTTTTTCGAGCTATTCCAACCGAATTTAACATTTATTCATCTGACAAAGCAATATACGATTTGTGAAAGTTTGGTCCGGATCGGATCACTATATCATATAGCTGCCATACAAACGACCGACTTGAAAACAAGTCTTTGTATGGAAACCTTTTTATGTTTTCTAAGCTATTGCAACCGAATTCAACATTTATTCATTTGACATAGCCATACACGATTTGTGAAAGTTTGGTTTGGATCGGACCACTATATCATATAGCTGCCATACAAACGACCGATATGAAAACAAGTCTTTGTATGGAAACCTTTTTTGTTTTCTAAGCTATTGCAACCGAATTCAACATTTATTTATTTGACATAGCAATATACGATTTGTGAAAGTTTGGTCCGGATCGGATCACTATCTCATATAGCTGCCATACATACGACCGACTTGAAAACAAGTCTTTGTATGGACACCTTTTTTGTTTTCTAAGCTATTGCAACCGAATTGTACATTTATTCATTTGACATAGCAATACACGATTTGTGAAAGTTTGGTCCGGATCGGACCACTATATCATATAGCTGATATACAAACGACCAATATGAAAACAAGTCTTTGTATGGAAACCTTTTATGTTTTTTAAGCTATTGCAACCGAATTCAACATTTATTCATTTGACATAGCCATACACGATTTGTGAAAGAGTAATCCGGAACGGACCACTAAATCATATAGCTGATATACCAACGACCGTTATAAAAACAAGTCCTTGTATGGAAACCTTTTTGTTTTCCAAGCTATTGCAACCGAATTCAACATTTATTCATCTGATATAGCCATACACGATTTGTGAAAGTTTGATCCGGATCGGACCACTATATCATATAGCTGATATACAAACGACCGTTATAAAAACAAGTCCTTGTATGGAAACCTATTTTGTTTTTCGAGCTATTGCAACCGAATTCAACATTTATTCATCTGACATAGCCATACACGATTTGTGAAAGTTTGGTCCGGATCGGATCACTATCTCATATAGCTGCCATACAAACGACCGATATGAAAAGAAGTCTTTGTATGGAAACCTTTTATGTTTTCTAAGCTATTGCAACCGAATTCAACATTTATTCATTTGACAAAGCCGTACACGATTTGTGAAAGTTTGGTTTGGATCGGACCACTATATCATATAGCTGCCATACAAACGACCGATATGAAAACAAGTCTTTGTATGGAAACCTTTTTTGTTTTCTAAGCTATTGCAACCGAAGTCAACATTTATTTATTTGACGTAGCAATACACGATTTGTGAAAGTTTGGTCCGGATCGGATCACTATCTCATATAGCTGCCATACATACGACCGACTTGAAAACAAGTCTTTGTATGGACACCTTTTTTGTTTTCTAAACTATTGCAACCGAATTCTACATTTATTCATTTGACATAGCAATACACGATTTGTGAAAGTTTGGTCCGGATCGGACTACTATATCATATAGCTGATATACAAACGACCAATATGAAAACAAGTCTTTGTATGGAAACCTTTTATGTTTTCTAAGCTATTGCAACCGAATTCAACATTTATTCATTTGACATAGCCATACACGATTTGTGAAAGAGTAATCCGGATCGGACCACTATATCATATAGCTGATATACAAACGACCGTTATAAAAACAAGTCCTTGTATGGAAACCTTTTTTGTTTTCCAAGCTATTGCAACCGAATTCATCATTTATTTATCCGACATAGCCATACACGATTTGTGAAAGTTTGGTCCGGATCGGATCACTTTCTCATATAGCCGCCATACAAACGACCGATATGAAAAGAAGTCTTTGTATGGAAACCTTTTATGTTTTCTAAGCTATTGCAACCGAATTCAACATTTATTCATTTGACAAAGCCGTACACGATTTGTGAAAGTTTGGTTTGGATCGGACCACTATATCATATAGCTGCCATACAAACGACCGATATGAAAACAAGTCTTTGTATGGAAACCTTTTTGTTTTCTAAGCTATTGCAACCGAATTCAACATTTATTTATTTGACAAAGCCATACACAATTTGTGAAAGTTTGGTGTGGATCGGACCACTATATCATATAGCTGCCATACAAACGACCGATATGAAAACAAGTCTTTGTATGGAAACCTTTTTTGTTTTCTAAGCTGTTGCAACCGAATTCAACATTTATTCATTTGACATAGCAATACACGATTTGTGAAAGGTTGGTCCGGATCGGATCACTATCTCATATAGCTGCCATACAAACGACCGATATGAAAACAAGTCTTTGTATGGAAACGTTTTATGTTTTCCAAGCTATTGCAACCGAATTCAAAATTTATTCATTTGATATAGCCGTTCACGATTTGTGAAAGTTTGGTCTGGATCGGACCACTATATCATATAGCTGCCATACAAACGACCGATATGAAAACAAGTCTTTGTATGGAAACCTTTTTTGTTTCCTAAGCTATTGCAACCGAATTCAACATTTATTCATTTGACATAGCAATACACGATTTGTGAAAGTTTGGTCCGGATCGGACCACTATATCATATAGCTGATATACAAAAGACCAATATGAAAACAAGTCTTTGTATGGAAACCTTTTTTGTTTTCTAAGCTATTGCAACCGAATTCAACATTTATTCATCTCACATAGCCATACACGTGTTGTAAAAAGTTTGGTCCGGATCGGACCACTATATCATATAGCTGATATACAAACGACCAATATGAAAACAAGTCTTTGTATGGAAACCTTTTTGTTTTCCAAGCTATTGCAACCGAATTCAACATTTATTTATCTGATATAGCCATACACGATTTGTGAAAGTTTGGTCCGGATCGGATCACTATCTCATATAGCTGCCATACAAACGACCGACTTGAAAACAAGTCTTTGTATGGAAACGTTTTATGTTTTCCAAGCTATTGCAACCGAATTCAAAATTTATTCATTTGATATAGCCGTTCACGATTTGTGAAAGTTTGGTCTGGATCGGACCACTATATCATATAGCTGCCATACAAACGACCGATATGAAAACAAGTCTTTGTATGGAAACCTTTTTTGTTTCCTAAGCTATTGCAACCGAATTCAACATTTATTCATTTGACATAGCAATACACGATTTGTGAAAGTTTGGTCCGGATCGGACCACTATATCATATAGCTGATATACAAACGACCGTTATAAAAACAAGTCCTTGTATGGAAACCTATTTTGTTTTTCGAGCTATTCCAACCGAATTTAACATTTATTCATCTGACATAGCCATACACGATTTGTGAAAGTTTGGTCCGGATCGGACCACTATATCATATAGCTGCCATACAAACGACCGACTTGAAAACAAGTCTTTGTATGGAAACCTTTTATGTTTTCTAAGCTATTGCAACCGAATTCAACATTTATTCATTTGACATAGCCATACACGATTTGTGAAAGTTTGGTCCGGATCGGACCACTATATCATATAGGTGATATACAAACGACCGTTATAAAAACAAGTCCTTGTATGGAAACCTATTTTGTTTTTCGAGCTATTCCAACCGAATTTAACATTTATTCATCTGACAAAGCAATATACGATTTGTGAAAGTTTGGTCCGGATCGGATCACTATATCATATAGCTGCCATACAAACGACCGACTTGAAAACAAGTCTTTGTATGGAAACCTTTTATGTTTTCTAAGCTATTGCAACCGAATTCAACATTTATTCATTTGACATAGCCATACACGATTTGTGAAAGTTTGGTTTGGATCGGACCACTATATCATATAGCTGCCATACAAACGACCGATATGAAAACAAGTCTTTGTATGGAAACCTTTTTTGTTTTCTAAGCTATTGCAACCGAATTCAACATTTATTTATTTGACATAGCAATATACGATTTGTGAAAGTTTGGTCCGGATCGGATCACTATCTCATATAGCTGCCATACATACGACCGACTTGAAAACAAGTCTTTGTATGGACACCTTTTTTGTTTTCTAAGCTATTGCAACCGAATTGTACATTTATTCATTTGACATAGCAATACACGATTTGTGAAAGTTTGGTCCGGATCGGACCACTATATCATATAGCTGATATACAAACGACCAATATGAAAACAAGTCTTTGTATGGAAACCTTTTATGTTTTTTAAGCTATTGCAACCGAATTCAACATTTATTCATTTGACATAGCCATACACGATTTGTGAAAGAGTAATCCGGATCGGACCACTAAATCATATAGCTGATATACCAACGACCGTTATAAAAACAAGTCCTTGTATGGAAACCTTTTTTGTTTTCCAAGCTATTGCAACCGAATTCAACATTTATTCATCTGATATAGCCATACACGATTTGTGAAAGTTTGATCCGGATCGGACCACTATATCATATAGCTGATATACAAACGACCGTTATAAAAACAAGTCCTTGTATGGAAACCTATTTTGTTTTTCGAGCTATTCCAACCGAATTTAACATTTATTCATCTGACATAGCCATACACGATTTGTGAAAGTTTGGTCCGGATCGAAACACTATCTCATATAGCTGCCATACAAACGACCGATATGAAAAGAAGTCTTTGTATGGAAACCTTTTATGTTTTCTAAGCTATTGCAACCGAATTCAACATTTATTCATTTGACAAAGCCGTACACGATTTGTGAAAGTTTGGTTTGGATCGGACCACTATATCATATAGCTGCCATACAAACGACCGATATGAAAACAAGTCTTTGTATGGAAACCTTTTTTGTTTTCTAAGCTATTGCAACCGAAGTCAACATTTATTTATTTGACGTAGCAATACACGATTTGTGAAAGTTTGGTCCGGATCGGACCACTATATCATATAGCTGATATACAAACGACCAATATGAAAACAAGTCTTTTTATGGAAACCTTTTTGTTTTCCAAGCTATTGCAACCGAATTCAACATTTATTTATCTGATATAGCCAAACACGATATGTGAAAGTGTGGTCCGGATCGGATCACTATCTCATATAGCTGCCATACATACGACCGACTTGAAAACAAGTCTTTGTATGGAAAGCTTTTATGTTTTCTAAGCTATTGCAACCGAATTCAACATTTATTCATTTGACATAGTCATACACGATTTGTGAAAGTTTGGTACGGATCGGACCACTATATCATATAGCTGATATACAAACGACCAATATGAAAACAAGTCTTTGTATGGAAACCTTTTTTGTTTTCTAAGCTGTTGCAACCGAATTCAACATTTATTCATTTGACATAGCAATACACGATTTGTGAAAGTTTGGTCCGGATCGGATCACTATCTCATATAGCTGCCATACATACGACCGACTTGAAAACAAGTCTTTGTATGGAAAACCTTTTATGTTTTCTAAGCTATTTCAACCGAATTCAACATTTATTCATTTGACATAGCCATACACGATTTGTGAAAGAGTAATCCGGATCGGACCACTAAATCTTATAGCTGCCATACAAACGACCGATATGAAAACAACTCTTTGTATGGAAACGTTTTATGTTTTCCAAGCTATTGCAACCGAATTCAACATTTATTCATTTGACATAGCCGTTCACGATTTGTGAAAGTTTGGTCTGGATCGGACCACTATATCATATAGCTGCCATACAAACGACCGATATGAAAACAAGTCTTTGTATGGAAACCTTTTTTGTTTTCCAAGCTATTGCAACCGAATTCAACATTTATTCATTTGACATAGCAATACACGATTTGTGAAAGTTTGGTCCGGATCGGACCACTATATCATATAGCTGATATACAAACGACCACAATGAAAGCAAGTCTTTGTAGGGAAACCTTTTTTGTTTTCTAAGCTATTGCAACCGAATTCAACATTTATTCATCTGATATAGCCGTACACGATTTGTGAAAGTTTGGTCCGGATCGGATCACTATCTCATATAGCTGCCATACAAACGACCGACTTGAAAACAAGTCTTTGTATGGAAACCTTTTATGTTTTCTAAGCTATTGCAACCGAATTCAACATTTATTCATTTGACATAGCCATACACGATTTGTGAAAGAGTAATCCGGATCGGACCACTAAATCATATAGCTGATATACAAACGACCGTTATAAAAACAAGTCCTTGTATGGAAACCTATTTTGTTTTTCGAGCTATTCCAACCGAATTCAACATTTATTCATCTGACATAGCCATACACGATTTGTGAAAGTTTGGTCCGGATCGGATCACTATCTCATATAGCTGCCATACAAACGACCGATATGAAAACAAGTCTTTGTATGGAAACCTTTTTTGTTTTCTAAGCTATTGCAACCGAATTCAACATTTATTCATTTGACATAGCAATACACAATTTGTGAAAGTTTGGTCCGGATCGGATTACTATATCATATAGCTGATATACAAACGACCAATATGAAAACAAGTCTTTTGTATGGAAACCTTTTTTGTTTTCCAAGCTATTGCAACCGAATTCAACATTTATTCATCTGATATAGCCATACACGATTTGTGAAAGTTTGGTCCGGATCGGATCACTATCTCATATAGCTGCCATACAAACGACCGACTTGAAAACAAGTCTTTGTATGGAAACCTTTTATGTTTTCTAAGCTATTGCAACCGAATTCAACATTTATTCATCTGCCATAGCAATACACAATTTGTGAAAGTTTGGTCCGGATCGGACCACTATATCATATAGCTGATATACAAACGACCAATATGAAAACAAGTCTTTGTATGGAAACCTTTTATGTTTTTTAAGCTATTGCAACCGAATTCAACATTTATTCATTTGACATAGCCATACACGATTTGTGAAAGAGTAATCCGGATCGGACCACTAAATCATATAGCTGATATACCAACGACCGTTATAAAAACAAGTCCTTGTATGGAAACCTTTTTTGTTTTCCAAGCTATTGCAACCGAATTCAACATTTATTCATCTGATATAGCCATACACGATTTGTGAAAGTTTGATCCGGATCGGACCACTATATCATATAGCTGATATACAAACGACCGTTATAAAAACAAGTCCTTGTATGGAAACCTATTTTGTTTTTCGAGCTATTCCAACCGAATTCAACATTTATTCATCTGATATAGCCATACACGATTTGTGAAAGTTTGGTCCGGATCGGATCACTATCTCATATAGCTGCCATACAAACGACCGACTTGAAAACAAGTCTTTGTATGGAAACCTTTTATGTTTTCTAAGCTATTGCAACCGAATTCAACATTTATTCATCTGCCATAGCCATACACGATTTGTGAAAGAGTAATCCGGATCGGACCACTATATCATATAGCTGATATACAAACGACCGTTATAAAAACAAGTCCTTGTATGGAAACCTATTTTGTTTTTCGAGCTATTCCAACCGAATTCAACATTTATTCATCTGACATAGCCATACACGATTTGTGAAAGTTTGGTCCGGATCGGATCACTATCTCATATAGCTGCCATACAAACGACCGATATGAAAACAAGTCTTTGTATGGAAACCTTTTTGTTTTCTAAGCTATTGCAACCGAATTCAACATTTATTCATTTGACATAGCAATACACAATTTGTGAAAGTTTGGTCCGGATCGGATCGTTATCTCATATAGCTGCCATACAAACGACCGACTTGAAAACAAGTCTTTGCATGGAAACCTTTTATGTTTTCTAAGCTATTGCAACCGAATTCAACATTTATTCATCTGACATAGCCATACACGATTTGTGAAAGAGTAATCCGGATCGGACCACTATATCATATAGATGATATACAAACGACCGTTATAAAAACAAGTCCTTGTATGGAAACCTATTTTGTTTTTCGAGCTATTCCAACCGAATTCAACATTTATTCATCTGACATAGCCATACACGATTTGTGGAAGTTTGGTCCGGATCGGATCACTATCTCATATAGATGCCATACAAACGACCGATATGAAAACAAGTCTTTGTATGGAAACCTTTTATGTTTTCTAAGCTATTGCAACCGAATTCAACATTTATTCATTTGACATAGCCATACACGATTTGTGAAAGAGTAATCCGGATCGGACCACTAAATCATATAGCTGATATACAAACGACCGTTATAAAAACAAGTCCTTGTATGGAAACCTATTTTGTTTTTCGAGCTATTCCAACCGAATTCAACATTTATTCATCTGACATAGCCATACACGATTTGTAAAAGTTTGGTCCGGATCCGATCACTATCTCATATAGCTGCCATACAAACGACCGATATGAAAACAAGTCTTTGTATGGAAACCTTTTTTGTTTTCTAAGCTATTGCAACCGAATTCAACATTTATTCATTTGACATAGCAATACACAATTTGTGAAAGTTTGGTCCGGATCGGATTACTATATCATATAGCTGATATACAAACGACCAATATGAAAACAAGTCTTTGTATGGAAACCTTTTTGTTTTCCAAGCTATTGCAACCGAATTCAACATTTATTCATCTGATATAGCCATACACGATTTGTGAAAGTTTGGTCCGGATCGGATCACTATCTCATATAGCTGCCATACAAACGACCGACTTGAAAACAAGTCTTTGTATGGAAACCTTTTATGTTTTCTAAGCTATTGCAACCGAATTCAACATTTATTCATCTGCCATAGCCATACACGATTTGTGAAAGAGTAATCCGGATCGGACCACTAAATCATATAGCTGATATACAAACGACCGTTATAAAAACAAGTCCTTGTATGGAAACCTATTTTGTTTTTCGAGCTATTCCAACCGAATTCAACATTTATTCATCTGACATAGCCATACACGATTTGTGAAAGTTTGGTCCGGATCGGATCACTATCTCATATAGCTGCCATACAAACGACCGATATGAAAACAAGTCTTTGTATGGAAACCTTTTTTGTTTTCTAAGCTATTGCAACCGAATTCAACATTTATTCATTTGACATAGCAATACACAATTTGTGAAAGTTTGGTCCGGATCGGATCGTTATCTCATATAGCTGCCATACAAACGACCGACTTGAAAACAAGTCTTTGCATGGAAACCTTTTATGTTTTCTAAGCTATTGCAACCGAATTCAACATTTATTCATCTGACATAGCCATACACGATTTGTGAAAGAGTAATCCGGATCGGACCACTATATCATATAGATGATATACAAACGACCGTTATAAAAACAAGTCCTTGTATGGAAACCTATTTTGTTTTTCGAGCTATTCCAACCGAATTCAACATTTATTCATCTGACATAGCCATACACGATTTGTGGAAGTTTGGTCCGGATCGGATCACTATCTCATATAGATGCCATACAAACGACCGATATGAAAACAAGTCTTTGTATGGAAACCTTTTATGTTTTCTAAGCTATTGCAACCGAATTCAACATTTATTCATTTGACATAGCCATACACGATTTGTGAAAGAGTAATCCGGATCGGACCACTAAATCATATAGCTGATATACAAACGACCGTTATAAAAACAAGTCCTTGTATGGAAACCTATTTTGTTTTTCGAGCTATTCCAACCGAATTCAACATTTATTCATCTGACATAGCCATACACGATTTGTAAAAGTTTGGTCCGGATCCGATCACTATCTCATATAGCTGCCATACAAACGACCGATATGAAAACAAGTCTTTGTATGGAAACCTTTTTTGTTTTCTAAGCTATTGCAACCGAATTCAACATTTATTCATTTGACATAGCAATACACAATTTGTGAAAGTTTGGTCCGGATCGGATTACTATATCATATAGCTGATATACAAACGACCAATATGAAAACAAGTCTTTGTATGGAAACCTTTTTTGTTTTCCAAGCTATTGCAACCGAATTCAACATTTATTCATCTGATATAGCCATACACGATTTGTGAAAGTTTGGTCCGGATCGGATCACTATCTCATATAGCTGCCATACAAACGACCGACTTGAAAACAAGTCTTTGTATGGAAACCTTTTATGTTTTCTAAGCTATTGCAACCGAATTCAACATTTATTCATCTGCCATAGCCATACACAATTTGTGAAAGTTTGGTCCGGATCGGATCGTTATCTCATATAGCTGCCATACAAACGACCGACTTGAAAACAAGTCTTTGCATGGAAACCTTTTATGTTTTCTAAGCTATTGCAACCGAATTCAACATTTATTCATCTGACATAGCCATACACGATTTGTGAAAGAGTAATCCGGATCGGACCACTATATCATATAGATGATATACAAACGACCGTTATAAAAACAAGTCCTTGTATGGAAACCTATTTTGTTTTTCGAGCTATTCCAACCGAATTCAACATTTATTCATCTGACATAGCCATACACGATTTGTGGAAGTTTGGTCCGGATCGGATCACTATCTCATATAGATGCCATACAAACGACCGATATGAAAACAAGTCTTTGTATGGAAACCTTTTATGTTTTCTAAGCTATTGCAACCGAATTCAACATTTATTCATTTGACATAGCCATACACGATTTGTGAAAGAGTAATCCGGATCGGACCACTAAATCATATAGCTGATATACAAACGACCGTTATAAAAACAAGTCCTTGTATGGAAACCTATTCTGTTTTTCGAGCTATTCCAACCGAATTCAACATTTATTCATCTGACATAGCCATACACGATTTGTAAAAGTTTGGTCCGGATCCGATCACTATCTCATATAGCTGCCATACAAACGACCGATATGAAAACAAGTCTTTGTATGGAAACCTTTTTTGTTTTCTAAGCTATTGCAACCGAATTCAACATTTATTCATTTGACATAGCAATACACAATTTGTGAAAGTTTGGTCCGGATCGGATTACTATATCATATAGCTGATATACAAACGACCAATATGAAAACAAGTCTTTGTATGGAAACCTTTTTTGTTTTCCAAGCTATTGCAACCGAATTCAACATTTATTCATCTGATATAGCCATACACGATTTGTGAAAGTTTGGTCCGGATCGGATCACTATCTCATATAGCTGCCATACAAACGACCGACTTGAAAACAAGTCTTTGTATGGAAACCTTTTATGTTTTCTAAGCTATTGCAACCGAATTCAACATTTATTCATCTGCCATAGCCATACACGATTTGTGAAAGAGTAATCCGGATCGGACCACTATATCATATAGCTGATATACAAACGACCGTTATAAAAACAAGTCCTTGTATGGAAACCTATTTTGTTTTTCGAGCTATTCCAACCGAATTCAACATTTATTCATCTGACATAGCCATACACGATTTGTGAAAGTTTGGTCCGGATCGGATCACTATCTCATATAGCTGCCATACAAACGACCGACTTGAAAACAAGTCTTTGTATGGAAACCTTTTATGTTTCCAAGCTATTGCAACCGAATTCAACATTTATTCATTTGACATAGCCATACACGATTTGTGAAAGAGTAATTCGGATCGGACGACTATTGTAGTATGTGCATATATCGAGGGTACACTGTACCTATAAGTACACAGCAATACTTAGTTGCATTGCATAAATAAATAACTCAAGTGAGCGTGATATAAGATCACCCATTTATGCTTCAAGCTAAGTCAGCATTCCCACGCTGGCCGCTGGCCATATATGCGCATAAGCCCTCTCTCTCATATACATATATATATATACGCTGCTCTTCTGCCGCTGTCAACGGCAGCGCAGTCGACAGCTTTCTTATGTACTTAGGCTAAGATCAATTATTATGAACAATAAAGATTCATTCGAAGAACAATCATAAAAGGGCACTGACGTGCTAGCCTTAGAAGACTATTCTACCTTCCATTCTACCACTGGATTTACATGGCGTTTATTGACATATTACATGGCGACCGTGAGGCAGGAGCCTGCGATCTGAGGACTACTGAGGATACTGAGAATGCTGCTAATATTGCCGATTTGATTTAAGAATTTTAAACAACAATACGACAACAAGTGTGAGAGGCAGGCCGTCCCTTACACCAGTGCGGGAGACCTAGAGACGGGACACTGATGAAACAAAAATACTGAGTGAGTAGAGTGTGGTAAGGGGCAAACGCGGATGTCAGAAAAGCAAAATAACAAATAAAACACCGCCCCATGGGCAACGGCACAGAAATTAACTGCCGAATTAGACTTTCTGAAAGAAAAACTCCAGCAAAGAAAACCGAATACCACAACTCACTCAGCAAAAATAGAAATAATCAATGAAGAAATAACTGAAAATTCACCATCTCCCAAGCCGAAAAGACCCGACGTCTGCCCGAGCGAATGTCTACAAAACCGACATTCGAACACCCTGCTCCTGTCGAGCAAAGGGATCTACCAAGTCTCAAAGAGGTATTAGAGGTAGATCCGTCCGCGGGACCAAAGCCCTTGACCATACAGGAGTACAAGGCACGGACTGCAGCGAGGGAGCAGCCACCTAAAAAGAAGAGGGGTGGCCGCCGGATTAAGTTGCTCAGCGCCCGGAGGCTCAACATAGAATTACTGAAGACGGCAACTAATGAGGAAGACCGGCAGCGCTACAAAGAGCGCCTTGCAGCCATCAATCAACAACTTCGTGGTGCGAAGTAAAGCGGCGGGCTGCGTTATACGCCATAGCCTCAACCGCCCAAATATTATATTAATGTTGTCGATGCGGTTTCCGCTGCAACAAAATTACTAACTTATCAGGGACCCATTTCATAACTAACACATTATACTCAGTCGTAAACTTAACATAAGTAATAATATTGTAAAATTGCAAATTGCAACCGATGTAAACTGAGTATAATGAATTCATCCATCAAGTAAAAATATGTTTAACAACAGTTTAGACCTATTAAAATTTCGAACTATATTTATATCTGATCGAGATAACAATAATTGACATATTACATTGACAAATTCCCAAAGTTAAAATTCTATTTGTACTTTTTATATACAAATAAAGACTAATTTTCCCCATATCAAAATGGGACATACACAGTCGAAAGCGGACGACAACACCGCAAATGTTGTCAATACAATAGAAGTCGTGGATACAACCCCACAGTTAAACTCAATGTACTTACTACTTTTGATTTTAGTTATCCTATCAGCCTTTAACACGGCCTTAAAACTGTATCAGTTTCACAAAAGATCGTTGAAAAAGACTTACATGAGTCGAGCCAACGATTTAGACAAAATCTAAAAGAAACTACACCAAAAAGGGTACAAGTGCGATTACATCGCTAAAATGTACATACATGGAATGGCTAAACTTAACCATATCCATAAACAATATTAGAGATGCTTTTGATAAATCGTATAAATGTATTAATAAAACCGCGCTGATAAAAACTCAGACGCTTATTTTTCACATAAGGGTATTGATAACACAATACAATACATTACAAAACCTAATAGTAACAAACAAAAGCAAACTCACTGAAGAACATAAAGTCCAATGCTTCAAAGTTCTCAGTTCATTTGGTAAAAGACTACATAATACCAGTGTTAGACACAGTATTATAATAGAAGTCCCAACAGAACTAACCAAAATAGCGGAATTCGACGAAAGCCAGTTAAGAGACTTGGACGAGTCGCAGCCGCTAGAAGATTTAGATATCGAAAGCGATATCGAATCAGTATTAGAATTAAAATTTAATACCGTACAACCAAATACAATAAACATGGCCAACGCATTAGAAGCTCAGAGAGCATATGTTAAACAGGTATCTGCCACAGTACCTGAATTCGATGGTAAGAAACTCCATTTAAACAGGTTTGTGACAGCACTAAAGTTGACAGATCTAACTAAAGGAGATCAAGAAGCTTTAGCAGTAGAGGTCATAAAGACCAAAATTATCGGCCCACTAAACTATAAAGTAGAACATGCGACAACGATACAAGCAATAATTACCATATTGCAGGCAAACGTAAAAGGCGAATCGCCTGACGTTATAAAGGCCAAATTAATAAATGCCCAACAAAGAGGCAAGACCGCGTCTCAGTACGTTACGGAAATAGACAGTATGCGTAAGCAGCTCGAGGCAGCTTACATAGACGGCGGATTAGACGCCGATAATGCTGACAAATTCGCGACTAAAGAGTCGATATCAGCCATGACCAAAAACTGTGCCAACGAGGCACTTAAAATGATCTTAACTGCAGGTACAGTTAGTACATTCAATGACGCAATGGAAAAATACATACATTGCAGTACTGAAATAACCGGCAATTCAAACACAGTCTTATTCTATAATGGGAATAATAGACGTGGTAATTATAATGCCTACTATCGCGGTAGAGGCAGAAATAATTATAACCAGAATTATAACCAGAATTATAACCAGAATTATAATCAAAGTTATAATAATAACAACAGAGGTCGCGGAGGCTACCGTGGCCGCGGAAATAACAGAGACGGAGGTAACCGAAGGGGTAACCAAAGTCAAAATAATAATAACAACCGAAATGTGCGTAACGTACAATCGGAAAACAGCCAGAACCCCTTAAGCGATCAACAGTAAAAGTGTTTAAAATAAACCTAAATCTGAGTATTTTCATTAAAACAATAAACCATGAAACAAACACAGTTCTTACATTACTAATAGACACAGGTGCAGAAATTTCATTGCTAAAAGCCAAAGCAAAGGAATATAATAATATAAATTTCAGTAATATATCAAATATTACAGGTATTGGGCAAGGAACCATACAGTCTATAGGAACAGTAGATCTTGACCTACGCATTCAGGATGTTCTAGTGCCACATGAATTTCATGTAGTACCTGAGAATTTTCCGATACCATGCGATGGCATAATCGGTATAGATTTTATCAAGAAATACAATTGCGTATTAGAGTTTCAAAATAACAAAGACTGGTTCACAATAAGACCCAATAACTTCAGTAGACAGATTAATGTACCAATTACACATAACTTAGACTCCAACACACTCTTATTGCCAGCTAGATGTGAAGTAATTAGACAAATCAAATTACTCACTAACGAAAAAACGGTTGTAGTACCAAATCAGGAGCTGCAACCGGGTATAATAGTAGCAAGCACCATTGTCGATAGCAAAAACGCATTGATTCGCATTATAAATACAAATAATAAAGACGCCATAATAGATGGCGCGAAGATCCAATGCGAATCAATGAAAGACTATGACATTTTTACAACACCAGCAGAAAAGGACAATAGAACTGAAGAAATTTTAAAACAATTAAGATTCCCTCAACAATTTAATAATGTACTAACAAAATTATGCACCGAGTTTAGCGATATTTTTGGTCTAGAAACAGAACCAATATCGGCTAACAATTTCTACAAACAAAAACTCAGATTAGGGGAAAAAACACCGGTCTATATAAAAAACTATCGCATGGCAGATAGCCAAAAACCAGAAATCGCTAGACAAGTAAAAAAATTAACAGATGATGGAATAGTCGAACCATCAATGTCTGAATATAATAGTCCATTACTTTTGGTTCCAAAGAAACCACTTCCGAATTCGACGGAAAAAAGATGGCGATTAGCAGTTGACTATCGTCAAATAAATAAGAAACTATTATCAGACAAATTTCCACTTCCAAGAATAGAAGATATTCTTGATCAATTAGGAAGAGCAATGTATTTTTCATGTCTCGACCTAATGTCTGGATTCCACCAGATAGAACTAGAAAAAAGGTATAGAGATATAACGTCATTTTCAACAGCCAATGGCTCATATCGCTTCACGCGACTACCATACGGACTGAAAGTAGCACCAAACTCCTTCCAACGTATGATGACACTTGCATTTTCTGGTCTTGAACCATCGCAAGCATTTCTATATATGGATGATTTAGTAGTAATAGGTTGTTCAGAAAAACATATGCTCAAAAATTTGACTAACGTATTCGAGCTATGTAGACGACATAATTTGAAACTACATCCAGGGAAATGTTCTTTCTTTATGAAAGAAGTAACATACTTGGGTCACAAATGTACCGATAAAGGTATACTCCCAGATGACACCAAATATGAAGTTATAGAAAAATATCCTATACCAACAGATGCCGACAGTGCTAGGCGTTTCGTAGCCTTCTGTAATTATTACAGACGTTTCATTAAAAATTTTTCTGATCATTCACGCCACTTAACGAGGCTTTGTAAAAAGAATGTCCAATTCGAATGGACAGCAGAATGCAATAATGCATTCGAATATCTTAAAAGAGAATTAATGAAACCAACATTACTACAGTACCCAGATTTCAGCAAAGAATTTTGCATAACAACCGATGCTAGTAAACAGGCATGCGGAGCGGTACTTACACAAGATCACAATGGTCAACAACTTCCAGTGGCATACGCTTCAAGAATGTTCACTCAAGGTGAAAGTAATAAGTCCACTACAGAACAAGAATTAACGGCCATTCATTGGGCCATAAATCATTTTCGACCATACATATATGGCAAGCATTTCATGGTAAAAAGCGATCATAGACCATTGTCATACCTATTCTCTATGAAAAATCCAAGTTCAAAACTCACTCGTATGAGGCTGGATTTAGAAGAGTATGACTTTACTGTAGAATATCTTAAGGGGAAAGATAACCATATTGCGGACGCCTTGTCTCGCATAACAATAAAAGATCTGAAAACAATCAACAGAGAAATATTAAAAGTTACCACCAGATCAAAAGCTAAACAGGAAAATTCCTGTAAAGACGAAGCAACAGTCAAAATACAAGAAGAAAAAGAGCAAACAATAGAAAAGCCCAAAGTCTATGAAGTTGTCAATAATAATGACACAAAGAAATATGTTTTAATCAAAATAGATAAACACAAGTGTTTATTAAAACGAGGAAAAACAATTGTTTCACGCTTTGATGTTAATGACTTGTATTCTAATGAAACATTTGATCTAAATCAATTCTTTCAAAGGCTTATTTCAAAAGCCGGAATGCATAAAATAACAAAAATGCGAATATCACCAAGTGAACAGATGTTCCAATTTGTATCACTAAATGAATTTAAAATAAAGGGCAATCGAGTACTCGAAAAAGTAGAACTAGCTATTCTACAAAAGGTGATAATTATAGACAAAAATGACGAAGCTCAAATTAAAGAAATTTTGACAAAATTCCATGATGATCCTATAGAAGGAGGCCACACTGGTATTTCACGAACCCAGTCAAAAATCAAAAGATTTTATTATTGGCCCCAGATGACCAAGACAATCTCAAAGTATGTAAAGACTTGTTTGAAATGTCAACAAGCCAAAATTACAACACATACGAAAACACCATTAACATTGATGCCAACGCCAGCAACAGCATTTGATACTGTTTTAATTGATACCATTGGTCCACTACCGAAATCGGAAGACGGAAATGAGTATGCAGTTACAATCATATGCGATCTAACCAAGTTTTTAGTTACTATTCCAACACCGAATAAAAGTGCTAAAACAGTTGCAAAGGCTATATTTGAATCATTTGTACTGAAGTACGGTCCAATGAAGACGTTCATTACGGATCAAGGTACGGAATACAAAAATTCACTTATGAATGAATTATGTAAATACATGCATATAGAAAATCTAACATCTAGCGCTCACCATCATCAAACTTTAGGAACAATAGAAAGAAGCCACCGAACTTTTAATGAATATATACGTTCATACATATCGGTTGACAAAAGTGATTGGGACATTTGGTTACCATATTTCACTTATTGCTTCAATACAACACCCTCAATAGTACATGACTACTGCCCATACGAACTAGTATTTGGCAGACTACCAAGACAATTCAAAGATTTCAGTAAAATAAACAAAATAGACCCAATATACAACTTAGACGACTACTCTAAAGAGCTTAAATGCAGACTAGAAATGTCGTACAACAGAGCAAGAAAAATGTTAGAAAAAGCAAAAACGGATAGAAAATTAAGATATGATAGGAATACAAATAATTTCGAATTAAAAATAGGAGATAAAGTATTACTTAGAAAAGAAACAGGTCATAAGTTAGATAAAAGATACGAAGGTCCTTATGACGTAGTAGATATAGGAATAAATGATAATATAACCATTAAAACAGGAAATAAGAAACAACAAATAGTACATAAAGATAGGCTAAAAAAAGCACAAATAGAATGAAAACAAAAAAAAAAAGGCAATCACTGCCAAACCTTTCATAATAAAACTTAAATAACGGCCTGATCAGCCAAAACAATATAACAAAGACATAGATATAATCGAATTTTTATTAATTCAAAATACATACATATTTTTTCTTTATTCATTTAAAAATTCTATATCATAAATAATGTTAATTCATTAAAAATAATATTTAAGTAATTTTTATTTTATAATGATAATATAGTTGATAGAAAATAACTTCATTTTATTACGTTATTTTAAAAAAAGGGGGGAGGTGTAGTATGTGCATATATCGAGGGTACACTGTACCTATAAGTACACAGCAATACTTAGTTGCATTGCATAAATAAATAACTCAAGTGAGCGTGATATAAGATCACCCATTTATGCTTCAAGCTAAGTCAGCATTCCCACGCTGGCCGCTGGCCATATATGCGCATAAGCCCTCTCTCTCATATACATATATATATATACGCTGCTCTTCTGCCGCTGTCAACGGCAGCGCAGTCGACAGCTTTCTTATGTACTTAGGCTAAGATCAATTATTATGAACAATAAAGATTCATTCGAAGAACAATCATAAAAGGGCACTGACGTGCTAGCCTTAGAAGACTATTCTACCTTCCATTCTACCACTGGATTTACATGGCGTTTATTGACATATTACACTATATCATATAGCTGATATAAAAACGACCGTTATAAAAACAAGTCCTTGTATGGAAACCTATTTTGTTTTTCGAGCTATTCCAACCGAATTCAACATTTATTCATCTGACATAGCCATACACGATTTGTGAAAGTTTGGTCCGGATCGGATCACTATCTCATATAGCTGCCATACAAACGACCGATATGCAAACAAGTCTTTGTATGGAAACCTTTTTTGTTTTCTAAGCTATTGTAACCGAATTCAACATTTATTCATTTGACATAGCCATACACGATTTGTAAAAGTTTGGTCCGGATCGGACCACTATATCATATAGCTGCCATACAAACGACCGATATGAAAACAAGTCTTTGTATGGAAACCTTTTTTTGTTTTCTAAGCTATTGCAACCGAATTCAACATTTATTTATTTGACATAGCAGTACACGATTTGTGAAAGTTTGGTCCGGATCGGATCACTATCTCATATAGCTGCCATACAAACGACCGACTTGAAAACAAGTCTTTGTATGGAAACCTTTTATGTTTTCTAAGCTATTGCAACCGAATTCAACATTTATTCATTTGACATAGCCATACACGATTTGTGAAAGAGTAATTCGGATCGGACGACTATATCATATAGCTGATATAAAAACGACCGTTATAAAAACAAGTCCTTGTATGGAAACCTATTTTGTTTTTCGAGCTATTCCAACCGAATTCAACATTTATTCATCTGACATAGCCATACACGATTTGTGGAAGTTTGGTCCGGATCGGATCACTATCTCATATAGATGCCATACAAACGACCGATATGAAAACAAGTCTTTGTATGGAAACCTTTTATGTTTTCTAAGCTATTGCAACCGAATTCAACATTTATTCATTTGACATAGCCATACACGATTTGTGAAAGAGTAATCCGGATCGGACCACTAAATCATATAGCTGATATACAAACGACCAATATGAAAACAAGTCTTTGTATGGAAACCTTTTTTGTTTTCCAAGCTATTGCAACCGAATTCAACATTTATTCATCTGATATAGCCATACACGATTTGTGAAAGTTTGGTCCGGATCGGATCACTATCTCATATAGCTGCCATACAAACGACCGATATGAAAACAAGTCTTTGTATGGAAACCTTTTTTGTTTTCTAAGCTATTGTAACCGAATTCAACATTTATTCATTTGACATAGC
Organism: Drosophila merina; assembly: GCA_035047645.1. Lineage (NCBI taxonomy): Eukaryota > Metazoa > Arthropoda > Insecta > Diptera > Drosophilidae > Drosophila > Drosophila merina. Next base: position 705,987 of record JAWNPH010000020.1, on the reverse strand, counting down.
CATACACGATTTGTGAAAGTTTGGTTTGGATCGGACCACTATATCATATAGCTGCCATACAAACGACCGATATGAAAACAAGTCTTTGTATGGAAACCTTTTTTGTTTTCTAAGCTATTGCAACCGAATTCAACATTTATTTATTTGACATAGCAGTACACGATTTGTGAAAGAGTAATTCGGATCGGACGACTATATCATATAGCTGATATAAAAACGACCGTTATAAAAACAAGTCCTTGTATGGAAACCTATTTTGTTTTTCGAGCTATTCCAACCGAATTCAACATTTATTCATCTGACATAGCCATACACGATTTGTAAAAGTTTGGTCCGGATCCGATCACTATCTCATATAGCTGCCATACAAACGACCGATATGAAAACAAGTCTTTGTATGGAAACCTTTTTTGTTTTCTAAGCTATTGCAACCGAATTTAACATTTATTCATTTGACATAGCAATACATAATTTGTGAAAGTTTGGTCCGGATCGGACCACTATATCATATAGCTGATATACAAACGACCAATATGAAAACAAGTCTTTGTATGGAAACCTTTTTTGTTTTCCAAGCTATTGCAACCGAATTCAACATTTATTCATCTGATATAGCCATACACGATTTGTGAAAGTTTGGTCCGGATCGGATCACTATCTCATATAGCTGCCATACAAACGACCGACTTGAAAACAAGTCTTTGTATGGAAACCTTTTATGTTTTCTAAGCTATTGCAACCGAATTCAACATTTATTCATCTGCCATAGCCATACACGATTTGTGAAAGAGTAATCCGGATCGGACCACTATATCATATAGCTGATATACAAACGACCGTTATAAAAACAAGTCCTTGTATGGAAACCTATTTTGTTTTTCGAGCTATTCCAACCGAATTCAACATTTATTCATCTGACATAGCCATACACGATTTGTGAAAGTTTGGTCCGGATCGGATCACTATCTCATATAGCTGCCATACAAACGACCGACTTGAAAACAAGTCTTTGTATGGAAACCTTTTATGTTTTCTAAGCTATTGCAACCGAATTCAACATTTATTCATTTGACATAGCCATACACGATTTGTGAAAGAGTAATTCGGATCGGACGACTATATCATATAGCTGATATAAAAACGACCGTTATAAAAACAAGTCCTTGTATGGAAACCTATTTTGTTTTTCGAGCTATTCCAACCGAATTCAACATTTATTCATCTGACATAGCCATACACGATTTGTGGAAGTTTGGTCCGGATCGGATCACTATCTCATATAGCTGCCATACAAACGACCGATATGAAAACAAGTCTTTGTATGGAAACCTTTTTTGTTTTCTAAGCTATTGTAACCGAATTCAACATTTATTCATTTGACATAGCCATACACGATTTGTGAAAGTTTGGTTTGGATCGGACCACTATATCATATAGCTGCCATACAAACGACCGATATGAAAACAAGTCTTTGTATGGAAACCTTTTTTTGTTTTCTAAGCTATTGCAACCGAATTCAACATTTATTTATTTGACATAGCAGTACACGATTTGTGAAAGTTTGGTCCGGATCGGATCACTATCTCATATAGCTGCCATACAAACGACCGACTTGAAAACAAGTCTTTGTATGGAAACCTTTTATGTTTTCTAAGCTATTGCAACCGAATTCAACATTTATTCATTTGACATAGCCATACACGATTTGTGAAAGAGTAATCCGGATCGGACCACTATATCATATAGCTGATATACAAACGACCGTTATAAGAACAAGTCCTTGTAAGGAAACCTATTTTGTTTTTCGAGCTATTCCAACCGAATTCAACATTTATTCATCTGACATAGCCATACACGATTTGTGAAAGTTTGGTCCGGATCGGATCACTATCTCATATAGCTGCCATACAAACGACCGACTTGAAAACAAGTCTTTGTATGGAAACCTTTTTGTTTTCTAAGCTATTGCAACCGAATTTAACATTTATTCATTTGACATAGCAATACATAATTTGTGAAAGTTTGGTCCGGATCGACCACTATATCATATAGCTGATATACAAACGACCAATATGAAAACAAGTCTTTGTATGGAAACCTTTTTTGTTTTCCAAGCTATTGCAACCGAATTCAACATTTATTCATCTGATATAGCCATACACGATTTGTGAAAGTTTGGTCCGGATCGGATCACTATCTCATATAGCTGCCATACAAACGACCGACTTGAAAACAAGTCTTTGTATGGAAACCTTTTGATGTTTTCTAAGCTATTGCAACCGAATTCAACATTTATTCATCTGCCATAGCCATACACGATTTGTCAAAAGAGTAATCCGGATCGGACCAATATATCATATAGCTGATATACAAACGACCGTTATAAAAACAAGTCCTTGTATGGAAACCTATTTTGTTTTTCGAGCTATTCCAACCGAATTCAACATTTATTCATCTGACATAGCCATACACGATTTGTGAAAGTTTGGTCCGGATCGGATCACTATCTCATATAGCTGCCATACAAACGACCGACTTGAAAACAAGTCTTTGTATGGAAACCTTTTATGTTTTCTAAGCTATTGCAACCGAATTCAACATTTATTCATTTGACATAGCCATACACGATTTGTGAAAGAGTAATTCGGATCGGACGACTATATCATATAGCTGATATAAAAACGACCGTTATAAAAACAAGTCCTTGTATGGAAACCTATTTTGTTTTTCGAGCTATTCCAACCGAATTCAACATTTATTTATCTGACATAGCCATACACGATTTGTGAAAGTTTGGTCCGGATCGGATCACTATCTCATATAGCTGCCATACAAACGACCGATATGAAAACAAGTCTTTGTATGGAAACCTTTTTGTTTTCTAAGCTATTGTAACCGAATTCAACATTTATTCATTTGACATAGCCATACACGATTTGTGAAAGTTTGGTTTGGATCGGACCACTATATCATATAGCTGCCATACAAACGACCGATATGAAAACAAGTCTTTGTATGGAAACCTTTTTTTGTTTTCTAAGCTATTGCAACCGAATTCAACATTTATTTATTTGACATAGCAGTACACGATTTGTGAAAGTTTGGTCCGGATCGGATCACTATCTCATATAGCTGCCATACAAACGACCGACTTGAAAACAAGTCTTTGTATGGAAACCTTTTATGTTTTCTAAGCTATTGCAACCGAATTCAACATTTATTCATTTGACATAGCCATACACGATTTGTGAAAGAGTAATCCGGATCGGACCACTATATCATATAGCTGATATACAAACGACCGTTATAAGAACAAGTCCTTGTAAGGAAACCTATTTTGTTTTTCGAGCTATTCCAACCGAATTCAACATTTATTCATCTGACATAGCCATACACGATTTGTGAAAGTTTGGTCCGGATCGGATCACTATCTCATATAGCTGCCATACAAACGACCGATATGAAAACAAGTCTTTGTATGGAAACCTTTTTTGTTTTCTAAGCTATTGCAACCGAATTCAACATTATGTTATTATATGAAAACAAGTCTTTGTATGGAAACCTTTTATGTTTTCTAAGCTATTGCAACCGAATTCAACATTTATTCATTTGACATAGCCGTACACAATTTGTGAAAGTTTGGTTTGGATCGGACCACTATATCATATAGCTGCCATACGAACGACCGATATGAAATCAAGTCTTTGTATGGAAACCTTTTTTGTTTTCTAAGCTATTGCAACCGAATTCAACATTTATTTATTTGACATAGCAGTACACGATTTGTGAAAGTTTGGTCCGGATCGGATCACTATCTCATATAGCTGCCATACAAACGACCGACTTGAAAACAAGTCTTTGTATGGAAACCTTTTATGTTTTCTAAGCTATTGCAACCGAATTCAACATTTATTCATTTGACATAGCCATACACGATTTGTGAAAGTTTGGTCCGGAACGGATTACTATCTCATATAGCTGCCATACAAACGACCGATATGAAAACAAGTCCTTGTATGGAAACCTATTTTGTTTTTCGAGCTATTCCAACCGAATTCAACATTTATTCATCTAACATAGCCATACACGATTTGTGAAAGTTTGGTCCGGATCGGATCACTATCTCATATAGCTGCCATACAAACGACCGACTTGAAAACAAGTCTTTGTATGGAAACCTTTTATGTTTTCTAAGCTATTGCAACCGAATTCAACATTTATTCATTTGACATAGCCATACGCGATTTGTGAAAGAGTAATCCGGATCGGAACACTATATCATATAGCTGATATACAAACGACCGACTTGAAAACAAATCTTTGTATGGAAACCTTTTATGTTTTCTAAGCTATTGCAACCGAATTCAACATTTATTCATCTGACATAGCCATACACGATTTGTAAAAGTTTGGTCCGGAACGGATTACTATCTCATATAGCTGCCATACAAACGACCGATATGAAAACAAGTCCTTGTATGGAAACCTATTTTGTTTTTCGAGCTATTCCAACCGAATTCAACATTTATTCATCTAAGCTATTGCAACCGAATTCAACATTTATTCATCTGACATAGCCATACACGATTTGTGAAAGTTTGGTCCGGAACGGATTACTATCTCATATAGCTGCCATACAAACGACCGATATGAAAACAAGTCCTTGTATGGAAACCTATTTTGTTTTTCGAGCTATTCCAACCGAAACCAACATTTATTCATCTGACATAGCCATACACGATTTGTGAAAGTTTGGTCCGGATCGGATCACTATCTCATATAGCTGCCATACAAACGACCGACTTGAAAACAAGTCTTTGTATGGAAACCTTTTATGTTTTCTAAGCTATTGCAACCGAATTCAACATTTATTCATTTGACATAGCCATATTGCAACCGAATTCAACATTTATTCATTTGACATAGCCATACACGATTTGTGAAAGAGTAATCCGGATCGGACCACTATATCATATAGCTGATATACAAACCACCGTTATAAGAACAAGTCCTTGTAAGGAAACCTATTTTGTTTTTCGAGCTATTCCAACCGAATTCAACATTTATTCATCTGACATAGCCATACACGATTTGTGAAAGTTTGGTCCGGATCGGATCACTATCTCATATAGCTGCCATACAAACGACCAATATGAAAACAAGTCCTTGTATGGAAACCTATTTTGTTTTTCGAGCTATTCCAACCGAATTCAACATTTATTCATCTGACATAGCCATACACGATTTGTGAAAGTTTGGTCCGGATCGGATCACTATCTCATATAGCTGCCATACAAACGACCGACTTGAAAACAAGTCTTTGTATGGAAACCTTTTATGTTTTCTAAGCTATTGCAACCGAATTCAACATTTATTCATTTGACATAGCCATACGCGATTTGTGAAAGAGTAATCCGGATCGGAACACTATATCATATAGCTGATATACAAACGACCGTTATAAAAACAAATCTTTGTATGGAAACCTTTTTTGTTTTCCAAGCTATTGCAACCGAATTCAACATTTATTCATCTGATATAGCCATACACGATTTGTGAAAGTTTGGTCCGGATCGGATCACTATCTCATATAGCTGCCATACAAACGACCGACTTGAAAACAAGTCTTTGTATGGAAACCTTTTATGTTTTCTAAGCTATTGCAACCGAATTCAACATTTATTCATCTGACATAGCCATACGCGATTTGTGAAAGAGTAATCCGGATCGGACCACTATATCATATAGCTGATATACAAACGACCGTTATAAAAACAAGTCCTTGTATGGAAACCTATTTTGTTTTTCGAGCTATTGCAACCGAATTCAACATTTATTCATTTGACAAAGCCATACACGATTTGTGAAAGAGTAATCCGGATCGGACCACTAAATCATATAGCTGCCATACAAACGACCGATATGAAAACAAGTCTTTGTATGGAAACGTTTTATGTTTTCCAAGCTATTGCAACCGAATTCAACATTTATTAATTTGACATAGCCATTCACGATTTGTGAAAGTTTGGTCTGGATCGGACCACTATATCATATAGCTGCCATACAAACGACCGATATGAAAACAAGTCTTTGTATGGAAACCTTTTTTGTTTTCCAAGCTATTGCAACCGAATTCAACATTTATTTATTTGACATAGCAATACACGATTAGTGAAAGTTTGGTCCGGATCGGATCCCTATCTCATATAGCTGCCATACAAACGACCGACTTGAAAACAAGTCTTTGTATGGAAACCTTTTATGTTTTCTAAGCTATTGCAACGGAATTCAACATTTATTCATTTGACATAGCCATACACGATTTGTGAAAGAGTAATTCGGATCGGACGACTATATCATATAGCTGATATAAAAACGACCGTTATAAAAACAAGTCCTTGTATGGAAACCTATTTTGTTTTTCGAGCTATTCCAACCGAATTCAACATTTATTCATCTAAGCTATTGCAACCGAATTCAACATTTATTCATCTGACATAGCCATACACGATTTGTGAAAGTTTGGTCCGGAACGGATTACTATCTCATATAGCTGCCATACAAACGACCGATATGAAAACAAGTCCTTGTATGGAAACCTATTTTGTTTTTCGAGCTATTCCAACCGAAACCAACATTTATTCATCTGACATAGCCATACACGATTTGTGAAAGTTTGGTCCGGATCGGATCACTATCTCATATAGCTGCCATACAAACGACCGACTTGAAAACAAGTCTTTGTATGGAAACCTTTTATGTTTTCTAAGCTATTGCAACCGAATTCAACATTTATTCATTTGACATAGCCATATTGCAACCGAATTCAACATTTATTCATTTGACATAGCCATACACGATTTGTGAAAGAGTAATCCGGATCGGACCACTATATCATATAGCTGATATACAAACGACCGTTATAAGAACAAGTCCTTGTAAGGAAACCTATTTTGTTTTTCGAGCTATTCCAACCGAATTCAACATTTATTCATCTGACATAGCCATACACGATTTGTGAAAGTTTGGTCCGGATCGGATCACTATCTCATATAGCTGCCATACAAACGACCAATATGAAAACAAGTCCTTGTATGGAAACCTATTTTGTTTTTCGAGCTATTCCAACCGAATTCAACATTTATTCATCTGACATAGCCATACACGATTTGTGAAAGTTTGGTCCGGATCGGATCACTATCTCATATAGCTGCCATACAAACGACCGACTTGAAAACAAGTCTTTGTATGGAAACCTTTTATGTTTTCTAAGCTATTGCAACCGAATTCAACATTTATTCATTTGACATAGCCATACGCGATTTGTGAAAGAGTAATCCGGATCGGAACACTATATCATATAGCTGATATACAAACGACCGTTATAAAAACAAATCTTTGTATGGAAACCTTTTTTGTTTTCCAAGCTATTGCAACCGAATTCAACATTTATTCATCTGATATAGCCATACACGATTTGTGAAAGTTTGGTCCGGATCGGATCACTATCTCATATAGCTGCCATACAAACGACCGACTTGAAAACAAGTCTTTGTATGGAAACCTTTTATGTTTTCTAAGCTATTGCAACCGAATTCAACATTTATTCATCTGACATAGCCATACACGATTTGTAAAAGTTTGGTCCGGAACGGATTACTATCTCATATAGCTGCCATACAAACGACCGATATGAAAACAAGTCCTTGTATGGAAACCTATTTTGTTTTTCGAGCTATTCCAACCGAATTCAACATTTATTCATCTGACATAGCCATACACGATTTGTGAAAGTTTGGTCCGGATCGGATCACTATCTCATATAGCTGCCATACAAACGACCGACTTGAAAACAAGTCTTTGTATGGAAACCTTTTATGTTTTCTAAGCTATTGCAACCGAATTCAACATTTATTCATGTGACATAGCCATACGCGATTTGTGAAAGAGTAATCCGGATCGGACCACTATATCATATAGCTGATATACAAACGACCGTTATAAAAACAAGTCCTTGTATGGAAACCTATTTTGTTTTTCGAGCTATTGCAACCGAATTCAACATTTATTCATTTGACAAAGCCATACACGATTTGTGAAAGAGTAATCCGGATCGGACCACTAAATCATATAGCTGCCATACAAACGACCGATATGAAAACAAGTCTTTGTATGGAAACGTTTTATGTTTTCCAAGCTATTGCAACCGAATTCAACATTTATTAATTTGACATAGCCGTTCACGATTTGTGAAAGTTTGGTCTGGATCGGACCACTATATCATATAGCTGCCATACAAACGACCGATATGAAAACAAGTCTTTGTATGGAAACCTTTTTTGTTTTCCAAGCTATTGCAACCGAATTCAACATTTATTCATCTGATATAGCCGTACACGATTTGTGAAAGTTTGGTCCGGATCAAATCACTATCTCATATAGCTGCCATACAAACGACCGACTTGAAAACAAGTCTTTGTATGGAAACCTTTTATGTTTTCTAAGCTATTGCAACCGAATTCCACATTTATTCATTTGACATAGCGATACACGATTTGTGAAAGAGTAATCCGGATCGGACCACTAAATCATATAGCTGATATACAAACGACCGTTATAAAAACAAGTCCTTGTATGGAAACCTATTTTGTTTTTCGAGCTATTCCAACCGAATTCAACATTTATTCATCTGACATAGCCATACACGATTTGTGAAAGTTTGGTCCGGATCGGATTACTATATCATATAGCTGCCATACAAACGACCGATATGAAAACAAGTCTTTGTATGGAAACCTTTTTTGTTTTCTAAGCTATTGCAACCGAATTCAACATTTATTCATTTGACATAGCAATACACAATTTGTGAAAGTTAGGTCCGGATCGGACCACTATATCATATAGCTGATATACAAACGACCAATATGAAAACAAGTCTTTGTATGGAAACCTTTTTTGTTTTCCAAGCTATTGCAACCGAATTCAACATTTATTCATCTGATATAGCCATACACGATTTGTGAAAGTTTGGTCCGGAACGGATTACTATCTCATATAGCTGCCATACAAACGACCGATATGAAAACAAGTCCTTGTATGGAAACCTATTTTGTTTTTCGAGCTATTCCAACCGAATTCAACATTTATTCATCTAAGCTATTGCAACCGAATTCAACATTTATTCATCTGACATAGCCATACACGATTTGTGAAAGTTTGGTCCGGAACGGATTACTATCTCATATAGCTGCCATACAAACGACCGATATGAAAACAAGTCCTTGTATGGAAACCTATTTTGTTTTTCGAGCTATTCCAACCGAATTCAACATTTATTCATCTGACATAGCCATACACGATTTGTGAAAGTTTGGTCCGGATCGGATCACTATCTCATATAGCTGCCATACAAACGACCGACTTGAAAAGAAGTCTTTGTATGGAAACCTTTATGTTTTCTAAGCTATTGCAACCGAATTCAACATTTATTCATTTGACATAGCCATATTGCAACCGAATTCAACATTTATTCATTTGACATAGCCATACACGATTTGTGAAAGAGTAATCCGGATCGGACCACTATATCATATAGCTGATATACAAACGACCGTTATAAGAACAAGTCCTTGTAAGGAAACCTATTTTGTTTTTCGAGCTATTCCAACCGAATTCAACATTTATTCATCTGACATAGCCATACACGATTTGTGAAAGTTTGGTCCGGATCGGATCACTATCTCATATAGCTGCCATACAAACGACCGATATGAAAACAAGTCTTTGTATGGAAACCTTTTTTGTTTTCTAAGCTATTGCAACCGAATTCAACATTTATTCATTTGACATAGCAATACACAATTTGTGAAAGTTAGGTCCGGATCGGACCACTATATCATATAGCTGATATACAAACGACCAATATGAAAACAAGTCTTTGTATGGAAACCTTTTTTGTTTTCCAAGCTATTGCAACCGAATTCAACATTTATTCATCTGATATAGCCATACACGATTTGTGAAAGTTTGGTCCGGATCGGATCACTATCTCATATAGCTGCCATACAAACGACCGACTTGAAAACAAGTCTTTGTATGGAAACCTTTTATGTTTTCTAAGCTATTGCAACCGAATTCAACATTTATTCATTTGACATAGCCATACACGATTTGTGAAAGAGTAATCCGGATCGGACCACTAAATCATATAGCTGCCATACAAACGACCGACTTGAAAACAAGTCTTTGTATGGAAACCTTTTATGTTTTCTAAGCTATTGCAACCGAATTCAACATTTATTCATTTGACATAGCCATACACGATTTGTGAAAGAGTAATCCGGATCGGACCACTAAATCATATAGCTGATATACAAACGACCGTTATAAAAACAAGTCCTTGTATGGAAACCTATTTTGTTTTTCGAGCTATTCCAACCGAATTCAACATTTATTCATCTGACATAGCCATACACGATTTGTGAAAGTTTGGTCCGGATCGGATCACTATCTCATATAGCTGCCATACAAACGAACGATATGAAAACAAGTCTTTGTATGGAAACCTTTTTTGTTTTCTAAGCTATTGCAACCGAATTCAGCATTTATTCATTTGACATAGCAATACACAATTTGTGAAAGTTAGGTCCGGATCGGACCACTATATCATATAGCTGATATACAAACGACCAATATGAAAACAAGTCTTTGTATGGAAACCTTTTTTGTTTTCCAAGCTATTGCAACCGAATTCAACATTTATTCATCTGATATGGCCATACACGATTTGTGAAAGTTTGGTCCGGATCGGATCACTATCTCATATAGCTGCCATACAAACGACCGACTTGAAAACAAGTCTTTGTATGGAAACCTTTTATGTTTTCTAAGCTATTGCAACCGAATTCAACATTTATTTATTTGACATAGCCATACACGATTTGTGAAAGAGTAATCCGGATCGGACCACTAAATCATATAGCTGCCATACAAACGACCGATATGAAAACAAGTCTTTGTATGGAAACGTTTTATGTTTTCCAAGCTATTGCAACCGAATTCAACATTTATTTATTTGACATAGCCGTTCACGATTTGTGAAAGTTTGGTCTGGATCGGACCACTATATCATATAGCTGCCATACAAACGACCGATATGAAAACAAGTCTTTGTATGGAAACCTTTTTTGTTTTCCAAGCTATTGCAACCGAATTCAACATTTATTCATTTGACATAGCCATACACGATTTGTGAAAGAGTAATCCGGATCGGACCACTAAATCATATAGCTGATATACAAACGACCTTTATAAAAACAAGTCCTTGTATGGAAACCTATTTTGTTTTTCGAGCTATTCCAACCGAATTCAACATTTATTCATCTGACATAGAATTCAACATTTATTCATCTCACAAAGCCATACACGATTTGTGAAAGTTTGGTCCGGATCGGATCGCTATCTCATATAGCTGCCATACAAACGACCGATATGAAAACAAGTCTTTGTATGGAAACCTTTTATGTTTTCTAAGCTATTGCAACCGAATTCAACATTTATTCATTTCACATAGCCGTACACAATTTGTGAAAGTTTGGTTTGGATCGGACCACTATATCATATAGCTGCCATACAAACGACCGATATGAAAACAAGTCCTTGTATGGAAACCTATTTTGTTTTTCGAGCTATTGCAACCGAATTCAACATTTATTCATTTGACAAAGCCATACACGATTTGTGAAAGAGTAATCCGGATCGGACCACTAAATCATATAGCTGCCATACAAACGACCGATATGAAAACAAGTCTTTGTATGGAAACGTTTTATGTTTTCCAAGCTATTGCAACCGAATTCAACATTTATTAATTTGACATAGCCGTTCACGATTTGTGAAAGTTTGGTCTGGATCGGACCACTATATCATATAGCTGCCATACAAACGACCGATATGAAAACAAGTCTTTGTATGGAAACCTTTTTTGTTTTCCAAGCTATTGCAACCGAATTCAACATTTATTCATCTGATATAGCCGTACACGATTTGTGAAAGTTTGGTCCGGATCAAATCACTATCTCATATAGCTGCCATACAAACGACCGACTTGAAAACAAGTCTTTGTATGGAAACCTTTTATGTTTTCTAAGCTATTGCAACCGAATTCAACATTTATTCATTTGACATAGCGATACACGATTTGTGAAAGAGTAATCCGGATCGGACCACTAAATCATATAGCTGATATACAAACGACCGTTATAAAAACAAGTCCTTGTATGGAAACCTATTTTGTTTTTCGAGCTATTCCAACCGAATTCAACATTTATTCATCTGACATAGCCATACACGATTTGTGAAAGTTTGGTCCGGATCGGATCACTATCTCATATAGCTGCCATACAAACGACCGATATGAAAACAAGTCTTTGTATGGAAACCTTTTTTGTTTTCTAAGCTATTGCAACCGAGTTCAACATTTATTCATTTGACATAGCAATACACAATTTGTGAAAGTTAGGTCCGGATCGGACCACTATATCATATAGCTGATATACAAACGACCAATATGAAAACAAGTCTTTGTATGGAAACCTTTTTTGTTTTCCAAGCTATTGCAACCGAATTCAACATTTATTCATCTGATATAGCCATACACGATTTGTGGAAGTTTGGTCCGGATCGGATCACTATCTCATATAGCTGCCATACAAACGACCGACTTGAAAACAAGTCTTTGTATGGAAACCTTTTATGTTTTCTAAGCTATTGCAACCGAATTCAACATTTATTCATTTGACATAGCCATACACGATTTGTGAAAGAGTAATCCGGATCGGACCACTAAATCATATAGCTGCCATACAAACGACCGACTTGAAAACAAGTCTTTGTATGGAAACCTTTTATGTTTTCTAAGCTATTGCAACCGAATTCAACATTTATTCATTTGACATAGCCATACACGATTTGTGAAAGAGTAATCCGGATCGGACCACTAAATCATATAGCTGATATACAAACGACCGTTATAAAAACAAGTCCTTGTATGGAAACCTATTTTGTTTTTCGAGCTATTCCAACCGAATTCAACATTTATTCATCTGACATAGCCATACACGATTTGTGAAAGTATGGTCCGGATCGGATCACTATCTCATATAGCTGCCATACAAACGAACGATATGAAAACAAGTCTTTGTATGGAAACCTTTTTTGTTTTCTAAGCTATTGCAACCGAATTCAACATTTATTCATTTGACATAGCAATACACAATTTGTGAAAGTTAGGTCCGGATCGGACCACTATATCATATAGCTGATATACAAACGACCAATATGAAAACAAGTCTTTGTATGGAAACCTTTTTTGTTTTCCAAGCTATTGCAACCGAATTCAACATTTATTCATCTGATATAGCCATACACGATTTGTGAAAGTTTGGTCCGGATCGGATCACTATCTCATATAGCTGCCATACAAACGACCGACTTGAAAACAAGTCTTTGTATGGAAACCTTTTATGTTTTCTAAGCTATTGCAACCGAATTCAACATTTATTCATTTGACTAGCCATACACGATTTGTGAAAGAGTAATCCGGATCGGACCACTAAATCATATAGCTGCCATACAAACGACCGACTTGAAAACAAGTCTTTGTATGGAAACCTTTTATGTTTTCTAAGCTATTGCAACCGAATTCAACATTTATTTATTTGACATAGCCATACACGATTTGTGAAAGAGTAATCCGGATCGGACCACTAAATCATATAGCTGCCATACAAACGACCGATATGAAAACAAGTCTTTGTATGGAAACCTTTTTTGTTTTCCAAGCTATTGCAACCGAATTCAACATTTATTCATTTGACATAGCCATACACGATTTGTGAAAGAGTAATCCGGATCGGACCACTAAATCATATAGCTGATATACAAACGACCTTTATAAAAACAAGTCCTTGTATGGAAACCTATTTTGTTTTTCGAGCTATTCCAACCGAATTCAACATTTATTCATCTGACATAGAATTCAACATTTATTCATCTCACAAAGCCATACACGATTTGTGAAAGTTTGGTCCGGATCGGATCACTATCTCATATAGCTGCCATACAAACGACCGATATGAAAACAAGTCTTTGTATGGAAACCTTTTATGTTTTCTAAGCTATTGCAACCGAATTCAACATTTATTCATTTCACATAGCCGTACACAATTTGTGAAAGTTTGGTTTGGATCGGACCACTATATCATATAGCTGCCATACAAACGACCGATATGAAAACAAGTCTTTGTATGGAAACCTTTTTTGTTTTCTAAGCTATTGCAACCGAATTCAACATTTATTTATTTGACATAGCAGTACACGATTTGTGAAAGTTTGGTCCGGATCGGATCACTATCTCATATAGCTGCCATACAAACGACCGACTTGAAAACAAGTCTTTGTATGGAAACCTTTTATGTTTTCTAAGCTATTACAACCGAATTCAACATTTATTCATTTGACATAGCCATACACGATTTGTGAAAGAGTAATCCGGATCGGACCACTATATCATATAGCTGATATACAAACGACCGTTATAAGAACAAGTCCTTGTATGGAAACCTATTTTGTTTTTCGAGCTATTCCAACCGAATTCAACATTTATTCATCTGACATAGCCATACACGATTTGTAAAAGTTTGGTCCGGATCGGATCACTATCTCATATAGCTGCCATACAAACGACCGATATGAAAACAAGTCTTTGTATGGAAACCTTTTTTGTTTTCTAAGCTATTGCAACCGAATTCAACATTATGTTATTATATGAAAACAAGTCTTTGTATGGAAACCTTTTATGTTTTCTAAGCTATTGCAACCGAATTCAACATTTATTCATTTGACATAGCAATACACGATTTGTCAAAGTTTGGTCCGGATCGGACCACTATATCATATAGTTGATATACAAACGACCAATATGAAAACAAGTCTTTGTATGGAAACCTTTTTTGTTTTCCAAGCTATTGCAACCGAATTCAACATTTATTCATCTGATATAGCCATACACGATTTGTGAAAGTTTGGTCCGGATCGGATCACTATCTCATATAGCTGCCATACAAACGACCGATATGAAAACAAGTCTTTGTATGGAAACCTTTTTGTTTTCTAAGCTATTGCAACCGAATTCAACATTTATTCATTTGACATAGCCATACACGATTTGTGAAAGAGTAATCCGGATCGGACCACTAAATCATATAGCTGCCATACAAACGACCGACTTGAAAACAAGTCTTTGTATGGAAACCTTTTATGTTTTCTAAGCTATTGCAACCGAATTCAACATTTATTCATTTGACATAGCCATACACGATTTGTGAAAGAGTAATCCGGATCGGACCACTAAATCATATAGCTGATATACAAACGACCGTTATAAAAACAAGTCCTTGTATGGAAACCTATTTTGTTTTTCGAGCTATTCCAACCGAATTCAACATTTATTCATCTGACATAGCCATACACGATTTGTGAAAGTTTGGTCCGGATCGGATCACTATCTCATATAGCTGCCATACAAACGAACGATATGAAAACAAGTCTTTGTATGGAAACCTTTTTTGTTTTCTAAGCTATTGCAACCGAATTCAACATTTATTCATTTGACATAGCAGTACACAATTTGTGAAAGTTAGGTCCGGATCGGACCACTATATCATATAGCTGATATACAAACGACCAATATGAAAACAAGTCTTTGTATGGAAACCTTTTTTGTTTTCCAAGCTATTGCAACCGAATTCAACATTTATTCATCTGATATAGCCGTACACGATTTGTGAAAGTTTGGTCCGGATCGGATCACTATCTCATATAGCTGCCATACAAACGACCGACTTGAAAACAAGTCTTTGTATGGAAACCTTTTATGTTTTCTAAGCTATTGCAACCGAATTCAACATTTATTCATTTGACATAGCCATACACGATTTGTGAAAGAGTAATCCGGATCGGACCACTAAATCATATAGCTGCCATACAAACGACCGACTTGAAAACAAGTCTTTGTATGGAAACCTTTTATGTTTTCTAAGCTATTGCAACCGAATTCAACATTTATTCATTTAACATAGCCATACACGATTTGTGAAAGAGTAATCCGGATCGGACCACTAAATCATATAGCTGATATACAAACGACCGTTATAAAAACAAGTCCTTGTATGGAAACCTATTTTGTTTTTCGAGCTATTCCAACCGAATTCAACATTTATTCATCTGATATAGCCGTACACGATTTGTGAAAGTTTGGTCCGGATCGGATCACTATCTCATATAGCTGCCATACAAACGACCGACTTGAAAACAAGTCTTTGTATGGAAACCTTTTATGTTTTCTAAGCTATTGCAACCGAATTCAACATTTATTCATTTGACATAGCCATACACGATTTGTGAAAGAGTAATCCGGATCGGACCACTAAATCATATAGCTGCCATACAAACGACCGACTTGAAAACAAGTCTTTGTATGGAAACCTTTTTGTTTTCCAAGCTATTGCAACCGAATTCAACATTTATTCATTTGACATAGCCATACACGATTTGTGAAAGAGTAATCCGGATCGGACCACTAAATCATATAGCTGATATACAAACGACCTTTATAAAAACAAGTCCTTGTATGGAAACCTATTTTGTTTTTCGAGCTATTCCAACCGAATTCAACATTTATTCATCTGACATAGAATTCAACATTTATTCATCTCACAAAGCCATACACGATTTGTGAAAGTTTGGTCCGGATCGGATCACTATCTCATATAGCTGCCATACAAACGAACGATATGAAAACAAGTCTTTGTATGGAAACCTTTTATGTTTTCTAAGCTATTGCAACCGAATTCAACATTTATTCATTTCACATAGCCGTACACAATTTGTGAAAGTTTGGTTTGGATCGGACCACTATATCATATAGCTGCCATACAAACGACCGATATGAAAACAAGTCTTTGTATGGAAACCTTTTTTGTTTTCTAAGCTATTGCAACCGAATTCAACATTTATTTATTTGACATAGCAGTACACGATTTGTGAAAGTTTGGTCCGGATCGGATCACTATCTCATATAGCTGCCATACAAACGACCGACTTGAAAACAAGTCTTTGTATGGAAACCTTTTATGTTTTCTAAGCTATTACAACCGAATTCAACATTTATTCATTTGACATAGCCATACACGATTTGTGAAAGAGTAATCCGGATCGGACCACTATATCATATAGCTGATATACAAACGACCGTTATAAGAACAAGTCCTTGTATGGAAACCTATTTTGTTTTTCGAGCTATTCCAACCGAATTCAACATTTATTCATCTGACATAGCCATACACGATTTGTAAAAGTTTGGTCCGGATCGGATCACTATCTCATATAGCTGCCATACAAACGACCGATATGAAAACAAGTCTTTGTATGGAAACCTTTTTTGTTTTCTAAGCTATTGCAACCGAATTCAACATTATGTTATTATATGAAAACAAGTCTTTGTATGGAAACCTTTTATGTTTTCTAAGCTATTGCAACCGAATTCAACATTTATTCATTTGACATAGCAATACACGATTTGTCAAAGTTTGGTCCGGATCGGACCACTATATCATATAGTTGATATACAAACGACCAATATGAAAACAAGTCTTTGTATGGAAACCTTTTTTGTTTTCCAAGCTATTGCAACCGAATTCAACATTTATTCATCTGATATAGCCATACACGATTTGTGAAAGTTTGGTCCGGATCGGATCACTATCTCATATAGCTGCCATACAAACGACCGATATGAAAACAAGTCTTTGTATGGAAACCTTTTTTGTTTTCTAAGCTATTGCAACCGAATTCAACATTTATTCATTTGACATAGCCATACACGATTTGTGAAAGAGTAATCCGGATCGGACCACTAAATCATATAGCTGCCATACAAACGACCGACTTGAAAACAAGTCTTTGTATGGAAACCTTTTATGTTTTCTAAGCTATTGCAACCGAATTCAACATTTATTCATTTGACATAGCCATACACGATTTGTGAAAGAGTAATCCGGATCGGACCACTAAATCATATAGCTGATATACAAACGACCGTTATAAAAACAAGTCCTTGTATGGAAACCTATTTTGTTTTTCGAGCTATTCCAACCGAACTCAACATTTATTCATCTGACATAGCCATACACGATTTGTGAAAGTTTGGTCCGGATCGGATCACTATCTCATATAGCTGCCATACAAACGAACGATATGAAAACAAGTCTTTGTATGGAAACCTTTTTTGTTTTCTAAGCTATTGCAACCGAATTCAACATTTATTCATTTGACATAGCAATACACAATTTGTGAAAGTTAGGTCCGGATCGGACCACTATATCATATAGCTGATATACAAACGACCAATATGAAAACAAGTCTTTGTATGGAAACCTTTTTTGTTTTCCAAGCTATTGCAACCGAATTCAACATTTATTCATCTGATATAGCCGTACACGATTTGTGAAAGTTTGGTCCGGATCGGATCACTATCTCATATAGCTGCCATACAAACGACCGACTTGAAAACAAGTCTTTGTATGGAAACCTTTTATGTTTTCTAAGCTATTGCAACCGAATTCAACATTTATTCATTTGACATAGCCATACACGATTTGTGAAAGAGTAATCCGGATCGGACCACTAAATCATATAGCTGCCATACAAACGACCGACTTGAAAACAAGTCTTTGTATGGAAACCTTTTATGTTTTCTAAGCTATTGCAACCGAATTCAACATTTATTCATTTGACATAGCCATACACGATTTGTGAAAGAGTAATCCGGATCGGACCACTAAATCATATAGCTGATATACAAACGACCGTTATAAAAACAAGTCCTTGTATGGAAACCTATTTTGTTTTTCGAGCTATTCCAACCGAATTCAACATTTATTCATCTGACATAGCCATACACGATTTGTGAAAGTTTGGTCCGGATCGGATCACTATCTCATATAGCTGCCATACAAACGAACGATATGAAAACAAGTCTTTGTATGGAAACCTTTTTGTTTTCTAAGCTATTGCAACCGAATTCAGCATTTATTCATTTGACATAGCAATACACAATTTGTGAAAGTTAGGTCCGGATCGGACCACTATATCATATAGCTGATATACAAACGACCAATATGAAAACAAGTCTTTGTATGGAAACCTTTTTTGTTTTCCAAGCTATTGCAACCGAATTCAACATTTATTCATCTGATATGGCCATACACGATTTGTGAAAGTTTGGTCCGGATCGGATCACTATCTCATATAGCTGCCATACAAACGACCGACTTGAAAACAAGTCTTTGTATGGAAACCTTTTATGTTTTCTAAGCTATTGCAACCGAATTCAACATTTATTTATTTGACATAGCCGTACACAATTTGTGAAAGTTTAGATTGGAGCGGACCACTATATCATATAGCTGCCATACAAACGACCGATATGAAAACAAGTCTTTGTATGGAAACCTTTTTTGTTTTCTAAGCTATTGCAACCGAATTCAACATTTATTTATCTGACATAGCAGTACACGATTTGTGAAACTTTGGTCCGGATCGGATCACTATCTCATATAGCTGCCATACAAACGACCGACTTGAAAACAAGTCTTTGTATGGAAACCTTTTATGTTTTCTAAGCTATTGCAACCGAATTCAACATTTATTTATTTGACATAGCCGTACACAATTTGTAAAAGTTTAGATTGGAGCGGACCACTATATCATATAGCTGCCATACAAACGACCGATATGAAAACAAGTCTTTGTATGGAAACCTTTTATGTTTTCTAAGCTATTGCAACCGAATTCAACATTTATTCATTTGACATAGCCATACGCGATTTGTGAAAGAGTTATTTGGATCGGACCACTATATAATATAGCTGATATACAAACGACCGTTATAAAAACAAGTCCTTGTATGGAAACCTATTTTGTTTTTCGAGCTATTGCAACCGAATTCAACATTTATTCATCTGACATAGCCATACACGATTTGTGAAAGTTTGGTCCGGATCGGATCACTATCTCATATAGCTGCCATACAAACGACCGATATGAAAACAAGTCTTTGTATGGAAACCTTTTTTGTTTTCTAAGCTATTGCAACCGAATTTAACATTTATTCATTTGACATAGCAATACACAATTTGTAAAAGTTTGGTCCGGATCGGACCACTATATCATATAGCTGATATACAAACGACCAATATGAAAACAAGTCTTTGTATGGAAACCTTTTTTGTTTTCCAAGCTATTGCAACCGAATTCAACATTTATTCATTTGACATAGCCATACACGATTTGTGAAAGAGTAATCCGGATCGGACCACTAAATCATATAGCTGATATACAAACGACCTTTATAAAAACAAGTCCTTGTATGGAAACCTATTTTGTTTTTCGAGCTATTCCAACCGAATTCAACATTTATTCATCTGACATAGAATTCAACATTTATTCATCTCACAAAGCCATACACGATTTGTGAAAGTTTGGTCCGGATCGGATCACTATCTCATATAGCTGCCATACAAACGACCGATATGAAAACAAGTCTTTGTATGGAAACCTTTTATGTTTTCTAAGCTATTGCAACCGAATTCAACATTTATTCATTTCACATAGCCGTACACAACTTGTGAAAGTTTGGTTTGGATCGGACCACTATATCATATAGCTGCCATACAAACGACCGATATGAAAACAAGTCTTTGTATGGAAACCTTTTTTGTTTTCTAAGCTATTGCAACCGAATTCAACATTTATTTATTTGACATAGCAGTACACGATTTGTGAAAGTTTGGTCCGGATCGGATCACTATCTCATATAGCTGCCATACAAACGACCGACTTGAAAACAAGTCTTTGTATGGAAACCTTTTATGTTTTCTAAGCTATTACAACCGAATTCAACATTTATTCATTTGACATAGCCATACACGATTTGTGAAAGAGTAATCCGGATCGGACCACTATATCATATAGCTGATATACAAACGACCGTTATAAGAACAAGTCCTTGTATGGAAACCTATTTTGTTTTTCGAGCTATTCCAACCGAATTCAACATTTATTCATCTGACATAGCCATACACGATTTGTAAAAGTTTGGTCCGGATCGGATCACTATCTCATATAGCTGCCATACAAACGACCGATATGAAAACAAGTCTTTGTATGGAAACCTTTTTTGTTTTCTAAGCTATTGCAACCGAATTCAACATTATGTTATTATATGAAAACAAGTCTTTGTATGGAAACCTTTTATGTTTTCTAAGCTATTGCAACCGAATTCAACATTTATTCATTTGACATAGCAATACACGATTTGTCAAAGTTTGGTCCGGATCGGACCACTATATCATATAGCTGATATACAAACGACCAATATGAAAACAAGTCTTTGTATGGAAACCTTTTTTGTTTTCCAAGCTATTGCAACCGAATTCAACATTTATTCATCTGATATAGCCATACACGATTTGTGAAAGTTTGGTCCGGATCGGATCACTATCTCATATAGCTGCCATACAAACGACCGATATGAAAACAAGTCTTTGTATGGAAACCTTTTTGTTTTCTAAGCTATTGCAACCGAATTCAACATTTATTTATTTGACATAGCAATACACGATTTGTCAAAGTTTGGTCCGGATCGGACCACTATATCATATAGCTGATATACAAACGACCAATATGAAAACAAGTCTTTGTATGGAAACCTTTTTTGTTTTCCAAGCTATTGCAACCGAATTCAACATTTATTCATCTGATATAGCCATACACGATTTGTGAAAGTTTGGTCCGGATCGGATCACTATCTCATATAGCTGCCATACAAACGACCGACTTGAAAACAAGTCTTTGTATGGAAACCTTTTATGTTTTCTAAGCTATTGCAACCGAATTCAACATTTATTCATCTGACATAGCCATACACGATTTGTGAAAGTTTGGTCCGGAACGGATTACTATCTCATATAGCTGCCATACAAACGATCGATATGAAAACAAGTCCTTGTATGGAAACCTATTTTGTTTTTCGAGCTATTCCAACCGAATTCAACATTTATTCATCTGACATAGCCATACACGATTTGTGAAAGTTTGGTCCGGATCGCATCACTATCTCATATAGCTGCCATACAAACGACCGATATGAAAACAAGTCTTTGTATGGAAACCTTTTATGTTTTCTAAGCTATTGCAACCGAATTCAACATTTATTTATTTGACATAGCCGTACACAATTTGTGAAAGTTTAGATTGGAGCGGACCACTATATCATATAGCTGCCATACAAACGACCGATATGAAAACAAGTCTTTGTATGGAAACCTTTTTTGTTTTCTAAGCTATTGCAACCGAATTCAACATTTATTTATCTGACATAGCAGTACACGATTTGTGAAACTTTGGTCCGGATCGGATCACTATCTCATATAGCTGCCATACAAACGACCGACTTGAAAACAAGTCTTTGTATGGAAACCTTTTATGTTTTCTAAGCTATTGCAACCGAATTCAACATTTATTTATTTGACATAGCCGTACACAATTTGTAAAAGTTTAGATTGGAGCGGACCACTATATCATATAGCTGCCATACAAACGACCGATATGAAAACAAGTCTTTGTATGGAAACCTTTTATGTTTTCTAAGCTATTGCAACCGAATTCAACATTTATTCATTTGACATAGCCATACGCGATTTGTGAAAGAGTTATCCGGATCGGACCACTATATAATATAGCTGATATACAAACGACCGTTATAAAAACAAGTCCTTGTATGGAAACCTATTTTGTTTTTCGAGCTATTGCAACCGAATTCAACATTTATTCATCTGACATAGCCATACACGATTTGTGAAAGTTTGGTCCGGATCGGATCACTATCTCATATAGCTGCCATACAAACGACCGATATGAAAACAAGTCTTTGTATGGAAACCTTTTTGTTTTCTAAGCTATTGCAACCGAATTTAACATTTATTCATTTGACATAGCAATACACAATTTGTAAAAGTTTGGTCCGGATCGGACCACTATATCATATAGCTGATATACAAACGACCAATATGAAAACAAGTCTTTGTATGGAAACCTTTTTTGTTTTCCAAGCTATTGCAACCGAATTCAACATTTATTCATCTGATATAGCCATACACGATTTGTGAAAGTTTGGTCCGGATCGGATCACTATCTCATACAGCTGCCATACAAACGACCGACTTGAACACAAGTCTTTGTATGGAAACCTTTTATGTTTTCTAAGCTATTGCAACCGAATTCAACATTTATTCATTTGACATAGCCATACACAATTTGTGAAAGTTTGGTTTGGATCGGACCACTATATCATATAGCTGCCATACAAACGACCGATATGAAAACAAGTCTTTGTATGGAAACCTCTTATGTTTTCTAAGCTATTGCAACCGAATTCAACATTTATTTATTTGACATAGCAGTACACGATTTGTGAAAGTTTGGTCCGGATCGGATCACTATTTCATATAGCTGCCATACAAACGACCGACTTGAAAACAAGTCTTTGTATGGAAACCTTTTATGTTTTCTAAGCTATTGCAACCGAATTCAACATTTATTCATTTGACATAGCCATACACGATTTGTGAAAGAGTAATCCGGATCGGACGACTATATCATATAGCTGATATACAAACGACCGATATAAAACAAGTCCTTGTATGGAAACCTATTTTGTTTTTCGAGCTATTCCAACCGAATTCAACATTTATTCATCTGACATAGCCATACACGATTTGTGAAAGTTTGGTCCGGATCGGATCCCTATCTCATATAGCTGCCATACAAACGACCGATATGAAAACAAGTCTTTGTATGGAAACCTTTTATGTTTTCTAAGCTATTGCAACCGAATTCAACATTTATTCATTTGACATAGCAATACACAATTTGTAAAAGTTTGGTCCGGATCGGACCACTATATCATATAGCTGATATACAAACGACCAATATGAAAACAAGTCTTTGTATGGAAACCTTTTTGTTTTCCAAGCTATTGCAACCGAATTCAACATTTATTCATCTGATATAGCCATACACGATTTGTGAAAGTTTGGTCCGGATCGGATCACTATCTCATATAGCTGCCATACAAACGACCGACTTGAAAACAAGTCTTTGTATGGAAACCTTTTTTGTTTTCCAAGCTATTGCAACCGAATTCAACATTTATTCATCTGATATAGCCATACACGATTTGTGAAAGTTTGGTCCGGAACGGATTACTATCTCATATAGCTGCCATACAAACGACCGATATGAAAACAAGTCCTTGTATGGAAACCTATTTTGTTTTTCGAGCTATTCCAACCGAATTCAACATTTATTCATCTGACATAGCCATACACGAGTTGTGAAAGTTTGGTCCGGATCGCATCACTATCTCATATAGCTGCCATACAAACGACCGATATGAAAACAAGTCTTTGTATGGAAACCTTTTATGTTTTCTAAGCTATTGCAACCGAATTCAACATTTATTCATTTGACATAGCCGTACACAATTTGTGAAAGTTTAGATTGGAGCGGACCACTATATCATATAGCTGCCATACAAACGACCGATATGAAAACAAGTCTTCGTATGGAAACCTTTTTTGTTTTCTAAGCTATTGCAACCGAATTCAACATTTATTTATCTGACATAGCAGTACACGATTTGTGAAACTTTGGTCCGGATCGGATCACTATCTCATATAGCTGCCATACAAACGACCGACTTGAAAACAAGTCTTTGTATGGAAACCTTTTATGTTTTCTAAGCTATTGCAACCGAATTCAAAATTTATTCATTTGACATAGCCATACGCGATTTGTGAAAGAGTAATCCGGATCGGACCACTATATCATATAGCTGATATACAAACGACCGTTATAAAAACAAGTCCTTGTATGGAAACCTATTTTGTTTTTCGAGCTATTGCAACCGAATTCAACATTTATTCATCTGACATAGCCATACACGATTTGTGAAAGTTTGGTCCGGATCGGATCACTATCTCATATAGCTGCCATACAAACGACCGATATGAAAACAAGTCTTTGTATGGAAACCTTTTATGTTTTCTAAGCTATTGCAACCGAATTCAACATTTATTTATTTGACATAGCAGTACACGATTTGTGAAAGTTTGGTCCGGATCGAATCACTATCTCATATAGCTGCCATACAAACGACCGACTTGAAAACAAGTCTTTGTATGGAAACCTTTTATGTTTTCTAAGCTATTGCAACCGAATTCAACATTTATTCATTTGACATAGCCATACGCGATTTGTGAAAGAGTAATCCGGATCGGAACACTATATCATATAGCTGATATACAAACGACCGTTATAAAAACAAATCTTTGTATGGAAACCTTTTTTGTTTTCCAAGCTATTGCAACCGAATTCAACATTTATTCATCTGATATAGCCATACACGATTTGTGAAAGTTTGGTCCGGATCGGATCACTATCTCATATAGCTGCCATACAAACGACCGACTTGAAAACAAGTCTTTGTATGGAAACCTTTTATGTTTTCTAAGCTATTGCAACCGAATTCAACATTTATTCATCTGACATAGCCATACACGATTTGTAAAAGTTTGGTCCGGAACGGATTACTATCTCATATAGCTGCCATACAAACGACCGATATGAAAACAAGTCCTTGTATGGAAACCTATTTTGTTTTTCGAGCTATTCCAACCGAATTCAACATTTATTCATCTGACATAGCCATACACGATTTGTGAAAGTTTGGTCCGGATCGGATCACTATCTCATATAGCTGCCATACAAACGACCGACTTGAAAACAAGTCTTTGTATGGAAACCTTTTATGTTTTCTAAGCTATTGCAACCGAATTCAACATTTATTCATGTGACATAGCCATACGCGATTTGTGAAAGAGTAATCCGGATCGGACCACTATATCATATAGCTGATATACAAACGACCGTTATAAAAACAAGTCCTTGTATGGAAACCTATTTTGTTTTTCGAGCTATTGCAACCGAATTCAACATTTATTCATTTGACAAAGCCATACACGATTTGTGAAAGAGTAATCCGGATCGGACCACTAAATCATATAGCTGCCATACAAACGACCGATATGAAAACAAGTCTTTGTATGGAAACGTTTTATGTTTTCCAAGCTATTGCAACCGAATTCAACATTTATTAATTTGACATAGCCGTTCACGATTTGTGAAAGTTTGGTCTGGATCGGACCACTATATCATATAGCTGCCATACAAACGACCGATATGAAAACAAGTCTTTGTATGGAAACCTTTTTTGTTTTCCAAGCTATTGCAACCGAATTCAACATTTATTCATCTGATATAGCCGTACACGATTTGTGAAAGTTTGGTCCGGATCGGATCACTATCTCATATAGCTGCCATACAAACGACCGATATGAAAACAAGTCTTTGTATGGAAACCTTTTTTGTTTTCTAAGCTATTGCAACCGAATTCAACATTTATTCATTTGACATAGCAATACACAATTTGTGAAAGTTTGGTCCGGATCGGACCACTATATCATATAGCTGATATACAAACGACCAATATGAAAACAAGTCTTTGTATGGAAACCTTTTTTGTTTTCCAAGCTATTGCAACCGAATTCAACATTTATTCATCTGATAAAGCCGTACACGATTTGTGAAAGTTTGGTCCGGATCGGATCACTATCTCATATAGCTGCCATACAAACGACCGATATGAAAACAAGTCTTTGTATGGAAACCTTTTTTGTTTTCCAAGCTATTGCAACCGAATTCAACATTTATTCATCTGATATAGCCGTACACGATTTGTGAAAGTTTGGTCCGGATCGGATCACTATCTCATATAGCTGCCATACAAACGACCGATATGAAAACAAGTCTTTGTATGGAAACCTTTTATGTTTTCTAAGCTATTGCAACCGAATTCAACATTTATTTATTTGACATAGCAGTACACGATTTGTGAAAGTTTGGTCCGGATCGAATCACTATCTCATATAGCTGCCATACAAACGACCGACTTGAAAACAAGTCTTTGTATGGAAACCTTTTATGTTTTCTAAGCTATTGCAACCGAATTCAACATTTATTCATTTGACATAGCCATACGCGATTTGTGAAAGAGTAATCCGGATCGGAACACTATATCATATAGCTGATATACAAACGACCGTTATAAAAACAAATCTTTGTATGGAAACCTTTTTGTTTTCCAAGCTATTGCAACCGAATTCAACATTTATTCATCTGATACAGCCATACACGATTTGTGAAAGTTTGGTCCGGATCGGATCACTATCTCATATAGCTGCCATACAAACGACCGACTTGAAAACAAGTCTTTGTATGGAAACCTTTTATGTTTTCTAAGCTATTGCAACCGAATTCAACATTTATTCATCTGACATAGCCATACACGATTTGTGAAAGTTTGGTCTGGATCAAATCACTATCTCATATAGCTGCCATACAAACGACCGACTTGAAAACAAGTCTTTGTATGGAAACCTTTTATGTTTTCTAAGCTATTGCAACCGAATTCCACATTTATTCATTTGACATAGCGATACACGATTTGTGAAAGAGTAATCCGGATCGGACCACTAAATCATATAGCTGATATACAAACGACCGTTATAAAAACAAGTCCTTGTATGGAAACCTATTTTGTTTTTCGAGCTATTCCAACCGAATTCAACATTTATTCATCTGACATAGCCATACACGATTTGTGAAAGTTTGGTCCGGATCGGATCACTATCTCATATAGCTGCCATACAAACGACCGATATGAAAACAAGTCTTTGTATGGAAACCTTTTTTGTTTTCTAAGCTATTGCAACCGAATTCAACATTTATTCATTTGACATAGCAATACACAATTTGTGAAAGTTTGGTCCGGATCGGACCACTATATCATATAGCTGATATACAAACGACCAATATGAAAACAAGTCTTTGTATGGAAACCTTTTTTGTTTTCCAAGCTATTGCAACCGAATTCAACATTTATTCATCTGATATAGCCATACACGATTTGTGAAAGTTTGGTCCGGAACGGATTACTATCTCATATAGCTGCCATACAAACGACCGATATGAAAACAAGTCCTTGTATGGAAACCTATTTTGTTTTTCGAGCTATTCCAACCGAATTCAACATTTATTCATCTAAGCTATTGCAACCGAATTCAACATTTATTCATCTGACATAGCCATACACGATTTGTGAAAGTTTGGTCCGGAACGGATTACTATCTCATATAGCTGCCATACAAACGACCGATATGAAAACAAGTCCTTGTATGGAAACCTATTTTGTTTTTCGAGCTATTCCAACCGAATTCAACATTTATTCATCTGACATAGCCATACACGATTTGTGAAAGTTTGGTCCGGATCGGATCACTATCTCATATAGCTGCCATACAAACGACCGACTTGAAAACAAGTCTTTGTATGGAAACCTTTTATGTTTTCTAAGCTATTGCAACCGAATTCAACATTTATTCATTTGACATAGCCATATTGCAACCGAATTCAACATTTATTCATTTGACATAGCCATACACGATTTGTGAAAGAGTAATCCGGATCGGACCACTATATCATATAGCTGATATACAAACGACCGTTATAAGAACAAGTCCTTGTAAGGAAACCTATTTTGTTTTTCGAGCTATTCCAACCGAATTCAACATTTATTCATCTGACATAGCCATACACGATTTGTGAAAGTTTGGTCCGGATCGGATCACTATCTCATATAGCTGCCATACAAACGACCGATATGAAAACAAGTCCTTGTATGGAAACCTATTTTGTTTTTCGAGCTATTCCAACCGAATTCAACATTTATTCATCTGACATAGCCATACACGATTTGTGAAAGTTTGGTCCGGATCGGATCACTATCTCATATAGCTGCCATACAAACGACCGACTTGAAAACAAGTCTTTGTATGGAAACCTTTTATGTTTTCTAAGCTATTGCAACCGAATTCAACATTTATTCATTTGACATAGCCATACGCGATTTGTGAAAGAGTAATCCGGATCGGAACACTATATCATATAGCTGATATACAAACGACCGTTATAAAAACAAATCTTTGTATGGAAACCTTTTTTGTTTTCCAAGCTATTGCAACCGAATTCAACATTTATTCATCTGATATAGCCATACACGATTTGTGAAAGTTTGGTCCGGATCGGATCACTATCTCATATAGCTGCCATACAAACGACCGACTTGAAAACAAGTCTTTGTATGGAAACCTTTTATGTTTTCTAAGCTATTGCAACCGAATTCAACATTTATTCATCTGACATAGCCATACACGATTTGTAAAAGTTTGGTCCGGAACGGATTACTATCTCATATAGCTGCCATACAAACGACCGATATGAAAACAAGTCCTTGTATGGAAACCTATTTTGTTTTTCGAGCTATTCCAACCGAATTCAACATTTATTCATGTGACATAGCCATACACGATTGTATGGAAACCTTTTTTGTTTTCCAAGCTATTGCAACCGAATTCAACATTTATTCATCTGATATAGCCGTACACGATTTGTGAAAGTTTGGTCCGGATCAAATCACTATCTCATATAGCTGCCATACAAACGACCGACTTGAAAACAAGTCTTTGTATGGAAACCTTTTATGTTTTCTAAGCTATTGCAACCGAATTCCACATTTATTCATTTGACATAGCGATACACGATTTGTGAAAGAGTAATCCGGATCGGACCACTAAATCATATAGCTGATATACAAACGACCGTTATAAAAACAAGTCCTTGTATGGAAACCTATTTTGTTTTTCGAGCTATTCCAACCGAATTCAACATTTATTCATCTGACATAGCCATACACGATTTGTGAAAGTTTGGTCCGGATCGGATCACTATCTCATATAGCTGCCATACAAACGACCGATATGAAAACAAGTCTTTGTGTGGAAACCTTTTTGTTTTCTAAGCTATTGCAACCAAATTCAACATTTATTCATTTGACATAGCAATACACAATTTGTGAAAGTTAGGTCCGGATCGGATCACTATATCATATAGCTGATATACAAACGACCAATATGAAAACAAGTCTTTGTATGGAAACCTTTTTTGTTTTCCAAGCTATTGAAACCGAATTCAACATTTATTCATCTGATATAGCCATACACGATTTGTAAAAGTTTGGTCCGGATCGGATCACTATCTCATATAGCTGATATACAAACGACCGTTATAAAAACAAGTCCTTGTATGGAAACCTATTTTGTTTTTCGAGCTATTCCAACCGAATTCAACATTTATTCATCTGACATAGCCATACACGATTTGTGAAAGTTTGGTCCGGATCGGATCACTATCTCATATAGCTGCCATACAAACGAACGATATGAAAACAAGTCTTTGTATGGAAACCTTTTTTGTTTTCTAAGCTATTGCAACCGAATTCAACATTTATTCATTTGACATAGCAATACACAATTTGTGAAAGTTAGGTCCGGATCGGACCACTATATCATATAGCTGATATACAAACGACCAATATGAAAACAAGTCTTTGTATGGAAACCTTTTTTGTTTTCCAAGCTATTGCAACCGAATTCAACATTTATTTATCTGATATGGCCATACACGATTTGTGAAAGTTTGGTCCGGATCGGATCACTATCTCATATAGCTGCCATACAAACGACCGATATGAAAACAAGTCTTTGTGTGGAAACCTTTTTTGTTTTCTAAGCTATTGCAACCAAATTCAACATTTATTTATTTGACATAGCAGTACACGATTTGTGAAACTTTGGTCAGGATCGGATCACTATCTCATATAGCTGCCATACAAACGACCGACTTGAAAACAAGTCTTTGTATGGAAACCTTTTATGTTTTCTAAGCTATTGCAACCGAATTCAACATTTATTCATTTGACATAGCCATACACGATTTGTGAAAGAGTAATCCGGATCGGACCACTAAATCATATAGCTGATATACAAACGACCGTTATAAAAACAAGTCCTTGTATGGAAACCTATTTTGTTTTTCGAGCTATTCCAACCGAATTCAACATTTATTCATCTGACATAGCCATACACGATTTGTGAAAGTTTGGTCCGGATCGGATCACTATCTCATATAGCTGCCATACAAACGAACGATATGAAAACAAGTCTTTGTATGGAAACCTTTTTTGTTTTCTAAGCTATTGCAACCGAATTCAACATTTATTCATTTGACATAGCAATACACAATTTGTGAAAGTTAGGTCCGGATCGGACCACTATATCATATAGCTGATATACAAACGACCAATATGAAAACAAGTCTTTGTATGGAAACCTTTTTTGTTTTCCAAGCTATTGCAACCGAATTCAACATTTATTCATCTGATATGGCCATACACGATTTGTGAAAGTTTGGTCCGGATCGGATCACTATCTCATATAGCTGCCATACAAACGACCGACTTGAAAACAAGTCTTTGTATGGAAACCTTTTATGTTTTCTAAGCTATTGCAACCGAATTCAACATTTATTTATTTGACATAGCCATACACGATTTGTGAAAGAGTAATCCGGATCGGACCACTAAATCATATAGCTGCCATACAAACGACCGATATGAAAACAAGTCTTTGTATGGAAACGTTTTATGTTTTCCAAGCTATTGCAACCGAATTCAACATTTATTTATTTGACATAGCCGTTCACGATTTGTGAAAGTTTGGTCTGGATCGGACCACTATATCATATAGCTGCCATACAAACGACCGATATGAAAACAAGTCTTTGTATGGAAACCTTTTTTGTTTTCCAAGCTATTGCAACCGAATTCAACATTTATTCATTTGACATAGCCATACACGATTTGTGAAAGAGTAATCCGGATCGGACCACTAAATCATATAGCTGATATACAAACGACCTTTATAAAAACAAGTCCTTGTATGGAAACCTATTTTGTTTTTCGAGCTATTCCAACCGAATTCAACATTTATTCATCTGACATAGAATTCAACATTTATTCATCTCACAAAGCCATACACGATTTGTGAAAGTTTGGTCCGGATCGGATCACTATCTCATATAGCTGCCATACAAACGACCGATATGAAAACAAGTCTTTGTATGGAAACCTTTTATGTTTTCTAAGCTATTGCAACCGAATTCAACATTTATTCATTTCACATAGCCGTACACAATTTGTGAAAGTTTGGTTTGGATCGGACCACTATATCATATAGCTGCCATACAAACGACCGATATGAAAACAAGTCCTTGTATGGAAACCTATTTTGTTTTTCGAGCTATTGCAACCGAATTCAACATTTATTCATTTGACAAAGCCATACACGATTTGTGAAAGAGTAATCCGGATCGGACCACTAAATCATATAGCTGCCATACAAACGACCGATATG
This sequence comes from Drosophila merina, assembly GCA_035047645.1. Taxonomy (NCBI): domain Eukaryota; kingdom Metazoa; phylum Arthropoda; class Insecta; order Diptera; family Drosophilidae; genus Drosophila; species Drosophila merina. The sequence continues at coordinate 673,378 of JAWNPH010000020.1, read as the reverse complement.
AAAACAAGTCTTTGTATGGAAACGTTTTATGTTTTCCAAGCTATTGCAACCGAATTCAACATTTATTAATTTGACATAGCCGTTCACGATTTGTGAAAGTTTGGTCTGGATCGGACCACTATATCATATAGCTGCCATACAAACGACCGATATGAAAACAAGTCTTTGTATGGAAACCTTTTTTGTTTTCCAAGCTATTGCAACCGAATTCAACATTTATTCATCTCACAAAGCCATACACGATTTGTGAAAGTTTGGTCCGGATCGGATCACTATCTCATATAGCTGCCATACAAACGACCGATATGAAAACAAGTCTTTGTATGGAAACCTTTTATGTTTTCTAAGCTATTGCAACCGAATTCAACATTTATTCATTTCACATAGCCGTACACAATTTGTGAAAGTTTGGTTTGGATCGGACCACTATATCATATAGCTGCCATACAAACGACCGATATGAAAACAAGTCTTTGTATGGAAACCTTTTTTGTTTTCTAAGCTATTGCAACCGAATTCAACATTATGTTATTATATGAAAACAAGTCTTTGTATGGAAACCTTTTATGTTTTCTAAGCTATTGCAACCGAATTCAACATTTATTCATTTGACATAGCAATACACGATTTGTCAAAGTTTGGTCCGGATCGGACCACTATATCATATAGCTGATATACAAACGACCAATATGAAAACAAGTCTTTGTATGGAAACCTTTTTTGTTTTCCAAGCTATTGCAACCGAATTCAACATTTATTCATCTGATATAGCCATACACGATTTGTGAAAGTTTGGTCCGGATCGGATCACTATCTCATATAGCTGCCATACAAACGACCGACTTGAAAACAAGTCTTTGTATGGAAACCTTTTATGTTTTCTAAGCTATTGCAACCGAATTCAACATTTATTCATCTGACATAGCCATACACGATTTGTGAAAGTTTGGTCCGGAACGGAATACTATCTCATATAGCTGCCATACAAACGATCGATATGATAACAAGTCCTTGTATGGAAACCTATTTTGTTTTTCGAGCTATTCCAACCGAATTCAACATTTATTCATCTGACATAGCCATACACGATTTGTGAAAGTTTGGTCCGGATCGCATCACTATCTCATATAGCTGCCATACAAACGACCGATATGAAAACAAGTCTTTGTATGGAAACCTTTTATGTTTTCTAAGCTATTGCAACCGAATTCAACATTTATTTATTTGACATAGCCGTACACAATTTGTGAAAGTTTAGATTGGAGCGGACCACTATATCATATAGCTGCCATACAAACGACCGATATGAAAACAAGTCTTTGTATGGAAACCTTTTTTGTTTTCTAAGCTATTGCAACCGAATTCAACATTTATTTATCTGACATAGCAGTACACGATTTGTGAAACTTTGGTCCGGATCGGATCACTATCTCATATAGCTGCCATACAAACGACCGACTTGAAAACAAGTCTTTGTATGGAAACCTTTTATGTTTTCTAAGCTATTGCAACCGAATTCAACATTTATTCATTTGACATAGCCATACGCGATTTGTGAAAGAGTTATCCGGATCGGACCACTATATCATATAGCTGATATACAAACGACCGTTATAAAAACAAGTCCTTGTATGGAAACCTATTTTGTTTTTCGAGCTATTGCAACCGAATTCAACATTTATTCATCTGACATAGCCATACACGATTTGTGAAAGTTTGGTCCGGATCGGATCACTATCTCATATAGCTGCCATACAAACGACCGATATGAAAACAAGTCTTTGTATGGAAACCTTTTTGTTTTCTAAGCTATTGCAACCGAATTTAACATTTATTCATTTGACATAGCAATACACAATTTGTAAAAGTTTGGTCCGGATCGGACCACTATATCATATAGCTGATATACAAACGACCAATATGAAAACAAGTCTTTGTATGGAAACCTTTTTTGTTTTCCAAGCTATTGCAACCGAATTCAACATTTATTCATCTGATATAGCCATACACGATTTGTGAAAGTTTGGTCCGGATCCGATCACTATCTCATACAGCTGCCATACAAACGACCGACTTGAACACAAGTCTTTGTATGGAAACCTTTTATGTTTTCTAAGCTATTGCAACCGAATTCAACATTTATTCATTTGACATAGCCATACACAATTTGTGAAAGTTTGGTTTGGATCGGACCACTATATCATATAGCTGCCATACAAACGACCGATATGAAAACAAGTCTTTGTATGGAAACCTCTTATGTTTTCTAAGCTATTGCAACCGAATTCAACATTTATTTATTTGACATAGCAGTACACGATTTGTGAAAGTTTGGTCCGGATCGGATCACTATCTCATATAGCTGCCATACAAACGACCGACTTGAAAACAAGTCTTTGTATGGAAACCTTTTATGTTTTCTAAGCTATTGCAACCGAATTCAACATTTATTCATTTGACATAGCCATACACGATTTGTGAAAGAGTAATCCGGATCGGACGACTATATCATATAGCTGATATACAAACGACCGTTATAAAACAAGTCCTTGTATGGAAACCTATTTTGTTTTTCGAGCTATTCCAACCGAATTCAACACTTATTCATCTGACATAGCCATACACGATTTGTGAAAGTTTGGTCCGGATCGGATCCCTATCTCATATAGCTGCCATACAAACGACCGATATGAAAACAAGTCTTTGTATGGAAACCTTTTTTGTTTTTCTAAGCTATTGCAACCGAATTCAACATTTATTCATCTGACAAAGCCATACACGATTTGTCAAAGTTTGGTCCGGATCGGACCACTATATCATATAGCTGATATACAAACGACCAATATGAAAACAAGTCTTTGTATGGAAACCTTTTTTGTTTTCCAAGCTATTGCAACCGAATTCAACATTTATTCATCTGATATAGCCATACACGATTTGTGAATGTTTGGTCCGGATCGGATCACTATCTCATATAGCTGCCATACAAACGACCGACTTGAAAACAAGTCTTTGTATGGAAACCTTTTTGTTTTCCAAGCTATTGCAACCGAATTCAACATTTATTCATCTGATATAGCCATACACGATTTGTGAAAGTTTGGTCCGGAACGGATTACTATCTCATATAGCTGCCATACAAACGACCGATATGAAAACAAGTCCTTGTATGGAAACCTATTTTGTTTTTCGAGCTATTCCAACCGAATTCAATATTTATTCATCTGACATAGCCATACACGATTTGTGAAAGTTTGGTCCGGATCGCATTACTATCTCATATAGCTGCCATACAAACGACCGATATGAAAACAAGTCTTTGTATGGAAACCTTTTATGTTTTCTAAGCTATTGCAACCGAATTCAACATTTATTCATTTGACATAGCCGTACACAATTTGTGAAAGTTTAGATTGGAGCGGACCACTATATCATATAGCTGCCATACAAACGACCGATATGAAAACAAGTCTTCGTATGGAAACCTTTTTTGTTTTCTAAGCTATTGCAACCGAATTCAACATTTATTTATCTGACATAGCAGTACACGATTTGTGAAACTTTGGTCCGGATCGGATCACTATCTCATATAGCTGCCATACAAACGACCGACTTGAAAACAAGTCTTTGTATGGAAACCTTTTATGTTTTCTAAGCTATTGCAACCGAATTCAACATTTATTCATTTGACATAGCCATACGCGATTTGTGAAAGAGTAATCCGGATCGGACCACTATATCATATAGCTGATATACAAACGACCGTTATAAAAACAAGTCCTTGTATGAAAACCTATTTTGTTTTTCGAGCTATTGCAACCGAATTCAACATTTATTCATCTGACATAGCCATACACGATTTGTGAAAGTTTGGTCCGGATCGGATCACTATCTCATATAGCTGCCATACAAACGACCGATATGAAAACAAGTCTTTGTATGGAAACCTTTTATGTTTTCTAAGCTATTGCAACCGAATTCAACATTTATTTATTTGACATAGCAGTACACGATTTGTGAAAGTTTGGTCCGGATCGAATCACTATCTCATATAGCTGCCATACAAACGACCGACTTGAAAACAAGTCTTTGTATGGAAACCTTTTATGTTTTCTAAGCTATTACAACCGAATTCAACATTTATTCATTTGACATAGCCATACACGATTTGTGAAAGACTAATCCGGATCGGACGACTATATCATATAGCTGATATACAAACGACCGTTATAAAAACAAGTCCTTGTATGGAAACCTATTTTGTTTTTCGAGCTATTCCAACCGAATTCAACATTTATTCATCTGACATAGCCATACACGATTTGTGAAAGTTTGGTCCGGATCGGATCCCTATCTCATATAGCTGCCATACAAACGACCGATATGAAAACAAGTCTTTGTATGGAAACCTTTTTTGTTTTCTAAGCTATTGCAACCGAATTCAACATTTATTCATCTGACAAAGCCATACACGATTTGTGAAAGTTTGGTCCGGATCGGATCACTATCTCATATAGCTGCCATACAAACGACCGACTTGAACACAAGTCTTTGTATGGAAACCTTTTATGTTTTCTAAGCTATTGCAACCGAATTCAACATTTATTCATTTGACATAGCCGTACACAATTTGTGAAAGTTTGGATTGGATCGGACCACTATATCCTATAGCTGCCATACAAACGACCGATATGAAAACAAGTCTTTGTATGGAAACCTTTTTTGTTTTCTAAGCTATTGCAACCGAATTCAACATTTATTTATTTGACATAGCAGTACACGATTTGTGAAAGTTTGGTCCGGATCGGATCACTATCTCATATAGCTGCCATACAAACGACCGACTTGAAAACAAGTCTTTGTATGGAAACCTTTTATGTTTTCTAAGCTATTGCAACCGAATTCAACATTTATTCTTTTGACATAGCCGTACACAATTTGTGAAAGTTTAGATTGGAGCGGACCACTATATCATATAGCTGCCATACAAACGACCGATATGAAAACAAGTCTTCGTATGGAAACCTTTTTTGTTTTCTAAGCTATTGCAACCGAATTCAACATTTATTTATCTGACATAGCAGTACACGATTTGTAAAACTTTGGTCCGGATCGGATCACTATCTCATATAGCTGCCATACAAACGACCGACTTGAAAACAAGTCTTTGTATGGAAACCTTTTATGTTTTCTAAGCTATTGCAACCGAATTCAACATTTATTCATTCGACATAGCCATACGCGATTTGTGAAAGAGTAATCCGGATCGGACCACTATATCATATAGCTGATATACAAACGACCGTTATAAAAACAAGTCCTTGTATGAAAACCTATTTTGTTTTTCGAGCTATTGCAACCGAATTCAACATTTATTCATCTGACATAGCCATACACGATTTGTGAAAGTTTGGTCCGGATCGGATCACTATCTCATATAGCTGCCATACAAACGACCGATATGAAAACAAGTCTTTGTATGGAAACCTTTTATGTTTTCTAAGCTATTGCAACCGAATTCAACATTTATTTATTTGACATAGCAGTACACGATTTGTGAAAGTTTGGTCCGGATCGAATCACTATCTCATATAGCTGCCATACAAACGACCGACTTGAAAACAAGTCTTTGTATGGAAACCTTTTATGTTTTCTAAGCTATTGCAACCGAATTCAACATTTATTCATTTGACATAGCCATACACGATTTGTGAAAGAGTAATCCGGATCGGACGACTATATCATATAGCTGATATACAAACGACCGTTATAAAAACAAGTCCTTGTATGGAAACCTATTTTGTTTTTCGAGCTATTCCAACCGAATTCAACATTTATTCATCTGACATAGCCATACACGATTTGTGAAAGTTTGGTCCGGATCGGATCCCTATCTCATATAGCTGCCATACAAACGACCGATATGAAAACAAGTCTTTGTATGGAAACCTTTTTTGTTTTCTAAGCTATTGCAACCGAATTCAACATTTATTCATCTGACAAAGCCATACACGATTTGTGAAAGTTTGGTCCGGATCGGATCACTATCTCATATAGCTGCCATACAAACGACCGACTTGAACACAAGTCTTTGTATGGAAACCTTTTATGTTTTCTAAGCTATTGCAACCGAATTCAACATTTATTCATTTGACATAGCCGTACACAATTTGTGAAAGTTTGGATTGGATCGGACCACTATATCATATAGCTGCCATACAAACGACCGATATGAAAACAAGTCTTTGTATGGAAACCTTTTTTGTTTTCTAAGCTATTGCAACCGAATTCAACATTTATTTATTTGACATAGCAGTACACGATTTGTAAAAAGTTTGGTCCGGATCGGACCACTATATCATATAGCTGATATACAAACGACCAATATGAAAACAAGTCTTTGTATGGAAACCTTTTTTGTTTTCCAAGCTATTGCAACCAAATTCAACATTTATTCATCTGGTATAGCCATACACGATTTGTGAAAGTTTGGTCCGGATCGGATCACTATCTCATACAGCTGCCATACAAACGACCGACTTGAACACAAGTCTTTGTATGGAAACCTTTTTTGTTTTCTAAGCTATTGCAACCGAATTCAACATTTATTCATTTGACATAGCCGTACACAATTTGTGAAAGTTTGGTTTGGATCGGACCACTATATCATATAGCTGCCATACAAACGACCGATATGAAAACAAGTCTTTGTATGGAAACCTTTTTTGTTTTCTAAGCTATTGCAACCGAATTCAACATTTATTTATTTGACATAGCAGTACACGATTTGTGAAAGTTTGGTCCGGATCGGATCACTATCTCATATAGCTGCCATACAAACGACCGACTTGAAAACAAGTCTTTGTATGGAAACCTTTTATGTTTTCTAAGCTATTGCAACCGAATTCAACATTTATTCATTTGACATAGCCATACACGATTTGTGAAAGAGTAATAAGACGACTATATCATATAGCTGATATACAAACGACCGTTATAAAAACAAGTCCTTGTATGGAAACCTATTTTGTTTTTCGAGCTATTCCAACCGAATTCAACATTTATTCATCTGACATAGCAGTACACGATTTGTGAAACTTTGGTCCGGATCGGATCACTATCTCATATAGCTGCCATACAAACGACCGATATGAAAACAAGTCTTTGTATGGAAACCTTTTTGTTTTCTAAGCTATTGCAACCGAATTCAACATTTATTCATCTGACAAAGCCATAGACGATTTGTGAAAGTTTGGTCCGGATCGGATCACTATCTCATATAGCTGCCATACAAACGACCGATATGAAAACAAGTCTTTGTATGGAAACCTTTTATGTTTTCTAAGCTATTGCAACCGAATTCAACATTTATTCATTTGACATAGCCGTACACAATTTGTGAAAGTTTGGATTGGATCGGACCACTATATCATATAGCTGCCATACAAACGACCGATATGAAAACAAGTCTTTGTATGGAAACCTTTTTTGTTTTCTAAGCTATTGCAACCGAATTCAACATTTATTTATTTGACCTAGCAGTACACGATTTGTGAAACTTTGGTCCGGATCGGATCACTATCTCATATAGCTGCCATACAAACGACCGACTTGAAAACAAGTCTTTTGTATGGAAACCTTTTATGTTTTCTAAGCTATTGCAACCGAATTCAACATTTATTCATCTGACAAAGCCATACACGATTTGTGAAAGTTTGGTCCGGATCGGATCACTATCTCATATAGCTGCCATACAAACGACCGATATGAAAACAAGTCTTTGTATGGAAACCTTTTATGTTTTCTAAGCTATTGCAACCGAATTCAACATTTATTCATTTGACATAGCCGTACACAATTTGTGAAAGTTTGGATTGGATCGGACCACTATATCATATAGCTGCCATACAAACGACCGATATGAAAACAAGTCTTTGTATGGAAACCTTTTTTGTTTTCTAAGCTATTGCAACCGAATTCAACATTTATTTATTTGACATAGCCATACACGATTTGTGAAAGTTTGGTCCAGATCGGATCACTATCTCATATAGCTGCCATACAAACGACCGATATGAAAACAAGTCTTTGTATGGAAACCTTTTTTGTTTTCTAAGCTATTGCAACCGAATTAACATTATGTTATTATATGAAAACAAGTCTTTGTATGGAAACTCTTTTATGTTTTCTAAGCTATTGCAACCGAATTCAACATTTATTCATTTGACATAGCCGTACACAATTTGTGAAAGTTTGGTTTGGATCGGACCACTATATCATATAGCTGATATACAAACGACCAATATGAAAACAAGTCTTTGTATGGAAACTTTTTTGTTTTCCAAGCTATTGCAACCGAATTCAACATTTATTCATCTGATATAGCCATACACGATTTGTGAAAGTTTGGTCCGGATCGGATCACTATCTCATATAGCTGCCATACAAACGACCGACTTGAAAACAAGTCTTTGTATGGAAACCTTTTATGTTTTCTAAGCTATTGCAACCGAATTCAACATTTATTCATCTGACATAGCCATACACGATTTGTCAAAGTTTGGTCCGGAACGGATTACTATCTCATATAGCTGCCATACAAACGACCGATATGAAAACAAGTCCTTGTATGGAAACCTATTTTGTTTTTCGAGCTATTCCAACCGAATTCAACATTTATTCATCTGACATAGCCATACACGATTTGTGAAAGTTTGGTCCGGATCGGATCACTATCTCATATAGCTGCCATACAAACGACCGATATGAAAACAAGTCTTTGTATGGAAACCTTTTTTGTTTTCTAAGCTATTGCAACCGAATTCAACATTATGTTATTATATGAAAACAAGTCTTTGTATGGAAACCTTTTATGTTTTCTAAGCTATTGCAACCGAATTCAACATTTATTCATTTGACATAGCAATACACAATTTGTGAAAGTTTGGTCCGGATCGGACCACTATATCATATAGCTGATATACTAACGACCAATATGAAAACAAGTCTTTGTATGGAAACCTTTTTTGTTTTCCAAGCTATTGCAACCGAATTCAACATTTATTCATCTGATATAGCCATACACGATTTGTGAAAGTTTGGTCCGGATCGGATCACTATCTCATATAGCTGCCATACAAACGACCGATATGAAAACAAGTCTTTGTATGGAAACCTTTTATGTTTTCTAAGCTATTGCAATCGAATTCAACATTTATTCATTTGACATAGCCGTACACAATTTGTAAAAGTTTGGATTGGATCGCACCACTATATCATATAGCTGCCATACAAACGACCGATATGAAAACAAGTCTTTGTATGGAAACCTTTTTTGTTTTCTAAGCTATTGCAACCGAATTCAACATTTATTTATTTGACATAGCAGTACACAATTTGTGAAAGATTGGATTGGATCGGACCACTATATCATATAGCTGCCATACAAACGACCGATATGAAAACAAGTCTTTGTATGGAAACCTTTTTTGTTTTCCAAGCTATTGCAACCGAATTCAATATTTATTCATCTGATATAGCCATACACGATTTGTGAAAGTTTGGTCCGGATCGGATCACTATCTCATATAGCTGCCATACAAACGACCGATATGAAAACAAGTCTTTGTATGGAAACCTTTTATGTTTTCTAAGCTATTGCAATCGAATTCAACATTTATTCATTTGACATAGCCGTACACAATTTGTGAAAGTTTGGATTGGATCGGACCACTATATCATATAGCTGCCATACAAACGACCGACTTGAAAACAAGTCTTTGTATGGAAACTTTTTTGTTTTCCAAGCTATTGCAACCGAATTCAACATTTATTCATCTGATATAGCCATACACGATTTGTGAAAGTTTGGTTCGGATCGGATCACTATCTCATATAGCTGCCATACAAACGACCGAATTGAAAACAAGTCTTTGTATGGAAACCTTTTATGTTTTCTAAGCTATTGCAACCGAATTCAACATTTATTCATCTGACATAGCCATACACGATTTGTGAAAGTTTGGTCCGGAACGGATTACTATCTCATATAGCTGCCATACAAACGACCGATATGAAAACAAGTCCTTGTATGGAAACCTATTTTGTTTTTCGAGCTATTCCAACCGAATTCAACATTTATTCATCTGACATAGCCATACACGATTTGTGAAAGTTTGGTCCAGATCGGATCACTATCTCATATAGCTGCCATACAAACGACCGATATGAAAACAAGTCTTTGTATGGAAACCTTTTTTGTTTTCTAAGCTATTGCAACCGAATTCAACATTATGTTATTATATGAAAACAAGTCTTTGTATGGAAACCTTTTATGTTTTCTAAGCTATTGCAACCGAATTCAACATTTATTCATTTGACATAGCCATACACGATTTGTGAAAGAGTAATCCGGATCGGACCACTATATTATATAGCTGATATACAAACGACCGTTATATGTACAAGTCCTTGTATGGAAACCTATTTTGTTTTTCGAGCTATTCCAACCGAATTCAACTCTTATTCATCTGACATAGCCATACACGATTTGTGAAAGTTTGGTCCAGATCGGATCAGTATCTCATATAGCTGCCATACAAACGACCGATATGAAAACAAGTCTTTGTATGGAAACCTTTTTTGTTTTCTAAGCTATTGCAACCGAATTCAACATTATGTTATTATATGAAAACAAGTCTTTGTATGGAAACCTTTTATGTTTTCTAAGCTATTGCAACCGAATTCAACATTTATTCATTTGACATAGCCGTACACAATTTGTGAAAGTTTGGTTTGGATCGGACCACTATATCATATAGCTGCCATACAAACGACCGATATGAAAACAAGTCTTTGTATGGAAACCTTTTTTGTTTTCTAAGCTATTGCAACCGAATTCAACATTTATTTATTTGACATAGCAATACACGATTTGTGAAAGTTTGGTCCGGATCGGATCACTATCTCATATAGCTGCCATACAAACGACCGACTTGAAAACAAGTCTTTGTATGGAAACCTTTTATGTTTTCTAAGCTATTGCAACCGAATTCAACATTTATTCATTTGACATAGCCATACGCGATTTGTGAAAGAGTAATCCGGATCGGACCACTATATCATATAGCTGATATACAAACGACCGTTATAAAAACAAGTCTTTGTATGGAAACCTTTTTTGTTTTCTAAGCTATTGCAACCGAATTCAACATTTATTCATTTGACATAGCAGTACACAATTTGTGAAAGTTTGGTCCGGATCGGACCACTATATCATATAGCTGATATACAAACGACCAATATGAAAACAAGTCTTTGTATGGAAACCTTTTTTGTTTTCCAAGCTATTGCAACCGAATTCAACATTTATTCATCTGATATAGCCATACACGATTTGTGAAAGAGTAATCCGGATCGGACCACTATATTATATAGCTGATATACAAACGACCGTTATATGTACAAGTCCTTGTATGGAAACCTATTTTGTTTTTCGAGCTATTCCAACCGAATTCAACATTTATTCATCTGACATAGCCATACACGATTTGTGAAAGTTTGGTCCAGATCGGATCACTATCTCATATAGCTGCCATACAAACGACCGATATGAAAACAAGTCTTTGTATGGAAACCTTTTTTGTTTTCTAAGCTATTGCAACCGAATTCAACATTATGTTATTATATGAAAACAAGTCTTTGTATGGAAACCTTTTATGTTTTCTAAACTATTGCAACCGAATTCAACATTTATTCATTTGACATAGCCATACACGATTTGTGAAAGAGTAATCCGGATCGGACCACTATATTATATAGCTGATATACAAACGACCGTTATATGTACAAGTCCTTGTACGGAAACCTATTTTGTTTTTCGAGCTATTCCAACCGAATTCAACATTTATTCATCTGACATAGCCATACACGATTTGTGAAAGTTTGGTCCAGATCGGATCAGTATCTCATATAGCTGCCATACAAACGACCGATATGAAAACAAGTCTTTGTATGGAAACCTTTTTTGTTTTCTAAGCTATTGCAACCGAATTCAACATTATGTTATTATATGAAAACAAGTCTTTGTATGGAAACCTTTTATGTTTTCTAAGCTATTGCAACCGAATTCAAGATTTATTCATTTGACATAGCCGTACACAATTTGTGAAAGTTTGGTTTGGATCGGACCACTATATCATATAGCTGCCATACAAACGACCGATATGAAAACAAGTCTTTGTATGGAAACCTTTTTTGTTTTCTAAGCTATTGCAACCGAATTCAACATTTATTTATTTGACATAGCAATACACGATTTGTGAAAGTTTGGTCCGGATCGGATCACTATCTCATATAGCTGCCATACAAACGACCGATATGAAAACAAGTCTTTGTATGGAAACCTTTTTGTTTTCTAAGCTATTGCAACCGAATTCAACATTTATTTATTTGACATAGCAATACACGATTTGTGAAAGTTTGGTCCGGATCGGATCACTATCTCATATAGCTGCCATACAAACGACCGACTTGAAAACAAGTCTTTGTATGGAAACCTTTTATGTTTTCTAAGCTATTGCAACCGAATTCAACATTTATTCATCTGACATAGCCATACACGATTTGTGAAAGTTTGGTCCGGAACGGATTACTATCTCATATAGCTGCCATACAAACGACCGACTTGAAAACAAGTCCTTGTATGGAAACCTATTTTGTTTTTCGAGCTATTCCAACCGAATTCAACATTTATTCATCTGACATAGCCATACACGATTTGTGAAAGTTTGGTCCGGATCGGATCACTATCTCATATAGCTGCCATACAAACGACCGATATGAAAACAAGTCTTTGTATGGAAACCTTTTTTGTTTTCTAAGCTATTGCAACCGAATTCAACATTATGTTATTATATGAAAACAAGTCTTTGTATGGAAACCTTTTATGTTTTCTAAGCTATTGCAACCGAATTCAACATTTATTCATTTGACATAGCAATACACAATTTGTGAAAGTTTGGTCCGGATCGGACCACTATATCATATAGCTGATATACTAACGACCAATATGAAAACAAGTCTTTGTATGGAAACCTTTTTTGTTTTCCAAGCTATTGCAACCGAATTCAACATTTATTCATCTGATATAGCCATACACGATTTGTGAAAGTTTGGTCCGGATCGGATCACTATCTCATATAGCTGCCATACAAACGACCGATATGAAAACAAGTCTTTGTATGGAAACCTTTTATGTTTTCTAAGCTATTGCAATCGAATTCAACATTTCTTCATTTGACATAGCCGTACACAATTTGTGAAAGTTTGGATTGGATCGGACCACTATATCATATAGCTGCCATACAAACGACCGATATGAAAACAAGTCTTTGTATGGAAACCTTTTTTGTTTTCTAAGCTATTGCAACCGAATTCAACGTTTATTTATTTGACATAGCAGTACACAATTTGTGAAAGTTTGGATTGGATCGGACCACTATATCATATAGCTGCCATACAAACGACCGATATGAAAACAAGTCTTTGTATGGAAACCTTTTTTGTTTTCCAAGCTATTGCAACCGAATTCAACATTTATTCATCTGATATAGCCATACACGATTTGTGAAAGTTTGGTCCGGATCGGATTACTATCTCATATAGCTGCCATACAAACGACCGATATGAAAACAAGTCTTTGTATGGAAACCTTTTATGTTTTCTAAGCTATTGCAATCGAATTCAACATTTATTCATTTGACATAGCCGTACACAATTTGTGAAAGTTTGGATTGGATCGGATCACTATATCATATAGCTGCCATACACACGACCGATATGAAAACAAGTCTTTGTATGGAAACCTTTTTTGTTTTCTAAGCTATTGCAACCGAATTCAACGTTTATTTATTTGACATAGCAGTACACAATTTGTGAAAGTTTGGATTGGATCGGACCACTATATCATATAGCTGCCATACAAACGACCGATATGAAAACAAGTCTTTGTATGGAAACCTTTTTTGTTTTCCAAGCTATTGCAACCGAATTCAACATTTATTCATCTGATATAGCCATACACGATTTGTGAAAGTTTGGTTCGGATCGGATCACTATCTCATATAGCTGCCATACAAACGACCGACTTGAAAACAAGTCTTTGTATGGAAACCTTTTATGTTTTCTAAGCTATTGCAACCGAATTCAACATTTATTCATCTGACATAGCCATACACGATTTGTGAAAGTTTGGTCCGGAACGGATTACTATCTCATATAGCTGCCATACAAACGACCGATATGAAAACAAGTCCTTGTATGGAAACCTATTTTGTTTTTCGAGCTATTCCAACCGAATTCAACATTTATTCATCTGACATTGCCATACACGATTTGTGAAAGTTTGGTCCGGATCGGATCACTATCTCATAAAGCTGCCATACAAACGATCGACTTGAAAACAAGTCTTTGTATGGAAACCTTTTATGTTTTCTAAGCTATTGCAACCGAATTCAACATTTATTCATTTGACATAGCCATACGCGATTTGTGAAAGAGTAATCCGGATCGGACCACTATATTATATAGCTGATATACAAACGACCGTTATATGTACAAGTCCTTGTATGGAAACCTATTTTGTTTTTCGAGCTATTCCAACCGAATTCAACATTTATTCATCTGACATAGCCATACACGATTTGTGAAAGTTTGGTCCAGATCGGATCACTATCTCATATAGCTGCCATACAAACGACCGATATGAAAACAAGTCTTTGTATGGAAACCTTTTTTGTTTTCTAAGCTATTGCAACCGAATTCAACATTATGTTATTATATGAAAACAAGTCTTTGTATGGAAACCTTTTATGTTTTCTAAGCTATTGCAACCGAATTCAACATTTATTCATTTGACATAGCCATACACGATTTGTGAAAGAGTAATCCGGATCGGACCACTATATTATATAGCTGATATACAAACGACCGTTATATGTACAAGTCCTTGTACGGAAACCTATTTTGTTTTTCGAGCTATTCCAACCGAATTCAACATTTATTCATCTGACATAGCCATACACGATTTGTGAAAGTTTGGTCCAGATCGGATCAGTATCTCATATAGCTGCCATACAAACGACCGATATGAAAACAAGTCTTTGTATGGAAACCTTTTTTGTTTTCTAAGCTATTGCAACCGAATTCAACATTATGTTATTATATGAAAACAAGTCTTTGTATGGAAACCTTTTATGTTTTCTAAGCTATTGCAACCGAATTCAACATTTATTGATTTGACATAGCCGTACACAATTTGTGAAAGTTTGGTTTGGATCGGACCACTATATCATATAGCTGCCATACAAACGACCGATATGAAAACAAGTCTTTGTATGGAAACCTTTTTTGTTTTCTAAGCTATTGCAACCGAATTCAACATTTATTTATTTGACATAGCAATACACGATTTGTGAAAGTTTGGTCCGGATCGGATCACTATCTCATATAGCTGCCATACAAACGACCGACTTGAAAACAAGTCTTTGTATGGAAACCTTTTATGTTTTCTAAGCTATTGCAACCGAATTCAACATTTATTCATCTGACATAGCCATACACGATTTGTGAAAGTTTGGTCCGGAACGGATTACTATCTCATATAGCTGCCATACAAACGACCGATATGAAAACAAGTCCTTGTATGGAAACCTATTTTGTTTTTCGAGCTATTCCAACCGAATTCAACATTTATTCATCTGACATAGCCATACACGATTTGTGAAAGTTTGGTCCGGATCGGATCACTATCTCATATAGCTGCCATACAAACGACCGACTTGAAAACAAGTCTTTGTATGGAAACCTTTTATGTTTTCTAAGCTATTGCAACCGAATTCAACATTTATTCATTTACCATAGCTATACACAATTTGTGAAAGTTTGGTCCGGATCGGACCACTATATCATATAGCTGATATACAAACGACCAATATGAAAACAAGTCTTTGTATGGAAACCTTTTTTGTTTTCCAAGCTATTGCAACCGAATTCAACATTTATTCATCTGATATAGCCATACACGATTTGTGAAAGTTTGGTCCGGAACGGATCACTATCTCATATAGCTGCCATACAAACGACCGATATGAAAACAAGTCTTTGTATGGAAACCTTTTATGTTTTCTAAGCTATTGCAATCGAATTCAACATTTATTCATTTGACATAGCCGTACACAATTTGTGAAAGTTTGGATTGGATCGGACCACTATATCATATAGCTGCCATACAAACGACCGATATGAAAACAAGTCTTTGTATGGAAACCTTTTTTGTTTTCTAAGCTATTGCAACCGAATTCAACATTTATTTATTTGACATAGCAGTACACGATTTGTGAAACTTTGGTCCGGATCGGATCACTATCTCATATAGCTGCCATACAAACGACCGACTTGAAAACAAGTCTTTGTATGGAAACCTTTTATGTTTTCTAAGCTATTGCAACCGAATTCAACATTTATTCATTTGACATAGCCATACACGATTTGTGAAAGAGTAATCCGGATCGGACCACTATATCATATAGCTGATATACAAACGACCGTTATATGAACAAGTCCTTGTATGGAAACCTATTTTGTTTTTCGAGCTATTCCAACCGAATTCAACATTTATTCATCTGACATAGCCATACACGATTTGTGAAAGTTTGGTCCAGATCGGATCACTATCTCATATAGCTGCCATACAAACGACCGATATGAAAACAAGTCTTTGTATGGAAACCTTTTTGTTTTCTAAGCTATTGCAACCGAATTCAACATTATGTTATTATATGAAAACAAGTCTTTGTATGGAAACCTTTTATGTTTTCTAAGCTATTGCAACCGAATTCAACATTTATTCATTTGACATAGCCGTACACAATTTGTGAAAGTTTGGTTTGGATCGGACCACTATATCATATAGCTGCCATACAAACGACCGATATGAAAACAAGTCTTTGTATGGAAACCTTTTTTGTTTTCTAAGCTATTGCAACCGAATTCAACATTTATTTATTTGACATAGCAATACACGATTTGTGAAAGTTTGGTCCGGATCGGATCACTATCTCATATAGCTGCCATACAAACGACCGACTTGAAAACAAGTCTTTGTATGGAAACCTTTATGTTTTCTAAGCTATTGCAACCGAATTCAACATTTATTCATCTGACATAGCCATACACGATTTGTGAAAGTTTGGTCCGGAACGGATTACTATCTCATATAGCTGCCATACAAACGACCGATATGAAAACAAGTCCTTGTATGGAAACCTATTTTGTTTTTCGAGCTATTCCAACCGAATTCAACATTTATTCATCTGACATAGCCATACACGATTTGTGAAAGTTTGGTCCGGATCGGATCACTATCTCATATAGCTGCCATACAAACGACCGACTTGAAAACAAGTCTTTGTATGGAAACCTTTTATGTTTTCTAAGCTATTGCAACCGAATTCAACATTTATTCATTTACCATAGCTATACACAATTTGTGAAAGTTTGGTCCGGATCGGACCACTATATCATATAGCTGATATACAAACGACCAATATGAAAACAAGTCTTTGTATGGAAACCTTTTTTGTTTTCCAAGCTATTGCAACCGAATTCAACATTTATTCATCTGATATAGCCATACACGATTTGTGAAAGTTTGGTCCGGATCGGATCACTATCTCATATAGCTGCCATACAAACGACCGATATGAAAACAAGTCTTTGTATGGAAACCTTTTATGTTTTCTAAGCTATTGCAATCGAATTCAACATTTATTCATTTGACATAGCCGTACACAATTTGTGAAAGTTTGGATTGGATCGGACCACTATATCATATAGCTGCCATACAAACGACCGATATGAAAACAAGTCTTTGTATGGAAACCTTTTTGTTTTCTAAGCTATTGCAACCGAATTCAACATTTATTTATTTGACATAGCAGTACACGATTTGTGAAACTTTGGTCCGGATCGGATCACTATCTCATATAGCTGCCATACAAACGACCGACTTGAAAACAAGTCTTTGTATGGAAACCTTTTATGTTTTCTAAGCTATTGCAACCGAATTCAACATTTATTCATTTGACATAGCCATACACGATTTGTGAAAGAGTAATCCGGATCGGACCACTATATCATATAGCTGATATACAAACGACCGTTATATGAACAAGTCCTTGTATGGAAACCTATTTTGTTTTTCGAGCTATTCCAACCGAATTCAACATTTATTCATCTGACATAGCCATACACGATTTGTGAAAGTTTGGTCCAGATCGGATCACTATCTCATATAGCTGCCATACAAACGACCGATATGAAAACAAGTCTTTGTATGGAAACCTTTTTGTTTTCTAAGCTATTGCAACCGAATTCAACATTATGTTATTATATGAAAACAAGTCTTTGTATGGAAACCTTTTATGTTTTCTAAGCTATTGCAACCGAATTCAACATTTATTCATTTGACATAGCCGTACACAATTTGTGAAAGTTTGGTTTGGATCGGACCACTATATCATATAGCTGATATACAAACGACCAATATGAAAACAAGTCTTTGTATGGAAACTTTTTTGTTTTCCAAGCTATTGCAACCGAATTCAACATTTATTCATCTGATATAGCCATACACGATTTGTGAAAGTTTGGTCCGGATCGGATCACTATCTCATATAGCTGCCATACAAACGACCGACTTGAAAACAAGTCTTTGTATGGAAACCTTTTATGTTTTCTAAGCTATTGCAACCGAATTCAACATTTATTCATCTGACATAGCCATACACGATTTGTGAAAGTTTGGTCCAGAACGGATTACTATCTCATATAGCTGCCATACAAACGACCGATATGAAAACAAGTCCTTGTATGGAAACCTATTTTGTTTTTCGAGCTATTCCAACCGAATTCAACATTTATTCATCTGACATAGCCATACACGATTTGTGATAGTTTGGTCCGGATCGGATCACTATCTCATATAGCTGCCATACAAACGACCGACTTGAAAACAAGTCTTTGTATGGAAACCTTTTATGTTTTCTAAGCTATTGCAACCGAATTCAACATTTATTCATTTGACATAGCCATACGCGATTTGTGAAAGAGTAATCCGGATCGGACCACTATATCATATAGCTGATATACAAACGACCGTTATAAAAACAAGTCCTTGTATGGAAACCTATTTTGTTTTTCGAGCTATTGCAACCGAATTCAACATTTATTCATCTGACATAGCCATACACGATTTGTGAAAGTTTGGTCCGGAACGGATTACTATCTCATATAGCTGCCATACAAACGACCGATATGAAAACAAGTCCTTGTATGGAAACCTATTTTGTTTTTCGAGCTATTCCAACCGAATTCAACATTTATTCATCTGACATAGCCATACACGATTTGTGAAAGTTTGGTCCGGATCGGATCACTATCTCATATAGCTGCCATACAAACGACCGATATGAAAACAAGTCTTTGTACGGAAACCTTTTTTGTTTTCTAAGCTATTGCAACCGAATTCAACATTTATTCATTTGACATAGCAGTACACAATTTGTGAAAGTTTAGTCCGGATCGGACCACTATATCATATAGCTGATATACAAACGACCAATATGAAAACAAGTCTTTGTATGGAAACCTTTTTTGTTTTTCGAGCTATTGCAACCGAATTCAACATTTATTCATCTGATATAGCCATACACGATTTGTGAAAGTTTGGTCCGGATCGGATCACTATCTCATATAGCTGCCATACAAACGACCGACTTGAAAACAAGTCTTTGTATGGAAACCTTTTATGTTTTCTAAGCTATTGCAACCGAATTCAACATTTATTCATTTGACATAGCCATACGCGATTTGTGAAAGAGTAATCCGGATCGGACCACTATATCATATAGCTGATATACAAACGACCGTTATAAAAACAAGTCCTTGTATGGAAACCTATTTTGTTTTTCGAGCTATTGCAACCGAATTCAACATTTATTCATCTGACATAGCCATACACGATTTGTGAAAGTTTGGTCCGGAACGGATTACTATCTCATATAGCTGCCATACAAACGACCGATATGAAAACAAGTCCTTGTATGGAAACCTATTTTGTTTTTCGAGCTATTCCAACCGAATTCAACATTTATTCATCTGACATAGCCATACACGATTTGTAAAAGTTTGGTCCGGATCGGATCACTATCTCATATAGCTGCCATACAAACGACCGATATGAAAACAAGTCTTTGTACGGAAACCTTTTTTGTTTTCTAAGCTATTGCAACCGAATTCAACATTTATTCATTTGACATAGCAGTACACAATTTGTGAAAGTTTAGTCCGGATCGGACCACTATATCATATAGCTGATATACAAACGACCAATATGAAAACAAGTCTTTGTATGGAAACCTTTTTTGTTTTCCAAGCTATTGCAACCGAATTCAACATTTATTCATCTGATATAGCCATACACGATTTGTGAAAGTTTGGTCTAGATCGGATCACTATCTCATATAGCTGCCATACAAACGACCGATATGAAAACAAGTCTTTGTATGGAAACCTTTTATGTTTTCTAAGCTATTGCAACCGAATTCAACATTTATTCATTTGACATAGCCGTACACAATTTGTGAAAGTTTGGATTGGATCGGACCACTATATCATATAGCTGCCATACAAACGACCAATATGAAAACAAGTCTTTGTATGGAAACCTTTTTTGTTTTCCAAGCTATTGCAACCGAATTCAACATTTATTTATTTGACATAGCAGTACACGATTTGTGAAACTTTGGTCAGGATCGGATCACTATCTCATATAGCTGCCATACAAACGACCGACTTGAAAACAAGTCTTTGTATGGAAACCTTTTATGTTTTCTAAGCTATTGCAACCGAATTCAACATTTATTCATTTGACATAGCCATACACGATTTGTGAAAGAGTAATCCGGATCGGACCACTATATCATATAGCTGATATACAAACGACCGTTATATGTACAAGTCCTTGTATGGAAACCTATTTTGTTTTTCGAGCTATTCCAACCGAATTCAACATTTATTCATCTGACATAGCCATACACGATTTGTGAAAGTTTGGTCCAGATCGGATCACTATCTCATATAGCTGCCATACAAACGACCGATATGAAAACAAGTCTTTGTATGGAAACCTTTTATGTTTTCTAAGCTATTGCAACCGAATTCAACATTTATTCATTTGACATAGCCGTACACAATTTGTGAAAGTTTGGATTGGATCGGACCACTATATCATATAGCTGCCATACAAACGACCGATATGAAAACAAGTCTTTGTATGGAAACCTTTTTTGTTTTCTAAGCTATTGCAACCGAATTCAACATTTATTTATTTGACATAGCAGTACACGATTTGTGAAACTTTGGTCAGGATCGGATCACTATCTCATATAGCTGCCATACAAACGACCGATTTGAAAACAAGTCTTTGTATGGAAACCTTTTATGTTTTCTAAGCTATTGCAACCGAATTCAACATTTATTCATTTGACATAGCCATACACGATTTGTGAAAGAGTAATCCGGATCGGACCACTATATCATATAGCTGATATACAAACGACCGTTATATGTACAAGTCCTTGTATGGAAACCTATTTTGTTTTTCGAGCTATTCCAACCGAATTCAACATTTATTCATCTGACATAGCCATACACGATTTGTGAAAGTTTGGTCCAGATCGGATCACTATCTCATATAGCTGCCATACAAACGACCGATATGAAAACAAGTCTTTGTATGGAAACCTTTTTTGTTTTCTAAGCTATTGCAACCGAATTCAACATTATGTTATTATATGAAAACAAGTCTTTGTATGGAAAACTTTTTTGTTTTCTAAGCTATTGCAACCGAATTCAACACTTATTTATTTGACATAGCCGTACACGATTTGTGAAAGTTTGATTCGGATCAAACTACTATATCATATAGCTGCCATACAAACGACCGATATGAAAACAAGTCTTTGTATGGAAAACTTTTTTGTTTTTAAGCTATTGCAACCGAATTCAACATTTATTTATTTGACATAGCAATACACGATTTGTGAAAGTTTGGTCTGGATCGGATCACTATCTCATATAGCTGCCATACAAACGACCGACTTGAAAACAAGTCTTTGTATGGAAACCTTTTATGTTTTCTAAGCTATTGCAACCGAATTCCACATTTATTCATTTGACATAGCCATACACGATTTGTGAAAGAGTAATCCGGATCGGACCACTAAATCATATAGCTGATATACAAACGACCGTTATAAAAACAAGTCCTTGTATGGAAACCTATTTTGTTTTTCGAGCTATTCCAACCGAATTCAACATTTATTCATCTGACATAGCCATACACGA
Organism: Drosophila merina; assembly: GCA_035047645.1. Taxonomy (NCBI): domain Eukaryota; kingdom Metazoa; phylum Arthropoda; class Insecta; order Diptera; family Drosophilidae; genus Drosophila; species Drosophila merina. The sequence goes on along the minus strand of JAWNPH010000020.1, from coordinate 650,911 downwards.
TTTGTGAAAGTTTGGTCCAGATCAGATCACTATCTCATATAGCTGCCATACAAACGACCGATATGAAAACAAGTCTTTGTATGGAAACCTTTTTTGTTTTCTAAGCTATTGCAACCGAATTGAACATTATGTTATTATATGAAAACAAGTCTTTGTATGGAAACCTTTTATGTTTTCTAAGCTATTGCAACCGAATTCAACATTTATTCATTTGACATAGCCGTACACAATTTGTGAAAGTTTGGTTTGGATCGGACCACTATATCATATAGCTGCCATACAAACGACCGATATGAAAACAAGTCTTTGTATGGAAACCTTTTTTGTTTTCTAAGCTATTGCAACCGAATTCAACATTTATTTATTTGACATAGCAATACACGATTTGTGAAAGTTTGGTCTGATCGGATCACTATCTCATATAGCTGCGCATACAAACGACCGACTTGAAAACAAGTCTTTGTATGGAAACCTTTTATGTTTTCTAAGCTATTGCAACCGAATTCCACATTTATTCATTTGACATAGCCATACACGATTTGTGAAAGAGTAATCCGGATCGGACCACTAAATCATATAGCTGATATACAAACGACCGTTATAAAAACAAGTCCTTGTATGGAAACCTATTTTGTTTTTCGAGCTATTCCAACCGAATTCAACATTTATTCATCTGACATAGCCATACACGATTTGTGAAAGTTTGGTCCGGAACGGATTACTATCTCATATAGCTGCCATACAAACGACCGATATGAAAACAAGTCCTTGTATGGAAACCTATTTTGTTTTTCGAGCTATTCCAACCGAATTCAACATTTATTCATCTGACATAGCCATACACGATTTGTGAAAGTTTGTTCCGGATCGGATCACTATCTCATATAGCTGCCATACAAACGACCGATATGAAAACAAGTCTTTGTACGGAAACCTTTTTTGTTTTCTAAGCTATTGCAACCGAATTCAACATTTATTCATCTGACATAGCCATACACGATTTGTGAAAGTTTGGTCCGGATCGGATCACTATCTCATATAGCTGCCATACAAACGACCGACTTGAAAACAAGTCTTTGTATGGAAACCTTTTATGTTTTCTAAGCTATTGCAACCGAATTCAACATTTATTCATTTGACATAGCCGTACACAATTTGTAAAAGTTTGGTTTGGATCGGACCACTATATCATATAGCTGATATACAAACGACCAATATGAAAACAAGTCTTTGTATGGAAACTTTTTTGTTTTCCAAGCTATTGCAACCGAATTCAACATTTATTCATCTGATATAGCCATACACGATTTGTGAAAGTTTGGTCCGGATCGGATCACTATCTCATATAGCTGCCATACAAACGACCGACTTGAAAACAAGTCTTTGTATGGAAACCTTTTATGTTTTCTAAGCTATTGCAACCGAATTCAACATTTATTCATCTGACATAGCCATACACGATTTGTGAAAGTTTGGTCCAGATCGGATCACTATCTCATATAGCTGCCATACAAACGACCGATATGAAAACAAGTCTTTGTATGGAAACCTTTTTTGTTTTCTAAGCTATTGCAACCGAATTCAACATTATGTTATTATATGAAAAACAAGTCTTTGTATGGAAACCTTTTATGTTTTCTAAGCTATTGCAACCGAATTCAACATTTATTCATTTGACATAGCCGTACACAATTTGTGAAAGTTTGGTTTGGATCGGACCACTATATCATATAGCTGATATACAAACGACCAATATGAAAACAAGTCTTTGTATGGAAACTTTTTTGTTTTCCAAGCTATTGCAACCGAATTCAACATTTATTCATCTGATATAGCCATACACGATTTGTGGAAGTTTGGTCCGGATCGGATCACTATCTCATATAGCTGCCATACAAACGACCGATATGAAAACAAGTCTTTGTATGGAAACCTTTTATGTTTTCTAAGCTATTGCAACCGAATTCAACATTTATTCATCTGATATAGCCATACACGATTTGTGAAAGTTTGGTCCGGAACGGATTACTATCTCATATAGCTGCCATACAAACGACCGATATGAAAACAAGTCCTTGTATGGAAACCTATTTTGTTTTTCGAGCTATTCCAACCGAATTCAACATTTATTCATCTGACATAGCCATACACGATTTGTGAAAGTTTTGTCCGGATCGGATCACTATCTCATATAGCTGCCATACAAACGACCGATATGAAAACAAGTCTTTGTACGGAAACCTTTTTTGTTTTCCAAGCTATTGCAACCGAATTCAACATTTATTCATTTGACATAGCAGTACACAATTTGTGAAAGTTAAGTCCGGATCGGACCACTATATCATATAGCTGATATACAAACGACCAATATGAAAACAAGTCTTTGTATGGAAACCTTTTTTGTTTTCCAAGCTATTGCAACCGAATTCAACATTTATTCATCTGATATAGCCATACACGATTTGTGAAAAGTTTGGTCCAGATCGGATCACTATCTCATATAGCTGCCATACAAACGACCGATATGAAAACAAGTCTTTGTATGGAAACCTTTTATGTTTTCTAAGCTATTGCAACCGAATTCAACATTTATTCATTTGACATAGCCGTACACAATTTGTGAAAGTTTGGATTGGATCGGACCACTATATCATATAGCTGCCATACAAACGACCAATATGAAAACAAGTCTTTGTATGGAAACCTTTTTGTTTTCTAAGCTATTGCAACCGAATTCAACATTTATTTATTTGACATAGCAGTACACGATTTGTGAAACTTTGGTCAGGATCGGATCACTATCTCATATAGCTGCCATACAAACGACCGACTTGAAAACAAGTCTTTGTATGGAAACCTTTTATGTTTTCTAAGCTATTGCAACCGAATTCAACATTTATTCATTTGACATAGCCATACACGATTTGTGAAAAAGTAATCCGGATCGGACCACTATATCATATAGCTGATATACAAACGACCGTTATATGTACAAGTCCTTGTATGGAAACCTATTTTGTTTTTCGAGCTATTCCAACCGAATTCAACATTTATTCATCTGACATAGCCATACACGATTTGTGAAAGTTTGGTCCAGATCGGATCACTATCTCATATAGCTGCCATACAAACGACCGATATGAAAACAAGTCTTTGTATGGAAACCTTTTATGTTTTCTAAGCTATTGCAACCGAATTCAACATTTATTCATTTGACATAGCCGTACACAATTTGTGAAAGTTTGGATTGGATCGGACCACTATATCATATAGCTGCCATACAAACGACCGATATGAAAACAAGTCTTTGTATGGAAACCTTTTTTGTTTTCTAAGCTATTGCAACCGAATTCAACATTTATTTATTTGACATAGCAGTACACGATTTGTGAAACTTTGGTCAGGATCGGATCACTATCTCATATAGCTGCCATACAAACGACCGATTTGAAAACAAGTCTTTGTATGGAAACCTTTTATGTTTTCTAAGCTATTGCAACCGAATTCAACATTTATTCATTTGACATAGCCATACACGATTTGTGAAAGAGTAATCCGGATCGGACCACTATATCATATAGCTGATATACAAACGACCGTTATATGTACAAGTCCTTGTATGGAAACCTATTTTGTTTTTCGAGCTATTCCAACCGAATTCAACATTTATTCATCTGACATAGCCATACACGATTTGTGAAAGTTTGGTCCAGATCGGATCACTATCTCATATAGCTGCCATACAAACGACCGATATGAAAACAAGTCTTTGTATGGAAACCTTTTTTGTTTTCTACGCTATTGCAACCGAATTCAACATTATGTTATTATATGAAAACAAGTCTTTGTATGGAAACCTTTTATGTTTTCTAAGCTATTGCAACCGAATTCAACATTTATTCATTTGACATAGCCGTACACAATTTGTGAAAGTTTGGTTTGGATCGGACCACTATATCATATAGCTGCCATACAAACGACCGATATGAAAACAAGTCTTTGTATGGAAACCTTTTTTGTTTTCTAAGCTTTTGCAACCGAATTCAACATTTATTTATTTGACATAGCAATACACGATTTGTGAAAGTTTGGTCCGGATCGGATCACTATCTCATATAGCTGCCATACAAACGACCGACTTGAAAACAAGTCTTTGTATGGAAACCTTTTATGTTTTCTAAGCTATTGCAACCGAATTCCACATTTATTCATTTGACATAGCCATACACGATTTGTGAAAGAGTAATCCGGATCGGACCACTAAATCATATAGCTGATATACAAACGACCGTTATAAAAACAAGTCCTTGTATGGAAACCTATTTTGTTTTTCGAGCTATTCCAACCGAATTCAACATTTATTCATCTGACATAGCCATACACGATTTGTGAAAGTTTGGTCCGGAACGGATTACTATCTCATATAGCTGCCATACAAACGACCGATATGAAAACAAGTCCTTGTATGGAAACCTATTTTGTTTTTCGAGCTATTCCAACCGAATTCAACATTTATTCATCTGACATAGCCATACACGATTTGTGAAAGTTTGGTCCGGATCGGATCACTATCTCATATAGCTGCCATACAAACGACCGACTTGAAAACAAGTCTTTGTATGGAAACCTTTTATGTTTTCTAAGCTATTGCAACCGAATTCAACATTTATTCATTTGACATAGCCATACGCGATTTGTGAAAGAGTAATCCGGATCGGACCACTATATCATATAGCTGATATACAAACGACCGTTATAAAAACAAGTCCTTGTATGGAAACCTATTTTGTTTTTCAAGCTATTGCAACCGAATTTAACATTTATTCATCTGACATAGTCATACACGATTTGTGAAAGTTTGGTCCGGAGCGGATCACTATCTCATATAGCTGCCATACAAACGACCGATATGAAAACAAGTCTTTGTATGGAAACCTTTTTTGTTTCTAAGCTATTGCAACCGAATTCAACATTTATTCATTTGACATAGCAATACACAATTTGTGAAAGTTTGGTCCGGATCGGACCACTATATCATATACGCTGCCATACAAACGACCGATATGAAAACAAGTCTTTGTATGGAAACCTTTTTTGTTTTCTAAGCTATTGCAACCGAATTCAACATTTATTTATTTGACATAGCAGTACACGATTTGTGAAACTTTGGTCAGGATCGGATCACTATCTCATATAGCTGCCATACAAACGACCGATTTGAAAACAAGTCTTTGTATGGAAACCTTTTATGTTTTCTAAGCTATTGCAACCGAATTCAACATTTATTCATTTGACATAGCCATACACGATTTGTGAAAGAGTAATCCGGATCGGACCACTATATCATATAGCTGATATACAAACGACCGTTATATGTACAAGTCCTTGTATGGAAACCTATTTTGTTTTTCGAGCTATTCCAACCGAATTCAACATTTATTCATCTGACATAGCCATACACGATTTGTGAAAGTTTGGTCCAGATCGGATCACTATCTCATATAGCTGCCATACAAACGACCGATATGAAAACAAGTCTTTGTATGGAAACCTTTTTTGTTTTCTACGCTATTGCAACCGAATTCAACATTATGTTATTATATGAAAACAAGTCTTTGTATGGAAACCTTTTATGTTTTCTAAGCTATTGCAACCGAATTCAACATTTATTCATTTGACATAGCCGTACACAATTTGTGAAAGTTTGGTTTGGATCGGACCACTATATCATATAGCTGCCATACAAACGACCGATATGAAAACAAGTCTTTGTATGGAAACCTTTTTTGTTTTCTAAGCTTTTGCAACCGAATTCAACATTTATTTATTTGACATAGCAATACACGATTTGTGAAAGTTTGGTCCGGATCGGATCACTATCTCATATAGCTGCCATACAAACGACCGACTTGAAAACAAGTCTTTGTATGGAAACCTTTTATGTTTTCTAAGCTATTGCAACCGAATTCCACATTTATTCATTTGACATAGCCATACACGATTTGTGAAAGAGTAATCCGGATCGGACCACTAAATCATATAGCTGATATACAAACGACCGTTATAAAAACAAGTCCTTGTATGGAAACCTATTTTGTTTTTCGAGCTATTCCAACCGAATTCAACATTTATTCATCTGACATAGCCATACACGATTTGTGAAAGTTTGGTCCGAACGGATTACTATCTCATATAGCTGCCATACAAACGACCGATATGAAAACAAGTCCTTGTATGGAAACCTATTTTGTTTTTCGAGCTATTCCAACCGAATTCAACATTTATTCATCTGACATAGCCATACACGATTTGTGAAAGTTTGGTCCGGATCGGATCACTATCTCATATAGCTGCCATACAAACGACCGACTTGAAAACAAGTCTTTGTATGGAAACCTTTTATGTTTTCTAAGCTATTGCAACCGAATTCAACATTTATTCATTTGACATAGCCATACGCGATTTGTGAAAGAGTAATCCGGATCGGACCACTATATCATATAGCTGATATACAAACGACCGTTATAAAAACAAGTCCTTGTATGGAAACCTATTTTGTTTTTCAAGCTATTGCAACCGAATTTAACATTTATTCATCTGACATAGTCATACACGATTTGTGAAAGTTTGGTCCGGATCGGATCACTATCTCATATAGCTGCCATACAAACGACCGATATGAAAACAAGTCTTTGTATGGAAACCTTTTTGTTTTCTAAGCTATTGCAACCGAATTCAACATTTATTCATTTGACATAGCTATACACAATTTGTGAAAGTTTGGTCCGGATCGGACCACTATATCATATAGCTGATATACAAACGACCAATATGAAAACAAGTCTTTGTATGGAAACCTTTTTTGTTTTCCAAGCTATTGCAACCGAATTCAACATTTATTCATCTGATATAGCCGTACACAATTTGTGAAAGTTTGGATTGGATCGGACCACTATATCATACAGCTGCCATACAAACGACCGATATGAAAACAAGTCTTTGTATGGAAACCTTTTTTGTTTTCTAAGCTATTGCAACCGAATTCAACATTTATTTATTTGACATAGCAGTACACGATTTGTGAAACTTTGGTCAGGATCGGATCACTATCTCATATAGCTGCCATACAAACGACCGACTTGAAAACAAGTCTTTGTATGGAAACCTTTTATGTTTTCTAAGCTATTGCAACCGAATTCAACATTTATTCATTTGACATAGCCATACACGATTTGTGAAAGAGTAATCCGGATCGGACCACTATATCATATAGCTGATATACAAACGACCGTTATATGTACAAGTCCTTGTATGGAAACCTATTTTGTTTTTCGAGCTATTCCAACCGAATTCAACATTTATTCATCTGACATAGCCATACACGATTTGTGAAAGTTTGGTCCAGATCGGATCACTATCTCATATAGCTGCCATACAAACGACCGATATGAAAACAAGTCTTTGTATGGAAACCTTTTTGTTTTCTAAGCTATTGCAACCGAATTCAACATTATGTTATTATATGAAAACAAGTCTTTGTATGGAAACCTTTTATGTTTTCTAAGCTATTGCAACCGAATTCAACATTTATTCATTTGACATAGCCGTACACAATTTGTGAAAGTTTGGTTTGGATCGGACCACTATATCATATAGCTGCCATACAAACGACCGATATGAAAAACAAGTCTTTGTATGGAAACCTTTTTGTTTTCTAAGCTTTTGCAACCGAATTCAACATTTATTTATTTGACATAGCAATACACGATTTGTGAAAGTTTGGTCCGGATCGGATCACTATCTCATATAGCTGCCATACAAACGACCGACTTGAAAACAAGTCTTTGTATGGAAACCTTTTATGTTTTCTAAGCTATTGCAACCGAATTCCACATTTATTCATTTGACATAGCCATACACGATTTGTGAAAGAGTAATCCGGATCGGACCACTAAATCATATAGCTGATATACAAACGACCGTTATAAAAACAAGTCCTTGTATGGAAACCTATTTTGTTTTTCGAGCTATTCCAACCGAATTCAACATTTATTCATCTGACATAGCCATACACGATTTGTGAAAGTTTGGTCCGGAACGGATTACTATCTCATATAGCTGCCATACAAACGACCGATATGAAAACAAGTCCTTGTATGGAAACCTATTTTGTTTTTCGAGCTATTCCAACCGAATTCAACATTTATTCATCTGACATAGCCATACACGATTTGTGAAAGTTTGGTCCGGATCGGATCACTATCTCATATAGCTGCCATACAAACGACCGACTTGAAAACAAGTCTTTGTATGGAAACCTTTTATGTTTTCTAAGCTATTGCAACCGAATTCAACATTTATTCATTTGACATAGCCATACGCGATTTGTGAAAGAGTAATCCGGATCGGACCACTATATCATATAGCTGATATACAAACGACCGTTATAAAAACAAGTCCTTGTATGGAAACCTATTTTGTTTTTCAAGCTATTGCAACCGAATTTAACATTTATTCATCTGACATAGTCATACACGATTTGTGAAAGTTTGGTCCGGATCGGATCACTATCTCATATAGCTGCCATACAAACGACCGATATGAAAACAAGTCTTTGTATGGAAACCTTTTTTGTTTTCTAAGCTATTGCAACCGAATTCAACATTTATTCATTTGACATAGCAATACACAATTTGTGAAAGTTTGGTCCGATCGGACCACTATATCATATAGCTGATATACAAACGACCAATATGAAAACAAGTCTTTGTATGGAAACCTTTTGTTTTCCAAGCTATTGCAACCGAATTCAACATTTATTCATCTGATATAGCCATACACAATTTGTGAAAGTTTGGTCCGGATCGGACCACTATATCATATAGCTGATATACAAACGACCAATATGAAAACAAGTCTTTGTATGGAAACCTTTTTGTTTTCCAAGCTATTGCAACCGAATTCAACATTTATTCATCTGATATAGCCATACACGATTTGTGAAAGTTTGGTCCGGATCGGATCACTATCTCATATAGCTGCCATACAAACGACCGATATGAAAACAAGGCTTTGTATGGAAACCTTTTATGTTTTCTAAGCTATTGCAACCGAATTCAACATTTATTCATTTGACATAGCCGTACACAATTTGTGAAAGTTTGGATTGGATCGGACCACTATATCATACAGCTGCCATACAAACGACCGATATGAAAACAAGTCTTTGTATGGAAACCTTTTTTGTTTTCTAAGCTATTGCAACCGAATTCAACATTTATTTATTTGACATAGCAGTACACGATTTGTGAAACTTTGGTCAGGATCGGATCACTATCTCATATAGCTGCCATACAAACGACCGACTTGAAAACAAGTCTTTGTATGGAAACCTTTTATGTTTTCTAAGCTATTGCAACCGAATTCAACATTTATTCATTTGACATAGCCATACACGATTTGTGAAAGAGTAATCCGGATCGGACCACTATATCATATAGCTGATATACAAACGACCGTTATATGTACAAGTCCTTGTATGGAAACCTATTTTGTTTTTCGAGCTATTCCAACCGAATTCAACATTTATTCATCTGACATAGCCATACACGATTTGTGAAAGTTTGGTCCAGATCGGATCACTATCTCATATAGCTGCCATACAAACGACCGATATGAAAACAAGTCTTTGTATCGAAACCTTTTTTGTTTTCTAAGCTATTGCAACCGAATTCAACATTATGTTATTATATGAAAACAAGTCTTTGTATGGAAACCTTTTATGTTTTCTAAGCTATTGCAACCGAATTCAACATTTATTCATTTGACATAGCCGTACACAATTTGTGAAAGTTTGGTTTGGATCGGACCACTATATCATATAGCTGCCATACAAACGACCGATATGAAAACAAGTCTTTGTATGGAAACCTTTTTTGTTTTCTAAGCTTTTGCAACCGAATTCAACATTTATTTATTTGACATAGCAATACACGATTTGTGAAAGTTTGGTCCGGATCGGATCACTATCTCATATAGCTGCCATACAAACGACCGACTTGAAAACAAGTCTTTGTATGGAAACCTTTTATGTTTTCTAAGCTATTGCAACCGAATTCCACATTTATTCATTTGACATAGCCATACACGATTTGTGAAAGAGTAATCCGGATCGGACCACTAAATCATATAGCTGATATACAAACGACCGTTATAAAAACAAGTCCTTGTATGGAAACCTATTTTGTTTTTCGAGCTATTCCAACCGAATTCAACATTTATTCATCTGACATAGCCATACACGATTTGTGAAAGTTTGGTCCGGAACGGATTACTATCTCATATAGCTGCCATACAAACGACCGATATGAAAACAAGTCCTTGTATGGAAACCTATTTTGTTTTTCGAGCTATTCCAACCGAATTCAACATTTATTCATCTGACATAGCCATACACGATTTGTGAAAGTTTGGTCCGGATCGGATCACTATCTCATATAGCTGCCATACAAACGACCGACTTGAAAACAAGTCTTTGTATGGAAACCTTTTATGTTTTCTAAGCTATTGCAACCGAATTCAACATTTATTCATTTGACATAGCCATACGCGATTTGTGAAAGAGTAATCCGGATCGGACCACTATATCATATAGCTGATATACAAACGACCGTTATAAAAACAAGTCCTTGTATGGAAACCTATTTTGTTTTTCAAGCTATTGCAACCGAATTTAACATTTATTCATCTGACATAGTCATACACGATTTGTGAAAGTTTGGTCCGGATCGGATCACTATCTCATATAGCTGCCATACAAACGACCGATATGAAAACAAGTCTTTGTATGGAAACCTTTTTTGTTTTCTAAGCTATTGCAACCGAATTCAACATTTATTCATTTGACATAGCAATACACAATTTGTGAAAGTTTGGTCCGGATCGGACCACTATATCATATAGCTGATATACAAACGACCAATATGAAAACAAGTCTTTGTATGGAAACCTTTTTTGTTTTCCAAGCTATTGCAACCGAATTCAACATTTATTCATCTGATATAGCCATACACGATTTGTGAAAGTTTGGTCCGGATCGGATCACTATCTCATATAGCTGCCATACAAACGACCGATATGAAAACAAGGCTTTGTATGGAAACCTTTTATGTTTTCTAAGCTATTGCAACCGAATTCAACATTTATTCATTTGACATAGCCGTACACAATTTGTGAAAGTTTGGATTGGATCGGACCACTATATCATACAGCTGCCATACAAACGACCGATATGAAAACAAGTCTTTGTATGGAAACCTTTTTTGTTTTCTAAGCTATTGCAACCGAATTCAACATTTATTTATTTGACATAGCAGTACACGATTTGTGAAACTTTGGTCAGGATCGGATCACTATCTCATATAGCTGCCATACAAACGACCGACTTGAAAACAAGTCTTTGTATGGAAACCTTTTATGTTTTCTAAGCTATTGCAACCGAATTCAACATTTATTCATTTGACATAGCCATACACGATTTGTGAAAGAGTAATCCGGATCGGACCACTAAATCATATAGCTGATATACAAACGACCGTTATATGTACAAGTCCTTGTATGGAAACCTATTTTGTTTTTCGAGCTATTCCAACCGAATTCAACATTTATTCATCTGACATAGCCATACACGATTTGTGAAAGTTTGGTCCAGATCGGATCACTATCTCATATAGCTGCCATACAAACGACCGATATGAAAACAAGTCTTTGTATGGAAACCTTTTTTGTTTTCTAAGCTATTGCAACCGAATTCAACATTATGTTATTATATGAAAACAAGTCTTTGTATGGAAACCTTTTATGTTTTCTAAGCTATTGCAACCGAATTCAACATTTATTCATTTGACATAGCCGTACACGATTTGTGAAAGTTTGGTTTGGATCGGACCACTATATCATATAGCTGCCATACAAACGACCGATATGAAAACAAGTCTTTGTATGGAAACCTTTTTTGTTTTCTAAGCTATTGCAACCGAATTCAACATTTATTTATTTGACATAGCAATACACGATTTGTGAAAGGTTGGTCCGGATCGGATCACTATCTCATATAGCTGCCATACAAACGACCGACTTGAAAACAAGTCTTTGTATGGAAACCTTTTATGTTTTCTAAGCTATTGCAACCGAATTCAACATTTATTCATCTGACATAGCCATACACGATTTGTGAAAGTTTGGTCCGGAACGGATTACTATCTCATATAGCTGCCATACAAACGACCGATATGAAAACAAGTCGTTGTATGGAAACCTATTTTGTTTTTCGAGCTATTCCATCCGAATTCAACATTTATTCATCTGACATAGTCATACACGATTTGTGAAAGTTTGGTCCGGATCGGATCACTATCTCATATAGCTGCCATACAAACGACCGATATGAAAACAAGTCTTTGTATGGAAACCTTTTTGTTTTCTAAGCTATTGCAACCGAATTCAACATTTATTCATTTGACATAGCAATACACAATTTGTGAAAGTTTGGTCCGGATCGGACCACTATATCATATAGCTGATATACAAACGACCAATATGAAAACAAGTCTTTGTATGGAAACCTTTTTTGTTTTCCAAGCTATTGCAACCGAATTCAACATTTATTCATCTGATATAGCCATACACGATTTGTGAAAGTTTGGTCCGGATCGGATCACTATCTCATATAGCTGCCATACAAACGACCGATATGAAAACAAGGCTTTGTATGGAAACCTTTTATGTTTTCTAAGCTATTGCAACCGAATTCAACATTTATTCATTTGACATAGCCGTACACAATTTGTGAAAGTTTGGATTGGATCGGACCACTATATCATACAGCTGCCATACAAACGACCGATATGAAAACAAGTCTTTGTATGGAAACCTTTTTTGTTTTCTAAGCTATTGCAACCGAATTCAACATTTATTTATTTGACATAGCAGTACACGATTTGTGAAACTTTGGTCAGGATCGGATCACTATCTCATATAGCTGCCATACAAACGACCGACTTGAAAACAAGTCTTTGTATGGAAACCTTTTATGTTTTCTAAGCTATTGCAACCGAATTCAACATTTATTCATTTGACATAGCCATACACGATTTGTGAAAGAGTAATCCGGATCGGACCACTAAATCATATAGCTGATATACAAACGACCGTTATATGTACAAGTCCTTGTATGGAAACCTATTTTGTTTTTCGAGCTATTCCAACCGAATTCAACATTTATTCATCTGACATAGCCATACACGATTTGTGAAAGTTTGGTCCAGATCGGATCACTATCTCATATAGCTGCCATACAAACGACCGATATGAAAACAAGTCTTTGTATGGAAACCTTTTTGTTTTCTAAGCTATTGCAACCGAATTCAACATTATGTTATTATATGAAAACAAGTCTTTGTATGGAAACCTTTTATGTTTTCTAAGCTATTGCAACCGAATTCAACATTTATTCATTTGACATAGCCGTACACGATTTGTGAAAGTTTGGTTTGGATCGGACCACTATATCATATAGCTGCCATACAAACGACCGATATGAAAACAAGTCTTTGTATGGAAACCTTTTTTGTTTTCTAAGCTATTGCAACCGAATTCAACATTTATTTATTTGACATAGCAATACACGATTTGTGAAAGGTTGGTCCGGATCGGATCACTATCTCATATAGCTGCCATACAAACGACCGACTTGAAAACAAGTCTTTGTATGGAAACCTTTTATGTTTTCTAAGCTATTGCAACCGAATTCAACATTTATTCATCTGACATAGCCATACACGATTTGTGAAAGTTTGGTCCGGAACGGATTACTATCTCATATAGCTGCCATACAAACGACCGATATGAAAACAAGTCGTTGTATGGAAACCTATTTTGTTTTTCGAGCTATTCCATCCGAATTCAACATTTATTCATCTGACATAGCCATACACGATTTGTGAAAGTTTGGTCCGGATCGGATCACTATCTCATATAGCTGCCATACAAACGACCGACTTGAAAACAAGTCTTTGTATGGAAACCTTTTATGTTTTCTAAGCTATTGCAACCGAATTCAACATTTATTCATTTGACATAGCCATACGCGATTTGTGAAAGAGTAATCCGGATCGGACCACTATATCATATAGCTGATATACAAACGACCGTTATAAAAACAAGTCCTTGTATGGAAACCTATTTTGTTTTTCGAGCTATTGCAACCGAATTCAACACTTATTCATCTGACATAGCCATACATGATTTGTGAAAGTTTGGTCCGGATCGGATCACTATCTCATATAGCTGCCATACAAACGACCGATATGAAAACAAGTCTTTGTATGGAAACCTTTTTTGTTTTCCAAGCTATTGCAACCGAATTCAACATTTATTCATCTGATATAGCCATACACGATTTGTGAAAGTTTGGTCCGGATCGGAGCACTATCTCATATAGCTGCCATACAAACGACCGATATGAAAACAAGTCTTTGTATGGAAACCTTTTATGTTTTCTAAGCTATTGCAACCGAATTCAACATTTATTCATTTGACATAGCCATACGCGATTTGTGAAAGAGTAATCCGGATCGGACCACTATATCATATAGCTGATATACAAACGACCGTTATAAAAACAAGTCCTTGTATGGAAACCTATTTTGTTTTTCAAGCTATTGCAACCGAATTTAACATTTATTCATCTGACATAGTCCTACACGATTTGTGAAAGTTTGGTCCGGATCGGATCACTATCTCATATAGCTGCCATACAAACGACCGATATGAAAACAAGTCCTTGTATGGAAACCTATTTTGTTTTTCGAGCTATTCCAACCGAATTCAACATTTATTCATCTGACATAGCCATACACGATTTGTGAAAGTTTGGTCCGGATCGGATCACTATCTCATATAGCTGCCATACAAACGACCGACTTGAAAACAAGTCTTTGTATGGAAACCTTTTATGTTTTCTAAGCTATTGCAACCGAATTCAACATTTATTCATTTGACATAGCCATACGCGATTTGTGAAAGAGTAATCCGGATCGGACCACTATATCATATAGCTGATATACAAACGACCGTTATAAAAACAAGTCCTTGTATGGAAACCTATTTTTTTTTTCAAGCTATTGCAACCGAATTTAACATTTATTCATCTGACATAGTCATACACGATTTGTGAAAGTTTGGTCCGGATCGGATCACTATCTCATATAGCTGCCATACAAACGACCGATATGAAAACAAGTCTTTGTATGGAAACCTTTTTTGTTTTCTAAGCTATTGCAACCGAATTCAACATTTATTCATTTGACATAGCAATACACAATTTGTGAAAGTTTGGTCCGGATCGGACCACTATATCATATAGCTGATATACAAACGACCAATATGAAAACAAGTCTTTGTATGGAAACCTTTTTGTTTTCCAAGCTATTGCAACCGAATTCAACATTTATTCATCTGATATAGCCATACACGATTTGTGAAAGTTTGGTCCGGATCGGATCACTATCTCATATAGCTGCCATACAAACGACCGATATGAAAACAAGGCTTTGTATGGAAACCTTTTATGTTTTCTAAGCTATTGCAACCGAATTCAACATTTATTCATTTGACATAGCCATACACAATTTGTGAAAGTTTGGATTGGATCGGACCACTATATCATACAGCTGCCATACAAACGACCGATATGAAAACAAGTCTTTGTATGGAAACCTTTTTTGTTTTCTAAGCTATTGCAACCGAATTCAACATTTATTTATTTGACATAGCAGTACACGATTTGTGAAACTTTGGTCAGGATCGGATCACTATCTCATATAGCTGCCATACAAACGACCGACTTGAAAACAAGTCTTTGTATGGAAACCTTTTATGTTTTCTAAGCTATTGCAACCGAATTCAACATTTATTCATTTGACATAGCCATACACGATTTGTGAAAGAGTAATCCGGATCGGACCACTATATCATATAGCTGATATACAAACGACCGTTATATGTACAAGTCCTTGTATGGAAACCTATTTTGTTTTTCGAGCTATTCCAACCGAATTCAACATTTATTTATCTGACATAGCCATACACGATTTGTGAACGTTTGGTCCAGATCGGATCACTATCTCATATAGCTGCCATACAAACGACCGATATGAAAACAAGTCTTTGTATGGAAACCTTTTTGTTTTCTAAGCTATTGCAACCGAATACAACATTATGTTATTATATCAAAACAAGTCTTTGTATGGAAACCTTTTATGTTTTCTAAGCTATTGCAACCGAATTCAACATTTATTCATTTGACATAGCCGTACACGATTTGTGAAAGTTTGGTTTGGATCGGACCACTATATCATATAGCTGCCATACAAACGACCGATATGAAAACAAGTCTTTGTATGGAAACCTTTTTTGTTTTCTAAGCTATTGCAACCGAATTCAACATTTATTTATTTGACATAGCAATACACGATTTGTGAAAGGTTGGTCCGGATCGGATCACTATCTCATATAGCTGCCATACAAACGACCGACTTGAAAACAAGTCTTTGTATGGAAACCTTTTATGTTTTCTAAGCTATTGCAACCGAATTCAACATTTATTCATCTGACATAGCCATACACGATTTGTGAAAGTTTGGTCCGGAACGGATTACTATCTCATATAGCTGCCATACAAACGACCGATATGAAAACAAGTCCTTGTATGGAAACCTATTTTGTTTTTCGAGCTATTGCAACCGAATTCAACATTTATTCATCTGACATAGCCATACACGATTTGTGAAAGTTTGGTCCGGATCGGATCACTATCTCATATAGCTGCCATACAAACGACCGACTTGAAAACAAGTCTTTTTATGGAAACCTTTTATGTTTTCTAAGCTATTGCAACCGAATTCAACATTTATTCATTTGACATAGCCATACGCGATTTGTGAAAGAGTAATCCGGATCGGACCACTATATCATATAGCTGATATACAAACGACCGTTATAAAAACAAGTCCTTGTATGGAAACCTATTTTGTTTTTCGAGCTATTGCAACCGAATTCAACATTTATTCATCTGACATAGCCATACATGATTTGTGAAAGTTTGGTCCGGATCGGATCACTATCTCATATAGCTGCCATACAAACGACCGATATGAAAACAAGTCTTTGTATGGAAACCTTTTTTGTTTTCCAAGCTATTGCAACCGAACTCAACATTTATTCATCTGATATAGCCATACACGATTTGTGAAAGTTTGGTCCGGATCGGAGCACTATCTCATATAGCTGCCATACAAACGACCGATATGAAAACAAGTCTTTGTATGGAAACCTTTTATGTTTTCTAAGCTATTGCAACCGAATTCAACATTTATTCATTTGACATAGCCGTACACAATTTGTGAAAGTTTGGATTGGATCGGACCACTATATCATATAGCTGCCATACAAACGACCGATATGAAAACAAGTCTTTGTATGGAAACCTTTTTTGTTTTCTAAGCTATTGCAACCGAATTCAACATTTATTTATTTGACATAGCAGTACACGATTTGTGAAACTTTGGTCAGGATCGGATCACTATCTCATATAGCTGCCATACAAACGACCGACTTGAAAACAAGTCTTTGTATGGAAACCTTTTATGTTTTCTAAGCTATTGCAACCGAATTCAACATTTATTCATTTGACATAGCCATACACGATTTGTGAAAGAGTAATCCGGATCGGACCACTATATCATATAGCTGATATACAAACGACCGTTATATGTACAAGTCCTTGTATGGAAACCTATTTTGTTTTTCGAGCTATTCCAACCGAATTCAACATTTATTCATCTGACATAGCCATACACGATTTGTGAAAGTTTGGTCCAGATCGGATCACTATTTCATATAGCTGCCATACAAACGACCGATATGAAAACAAGTCTTTGTATGGAAACCTTTTTGTTTTCTAAGCTATTGCAACCGATTTCAACATTATGTTATTATATGAAAACAAGTCTTTGTATGGAAACCTTTTATGTTTTCTAAGCTATTGCAACCGAATTCAACATTTATTCATTTGACATAGCCGTACACAATTTGTGAAAGTTTGGTTTGGATCGGACCACTATATCATATAGCTGCCATACAAACGACCGATATGAAAACAAGTCTTTGTATGGAAAACTTTTTTGTTTTCTAAGTTATTGCAACCGAATTCCACATTTATTTATTTGACATAGCAATACACGATTTGTGAAAGTTTGGTCCGGATCGGATCACTATCTCATATAGCTGCCATACAAACGACCGACTTGAAAACAAGTCTTTGTATGGAAACCTTTTATGTTTTCTAAGCTATTGCAACCGAATTCAACATTTATTCATTTGACATAGCCGTACACAATTTGTGAAAGTTTGGATTGGATCGGACCACTATATCATATAGCTGCCATACAAACGACCGATATGAAAACAAGTCTTTGTATGGAAACCTTTTTTGTTTTCTAAGCTATTGCAACCGAATTCAACATTTATTTATTTGACATAGCAGTACACGATTTGTGAAACTTTGGTCCGGATCGGATCACTATCTCATATAGCTGCCATACAAACGACCGACTTGAAAACAAGTCTTTGTATGGAAACCTTTTATGTTTTCTAAGCTATTGCAACCGAATTCAACATTTATTCATTTGACATAGCCATACACGATTTGTGAAAGAGTAATCCGGATCGGACCACTATATCATATAGCTGATATACAAACGACCGTTATATGTACAAGTCCTTGTATGGAAACCTATTTTGTTTTTCGAGCTATTCCAACCGAATTCAACATTTATTCATCTGACATAGCCATACACGATTTGTGAAAGTTTGGTCCAGATCGGATCACTATCTCATATAGCTGCCATACAAACGACCGATATGAAAACAAGTCTTTGTATGGAAACCTTTTTTGTTTTCTAAGCTATTGCAACCGATTTCAACATTATGTTATTATATGAAAACAAGTCTTTGTATGGAAACCTTTTATGTTTTCTAAGCTATTGCAACCGAATTCAACATTTATTCATTTGACATAGCCGTACACAATTTGTGAAAGTTTGGATTGGATCGGACCACTATATCATATAGCTGCCATACAAACGACCGATATGAAAACAAGTCTTTGTATGGAAACCTTTTTTGTTTTCTAAGCTATTGCAACCGAATTCAAAATTTATTTATTTGACATAGCAGTACACGATTTGTGAAACTTTGGTCAGGATCGGATCACTATCTCATATAGCTGCCATACAAACGACCGACTTGAAAACAAGTCTTTGTATGGAAACCTTTTATGTTTTCTAAGCTATTGCAACCGAATTCAACATTTATTCATTTGACATAGCCATACACGATTTGTGAAAGAGTAATCCGGATCGGACCACTATATCATATAGCTGATATACAAACGACCGTTATATGTACAAGTCCTTGTATGGAAACCTATTTTGTTTTTCGAGCTATTCCAACCGAATTCAACATTTATTCATCTGACATAGCCATACACGATTTGTGAAAGTTTGGTCCAGATCGGATCACTATCTCATATAGCTGCCATACAAACGACCGATATGAAAACAAGTCTTTGTATGGAAACCTTTTTTGTTTTCTAAGCTATTGCAACCGATTTCAACATTATGTTATTATATGAAAACAAGTCTTTGTATGGAAACCTTTTATGTTTTCTAAGCTATTGCAACCGAATTCAACATTTATTCATTTGACATAGCCGTACACAATTTGTGAAAGTTTGGTTTGGATCGGACCACTATATCATATAGCTGCCATACAAACGACCGATATGAAAACAAGTCTTTGTATGGAAACCTTTTTTGTTTTCTAAGCTATTGCAACCGAATTCAACATTTATTTATTTGACATAGCAATACACGATTTGTGAAAGTTTGGTCCGGATCGGATCACTATCTCATATAGCTGCCATACAAACGACCGACTTGAAAACAAGTCTTTGTATGGAAACCTTTTATGTTTTCTAAGCTATTGCAACCGAATTCCACATTTATTCATTTGACATAGCCATACACGATTTGTGAAAGAGTAATCCGGATCGGACCACTAAATCATATAGCTGATATACAAACGACCGTTATAAAAACAAGTCCTTGTATGGAAACCTATTTTGTTTTTCGAGCTATTCCAACCGAATTCAACATTTATTCATCTGACATAGCCATACACGATTTGTGAAAGTTTGGTCCGGAACGGATTACTATCTCATATAGCTGCCATACAAACGACCGATATGAAAACAAATCCTTGTATGGAAACCTATTTTGTTTTTCGAGCTATTCCAACCGAATTCAACATTTGTTCATCTGACATAGCCATACACGATTTGTGAAAGTTTGGTCCGGATCGGATCACTATCTCATATAGCTGCCATACAAACGACCGACTTGAAAACAAGTCTTTGTATGGAAACCTTTTATGTTTTCTAAGCTATTGCAACCGAATTCAACATTTATTCATTTGACATAGCCATACGCTATTTGTGAAAGAGTAATCCGGATCGGACCACTATATCATATAGCTGATATACAAACGACCGTTATAAAAACAAGTCCTTGTATGGAAACCTATTTTGTTTTTCGAGCTATTGCAACCGAATTCAACATTTATTCATCTGACATAGTCATACACGATTTGTGAAAGTTTGGTCCGGATCGGATCACTATCTCATATAGCTGCCATACAAACGACCGATATGAAAACAAGTCTTTGTATGGAAACCTTTTTGTTTTCTAAGCTATTGCAACCGAATTCAACATTTATTCATTTGACATAGCCGTACACAATTGGTGAAAGTTTGGATTGGATCGGACCACTATATCATACAGCTGCCATACAAACGACCAATATGAAAACAAGTCTTTGTATGGAAACCTTTTTTGTTTTCCAAACTATTGCAACCGAATTCAACATTTATTCATCTGATATAGCCATACACGATTTGTGAAAGTTTGGTCCGGATCGGATCACTATCTCATATAGCTGCCATACAAACGACCGACTTGAAAACAAGTCTTTGTATGGAAACCTTTTATGTTTTCTAAGCTATTGCAACCGAATTCAACATTTATTCATTTGACATAGCCATACACGATTTGTGAAAGAGTAATCCGGATCGGACCACTATATCATATAGCTGATATACAAACGACCGTTATAAAAACAAGTCCTTGTATGGAAACCTATTTTGTTTTTCGAGCTATTGCAACCGAATTCAACATTTATTCATCTGACATAGTCATACACGATTTGTGAAAGTTTGGTCCGGATCGGATCACTATCTCATATAGCTGCCATACAAACGACCGATATGAAAACAAGTCTTTGTATGGAAACCTTTTTTGTTTTCTAAGCTATTGCAACCGAATTCAACATTTATTTATTTGACATAGCAATACACGATTTGTGAAAGTTTGGTCCGGATCGGATCACTATCTCATATAGCTGCCATACAAACGACCGACTTGAAAACAAGTCTTTGTATGGAAACCTTTTATGTTTTCTAAGCTATTGCAACCGAATTCAACATTTATTCATTTGACATAGCCGTACACAATTTGTGAAAGTTTGGTTTGGATCGGACCACTATATCATATAGCTGCCATACAAACGACCGATATGAAAACAAGTCTTTGTATGGAAACCTTTTTTGTTTTCTAAGCTATTGCAACCGAATTCAACATTTATTTATTTGACATAGCAATACACGATTTGTGAAAGTTTGGTCCGGATCGGATCACTATCTCATATAGCTGCCATACAAACGACCGACTTGAAAACAAGTCTTTGTATGGAAACCTTTTATGTTTTCTAAGCTATTGCAACCGAATTCCACATTTATTCATTTGACATAGCCATACACGATTTGTGAAAGAGTAATCCGGATCGGACCACTAAATCATATAGCTGATATACAAACGACCGTTATAAAAACAAGTCCTTGTATGGAAACCTATTTTGTTTTTCGAGCTATTCCAACCGAATTCAACATTTATTCATCTGACATAGCCATACACGATTTGTGAAAGTTTGGTCCGGAACGGATTACTATCTCATATAGCTGCCATACAAACGACCGATATGAAAACAAATCCTTGTATGGAAACCTATTTTGTTTTTCGAGCTATTCCAACCGAATTCAACATTTGTTCATCTGACATAGCCATACACGATTTGTGAAAGTTTGGTCCGGATCGGATCACTATCTCATATAGCTGCCATACAAACGACCGACTTGAAAACAAGTCTTTGTATGGAAACCTTTTATGTTTTCTAAGCTATTGCAACCGAATTCAACATTTATTCATTTGACATAGCCATACGCTATTTGTGAAAGAGTAATCCGGATCGGACCACTATATCATATAGCTGATATACAAACGACCGTTATAAAAACAAGTCCTTGTATGGAAACCTATTTTGTTTTTCGAGCTATTGCAACCGAATTCAACATTTATTCATCTGACATAGTCATACACGATTTGTGAAAGTTTGGTCCGGATCGGATCACTATCTCATATAGCTGCCATACAAACGACCGATATGAAAACAAGTCTTTGTATGGAAACCTTTTTTGTTTTCTAAGCTATTGCAACCGAATTCAACATTTATTCATTTGACATAGCCGTACACAATTGGTGAAAGTTTGGATTGGATCGGACCACTATATCATACAGCTGCCATACAAACGACCAATATGAAAACAAGTCTTTGTATGGAAACCTTTTTTGTTTTCCAAACTATTGCAACCGAATTCAACATTTATTCATCTGATATAGCCATACACGATTTGTGAAAGTTTGGTCCGGATCGGATCACTATCTCATATAGCTGCCATACAAACGACCGACTTGAAAACAAGTCTTTGTATGGAAACCTTTTATGTTTTCTAAGCTATTGCAACCGAATTCAACATTTATTCATTTGACATAGCCATACACGATTTGTGAAAGAGTAATCCGGATCGGACCACTATATCATATAGCTGATATACAAACGACCGTTATAAAAACAAGTCCTTGTATGGAAACCTATTTTGTTTTTCGAGCTATTGCAACCGAATTCAACATTTATTCATCTGACATAGTCATACACGATTTGTGAAAGTTTGGTCCGGATCGGATCACTATCTCATATAGCTGCCATACAAACGACCGATATGAAAACAAGTCTTTGTATGGAAACCTTTTTTGTTTTCTAAGCTATTGCAACCGAATTCAACATTTATTTATTTGACATAGCAATACACGATTTGTGAAAGTTTGGTCCGGATCGGATCACTATCTCATATAGCTGCCATACAAACGACCGACTTGAAAACAAGTCTTTGTATGGAAACCTTTTATGTTTTCTAAGCTATTGCAACCGAATTCCACATTTATTCATTTGACATAGCCATACACGATTTGTGAAAGAGTAATCCGGATCGGACCACTAAATCATATAGCTGATATACAAACGACCGTTATAAAAACAAGTCCTTGTATGGAAACCTATTTTGTTTTTCGAGCTATTCCAACCGAATTCAACATTTATTCATCTGACATAGCCATACACGATTTGTGAAAGTTTGGTCCGGAACGGATTACTATCTCATATAGCTGCCATACAAACGACCGATATGAAAACAAGTCCTTGTATGGAAACCTATTTTGTTTTTCGAGCTATTCCAACCGAATTCAACATTTGTTCATCTGACATAGCCATACACGATTTGTGAAAGTTTGGTCCGGATCGGATCACTATCTCATATAGCTGCCATACAAACGACCGACTTGAAAACAAGTCTTTGTATGGAAACCTTTTATGTTTTCTAAGCTATTGCAACCGAATTCCACATTTATTCATTTGACATAGCCATACACGATTTGTGAAAGAGTAATCCGGATCGGACCACTAAATCATATAGCTGATATACAAACGACCGTTATAAAAACAAGTCCTTGTATGGAAACCTATTTTGTTTTTCGAGCTATTCCAACCGAATTCAACATTTATTCATCTGACATAGCCATACACGATTTGTGAAAGTTTGGTCCGGAACGGATTACTATCTCATATAGCTGCCATACAAACGACCGATATGAAAACAAGTCCTTGTATGGAAACCTATTTTGTTTTTCGAGCTATTCCAACCGAATTCAACATTTGTTCATCTGACATAGCCATACACGATTTGTGAAAGTTTGGTCCGGATCGGATCACTATCTCATATAGCTGCCATACAAACGACCGACTTGAAAACAAGTCTTTGTATGGAAACCTTTTATGTTTTCTAAGCTATTGCAACCGAATTCAACATTTATTCATTTGACATAGCCATACACGATTTGTGAAAGAGTAATCCGGATCGGACCACTATATCATATAGCTGATATACAAACGACCGTTATAAAAACAAGTCCTTGTATGGAAACCTATTTTGTTTTTCGAGCTATTGCAACCGAATTCAACATTTATTCATCTGACACAGTCATACACGATTTGTGAAAGTTTGGTCCGGATCGGATCACTATCTCATATAGCTGCCATACAAACGACCGATATGAAAACAAGTCTTTGTATGGAAACCTTTTTTGTTTTCTAAGCTATTGCAACCGAATTCAACATTTATTCATTTGACATAGCAATACACAACTTGTGAAAGTTTGGTCCGGATCGGATCACTATCTCATATAGCTGCCATACAAACGACCGATATGAAAACAAGTCTTTGTATGGAAACCTTTTATGTTTTCTAAGCTATTGCAACCGAATTCAACATTTATTCATTTGACATAGCAATACACGATTTGTCAAAGTTTGGTCCGGATCAGACCACTATATCATATAGCTGATATACAAACGACCAATATGAAAACAAGTCTTTGTATGGAAACCTTTTTTGTTTTCCAAGCTATTGCAACCGAATTCAACATTTATTCATCTGATATAGCCATACACGATTTGTGAAAGTTTGGTCCGGATCGGATCACTATCTCATATAGCTGCCATACAAACGACCGACTTGAAAACAAGTCTTTGTATGGAAACCTTTTATGTTTTCTAAGCTATTGCAACCGAATTCAACATTTATTCATCTGACATAGCCATACACGATTTGTGAAAGTTTGGTCCGGAACGGATTACTATCTCATATAGCTGCCATACAAACGACCGATATGAAAACAAGTCCTTGTATGGAAACCTATTTTGTTTTTCGAGCTATTCCAACCGAATTCAACATTTATTCATCTGACATAGCCATACACGATTTGTGAAAGTTTGGTCCGGAACGGATTACTATCTCATATAGCTGCCATACAAACGACCGATATGAAAACAAGTCCTTGTATGGAAACCTATTTTGTTTTTCGAGCTATTCCAACCGAATTCAACATTTATTCATCTGACATAGCCATACACGATTTGTGAAAGTTTGGTCCGGATCGGATCACTATCTCATATAGCTGCCATACAAACGACCGACTTGAAAACAAGTCTTTGTATGGAAACCTTTTATGTTTTCTAAGCTATTGCAACCGAATTCAACATTTATTCATTTGACATAGCCATACGCGATTTGTGAAAGAGTAATCCGGATCGGACCACTATATCATATAGCTGATATACAACCGACCGTTATAAAAACAAGTCCTTGTATGGAAACCTATTTTGTTTTTCGAGCTATTGCAACCGAATTCAACATTTATTTATCTGACATAGTCATACACGATTTGTGAAAGTTTGGTCCGGATCGGATCACTATCTCATATAGCTGCCATACAAACGACCGATATGAAAACAAGTCTTTGTATGGAAACCTTTTATGTTTTCTAAGCTATTGCAACCGAATTCAACATTTATATATTTGACATAGCAATACACGATTTGTCAAAGTTTGGTCCGGATCAGACCACTATATCATATAGCTGATATACAAACGACCAATATGAAAACAAGTCTTTGTATGGAAACCTTTTTTGTTTTCCAAGCTATTGCAACCGAATTCAACATTTATTCATCTGATATAGCCATACACGATTTGTGAAAGTTTGGTCCGGATCGGATCACTATCTCATATAGCTGCCATACAAACGACCGACTTGAAAACAAGTCTTTGTATGGAAACCTTTTATGTTTTCTAAGCTATTGCAACCGAATTCAACATTTATTCATCTGACATAGCCATACACGATTTGTTAAAGTTTGGTCCGGAACGGATTACTATCTCATATAGCTGCCATACAAACGACCGATATGAAAACAAGTCCTTGTATGGAAACCTATTTTGTTTTTCGAGCTATTCCAACCGAATTCAACATTTATTCATCTGACATAGCCATACACGATTTGTGAAAGTTTGGTCCGGAACGGATTACTATCTCATATAGCTGCCATACAAACGACCGATATGAAAACAAGTCCTTGTATGGAAACCTATTTTGTTTTTCGAGCTATTCAAACCGAATTCAACATTTATTCATCTGACATAGCCATACACGATTTGTGAAAGTTTGGTCCGGATCGGATCACTATCTCATATAGCTGCCATACAAACGACCGACTTGAAAACAAGTCTTTGTATGGAAACCTTTTATGTTTTCTAAGCTATTGCAACCGAATTCAACATTTATTCATTTGACATAGCCATACGCGATTTGTGAAAGAGTAATCCGGATCGGACCACTATATCATATAGCTGATATACAAACGACCGTTATAAAAACAAGTCCTTGTGTGGAAACCTATTTTGTTTTTCGAGCTATTGCAACCGAATTCAACATTTATTCATCTGACATAGTCATACACGATTTGTGAAAGTTTGGTCCGGATCGGATCACTATCTCATATAGCTGCCATACAAACGACCGATATGAAAACAAGTCTTTGTATGGAAACCTTTTTTGTTTTCTAAGCTATTGCAACCGAATTCAACATTTATTCATTTGACATAGCAATACACAATTTGTGAAAGTTTGGTCCGGATCGGACCACTATATCATATAGCTGATATACAAACGACCAATATGAAAACAAGTCTTTGTATGGAAACTTTTTTGTTTTCCAAGCTATTGCAACCGAATTCAACATTTATTCATCTGATATAGCCATACACGATTTGTGAAAGTTTGGTCCGGATCGGATCACTATCTCATATAGCTGCCATACAAACGACCGACTTGAAAACAAGTCTTTGTATGGAAACCTTTTATGTTTTCTAAGCTATTGCAACCGAATTCAACATTTATTCATTTGACATAGCCATACGCGATTTGTGAAAGAGTAATCCGGATCGGACCACTATATCATATAGCTGATATACAAACGACCGTTATAAAAACAAGTCCTTGTATGGAAACCTATTTTGTTTTTCGAGCTATTGCAACCGAATTCAACATTTATTCATCTGACATAGTCATACACGATTTGTGAAAGTTTGGTCCGGATCGGATCACTATCTCATATAGCTGCCATACAAACGACCGATATGAAAACAAGTCTTTGTATGGAAACCTTTTTTGTTTTCTAAGCTATTGCAACCGAATTCAACATTTATTCATTTGACATAGCAATACACAATTTGTGAAAGTTTGGTCCGGATCGGACCACTATATCATATAGCTGATATACAAACGACCAATATGAAAACAAGTCTTTGTATGGAAACCTTTTTTGTTTTCCAAGCTATTGCAACCGAATTCAACATTTATTCATCTGATATAGCCATACACGATTTGTGAAAGTTTGGTCCGGATCGGATCACTATCTCATATAGCTGCCATACAAACGACCGACTTGAAAACAAGTCTTTGTATGGAAACCTTTTATGTTTTCTAAGCTATTGCAACCGAATTCAACATTTATTTATTTGACATAGCAATACACGATTTGTCAAAGTTTGGTCCGGATCAGACCACTATATCATATAGCTGATATACAAACGACCAATATGAAAACAAGTCTTTGTATGGAAACCTTTTTTGTTTTCCAAGCTATTGCAACCGAATTCAACATTTATTCATCTGATATAGCCATACACGATTTGTGAAAGTTTGGTCCGGAACGGAATACTATCTCATATAGCTGCCATACAAACGACCAATATGAAAACAAGTCCTTGTATGGAAACCTATTTTGTTTTTCGAGCTATTCCAACCGAATTCAACATTTATTCATCTGACATAGCCATACACGATTTGTAAAAGTTTGGTCCGGAACGGATTACTATCTCATATAGCTGCCATACAAACGAGCGATATGAAAACAAGTCCTTGTATGGAAACCTATTTTGTTTTTCGAGCTATTCCAACCGAATTCAACATTTATTCATCTGACATAGCCATACACGATTTGTGAAAGTTTGGTCCGGATCGGATCACTATCTCATATAGCTGCCATACAAACGACCGACTTGAAAACAAGTCTTTGTATGGAAACCTTTTATGTTTTCTAAGCTATTGCAACCGAATTCAACATTTATTCATTTGACATAGCCATACGCGATTTGTGAAAGAGTAATCCGGATCGGACCACTATATCATATAGCTGACATACAAACGACCGTTATAAAAACAAGTCCTTGTATGGAAACCTATTTTGTTTTTCGAGCTATTGCAACCGAATTCAACATTTATTCATCTGACATAGTCATACACGATTTGTGAAAGTTTGGTCCGGATCGGATCACTATCTCATATAGCTGCCATACAAACGACCGATATGAAAACAAGTCTTTGTATGGAAACCTTTTTTGTTTTCTAAGCTATTGCAACCGAATTCAACATTTATTCATTTGACATAGCAATACACAATTTGTGAAACTTTGGTCCGGATCGGACCACTATATCATATAGCTGATATACAAACGACCAATATGAAAACAAGTCTTTGTATGGAAACCTTTTTGTTTTCCAAGCTATTGCAACCGAATTCAACATTTATTCATCTGATATAGCCATACACGATTTGTGAAAGTTTGGTCCGGATCGGATCACTATCTCATATAGCTGCCATACAAACGACCGATATGAAAACAAGTCTTTGTATGGAAACCTTTTATGTTTTCTAAGCTATTGCAACCGAATTCAACATTTATTCATTTGACATAGCCGTACACAATTGGTGAAAGTTTGGATTGGATCGGACCACTATATCATACAGCTGCCATACAAACGACCGATATGAAAACAAGTCTTTGTATGGAAACCTTTTTTGTTTTCTAAGCTATTGCAACCGAATTCAACATTTATTTATTTGACATAGCAGTACACGATTCGTGAAACTTTGGTCAGGATCGGATCACTATCTCATATAGCTGCCATACAAACGACCGATATGAAAACAAGTCTTTGTATGGAAACCTTTTATGTTTTCTAAGCTATTGCAACCGAATTCAACATTTATTCATTTGACATAGCCGTACACAATTTGTGAAAGTTTGGATTGGATCGGACCACTATATCATACAGCTGCCATACAAACGACCGACTTGAAAACAAGTCTTTGTATGGAAACCTTTTATGTTTTCTAAGCTATTGCAACCGAATTCAACATTTATTCATCTGACATAGCCATACACGATTTGTGAAAGAGTAATCCGGATCGGACCACTATATCATATAGCTGATATACAAACGACCGTTATATGTACAAGTCCTTGTATGGAAACCTATTTTGTTTTTCGAGCTATTCCAACCGAATTCAACATTTATTCATCTGACATAGCCATACACGATTTGTGAAAGTTTGGTCCAGATCGGATCACTATCTCATATAGCTGCCATACAAACGACCGATATGAAAACAAGTCTTTGTATGGAAACCTTTTTTGTTTTCTAAGCTATTGCAACCGAATTCAACATTTATTTATTTGACATAGCAATACACGATTTGTCAAAGTTTGGTCCGGATCAGACCACTATATCATATAGCTGATATACAAACGACCTATATGAAAACAAGTCTTTGTATGGAAACCTTTTTTGTTTTCCAAGCTATTGCAACCGAATTCAACATTTATTCATCTGATATAGCCATACACGATTTGTGAAAGTTTGGTCCGGATCGGATCACTATCTCATATAGCTGCCATACAAACGACCGACTTGAAAACAAGTCTTTGTATGGAAACCTTTTATGTTTTCTAAGCTATTGCAACCGAATTCAACATTTATTCATCTGACATAGCCATACACGATTTGTAAAAGTTTGGTCCGGAACGGATTACTATCTCATATAGCTGCCATACAAACGACCGATATGAAAACAAGTCCTTGTATGGAAACCTATTTTGTTTTTCGAGCTATTCCAACCGAATTCAACATTTATTCATCTGACATAGCCATACACGATTTGTGAAAGTTTGGTCCGGATCGGATCACTATCTCATATAGCTGCCATACAAACGACCGATATGAAAACAAGTCTTTGTATGGAAACCTTTTATGTTTTCTAAGCTATTGCAACCGAATTCAACATTTATTCATTTGACATAGCCATACGCGATTTGTTAAAGAGTAATCCAGATCGGACCACTATATCATATAGCTGATATACAAACGACCGTTATAAAAACAAGTCCTTGTATGGAAACCTATTTTGTTTTTCGAGCTATTCCAACCGAATTCAACATTTATTCATCTGACATAGCCATACACGATTTGTAAAAGTTTGGTCCGGAACGGATTACTATCTCATATAGCTGCCATACAAACGAGCGATATGAAAACAAGTCCTTGTATGGAAACCTATTTTGTTTTTCGAGCTATTCCAACCGAATTCAACATTTATTCATCTGACATAGCCATACACGATTTGTGAAAGTTTGGTCCGGATCGGATCACTATCTCATATAGCTGCCATACAAACGACCGACTTGAAAACAAGTCTTTGTATGGAAACCTTTTATGTTTTCTAAGCTATTGCAACCGAATTCAACATTTATTCATTTGACATAGCCATACGCGATTTGTGAAAGAGCAATCCGGATCGGACCACTATATCATATAGCTGATATACAAACGACCGTTATAAAAACAAGTCCTTGTATGGAAACCTATTTTGTTTTTCGAGCTATTGCAACCGAATTCAACATTTATTCATCTGACATAGTCATACACGATTTGTGAAAGTTTGGTCCGGATCGGATCACTATCTCATATAGCTGCCATACAAACGACCGATATGAAAACAAGTCTTTGTATGGAAACCTTTTTTGTTTTCTAAGCTATTGCAACCGAATTCAACATTTATTCATTTGACATAGCAATACACAATTTGTGAAACTTTGGTCCGGATCGGACCACTATATCATATAGCTGATATACAAACGACCAATATGAAAACAAGTCTTTGTATGGAAACCTTTTTTGTTTTCCAAGCTATTGCAACCGAATTCAAAATTTATTCATCTGATATAGCCATACACGATTTGTGAAAGTTTGGTCCGGATCGGATCACTATCTCATATAGCTGCCATACAAACGACCGATATGAAAACAAGTCTTTGTATGGAAACCTTTTATGTTTTCTAAGCTATTGCAACCGAATTCAACATTTATTCATTTGACATAGCCGTACACAATTGGTGAAAGTTTGGATTGGATCGGACCACTATATCATACAGCTGCCATACAAACGACCGATATGAAAACAAGTCTTTGTATGGAAACCTTTTTTGTTTTCTAAGCTATTGCAACCGAATTCAACATTTATTTATTTGACATAGCAGTACACGATTCGTGAAACTTTGGTCAGGATCGGATCACTATCTCATATAGCTGCCATACAAACGACCGATATGAAAACAAGTCTTTGTATGGAAACCTTTTATGTTTTCTAAGCTATTGCAACCGAATTCAACATTTATTCATTTGACATAGCCGTACACAATTTGTGAAAGTTTGGATTGGATCGGACCACTATATCATACAGCTGCCATACAAACGACCGACTTGAAAACAAGTCTTTGTATGGAAACCTTTTATGTTTTCTAAGCTATTGCAACCGAATTCAACATTTATTCATTTGACATAGCCATACACGATTTGTGAAAGAGTAATCCGGATCGGACCACTATATCATATAGCTGATATACAAACGACCGTTATATGTACAAGTCCTTGTATGGAAACCTATTTTGTTTTTCGAGCTATTCCAACCGAATTCAACATTTATTCATCTGACATAGCCATACACGATTTGTGAAAGTTTGGTCCAGATCGGATCACTATCTCATATAGCTGCCATACAAACGACCGATATGAAAACAAGTCTTTGTATGGAAACCTTTTTGTTTTCTAAGCTATTGCAACCGAATTCAACATTTATTTATTTGACATAGCAATACACGATTTGTCAAAGTTTGGTCCGGATCAGACCACTATATCATATAGCTGATATACAAACGACCAATATGAAAACAAGTCTTTGTATGGAAACCTTTTTTGTTTTCCAAGCTATTGCAACCGAATTCAACATTTATTCATCTGATATAGCCATACACGATTTGTGAAAGTTTGGTCCGGATCGGATCACTATCTCATATAGCTGCCATACAAACGACCGACTTGAAAACAAGTCTTTGTATGGAAACCTTTTATGTTTTCTAAGCTATTGCAACCGAATTCAACATTTATTCATCTGACATAGCCATACACGATTTGTAAAAGTTTGGTCCGGAACGGATTACTATCTCATATAGCTGCCATACAAACGACCGATATGAAAACAAGTCCTTGTATGGAAACCTATTTTGTTTTTCGAGCTATTCCAACCGAATTCAACATTTATTCATCTGACATAGCCATACACGATTTGTGAAAGTTTGGTCCGGATCGGATCACTATATCATATAGCTGCCATACAAACGACGGACTTGAAAACAAGTCTTTGTATGGAAACCTTTTATGTTTTCTAAGCTATTGCAACCGAATTCAACATTTATTCATTTGACATAGCCATACGCGATTTGTTAAAGAGTAATCCGGATCGGACCACTATATCATATAGCTGATATACAAACGACCGTTATAAAAACAAGTCCTTGTATGGAAACCTATTTTGTTTTTCGAGCTATTGCAACCGAATTCAACATTTATTCATCTGACATAGTCATACACGATTTGTGAAAGTTTGGTCCGGATCGGATCACTATCTCATATAGCTGCCATACAAACGACCGATATGAAAACAAGTCTTTGTATGGAAACCTTTTTTGTTTTCTAAGCTATTGCAACCGAATTCAACATTTATTCATTTGACATAGCAATACACAATTTGTGAAAGTTTGGTCCGGATCGGACCACTATATCATATAGCTGATATACAAACGACCAATATGAAAACAAGTCTTTGTATGGAAACCTTTTTTGTTTTCCAAGCTATTGCAACCGAATTCAACATTTATTCATCTGACATAGCCATACACGATTTGTGAAAGTTTGGTCCGGATCGGATCACTATCTCATATAGCTGCCATACAAACGACCGATATGAAAACAAGTCTTTGTATGGAAACCTTTTATGTTTTCTAAGCTATTGCAACCGAATTCAACATTTATTCATTTGACATAGCCGTACACAATTTGTGAAAGTTTGGATTGGATCGGACCACTATATCATACAGCTGCCATACAAACGACCGATATGAAAACAAGTCTTTGTATGGAAACCTTTTTTGTTTTCTAAGCTATTGCAACCAAATTCAAAATTTATTTATTTGACATAGCAGTACACGATTTGTGAAACTTTGGTCAGGATCGGATCACTATCTCATATAGCTGCCATACAAACGACCGACTTGAAAACAAGTCTTTGTATGGAAACCTTTTATGTTTTCTAAGCTATTGCAACCGAATTCAACATTTATTCATTTGACATAGCCATACACGATTTGTGAAAGAGTAATCCGGATCGGACCACTATATCATATAGCTGATATACAAACGACCGTTATATGTACAAGTCCTTGTATGGAAACCTATTTTGTTTTTCGAGCTATTCCAAACGAATTCAACATTTATTCATCTGACATAGCCATACACGATTTGTGAAAGTTTGGTCCAGATCGGATCACTATCTCATATAGCTGCCATACAAACGACCGATATGAAAACAAGTCTTTGTATGGAAACCTTTTTTGTTTTCTAAGCTATTGCAACCGAATTCAACATTATGTTATTATATGAAAACAAGTCTTTGTATGGAAACCTTTTATGTTTTCTAAGCTATTGCAACCGAATTCAACATTTATTCATTTGACATAGCAGTACACAATTTGTGAAAGTTTGGTTTGGATCGGACCACTATATCATATAGCTGCCATACAAACGACCGATATGAAAACAAGTCTTTGTATGGAAACCTTTTTTGTTTTCTAAGCTATTGCAACCGAATTCAACATTTATTTATTTGACATAGCAATACACGATTTGTCAAAGTTTGGTCCGGATCAGACCACTATATCATATAGCTGATATACAAACGACCAATATGAAAACAAGTCTTTGTATGGAAACCTTTTTTGTTTTCCAAGCTATTGCAACCGAATTCAACATTTATTCATCTGATATAGCCATACACGATTTGTGAAAGTTTGGTCCGGATCGGATCACTATCTCATATAGCTGCCATACAAACGACCGACTTGAAAACAAGTCTTTGTATGGAAACCTTTTTTGTTTTCCAAGCTATTGCAACCGAATTCAACATTTATTCATCTGATATAGCCATACACGATTTGTGAAAGTTTGGTCCGGATCGGATCACTATCTCATATAGCTGCCATACAAACGACCGATATGAAAACAAGTCTTTGTATGGAAACCTTTTATGTTTTCTAAGCTATTGCAACCGAATTCAACATTTATTCATTTGACATAGCCGTACACAATTTGTGAAAGTTTGGATTGGATCGGACCACTATATCATACAGCTGCCATACAAACGACCGATATGAAAACAAGTCTTTGTATGGAAACCTTTTTTGTTTTCTAAGCTATTGCAACCGAATTCAATATTTATTTATTTGACATAGCAGTACACGATTTGTGAAACTTTGGTCAGGATCGGATCACTATCTCATATAGCTGCCATACAAACGACCGACTTGAAAACAAGTCTTTGTATGGAAACCTTTTATGTTTTCTAAGCTATTGCAACCACATTCAACATTTATTCATTTGACATAGCCATACACGATTTGTGAAAGAGTAATCCGGATCGGACAACTATATCATATAGCTGATATACAAACGACCGTTATATGTACAAGTCCTTGTATGGAAACCTATTTTGTTTTTCGAGCTATTCCAACCGAATTCAACATTTATTCATCTGACATAGCCATACACGATTTGTGAAAGTTTGGTCCAGATCGGATCACTATCTCATATAGCTGCCATACAAACGACCGATATGAAAACAAGTCTTTGTATGGAAACCTTTTTTGTTTTCTAAGCTATTGCAACCGAATTCAACATTATGTTATTATATGAAAACAAGTCTTTGTATGGAAACCTTTTACGTTTTCTAAGCTATTGCAACCGAATTCAACATTTATTCATTTGACATAGCCGTACACAATTTGTGAAAGTTTGGTTTGGATAGGACCACTATATCATATAGCTGCCATACAAACGACCGATATGAAAACAAGTCTTTGTATGGAAACCTTTTTTGTTTTCTAAGCTATTGCAACCGAATTCAACATTTATTTATTTGACATAGCAATACACGATTTGTCAAAGTTTGGTCCGGATCAGACCACTATATCATATAGCTGATATACAAACGACCAATATGAAAACAAGTCTTTGTATGGAAACCTTTTTTGTTTTCCAAGCTATTGCAACCGAATTCAACATTTATTCATCTGATATAGCCATACACGATTTGTGAAAGTTTGGTCCGGATCGGATCACTATCTCATATAGCTGCCATACAAACAACCGACTTGAAAACAAGTCTTTGTATGGAAACCTTTTATGTTTTCTAAGCTATTGCAACCGAATTCAACATTTATTCATCTGACATAGCCATACACGATTTGTGAAAGTTTGGTCCGGAACGGATTACTATCTCATATAGCTGCCATACAAACGACCGATATGAAAACAAGTCCTTGTATGGAAACCTATTTTGTTTTTCGAGCTATTCCAACCGAATTCAACATTTATTTATTTGACATAGCAGTACACGATTTGTGAAAGTTTGGTCCGGATCGGATCACTATCTCATATAGCTGCCATACAAACGACCGACTTGAAAACAAGTCTTTGTATGGAAACCTTTTATGTTTTCTAAGCTATTGCAACCGAATTCAACATTTATTTATTTGACATAGCAGTACACGATTTGTGAAAGTTTGGTCCGGATCGGATCACTATCTCATATAGCTGCCATACAAACGACCGACTTGAAAACAAGTCTTTGTATGGAAACCTTTTATGTTTTCTAAGCTATTGCAACCGAATTCAACATTTATTCAGTTGACATAGCCATACGCGATTTGTTAAAGAGTAATCCGGATCGGACCACTATATCATATAGCTGATATACAAACGACCGTTATAAAAACAAGTCCTTGTATGGAAACCTATTTTGTTTTTCGAGCTATTGCAACCGAATTCAACATTTATTCATCTGACATAGCCATACACGATTTGTGAAAGTTTGGTCCGGATCGGATCACTATCTCATATAGCTGCCATACAAACGACCGATATGAAAACAAGTCTTTGTATGGAAACCTTTTTGTTTTCTAAGCTATTGCAACCGAATTCAACATTTATTCATTTGACATAGCAATACACAATTTGTGAAAGTTTGGTCCGGATCGGACCACTACATCATATAGCTGATATACAAACGACCAATATGAAAACAAGTCTTTGTATGGAAACCTTTTTGTTTTCCAAGCTATTGCAACCGAATTCAACATTTATTCATCTGATATAGCCA
Source organism: Drosophila merina (assembly GCA_035047645.1). NCBI lineage: Eukaryota > Metazoa > Arthropoda > Insecta > Diptera > Drosophilidae > Drosophila > Drosophila merina. Next base: position 613,837 of record JAWNPH010000020.1, on the reverse strand, counting down.
TACACGATTTGTGAAAGTTTGGTCCGGATCGGATCACTATCTCATATAGCTGCCATACAAACGACCGATATGAAAACAAGTCTTTGTATGGAAACCTTTTATGTTTTCTAAGCTATTGCAACCGAATTCAACATTTATTTATTTGACATAGCCGTACACGATTTGTGAAACTTTGGTCAGGATCGGATCACTATCTCATATAGCTGCCATACAAACGACCGACTTGAAAACAAGTCTTTGTATGGAAACCTTTTATGTTTTCTAAGCTATTGCAACCGAATTCAACATTTATTCATTTGACATAGCCATACACGATTTGTGAAAGAGTAATCCGGATCGGACAACTATATCATATAGCTGATATACAAACGACCGTTATATGTACAAGTCCTTGTATGGAAACCTATTTTGTTTTTCGAGCTATTCCAACCGAATTCAACATTTATTCATCTGACATAGCCATACACGATTTGTGAAAGTTTGGTCCAGATCGGATCACTATCTCATATAGCTGCCATACAAACGACCGATATGAAAACAAGTCTTTGTATGGAAACCTTTTTTGTTTTCTAAGCTATTGCAACCGAATTCAACATTATGTTATTATATGAAAACAAGTCTTTGTATGGAAACCTTTTACGTTTTCTAAGCTATTGCAACCGAATTCAACATTTATTCATTTGACATAGCCGTACACAATTTGTGAAAGTTTGGTTTGGATAGGACCACTATATCATATAGCTGCCATACAAACGACCGATATGAAAACAAGTCTTTGTATGGAAACCTTTTTTGTTTTCTAAGCTATTGCAACCGAATTCAACATTTATTTATTTGACATAGCAATACACGATTTGTCAAAGTTTGGTCCGGATCAGACCACTATATCATATAGCTGATATACAAACGACCAATATGAAAACAAGTCTTTGTATGGAAACCTTTTTTGTTTTCCAAGCTATTGCAACCGAATTCAACATTTATTCATCTGATATAGCCATAAACGATTTGTGAAAGTTTGGTCCGGATCGGATCACTATCTCATATAGCTGCCATACAAACAACCGACTTGAAAACAAGTCTTTGTATGGAAACCTTTTATGTTTTCTAAGCTATTGCAACCGAATTCAACATTTATTCATCTGATATAGCCATAAACGATTTGTGAAAGTTTGGTCCGGATCGGATCACTATCTCATATAGCTGCCATACAAACAACCGACTTGAAAACAAGTCTTTGTATGGAAACCTTTTATGTTTTCTAAGCTATTGCAACCGAATTCAACATTTATTCATCTGACATAGCCATACACGATTTGTGAAAGTTTGGTCCGGAACGGATTACTATCTCATATAGCTGCCATACAAACGACCGATATGAAAACAAGTCCTTGTATGGAAACCTATTTTGTTTTTCGAGCTATTCCAACCGAATTCAACATTTATTCATCTGACATAGCCATACACGATTTGTGAAAGTTTGGTCCGGATCGGATTACTATATCATATAGCTGCCATACAAACGACCGACTTGAAAACAAGTCTTTGTATGGAAACCTTTTATGTTTTCTAAGCTATTGCAACCGAATTCAACATTTATTCATTTGACATAGCCATACGCGATTTGTTAAAGAGTAATCCGGATCGGACCACTATATCATATAGCTGATATACAAACGACCGTTATAAAAACAAGTCCTTGTATGGAAACCTATTTTGTTTTTCGAGCTATTGCAACCGAATTCAACATTTATTCATCTGACATAGCCATACACGATTTCTGAAAGTTTGGTCCGGATCGGATCACTATCTCATATAGCTGCCATACAAACGACCGATATGAAAACAAGTCTTTGTATGGAAACCTTTTTTGTTTTCTAAGCTATTGCAACCGAATTCAACATTTATTCATTTGACATAGCAGTACATAATTTGTGAAAGTTTGGTCCGGATCGGACCACTATATCATATAGCTGATATACAAACGACCAATATGAAAACAAGTCTTTGTATGGAAACCTTTTTGTTTTCCAAGTTATTGCAACCGAATTCAACATTTATCCATCTGATATAGCCATACACGATTTGTGAAAGTTTGGTCCGGATCGGATCACTATCTCATATAGCTGCCATACAAACGACCGACTTGAAAACAAGTCTTTGTATGGAAACCTTTTATGTTTTCTAAGCTATTGCAACCGAATTCAACATTTATTCATTTGACATAGCCGTACACAATTTGTGAAAGTTTGGTTTGGATCGGACCACTATATCATATAGCTGCCATACAAACGACCGATATGAAAACAAGTCTTTGTATGGAAACCTTTTTTGTTTTCTAAGCTATTGCAACCGAATTCAACATTTATTTATTTGACATAGCAGTACACGATTTGTGAAAGTTTGGTCCGGATCGGATCACTATCTCATATAGCTGCCATACAAACGACCGACTTGAAAACAAGTCTTTGTATGGAAACCTTTTATGTTTTCTAAGCTATTGCAACCGAATTCAACATTTATTCAGTTGACATAGCCATACGCGATTTGTTAAAGAGTAATCCGGATCGGACCACTATATCATATAGCTGATATACAAACGACCGTTATAAAAACAAGTCCTTGTATGGAAACCTATTTTGTTTTTCGAGCTATTCCAACCGAATTCAACATTTATTCATCTGACATAGCCATACACGATTTGTGAAAGTTTGGTCCAGATCGGATCACTATCTCATATAGCTGCCATACAAACGACCGATATGAAAACAAGTCTTTGTATGGAAACCTTTTTGTTTTCTAAGCTATTGCAACCGAATTCAACATTATGTTATTATATGAAAACAAGTCTTTGTATGGAAACCTTTTACGTTTTCTAAGCTATTGCAACCGAATTCAACATTTATTCATTTGACATAGCCGTACACAATTTGTGAAAGTTTGGTTTGGATAGGACCACTATATCATATAGCTGCCATACAAACGACCGATATGAAAACAAGTCTTTGTATGGAAACCTTTTTTGTTTTCTAAGCTATTGCAACCGAATTCAACATTTATTTATTTGACATAGCAATACACGATTTGTCAAAGTTTGGTCCGGATCAGACCACTATATCATATAGCTGATATACAAACGACCAATATGAAAACAAGTCTTTGTATGGAAACCTTTTTTTGTTTTCCAAGCTATTGCAACCGAATTCAACATTTATTCATCTGATATAGCCATAAACGATTTGTGAAAGTTTGGTCCGGATCGGATCACTATCTCATATAGCTGCCATACAAACAACCGACTTGAAAACAAGTCTTTGTATGGAAACCTTTTATGTTTTCTAAGCTATTGCAACCGAATTCAACATTTATTCATCTGACATAGCCATACACGATTTGTGAAAGTTTGGTCCGGAACGGATTACTATCTCATATAGCTGCCATACAAACGACCGATATGAAAACAAGTCCTTGTATGGAAACCTATTTTGTTTTTCGAGCTATTCCAACCGAATTCAACATTTATTCATCTGACATAGCCATACACGATTTGTGAAAGTTTGGTCCGGATCGGATTACTATATCATATAGCTGCCATACAAACGACCGACTTGAAAACAAGTCTTTGTATGGAAACCTTTTATGTTTTCTAAGCTATTGCAACCGAATTCAACATTTATTCATTTGACATAGCCATACGCGATTTGTTAAAGAGTAATCCGGATCGGACCACTATATCATATAGCTGATATACAAACGACCGTTATAAAAACAAGTCCTTGTATGGAAACCTATTTTGTTTTTCGAGCTATTGCAACCGAATTCAACATTTATTCATCTGACATAGCCATACACGATTTGTGAAAGTTTGGTCCGGATCGGATCACTATCTCATATAGCTGCCATACAAACGACCGATATGAAAACAAGTCTTTGTATGGAAACCTTTTTTGTTTTCTAAGCTATTGCAACCGAATTCAACATTTATTCATTTGACATAGCAGTACATAATTTGTGAAAGTTTGGTCCGGATCGGACCACTATATCATATAGCTGATATACAAACGACCAATATGAAAACAAGTCTTTGTATGGAAACCTTTTTTGTTTTCCAAGTTATTGCAACCGAATTCAACATTTATCCATCTGATATAGCCATACACGATTTGTGAAAGTTTGGTCCGGATCGGATCACTATCTCATATAGCTGCCATACAAACGACCGATACGAAAACAAGTCTTTGTATGGAAACCTTTTATGTTTTCTAAGCTATTGCAACCGAATTCAACATTTATTCATTTGACATAGCCGTACACAATTTGTGAAAGTTTGGTTTGGATCGGACCACTATATCATATAGCTGCCATACAAACGACCGATATGAAAACAAGTCTTTGTATGGAAACCTTTTTTGTTTTCTAAGCTATTGCAACCGAATTAAACATTTATTTATTTGACATAGCAGTACACGATTTGTGAAAGTTTGGTCCGGATCGGATCACTATCTCATATAGCTGCCATACAAACGACCGACTTGAAAACAAGTCTTTGTATGGAAACCTTTTATGTTATCTAAGCTATTGCAACCGAATTCAACATTTATTCAGTTGACATAGCCATACGCGATTTGTTAAAGAGTAATCCGGATCGGACCACTATATCATATAGCTGATATACAAACGACCGTTATAAAAACAAGTCCTTGTATGGAAACCTATTTTGTTTTTCGAGCTATTGCAACCGAATTCAACATTTATTCATCTGACATAGCCATACACGATTTGTGAAAGTTTGGTCCGGATCGGATCACTATCTCATATAGCTGCCATACAAACGACCGATATGAAAACAAGTCTTTGTATGGAGACCTTTTTTGTTTTCTAAGCTATTCCAACCGAATTCAACATTTATTCATTTGACATAGCAATACACAATTTGTGAAAGTTTGGTCCGGATCGGACCACTACATCATATAGCTGATATACAAACGACCAATATGAAAACAAGTCTTTGTATGGAAACCTTTTTTGTTTTCCAAGCTATTGCAACCGAATTCAACATTTATTCATCTGATATAGCCATACACGATTTGTGAAAGTTTGGTCCGGATCGGATCACTATCTCATATAGCTGCCATACAAACGACCGATATGAAAACAAGTCTTTGTATGGAAACCTTTTATGTTTTCTAAGCTATTGCAACCGAATTCAACATTTATTCATCTGACATAGCCATACACGATTTGTGAAAGTTTGGTCCGGATAGGATCACTATCTCATATAGCTGCCATACAAACGACCGACTTGAAAACAAGTCTTTGTATGGAAACCTTTTATGTTTTCTAAGCTATTGCAACCGAATTCAACATTTATTCATTTGACATAGCCATACACGATTTGTGAAAGAGTAATCCGGATCGGACAACTATATCATATAGCTGATATACAAACGACCGTTATATGTACAAGTCCTTGTATGGAAACCTATTTTGTTTTTCGAGCTATTCCAACCGAATTCAACATTTATTCATCTGACATAGCCATACACGATTTGTGAAAGTTTGGTCCAGATCGGATCACTATATCATATAGCTGCCATACAAACGACCGATATGAAAACAAGTCTTTGTATGGAAACCTTTTTTGTTTTCTAAGCTATTCCAAACGAATTCAACATTATGTTATTATATGAAAACAAGTCTTTGTATGGAAACCTTTTTGTTTTCTAAGCTATTGCAACCGAATTCAACATTTATTCATTTGACATAGCCGTACACAATTTGTGAAAGTTTGGTTTGGATAGGACCACTATATCATATAGCTGCCATACAAACGACCGATATGAAAACAAGTCTTTGTATGGAAACCTTTTTTGTTTTCTAAGCTATTGCAACCGAATTCAACATTTATTTATTTGACATAGCAATACACGATTTGTCAAAGTTTGGTCCGGATCAGACCACTATATCATATAGCTGATATACAAACGACCAATATGAAAACAAGTCTTTGTATGGAAACCTTTTTTGTTTTCCAAGCTATTGCAACCGAATTCAACATTTATTCATCTGACATAGCCATACACGATTTGTGAAAGTTTGGTCCGGAACGGATTACTATCTCATATAGCTGCCATACAAACGACCGATATGAAAACAAGTCCTTGTATGGAAACCTATTTTGTTTTTCGAGCTATTCCAACCGAATTCAACATTTATTCATCTGACATAGCCATACACGATTTGTGAAAGTTTGGTCCGGATCGGATTACTATATCATATAGCTGCCATACAAACGACCGACTTGAAAACAAGTCTTTGTATGGAAACCTATTTTGTTTTTCGAGCTATTGCAACCGAATTCAACATTTATTCATTTGACATAGCCATACGCGATTTGTTAAAGAGTAATCCGGATCGGACCACTATATCATATAGCTGATATACAAACGACCGTTATAAAAACAAGTCCTTGTATGGAAACCTATTTTGTTTTCTAAGCTATTGCAACCGAATTCAACATTTATTCATTTGACATAGCCGTACACAATTTGTGAAAGTTTGGTTTGGATCGGATTACTATATCATATAGCTGCCATACAAACGACCGACTTGAAAACAAGTCTTTGTATGGAAACCTTTTATGTTTTCTAAGCTATTGCAACCGAATTCAACATTTATTCATTTGATATAGCCATACGCGATTTGTTAAAGAGTAATCCGGATCGGACCACTATATCATATAGCTGATATACAAACGACCGTTATAAAAACAAGTCCTTGTATGGAAACCTATTTTGTTTTTCGAGCTATTGCAACCGAATTCAACATTTATTCATCTGACATAGCCATACACGATTTGTGAAAGTTTGGTCCGGATCGGATCACTATCTCATATAGCTGCCATACAAACGACCGATATGAAAACAAGTCTTTGTATGGAAACCTTTTTGTTTTCTAAGCTATTGCAACCGAATTCAACATTTATTCATTTGACATAGCAATACACAATTTGTGAAAGTTTGGTCCGGATCGGACCACTATATCATATAGCTGATATACAAACGACCAATATGAAAACAAGTCTTTGTATGGAAACCTTTTTTGTTTTCCAAGTTATTGCAACCGAATTCAACATTTATTCATCTGATATAGCCATACACGATTTGTGAAAGTTTGGTCCGGATCGTATCACTATCTCATATAGCTGCCATACAAACGACCGACTTGAAAACAAGTCTTTGTATGGAAACCTTTTATGTTTTCTAAGCTATTGCAACCGAATTCAACATTTATTCATTAGACATAGCCGTACACAATTTGTGAAAGTTTGGTTTGGATCGGACCACTATATCATATAGCTGCCATACAAACGACCGATATGAAAACAAGTCTTTGTATGGAAACCTTTTTTGTTTTCTAAGCTATTGCAACCGACTTCAACATTTATTTATTTGACATAGCAGTACACGATTTGTGAAAGTTTGGTCCGGATCGGATCACTATCTCATATAGCTGCCATACAAACGACCGACTTGAAAACAAGTCTTTGTATGGAAACGTTTTATGTTTTCTAAGCTATTGCAACCGAATTCAACATTTATTCATTTGACATAGCCATACACGATTTGTGAAAGAGTAATCCGGATCGGACCACTATATCATATAGCTGTCATACAAACGAACGACTTGAAATCAAGTCTTTGTATGGAAACCTATTTTGTTTTTCGAGCTATTCCAACCGAATTCAACATTTATTCATCTGACATAGCCATACACGATTTGTGAAAGTTTGGTCCGGATCGGATCACTATCTCATATAGCTGCCATACAAACGACCGATATGAAAACAAGTCTTTGTATAGAAACCTTTTTGTTTTCTAAGCTATTGCAACCGAATTCAACATTATGTTATTATATGAAAACAAGTCTTTGTATGGAAACCTATTTTGTTTTTCGAGCTATTCCAACCGAATTCAACATTTATTCATCTGACATAGCCATACACGATTTGTGAAAGTTTGGTCCGGATCGGACCACTATATCATATAGCTGCCATACAAACGACCGATATGAAAACAAGTCTTTGTATGGAAACCTTTTTGTTTTCTAAGCTATTGCAACCGAATTCAACATTTATTTATTTGACATAGCAGTACACGATTTGTGAAAGTTTGGTCCGGATCGGATCACTATCTCATATAGCTGCCATACAAACGACCGACTTGAAAACAAGTCTTTGTATGGAAACGTTTTATGTTTTCTAAGCTATTGCAACCGAATTCAACATTTATTCATTTGACATAGCCGTACACAATTTGTGAAAGTTTGGTTTGGATCGGATTACTATATCATATAGCTGCCATACAAACGACCGACTTGAAAACAAGTCTTTGTATGGAAACCTTTTATGTTTTCTAAGCTATTGCAACCGAATTCAACATTTATTCATTTGACATAGCCATACGCGATTTGTTAAAGAGTAATCCGGATCGGACCACTATATCATATAGCTGATATACAAACGACCGTTATAAAAACAAGTCCTTGTATGGAAACCTATTTTGTTTTTCGAGCTATTGCAACCGAATTCAACATTTATTCATCTGACATAGCCATACACGATTTGTGAAAGTTTGGTCCGGATCGGATCACTATCTCATATAGCTGCCATACAAACGACCGATATGAAAACAAGTCTTTGTATGGAAACCTTTTTTGTTTTCTAAGCTATTGCAACCGAATTCAACATTTATTCATTTGACATAGCAATACACAATTTGTGAAAGTTTGGTCCGGATCGGACCACTATATCATATAGCTGATATACAAACGACCAATATGAAAACAAGTCTTTGTATGGAAACCTTTTTGTTTTCCAAGTTATTGCAACCGAATTCAACATTTATTCATCTGATATAGCCATACACGATTTGTGAAAGTTTGGTCCGGATCGTATCACTATCTCATATAGCTGCCATACAAACGACCGACTTGAAAACAAGTCTTTGTATGGAAACCTTTTATGTTTTCTAAGCTATTGCAACCGAATTCAACATTTATTCATTTGACATAGCCGTACACAATTTGTGAAAGTTTGGTTTGGATCGGACCACTATATCATATAGCTGCCATACAAACGACCGATATGAAAACAAGTCTTTGTATGGAAACCTTTTTTGTTTTCTAAGCTATTGCAACCGAATTCAACATTTATTTATTTGACATAGCAGTACACGATTTGTGAAAGTTTGGTCCGGATCGGATCACTATCTCATATAGCTGCCATACAAACGACCGACTTGAAAACAAGTCTTTGTATGGAAACGTTTTATGTTTTCTAAGCTATTGCAACCGAATTCAACATTTATTCATTTGACATAGCCATACACGATTTGTGAAAGAGTAATCCGGATCGGACCACTATATCATATAGCTGTCATACAAACGAACGACTTGAAAACAAGTCTTTGTATGGAAACCTATTTTGTTTTTCGAGCTATTCCAACCGAATTCAACATTTATTCATCTGACATAGCCATACACGATTTGTGAAAGTTTGGTCCGGATCGGATCACTATCTCATATAGCTGCCATACAAACGACCGATATGAAAACAAGTCTTTGTATAGAAACCTTTTTTGTTTTCTAAGCTATTGCAACCGAATTCAACATTATGTTATTATATGAAAACAAGTCTTTGTATGGAAACCTATTTTGTTTTTCGAGCTATTCCAACCGAATTCAACATTTATTCATCTGACATAGCCATACACGATTTGTGAAAGTTTGGGCCGGATCGGACCACTATATCATATAGCTGCCATACAAACGACCGATATGAAAACAAGTCTTTGTATGGAAACCTTTTTTGTTTTCTAAGCTATTGCAACCGAATTCAACATTTATTTATTTGACATAGCAGTACACGATTTGTGAAAGTTTGGTCCGGATCGGATCACTATCTCATATAGCTGCCATACAAACGACCGACTTGAAAACAAGTCTTTGTATGGAAACGTTTTATGTTTTCTAAGCTATTGCAACCGAATTCAACATTTATTCATTTGACATAGCCGTACACAATTTGTGAAAGTTTGGTTTGGATCGGATTACTATATCATATAGCTGCCATACAAACGACCGACTTGAAAACAAGTCTTTGTATGGAAACCTTTTATGTTTTCTAAGCTATTGCAACCGAATTCAACATTTATTCATTTGACATAGCCATACGCGATTTGTTAAAGAGTAATCCGGATCGGACCACTATATCATATAGCTGATATACAAACGACCGTTATAAAAACAAGTCCTTGTATGGAAACCTATTTTGTTTTTCGAGCTATTGCAACCGAATTCAACATTTATTCATCTGACATAGCCATACACGATTTGTGAAAGTTTGGTCCGGATCGGATCACTATCTCATATAGCTGCCATACAAACGACCGATATGAAAACAAGTCTTTGTATGGAAACCTTTTTTGTTTTCTAAGCTATTGCAACCGAATTCAACATTTATTCATTTGACATAGCAATACACAATTTGTGAAAGTTTGGTCCGGATCGGACCACTATATCATATAGCTGATATACAAACGACCAATATGAAAACAAGTCTTTGTATGGAAACCTTTTATGTTTTCTAAGCTATTGCAACCGAATTCAACATTTATTTATTTGACATAGCAGTACACGATTTGTGAAAGTTTGGTCCGGATCGGATCACTATCTCATATAGCTGCCATACAAACGACCGACTTGAAAACAAGTCTTTGTATGGAAACGTTTTATGTTTTCTAAGCTATTGCAACCGAATTCAACATTTATTCATTTGACATAGCCGTACACGATTTGTGAAAGTTTGGTTTGGATCGGATTACTATATCATATAGCTGCCATACAAACGACCGACTTGAAAACAAGTCTTTGTATGGAAACCTTTTATGTTTTCTAAGCTATTGCAACCGAATTCAACATTTATTCATTTGACATAGCCATACACGATTTGTGAAAGAGTAATCCGGATCGGACCACTATATCATATAGCTGATATACAAACGACCAATATGAAAACAAGTCTTTGTATGGAAACCTTTTATGTTTTCTAAGCTATTGCAACCGAATTCAACATTTATTCATATGACATAGCAATACACAATTTGTGAAAGTTTGGTTTGGATCGGATTACTATATCATATAGCTGCCATACAAACGACCGACTTGAAAACAAGTCTTTGTATGGAAACCTATTTTGTTTTTCGAGCTATTCCAACCGAATTCAACATTTATTCATCTGACATAGCCATACACGATTTGTGAAAGTTTGGTCCGGATCGGATCACTATCTCATATAGCTGCCATACAAACGACCGATATGAAAACAAGTCTTTGTATAGAAACCTTTTTTGTTTTCTAAGCTATTGCAACCGAATTCAACATTATGTTATTATATGAAAACAAGTCTTTGTATGGAAACCTTTTATGTTTTCTAAGCTATTGCAACCGAATTCAACATTTATTCATTTGACATAGCCATACGCGATTTGTTAAAGAGTAATCCGGATGGGACCACTATATCATATAGCTGATATACAAACGACCGTTATAAAAACAAGTCCTTGTATGGAAACCTATTTAGTTTTTCGAGCTATTGCAACCGAATTCAACATTTATTCATCTGACATAGCCATACACGATTTGTGAAAGTTTGGTCCGGATCGGATCACTATCTCATATAGCTGCCATACAAACGACCGATATGAAAACAAGTCTTTGTATGGAAACCTTTTTTGTTTTCTAAGCTATTGCAACCGAATTCAACATTTATTCATTTGACATAGCAATACACAATTTGTGAAAGTTTGGTCCGGATCGGACCACTATATCATATAGCTGATATACAAACGACCAATATGAAAACAAGTCTTTGTATGGAAACCTTTTATGTTTTCTAAGCTATTGCAACCGAATTCAACATTTATTTATTTGACATAGCAGTACACGATTTGTGAAAGTTTGGTCCGGATCGGATCACTATCTCATATAGCTGCCATACAAACGACCGACTTGAAAACAAGTCTTTGTATGGAAACGTTTTATGTTTTCTAAGCTATTGCAACCGAATTCAACATTTATTCATTTGACATAGCCGTACACAATTTGTGAAAGTTTGGTTTGGATCGGATTACTATATCATATAGCTGCCATACAAACGACCGACTTGAAAACAAGTCTTTGTATGGAAACCTTTTATGTTTTCTAAGCTATTGCAACCGAATTCAACATTTATTCATTTGACATAGCCATACACGATTTGTGAAAGAGTAATCCGGATCGGACCACTATATCATATAGCTGATATACAAACGACCAATATGAAAACAAGTCTTTAAATGGAAACCTTTTATGTTTTCTAAGCTATTGCAACCGAATTCAACATTTATTCATATGACATAGCAATACACAATTTGTGAAAGTTTGGTTTGGATCGGATTACTATATCATATAGCTGCCATACAAACGACCGACTTGAAAACAAGTCTTTGTATGGAAACCTATTTTGTTTTTCGAGCTATTCCAACCGAATTCAACATTTATTCATCTGACATAGCCATACACGATTTGTGAAAGTTTGGTCCGGATCGGATCACTATCTCATATAGCTGCCATACAAACGACCGATATGAAAACAAGTCTTTGTATAGAAACCTTTTTGTTTTCTAAGCTATTGCAACCGAATTCAACATTATGTTATTATATGAAAACAAGTCTTTGTATGGAAACCTTTTATGTTTTCTAAGCTATTGCAACCGAATTCAACATTTATTCATTTGACATAGCCATACGCGATTTGTTAAAGAGTAATCCGGATCGGACCACTATATCATATAGCTGATATACAAACGACCGTTATAAAAACAAGTCCTTGTATGGAAACCTATTTTGTTTTTCGAGCTATTGCAACCGAATTCAACATTTATTCATCTGACATAGCCATACACGATTTGTGAAAGTTTGGTCCGGATCGGATTACTATCTCATATAGCTGCCATACAAACGACCGATATGAAAACAAGTCTTTGTATGGAAACCTTTTTGTTTTCTAAGCTATTGCAACCGAATTCAACATTTATTCATTTGACATAGCAATACACAATTTGTGAAAGTTTGGTCCGGATCGGACCACTATATCATATAGCTGATATACAAACGACCAATATGAAAACAAGTCTTTGTATGGAAACCTTTTTTGTTTTCCAAGCTATTGCAACCGAATTCAACATTTATTCATCTGATATAGCCATACACGATTTGTGAAAGTTTGGTCCGGATCGGATCACGATCTCATATAGCTGCCATACAAACGACCGACTTGAAAACAAGTCTTTGTATAGAAACCTTTTATGTTTTCTACGCTATTGCAACCGAATTCAACATTTATTCATTTGACATAGCCGTACACAATTTGTGAAAGTTTGGTTTGGATCGGACCACTATATCATATAGCTGCCATACAAACGACCGATATGAAAACAAGTCTTTGTATGGAAACCTTTTTTGTTTTCTAAGCTATTGCAACCGAATTCAACATTTATTTATTTGACATAGCAGTACACGATTTGTGAAAGTTTGGTCCGGATCGGATCACTATCTCATATAGCTGCCATACAAACGACCGACTTGAAAACAAGTCTTTGTATGGAAACGTTTTATGTTTTCTAAGCTATTGCAACCGAATTCAACATTTATTCATTTGACATAGCCGTACACAATTTGTGAAAGTTTGGTTTGGATCGGATTACTATATCATATAGCTGCCATACAAACGACCGACTTGAAAACAAGTCTTTGTATGGAAACCTTTTATGTTTTCTAAGCTATTGCAACCGAATTCAACATTTATTCATTTGACATAGCCATACGCGATTTGTTAAAGAGTAATCCGGATCGGACCACTATATCATATAGCTGATATACAAACGACCGTTATAAAAACAAGTCCTTGTATGGAAACCTATTTTGTTTTTCGAGCTATTGCAACCGAATTCAACATTTATTCATCTGACATAGCCATACACGATTTGTGAAAGTTTGGTCCGGATCGGATCACTATCTCATATAGCTGCCATACAAACGACCGATATGAAAACAAGTCTTTGTATGGAAACCTTTTTTGTTTTCCAAGCTATTGCAACCGAATTCAACATTTATTCATTTGACATAGCAATACACAATTTGTGAATGTTTGGTCCGGATCGGACCACTATATCATATAGCTGATATACAAACGACCAATATGAAAACAAGTCTTTGTATGGAAACCTTTTATGTTTTCTAAGCTATTGCAACCGAATTCAACATTTATTTATTTGACATAGCAGTACACGATTTGTGAAAGTTTGGTCCGGATCGGATCACTATCTCATATAGCTGCCATACAAACGACCGACTTGAAAACAAGTCTTTGTACGGAAACCTTTTATGTTTTCTAAGCTATTGCAACCGAATTCAACATTTATTCATTTGACATAGCCGTACACAATTTGTGAAAGTTTGGTTTGGATCGGATTACTATATCATATAGCTGCCATACAAACGACCGACTTGAAAACAAGTCTTTGTATGGAAACCTTTTATGTTTTCTAAGCTATTGCAACCGAATTCAACATTTATTCATTTGACATAGCCATACACGATTTGTGAAAGAGTAATCCGGATCGGACCACTATATCATATAGCTGTCATACAAACGACCGACTTGAAAACAAGTCTTTGTATGGAAACCTATTTTGTTTTTCGAGCTATTCCAACCGAATTCAACATTTATTCATCTGACATAGCCATACACGATTTGTGAAAGTTTGGTCCGGATCGGATCACTATCTCATATAGCTGCCATACAAACGACCGATATGAAAAGAAGTCTTTGTATAGAAACCTTTTTTGTTTTCTAAGCTATTGCAACCGAATTCAACATTATGTTATTATATGAAAACAAGTCTTTGTATGGAAACCTTTTATGTTTTCTAAGCTATTGCAACCGAATTCAACATTTATTCATTTGACATAGCAATACACAATTTGTGAAAGTTTGGTCCGGATCGGACCACTATATCATATAGCTGATATACAAACGACCAATATGAAAACAATTCTTTGTATGGAAACCTTTTTTGTTTTCCAAGTTATTGCAACCGAATTCAACATTTATTCATCTGATATAGCCATACACGATTTGTGAAAGTTTGGTCCGGATCGGATCACTATCTCATATAGCTGCCATACAAACGACCGACTTGAAAACAAGTCTTTGTATGGAAACCTTTTATGTTTTCTAAGCTATTGCAACCGAATTCAACATTTATTCATTTGACATAGCCGTACACAATTTGTGAAAGTTTGGTTTGGATCGGACCACTATATCATTTAGCTGCCATACAAACGACCGATATGAAAACAAGTCTTTGTATGGAAACCTTTTTTGTTTTCTAAGCTATTGCAACCGAATTCAACATTTATTTATTTGACATAGCAGTACACGATTTGTCAAAGTTTGGTCCGGATCGGATCACTATCTCATATAGCTGCCATACAAACGACCGACTTGAAAACAAGTCTTTGTATGGAAACCTTTTATGTTTTCTAAGCTATTGCAACCGAATTCAACATTTATTCATTTGACATAGCCGTACACAATTTGTGAAAGTTTGGTTTGGATCGGACCACTATATCATTTAGCTGCCATACAAACGACCGACTTGAAAACAAGTCTTTGTATGGAAACCTTTTATGTTTTCTAAGCTATTGCAACCGAATTCAACATTTATTCATTTGACATAGCCGTACACAATTTGTGAAAGTTTGGTCCGGATCGGATCACTATATCATATAGCTGCCATACAAACGACCGACTTGAAAACAAGTCTTTGTATGGAAACCTTTTATGTTTTCTAAGCTATTGCAACCGAATTCAACATTTATTCATTTGACATAGCCATACACGATTTGTGAAAGAGTAATCCGGATCGGACCACTATATCATATAGCTGATATACAAACGACCAATATGAAAACAAGTCTTTGTATGGAAACCTTTTATGTTTTCTAAGCTATTGCAACCGAATTCAACATTTATTCATATGACATAGCAATACACAATTTGTGAAAGTTTGGTTTGGATCGGATTACTATATCATATAGCTGCCATACAAACGACCGACTTGAAAACAAGTCTTTGTATGGAAACCTATTTTGTTTTTCGAGCTATTCCAACCGAATTCAACATTTATTCATCTGACATAGCCATACACGATTTGTGAAAGTTTGGTCCGGATCGGATCACTATCTCATATAGCTGCCATACAAACGACCGATATGAAAACAAGTCTTTGTATAGAAACCTTTTTTGTTTTCTAAGCTATTGCAACCGAATTCAACATTATGTTATTATATGAAAACAAGTCTTTGTATGGAAACCTTTTATGTTTTCTAAGCTATTGCAACCGAATTCAACATTTATTCATTTGACATAGCCATACGCGATTTGTTAAAGAGTAATCCGGATGGGACCACTATATCATATAGCTGATATACAAACGACCGTTATAAAAACAAGTCCTTGTATGGAAACCTATTTTGTTTTTCGAGCTATTGCAACCGAATTCAACATTTATTCATCTGACATAGCCATACACGATTTGTGAAAGTTTGGTCCGGATCGGATCACTATCTCATATAGCTGCCATACAAACGACCGATATGAAAACAAGTCTTTGTATGGAAACCTTTTTTGTTTTCTAAGCTATTGCAACCGAATTCAACATTTATTCATTTGACATAGCAATACACAATTTGTGAAAGTTTGGTCCGGATCGGACCACTATATCATATAGCTGATATACAAACGACCAATATGAAAACAAGTCTTTGTATGGAAACCTTTTATGTTTTCTAAGCTATTGCAACCGAATTCAACATTTATTTATTTGACATAGCAGTACACGATTTGTGAAAGTTTGGTCCGGATCGGATCACTATCTCATATAGCTGCCATACAAACGACCGACTTGAAAACAAGTCTTTGTATGGAAACGTTTTATGTTTTCTAAGCTATTGCAACCGAATTCAACATTTATTCATTTGACATAGCCGTACACAATTTGTGAAAGTTTGGTTTGGATCGGATTACTATATCATATAGCTGCCATACAAACGACCGACTTGAAAACAAGTCTTTGTATGGAAACCTTTTATGTTTTCTAAGCTATTGCAACCGAATTCAACATTTATTCATTTGACATAGCCATACACGATTTGTGAAAGAGTAATCCGGATCGGACCACTATATCATATAGCTGATATACAAACGACCAATATGAAAACAAGTCTTTAAATGGAAACCTTTTATGTTTTCTAAGCTATTGCAACCGAATTCAACATTTATTCATATGACATAGCAATACACAATTTGTGAAAGTTTGGTTTGGATCGGATTACTATATCATATAGCTGCCATACAAACGACCGACTTGAAAACAAGTCTTTGTATGGAAACCTATTTTGTTTTTCGAGCTATTCCAACCGAATTCAACATTTATTCATCTGACATAGCCATACACGATTTGTGAAAGTTTGGTCCGGATCGGATTACTATCTCATATAGCTGCCATACAAACGACCGATATGAAAACAAGTCTTTGTATGGAAACCTTTTTTGTTTTCTAAGCTATTGCAACCGAATTCAACATTTATTCATTTGACATAGCAATACACAATTTGTGAAAGTTTGGTCCGGATCGGACCACTATATCATATAGCTGATATACAAACGACCGTTATAAAAACAAGTCCTTGTATGGAAACCTATTTTGTTTTTCGAGCTATTGCAACCGAATTCAACATTTATTCATCTGACATAGCCATACACGATTTGTGAAAGTTTGGTCCGGATCGGATTACTATCTCATATAGCTGCCATACAAACGACCGATATGAAAACAAGTCTTTGTATGGAAACCTTTTTTGTTTTCTAAGCTATTGCAACCGAATTCAACATTTATTCATTTGACATAGCAATACACAATTTGTGAAAGTTTGGTCCGGATCGGACCACTATATCATATAGCTGATATACAAACGACCAATATGAAAACAAGTCTTTGTATGGAAACCTTTTTTGTTTTCCAAGCTATTGCAACCGAATTCAACATTTATTCATCTGATATAGCCATACACGATTTGTGAAAGTTTGGTCCGGATCGGATCACGATCTCATATAGCTGCCATACAAACGACCGACTTGAAAACAAGTCTTTGTATAGAAACCTTTTATGTTTTCTACGCTATTGCAACCGAATTCAACATTTATTCATTTGACATAGCCGTACACAATTTGTGAAAGTTTGGTTTGGATCGGACCACTATATCATATAGCTGCCATACAAACGACCGATATGAAAACAAGTCTTTGTATGGAAACCTTTTTTGTTTTCTAAGCTATTGCAACCGAATTCAACATTTATTTATTTGACATAGCAGTACACGATTTGTGAAAGTTTGGTCCGGATCGGATCACTATCTCATATAGCTGCCATACAAACGACCGACTTGAAAACAAGTCTTTGTATGGAAACGTTTTATGTTTTCTAAGCTATTGCAACCGAATTCAACATTTATTCATTTGACATAGCCGTACACAATTTGTGAAAGTTTGGTTTGGATCGGATTACTATATCATATAGCTGCCATACAAACGACCGACTTGAAAACAAGTCTTTGTATGGAAACCTTTTATGTTTTCTAAGCTATTGCAACCGAATTCAACATTTATTCATTTGACATAGCCATACGCGATTTGTTAAAGAGTAATCCGGATCGGACCACTATATCATATAGCTGATATACAAACGACCGTTATAAAAACAAGTCCTTGTATGGAAACCTATTTTGTTTTTCGAGCTATTGCAACCGAATTCAACATTTATTCATCTGACATAGCCATACACGATTTGTGAAAGTTTGGTCCGGATCGGATCACTATCTCATATAGCTGCCATACAAACGACCGATATGAAAACAAGTCTTTGTATGGAAACCTTTTTTGTTTTCCAAGCTATTGCAACCGAATTCAACATTTATTCATTTGACATAGCAATACACAATTTGTGAAAGTTTGGTCCGGATCGGACCACTATATCATATAGCTGATATACAAACGACCAATATGAAAACAAGTCTTTGTATGGAAACCTTTTATGTTTTCTAAGCTATTGCAACCGAATTCAACATTTATTTATTTGACATAGCAGTACACGATTTGTGAAAGTTTGGTCCGGATCGGATCACTATCTCATATAGCTGCCATACAAACGACCGACTTGAAAACAAGTCTTTGTACGGAAACCTTTTATGTTTTCTAAGCTATTGCAACCGAATTCAACATTTATTCATTTGACATAGCCGTACACAATTTGTGAAAGTTTGGTTTGGATCGGATTACTATATCATATAGCTGCCATACAAACGACCGACTTGAAAACAAGTCTTTGTATGGAAACCTTTTATGTTTTCTAAGCTATTGCAACCGAATTCAACATTTATTCATTTGACATAGCCATACACGATTTGTGAAAGAGTAATCCGGATCGGACCACTATATCATATAGCTGTCATACAAACGACCGACTTGAAAACAAGTCTTTGTATGGAAACCTATTTTGTTTTTCGAGCTATTCCAACCGAATTCAACATTTATTCATCTGACATAGCCATACACGATTTGTGAAAGTTTGGTCCGGATCGGATCACTATCTCATATAGCTGCCATACAAACGACCGATATGAAAACAAGTCTTTGTATAGAAACCTTTTTTTGTTTTCTAAGCTATTGCAACCGAATTCAACATTATGTTATTATATGAAAACAAGTCTTTGTATGGAAACCTTTTATGTTTTCTAAGCTATTGCAACCGAATTCAACATTTATTCATTTGACATAGCAATACACAATTTGTGAAAGTTTGGTCCGGATCGGACCACTATATCATATAGCTGATATACAAACGACCAATATGAAAACAATTCTTTGTATGGAAACCTTTTTTGTTTTCCAAGTTATTGCAACCGAATTCAACATTTATTCATCTGATATAGCCATACACGATTTGTGAAAGTTTGGTCCGGATCGGATCACTATCTCATATAGCTGCCATACAAACGACCGACTTGAAAACAAGTCTTTGTATGGAAACCTTTTATGTTTTCTAAGCTATTGCAACCGAATTCAACATTTATTCATTTGACATAGCCGTACACAATTTGTGAAAGTTTGGTTTGGATCGGACCACTATATCATTTAGCTGCCATACAAACGACCGATATGAAAACAAGTCTTTGTATGGAAACCTTTTTGTTTTCTAAGCTATTGCAACCGAATTCAACATTTATTTATTTGACATAGCAGTACACGATTTGTGAAAGTTTGGTCCGGATCGGATCACTATCTCATATAGCTGCCATACAAACGACCGACTTGAAAACAAGTCTTTGTATGGAAACGTTTTATGTTTTCTAAGCTATTGCAACCGAATTCAACATTTATTCATTTGACATAGCCATACACGATTTGTGAAAGAGTAATCCGGATCGGACCACTATTCATATAGCTGTCATACAAACGACCGACTTGAAAACAAGTCTTTGTATGGAAACCTATTTTGTTTTTCGAGCTATTCCAACCGAATTCAACATTTATTCATCTGACATAGCCATACACGATTTGTGAAAGTTTGGTCCGGATCGGATCACTATCTCATATAGCTGCCATACAAACGACCGATATGAAAACAAGTCTTTGTATAGAAACCTTTTTTGTTTTCTAAGCTATTGCAACCGAATTCAACATTATGTTATTATATGAAAACAAGTCTTTGTATGGAAACCTTTTATGTTTTCTAAGCTATTGCAACCGAATTCAACATTTATTCATTTGACATAGCCATACGCGATTTGTTAAAGAGTAATCCGGATCGGACCACTATATCATATAGCTGATATACAAACGACCGTTATAAAAACAAGTCCTTGTATGGAAACCTATTTTGTTTTTCGAGCTATTGCAACCGAATTCAACATTTATTCATCTGACATAGCCATACACGATTTGTGAAAGTTTGGTCCGGATCGGATCACTATCTCATATAGCTGCCATACAAACGACCGATATGAAAACAAGTCTTTGTATAGAAACCTTTTTTGTTTTCTAAGCTATTGCAACCGAATTCAACATTATGTTATTATATGAAAACAAGTCTTTGTATGGAAACCTTTTATGTTTTCTAAGCTATTGCAACCGAATTCAACATTTATTCATTTGACATAGCCATACGCGATTTGTTAAAGAGTAATCCGGATCGGACCACTGTATCATATAGCTGATATACAAACGACCGTTATAAAAACAAGTCCTTGTATGGAAACCTATTTTGTTTTTCGAGCTATTGCAACCGAATTCAACATTTATTCATCTGACATAGCCATACACGATTTGTGAAAGTTTGGTCCGGATCGGATCACTATCTCATATAGCTGCCATACAAACGACCGATATGAAAACAAGTCTTTGTATGGAAACCTTTTTTGTTTTCCAAGCTATTGCAACCGAATTCAACATTTATTCATCTGATATAGCCATACACGATTTGTGAAAGTTTGGTCCGGAACGGAATACTATCTCATATAGCTGCCATACAAACGACCGATATGAAAACAAGTCTTTGTATGGAAACCTTTTTTGTTTTCCAAGCTATTGCAACCGAATTCAACATTTATTCATTTGACATAGCAATACACAATTTGTAAAAGTTTGGTTTGGATCGGACCTCTATATCATATAGCTGCCATACAAACGACCGATATGAAAACAAGTCTTTGTATGGAAACCTTTTTTGTTTTCTAAGCTATTGCAACCGAATTCAACATTTATTCATTTGACATAGCAATACACAATTTGTGAAAGTTTGGTTTGGATCGAACCACTATATCATATAGCTGCCATACAAACGACCGATATGAAAACAAGTCTTTGTATGGAAACCTTTCTTGTTTTCTAAGCTATTGCAACCGAATTCAACATTTATTTATTTGACATAGCAATACACGATTTGTGAAAGTTTGGTCCGGATCGGATCACTATCTCATATAGCTGCCATACAAACGACCGACTTGAAAACAAGTCTTTGTATGGAAACGTTTTATGTTTTCTAAGCTATTGCAACCGAATTCAACATTTATTCATTTGACATAGCCATACACGATTTGTGAAAGAGTAATCCGGATCGGACCACTATATCATATAGCTGTCATACAAACGACCGACTTGAAAACAAGTCTTTGTATGGAAACCTATTTTGTTTTTCGAGCTATTCCAACCGAATTCAACATTTATTCATCTGACATAGCCATACACGATTTGTGAAAGTTTGGTCCGGATCGGATCACTATCTCATATAGCTGCCATACAAACGACCGATATGAAAACAAGTCTTTGTATAGAAACCTTTTTTGTTTTCTAAGCTATTGCAACCGAATTCAACATTATGTTATTGTATGAAAACAAGTCTTTGTATGGAAACCTTTTATGTTTTCTAAGCTATTGCAACCGAATTCAACATTTATTCATTTGACATAGCCATACGCGATTTGTTAAAGAGTAATCCGGATCGGACCACTATATCATATAGCTGATATACAAACGACCGTTATAAAAACAAGTCCTTGTATGGAAACCTATTTTGTTTTTCGAGCTATTGCAACCGAATTCAACATTTATTCATCTGACATAGCCATACACGATTTGTGAAAGTTTGGTCCGGATCGGATCACTATCTCATATAGCTGCCATACAAACGACCGATATGAAAACAAGTCTTTGTATAGAAACCTTTTTTGTTTTCTAAGCTATTGCAACCGAATTCAACATTATGTTATTATATGAAAACAAGTCTTTGTATGGAAACCTTTTATGTTTTCTAAGCTATTGCAACCGAATTCAACATTTATTCATTTGACATAGCCATACGCGATTTGTTAAAGAGTAATCCGGATCGGACCACTGTATCATATAGCTGATATACAAACGACCGTTATAAAAACAAGTCCTTGTATGGAAACCTATTTTGTTTTTCGAGCTATTGCAACCGAATTCAACATTTATTCATCTGACATAGCCATACACGATTTGTGAAAGTTTGGTCCGGATCGGATCACTATCTCATATAGCTGCCATACAAACGACCGATATGAAAACAAGTCTTTGTATGGAAACCTTTTTTGTTTTCTAAGCTATTGCAACCGAATTCAACATTAATTCATTTGGCATAGCAATACACAATTTGTCAAAAGTTTGGTCCGGATCGGACCACTATATCATATAGCTGCCATACAAACGACCGATATGAAAACAAGTCTTTGTATGGAAACCTTTTTTGTTTTCCAAGCTATTGCAACCGAATTTAACATTTATTCATTCGACATAGCAATACACAATTTGTGAAAGTTTGGTTTGGATCGAACCACTATATCATATAGCTGCCATACAAACGACCGATATGAAAACAAGTCTTTGTATGGAAACCTTTTTTGTTTTCTAAGCTATTGCAACCGAATTCAACATTTATTTATTTGACATAGCAATACACGATTTGTGAAAGTTTGGTCCGGATCGGATCACTATCTCATATAGCTGCCATACAAACGACCGACTTGAAAACAAGTCTTTGTATGGAAACGTTTTATGTTTTCTAAGCTATTGCAACCGAATTCAACATTTATTCATTTGACATAGCCATACACGATTTGTGAAAGAGTAATCCGGATCGGACCACTATATCATATAGCTGTCATACAAACGACCGACTTGAAAACAAGTCTTTGTATGGAAACCTATTTTGTTTTTCGAGCTATTCCAACCGAATTCAACATTTATTCATCTGACATAGCCATACACGATTTGTGAAAGTTTGGTCCGGATCGGACCACTATATCATATAGCTGATATACAAACGACCGTTATAAAAACAAGTCCTTGTATGGAAACCTATTTTGTTTTTCGAGCTATTGCAACTGAATTCAACATTTATTCATCTGACATAGCCATACACGATTTGTGAAAGTTTGGTCCGGATCGGATCACTATCTCATATAGCTGCCATACAAACGACCGATATGAAAACAAGTCTTTGTATAGAAACCTTTTTTGTTTTCTAAGCTATTGCAACCGAATTCAACATTATGTTATTATATGAAAACAAGTCTTTGTATGGAAACCTTTTATGTTTTCTAAGCTATTGCAACCGAATTCAACATTTATTCATTTGACATAGCCATACGCGATTTGTTAAAGAGTAATCCGGATCGGACCACTATATCATATAGCTGATATACAAACGACCGTTATAAAAACAAGTCCTTGTATGGAAACCTATTTTGTTTTTCGAGCTATTGCAACCGAATTCAACATTTATTCATCTGACATAGCCATACACGATTTGTGAAAGTTTGGTCCGGATCGGATCACTATCTCATATAGCTGCCATACAAACGACCGATATGAAAACAAGTCTTTGTATGGAAACCTTTTTTGTTTTCTAAGCTATTGCAACCGAATTCAACATTTATTCATTTGACATAGCAATACACAATTTGTGAAAGTTTGGTTTGGATCGGACCACTATATCATATAGCTGCCATACAAACGACCGATATGAAAACAAGTCTTTGTATGGAAACCTTTTTTGTTTTCTAAGCTATTGCAACTGAATTCGACATTTATTCATTTGACATAGCAATACACAATTTGTGAAAGTTTGGTTTGGATCGGACCACTATATCATATAGCTGCCATACAAACGACCGATATGAAAACAAGTCTTTGTATGGAAACCTTTTTTGTTTTCTAAGCTATTGCAACCGAATTCAACATTTATTTATTTGACATAGCAATACACGATTTGTGAAAGTTTGGTCCGGATCGGATCACCATCTCATATAGCTGCCATACAAACGACCGACTTGAAAACAAGTCTTTGTATGGAAACGTTTTACGTTTTCTAAGCTATTGCAACCGAATTCAACATTTATTCATTTGACATAGCCATACACGATTTGTGAAAGAGTAATCCGGATCGGACCACTATATCATATAGCTGTCATACAAACGACCGACTTGAAAACAAGTCTTTGTATGGAAACCTATTTTGTTTTTCGAGCTATTCCAACCGAATTCAACATTTATTCATCTGACATAGCCATACACGATTTGTGAAAGTTTGGTCCGGATCGGATCACTATCTCATATAGCTGCCATACAAACGACCGATATGAAAACAAGTCTTTGTATAGAAACCTTTTTTGTTTTCTAAGCTATTGCAACCGAATTCAACATTATGTTATTATATGAAAACAAGTCTTTGTATGGAAACCTTTTATGTTTTCTAAGCTATTGCAACCGAATTCAACATTTATTCATTTGACATAGCCGTACACAATTTGTGAAAGTTTGGTTTGGATCGGACCACTATATCATATAGCTGCCATACAAACGACCGATATGAAAACAAGTCTTTGTATGGAAACCTTTTTTGTTTTCTAAGCTATTGCAACCGAATTCAACATTTATTTATTTGACATAGCAATACACGATTTGTGAAAGTTTGGTCCGGATCGAACCACTATATCATATAGCTGATATACAAACGACCAATATGAAAACAAGTCTTTGTATGGAAACCTATTGTGTTTTCCAAGCTATTGCAACCGAATTCAAAATTTATTCATCTGATATATCCATACACGATTTGTGAAAGTTTGGTCCGGATCGGATCACTATCTCATATAGCTGCCATACAAACGACCGACTTGAAAACAAGTCTTTGTATGGAAACCTTTTATGTTTTCTAAGCTATTGCAACCGAATTCAACATTTATTCATCTGACATAGCCATACACGATTTGTGAAAGTTTGGTCTGGAACGGATTACTATCTCATATAGCTGCCATACAAACGACCGATATGAAAACAAGTCCTTGTATGGAAACCTATTTTGTTTTTCGAGCTATTCCAACCGAATTCAACATTTATTCATCTGACATAGCCATACACGATTTGTGAAAGTTTGGTCCGGATCGGATCACTATCTCATATAGCTGTCATACAAACGACCGACTTGAAAACAAGTCTTTGTATGGAAACCTTTTATGTTTTCTAAGCTATTGCAACCGAATTCAACATTTATTCATTTGACATAGCCATACACGATTTGTGAAAGAGTAATCCGGATCGGACCACTATATCATATAGCTGATATACAAACGACCGTTATAAGAACAAGTCCTTGTATGGAAACCTATTTTGTTTTTCGAGCTATTCCAACCGAATTCAACATTTATTCATCTGACATAGCCATACACGATTTGTGAAAGTTTGGTCGGGATCGGATCACTATCTCATATAGCTGCCATACAAACGACCGACTTGAAAACAAGTCTTTGTATGGAAACCTTTTATGTTTTCTAAGCTATTGCAACCGAATTCAACATTTATTCATTTGACATAGCCATACGCGATTTGTGAAAGAGTAATCCGGATCGGACCACTATATCATATAGCTGATATACAAACGACCGTTATAAAAACAAGTCCTTGTATGGAAACCTATTTTGTTTTTCGAGCTATTGCAACCGAATTCAACATTTATTCATCTGACATAGCCATACACGATTTGTGAAAGTTTGGTCCGGATCGGATCACTATCTCATATAGCTGCCATACAAACGACCGAAATGAAAACAAGTCTTTGTATGGAAACCTTTTTTTGTTTTCTAAGCTATTGCAACCGAATTCAACATTTATTCATTTGACATAGCAATACACAATTTGTAAAAGTTTGGTCCGGATCGGACCACTATATCATATAGCTGATATACAAACGACCAATATGAAAACAAGTCTTTGTATGGAAACCTTTTATGTTTTCTAAGCTATTGCAACCGAATTCAACATTTATTCATCTGATATAGCCATACACGATTTGTGAAAGTTTGGTCCGGATCGGATCACTATCTCATATAGCTGCCATACAAACGACCGACTTGAAAACAAGTCTTTGTATGGAAACCTTTTATGTTTTCTAAGCTATTGCAACCGAATTCAACATTTATTCATTTGACATAGCCATACACGATTTGTGAAAGAGTAATCCGGATCGGACCACTATATCATATAGCTGATATACAAACGACCGTTATAAGAACAAGTCCTTGTATGGAAACCTATTTTGTTTTTCGAGCTATTCCAACCGAATTCAACATTTATTCATCTGACATAGCCATACATGATTTGTGAAAGTTTGGTCGGGATCGGATCACTATCTCATATAGCTGCCATACAAACGACCGATATGAAAACAAGTCTTTGTATGGAAACCTTTTTTGTTTTCTAAGCTATTGCAACCGAATTCAACATTATGTTATTATATGAAAACAAGTCTTTGTAGGGAAACCTTTTATGTTTTCTAAGCTATTGCAACCGAATTCAACATTTATTCATCTGATATAGCCGTACACAATTTGTGAAAGTTTGGTTTGGATCGGACCACTATATCATATAGCTGCCATACAAACGACCGATATGAAAACAAGTCTTTGTATGGAAACCTTTTTTGTTTTCTAAGCTATTGCAACCGAATTCAACATTTATTTATTTGACATAGCAATACACGATTTGTGAAAGTTTGGTCCGGATCGGACCACTATATCATATAGCTGATATACAAACGACCAATATGAAAACAAGTCTTTGTATGGAAACCTTTTTTGTTTTCCAAGCTATTGCAACCGAATTCAACATTTATTCATCTGATATTGCCATACACGATTTGTGAAAGTTTGGTCCGGATGGGATCACTATCTCATATAGCTGCCATACAAACGACCGACTTGAATACAAGTCTTTGTATGGAAACCTTTTATGTTTTCTAAGCTATTGCAACCGAATTCAACATTTATTCATCTGACATAGCCATACACGATTGGTGAAAGTTTGATCCGGAACGGATTACTATCTCATATAGCTGCCATACAAACGACCGATATGAAAACAAGTCCTTGTATGGAAACCTATTTTGATTTTCGAGCTATTCCAACCGAATTCAAAATTTATTCATCTGACATAACCATACACGATTTGTGAAAGTTTGGTCCGGATCAGTTCACTATCTCATATAGCTGCCATACAAACGACCGACTTGAAAACAAGTCTTTGTATGGAAACCTTTTATGTTTTCTAAGCTATTGCAACCGAATTCAACATTTATTTATTTGACATAGCAGTACACGATTTGTGAAAGTTTGGTCCGGATCGGATCACTATCTCATATAGCTGCCATACAAACGACCGACTTGAAAACAAGTCTTTGTATGGAAACCTTTTATGTTTTCTAAGCTATTGCAACCGAATTCAACATTTATTCATTTGACATAGCAATACACGATTTGTGAAAGTTTGGTCCGGATCGGACCACTATATCATATAGCTGATATACAAACGACCGTTATAAAAACAAGTCCTTGTATGGAAACCTATTTTGTTTTTCGAGCTATTGCAACCGAATTCAACATTTATTCATCTGACATAGCCATACACGATTTGTGAAAGTTTGGTCCGGATCGGATCACTATCTCATATAGCTGCCATACAAACGACCGATATGAAAACAAGTCTTTGTAGGGAAACCTTTTATGTTTTCTAAGCTATTGCAACCGAATTCAACATTTATTCATCTGATATAGCCGTACACAATTTGTGAAAGTTTGGTCGGGATCGGATCACTATCTCATATAGCTGCCATACAAACGACCGACTTGAAAACAAGTCTTTGTATGGAAACCTTTTATGTTTTCTAAGCTATTGCAACCGAATTCAACATTTATTCATCTGAAATAGCTATACACGATTTGTGAAAGTTTGGTCCGGATCG
This sequence comes from Drosophila merina, assembly GCA_035047645.1. Lineage (NCBI taxonomy): Eukaryota > Metazoa > Arthropoda > Insecta > Diptera > Drosophilidae > Drosophila > Drosophila merina. The sequence continues at coordinate 584,801 of JAWNPH010000020.1, read as the reverse complement.
GACCACTATATCATATAGCTGATATACAAACGACCGTTATAAAAACAAGTCCTTGTATGGAAACCTATTTTGTTTTTCGAGCTATTCCAACCGAATTCAACATTTATTCATCTGACATAGCCATACACGATTTGTGAAAGTTTGGTCCGGATCGGATCACTATCTCATATAGCTGCCATACAAACGACCGACTTGAAAACAAGTCTTTGTATGGAAACCTTTTTGTTTTCTAAGCTATTGCAACCGCATTCAACATTTATTCATCTGACATAGCCGTACACAATTTGTGAAAGTTTGGTTTGGATCGGACCACTATATCATATAGCTGCCATACAAACGACCGATATGAAAACAAGTCTTTGTATGGAAACCTTTTTTGTTTTCTAAACAAAACAAGACTTGAAAACAAGTCCTTGTATGGAAACCTATTTTGATTTTCGAGCTATTCCAACCGAATTCAAAATTTATTCATCTGACATAACCATACACGATTTGTGAAAGTTTGGTCCGGATCGGTTCACTATCTCATATAGCTGCCATACAAACGACCGACTTGAAAATAAGTCTTTGTATGGAAACCTTTTATGTTTTCTAAGCTATTGCAACCGAATTCAACATTTATTTATTTGACATAGCAGTACACGATTTGTGAAAGTTTGGTCCGGATCGGATCACTATCTCATATAGCTGCCATACAAACGACCGACTTGAAAACAAGTCTTTGTATGGAAACCTTTTATGTTTTCTAAGCTATTGCAACCGAATTCAACATTTATTCATTTGACATAGCAATACACGATTTGTGAAAGTTTGGTCCGGATCGGACCACTATATCATATAGCTGATATACAAACGACCGTTATAAAAACAAGTCCTTGTATGGAAACCTATTTTGTTTTTCGAGCTATTGCAACCGAATTCAACATTTATTCATCTGACATAGCCATACACGATTTGTGAAAGTTTTGTCCGGATCGGATCACTATCTCATATAGCTGCCATACAAACGACCGATATGAAAACAAGTCTTTGTATGGAAACCTTTTTTGTTTTCTAAGCTATTGCAACCGAATTCAACATTTATTCATCTGATATAGCCATACACGATTTGCGAAAGTTTGGTCCGGATCGGATCACTATCTCATATAGCTGCCATACAAACGACCGACTTGAAAACAAGTCTTTGTATGGAAACCTTTTATGTTTTCTAAGCTATTGCAACCGAATTCAACATTTATTCATCCGAAATAGCCATACACGATTTGTGAAAGTTTGGTCCGGATCGGACCACTATATCATATAGCTGATATACAAACGACCGTTATAAAAACAAGTCCTTGTATGGAAACCTATTTTGTTTTTCGAGCTATTCCAACCGAATTCAACATTTATTCATCTGACATAGCCATACACGATTTGTGAAAGTTTGGTCCGGATCGGATCACTATCTCATATAGCTGCCATACAAACGACCGACTTGAAAACAAGTCTTTGTATGGAAACCTTTTTTGTTTTCTAAGCTATTGCAACCGCATTCAACATTTATTCATCTGACATAGCCGTACACAATTTGTGAAAGTTTGGTTTGGATCGGACCACTATATCATATAGCTGCCATACAAACGACCGATATGAAAACAAGTCTTTGTATGGAAACCTTTTTTGTTTTCTAAGCTATTGCAACCGAATTCAACATTTATTTATTTGACATAGCAGTACACGATTTGTGAAAGTTTGGTCCGGATCGGACCACTATATCATATAGCTGATATACAAACGACCAATATGAAAACAAGTCTTTGTATGGAAACCTTTTTTGTTTTCCAAGCTATTGCAACCGAATTCCGGATCGGACCACTATATCATATAGCTGATATACAAACGACCAATATGAAAACAAGTCTTTGTATGGAAACCTTTTTTTTTCCAAGCTATTGCAACCGAATTCAACATTTATTCATTTGACATAGCCATACACGATTTGTGAAAGAGTAATCCGGATCGGACCACTATATCATATAGCTGCCATACAAACAACCGATATGAAAACAAGTCTTTGTATGGAAACCTTTTTTGTTTTCTAAGCTATTGCAACCGCATTCAACATTTATTCATCTGACATAGCCGTACACAATTTGTGAAAGTTTGGTTTGGATCGGACCACTATATCATATAGCTGCCATACAAACGACCGATATGAAAACAAGTCTTTGTATGGAAACCTTTTTTGTTTTCTAAGCTATTGCAACCGAATTCAACATTTATTTATTTGACATAGCAGTACACGATTTGTGAAAGTTTGGTCCGATCGGACCACTATATCATATAGCTGATATACAAACGACCAATATGAAAACAAGTCTTTGTATGGAAACCTTTTTTGTTTTCCAAGCTATTGCAACCGAATTCCGGATCGGACCACTATATCATATAGCTGATATACAAACGACCAATATGGAAACAAGTCTTTGTATGGAAATCTTTTTTTTTTTCCAAGCTATTGCAACCGAATTCAACAATTATTCATTTGACATAGCCATACACGATTTGTGAAAGAGTAATCCGGATCGGACCACTATATCATATAGCTGATATACAAACGACCGTTATAAAAACAAGTCCTTGTATGGAAACCTATTTTGTTTTTTGATTTATTCCAACCGAATTCAACATTTATTCATCTGACATAGCCATACACGATTTGTGAAAGTTTGGTCCGGATCGGATCACTATCTCATATAGCTGCCATACAAAACAACCGATATGAAAACAAGTCTTTGTATGGAAACCTTTTTTGTTTTCTAAGCTATTGCAACCGAATTCAACATTTATTCATCTGCCAAAGCCATACACGATTTGTGAAAGTTTGGTCCGGATCGGATCACTATCTCATATAGGTGCCATACAAACGACCGATATGAAAACAAACGACAAACAAGTCTTTGTATGGAAACCTTTATGTTTTCTAAGCTATTGCAACCGAATTCAACATTTATTCATTTGACATAGCCGTACACAATTTGTGAAAGTTTGGTTTGGATCGGACCACTATATCATATAGCTGCCATACAAACGACCGATATGAAAACAAGTCTTTGTATGGAAACCTTTTTTGTTTTCTAAGCTATTGCAACCGAATTCAACATTTATTTATTTGACATAGCAGTACACGATTTGTGAAAGTTTGCTCCGGATCGGACCACTATATCATATAGCTGATATACAAACGACCAATATGAAAACAAGTCTTTGTATGGAAACCTTTTTTGTTTTCCAAGCTATTGCAACCGAATTCAACATTTATTCATCTGATATAGCCATACACGATTTGTGAAAGTTTGGTCCGGATCGGATCACTATCTTATATAGCTGCTTTACAAACGACCGACTTGAAAACAAGTCTTTGTATGGAAACCTTTTATGTTTTCTAAGCTATTGCAACCGAATTCAACATTTATTCATCTGAAATAGCCATACACGATTTGTGAAAGAGTAATCCGGATCGGACCACTATATCATATAGCTGATATACAAACGACCGTTATAAAAACAAGTCCTTGTATGGAAACCTATTTTGTTTTTTGAGCTATTCCAACCGAATTCAACATTTATTCATCTGACATAGCCATACACGATTTGTGAAAGTTTGGTCCGGATCGGATCACTATCTCATATAGCTGCCATACAAACGACCGATATGAAAACAAGTCTTTGTATGGAAACCTTTTTTGTTTTCTAAGCTATTGCAACCGAATTCAACATTTATTAATTTGAAATAGCAATACACAATTTGTTAAAGTTTGGTCCGGATCGGACCACTATATCATATAGCTGATATACAAACGACCAATATGAAAACAAGTCTTTGTATGGAAACCTTTTTGTTTTCCAAGCTATTGCAACCGAATTCAACATTTATTCATCTGATATAGCCATACACGATTTGTGAAAGTTTGGTCCGGATCGGATCACTATCTTATATAGCTGCCATACAAACGACCGACTTGAAAACAAGTCTTTGTATGGAAACCTTTTATGTTTTCTAAGCTATTGCAACCGAATTCAACATTTATTCATCTGAAATAGCCATACACGATTTGTGAAAGAGTAATCCGGATCGGACCACTATATCATATAGCTGATATACAAACGACCGTTATAAAAACAAGTCCTTGTATGGAAACCTATTTTGTTTTTCGAGCTATTCCAACCGAATTCAACATTTATTCATCTGACATAGCCATACACGATTTGTGAAAGTTTGGTCCGGATCGGATCACTATCTCATATAGCTGCCATACAAACGACCGACTTGAAAACAAGTCTTTGTATGGAAACCTTTTTGTTTTCTAAGCTATTGCAACCGCATTCAACATTTATTCATCTGACATAGCCATACACGATTTGTGAAAGTTTGGTCCGGATCGGATCACTATCTCATATAGCTGCCATACAAACGACCGATATGAAAACAAGTCTTTGTACGGAAACCTTTTATGTTTTCTAAGCTATTGCAACCGAATTCAACATTTATTTATTTGACATAGCAGTACACGATTTGTGAAAGTTTGGTCCGGATTGGACCACTATATCATATAGCTGATATACAAACGACCAATATGAAAACAAGTCTTTGTATGGAATCCTTTTTTGTTTTCCAAGCTATTGCAACCGAATTCCGGATCGGACCACTATATCATATAGCTGATATACAAACGACCAATATGAAAACAAGTCTTTGTATGGAAACCTTTTTTTTTTCCAAGCTATTGCAACCGAATTCAACATTTATTCATTTGACATAGCCATACACGATTTGTGAAAGAGTAATCCGGATCGGACCACTATATCATATAGCTGATATACAAACGACCGTTATAAAAACAAGTCCTTGTATGGAAACCTATTTTGTTTTTTGAGCTATTCCAACCGAATTCAACATTTATTCATCTGACATAGCCATACACGATTTGTGAAAGTTTGGTCCGGATCGGATCACTATCTCATATAGCTGCCATACAAACAACCGATATGAAAACAAGTCTTTGTATGGAAACCTTTTTTGTTTTCTAAGCTATTGCAACCGCATTCAACATTTATTCATCTGCCAAAGCCATACACGATTTGTGAAAGTTTGGTCCGGATCGGATCACTATCTCATATAGCTGCCATACAAACGACCGATATGAAAACAAACGACAAACAAGTCTTTGTATGGAAACCTTTTATGTTTTCTAAGCTATTGCAACCGAATTCAACATTTATTCATCTGACATAGCCATACACAATTTGTGAAAGTTTGGTTTGGATCGGACCACTATATCATATAGCTGCCATACAAACGACCGATATGAAAACAAGTCTTTGTATGGAAACCTTTTTTGTTTTCTAAGCTATTGCAACCGAATTCAACATTTATTTATTTGACATAGCAGTACACGATTTGTGAAAGTTTGCTCCGGATCGGACCACTATATCATATAGCTGATATACAAACGACCAATATGAAAACAAGTCTTTGTATGGAAACCTTTTTTGTTTTCTAAGGTATTGCAACCGAATTCAACATTTATTCATCTGATATAGCCATACACAATTTGTGAAAGTTTGGTCCGGATCGGATCACTATCTCATATAGCTGCCATACAAACGACCGACTCGAAAACAAGTCTTTGTATGGAAACCTTTTATGTTTTCTAAGCTATTGCAACCGAATTCAACATTTATTCATTTGACATAGCCATACACGATTTGTGAAAGACTAATCCGGATCGGACCACTATATCATATAGCTGATATACAAACGACCGTTATAAGAACAAGTCCTTGTATGGAAACCTATTTTGTTTTTCGAGCTATTATAACCGAATTCAACATTTATTCATCTGACATAGCCATACACGATTTGTGAAAGTTTGGTCCGGATCGGATCACTATCTCATATAGCTGCCATACAAACGACCGATATGAAAACAAGTCTTTGTATGGAAACCTTTTTGTTTTCTAAGCTATTGCAACCGAATTCAACATTATGTTATTATATGAAAACAAGTCTTTGTATGGAAACCTTTTATGTTTTCTAAGCTATTGCAACCGAATTCAACATTTATTCATTTGACAGAGCCGTACACAATTTGTGAAAGTTTGGTTTGGATAGGACCACTATATCATATAGCTGCCATACAAACGACCGATATGAAAACAAGTCTTTGTATGGAAACCTTTTTTGCTTTCTAAGCTATTCCAACCGAATTCAACATTTATTTATTTGACATAGCAATACACGATTTGTGAAAGTTTGCTCCGGATCGGACCACTATATCATATAGCTGCCATACAAACGACCAATATGAAAACAAGTCTTTGTATGGAAACCTTTTTTGTTTTCCAAGCTATTGCAACCGAATTCAACATTTATTCATCTGACATAGCCATACACGATTTGTGAAAGTTTGGTCCGGATCGGATCACTATCTCATATAGCTGCCATACAAACGACCGACTTGATAACAAGTCTTTGTATGGAAACCTTTTTTGTTTTCTAAGCTATTGCAACCGAATTCAACATTTATTCATCTGACATAGCCATACACGATTTGTGAAAGTTTGGTCCGGAACGGATTACTATCTCATATAGCTGCCATACAAACGACCGATATGAAAACAAGTCCTTGTATGGAAACCTATTTTGTTTTTCGAGCTATTCCAACCGAATTCAACATTTATTCATCTGACATAGCCATACACGATTTGTGAAAGTTTGGTCCGGATCGGATCACTATCTCATATAGCTGCCATACAAACGACCGACTTGATAACAAGTCTTTGTATGGAAACCTTTTATGTTTTCTAAGCTATTGCAACCGAATTCTACATTTATCCATTTGACATAGCCATACACGATTTGTGAAAGAGTAATCCGGATCGAACCACTATATCATATAGCTGATATACAAACGACCGTTATAAAAACAAGTCCTTGTATGGAAACCTATTTTGTTTTTCGAGCTATTCCAACCGAATTCAGCATTTATTCATCTGACATAGCCATACACGATTTGTGAAAGTTTGGTCCGGATCGGATCACTATCTCATATAGCTGCCATACAAACGACCGTTATAAAAACAAGTCCTTGTATGGAAACCTATTTTGTTTTTCGAGCTATTCCAACCGAATTCAACATTTATTCATCTGACATAGCCATACACGATTTGTGAAAGATTGGTCCGGATCGGATCACTATCTCATATAGCTGCCATACACGATTTGTGAAAGAGTAATCCGGATCGGACCACTATATCATAAAGCTGATATACAAACGACCGTTATAAAAACAAGTCCTTGTATGGAAACCTATTTTGTTTTTCGAGCTATTCCAACCGAATTCAACATTTATTCATCTGACATACACCATACACGATTTGTGAAAGTTTGGTCCGGATCGGATCACTATCTCATATAGCTGCCATACAAACGACCGACTTGAAAACAAGTCTTTGTATGGAAACCTTTTATGTTTTCTAAGCTATTGCAACCGAATTCAACATTTATTCATTTGACATACCCATACACGATTTGTGAAAGAGTAATCCGGATCGGACCACTATATCATATAGTTGATATACAAACGACCGTTATAAAAACAAGTCCTTGTATGGAAACCTATTTTGTTTTTCGAGCTATTCCAACCGAATTCAACATTTATTCATCTGACATAGCCATACACGATTTGTGAAAGTTTGGTCCGGATCGGATCACTATCTCATATAGCTGCCATACAAACGACCGACTTGATAACAAGTCTTTGTATGGAAACCTTTTATGTTTTCTAAGCTATTGCAACCGAATTCAACATTTATCCATTTGACATAGCCATACACGATTTGTGAAAGAGTAATCCGGATCGGACCACTATATCATATAGCTGATATACAAACGACCGTTATAAAAACAAGTCCTTGTATGGAAACCTATTTTGTTTTTCGAGCTATTCCAACCGAATTCAGCATTTATTCATCTGACATAGCCATACACGATTTGTGAAAGTTTGGTCCGGATCGGATCACTATCTCATATAGCTGCCATACAAACGACCGATATGAAAACAAGTCTTTGTATGGAAACCTTTTTGTTTTCTAAGCTATTGCAACCGAATTCAACATTTATTCATTTGACATAGCCATACACGATTTGTGAAAGTGTAATCCGGATCGGACCACTATATCATATAGCTGATATACAAACGACCGTTATAAAAACAAGTCCTTGTATGGAAACCTATTTTGTTTTTCGAGCTATTCCAACCGAATTCAACATTTATTCATCTGACATAGCCATACACGATTTGTGAAAGATTGGTCCGGATCGGATCACTATCTCATATAGCTGCCATACAAACGACCGATATGAAAACAAGTCTTTGTATGGAAACCTTTTATGTTTTCTAAGCTATTGCAACCGAATTCAACATTTATTCATTTGACATAGCCGTACACAATTCATGAAAGTTTGGTTTGGATCGGACCACTATATCATATAGCTGCCATACAAACGACCGACTTGAAAACAAGTCTTTGTATGGAAACTTTTTTTGTTTTCTAAGCTATTGCAACTGAATTCAACATTTATTTATTTGACATAGCAATACACGATTTGTGAAAGTTTGGTCCGGATCGGATCACTATCTCATATAGGTGCCATACAAACGACCGATATGAAAACAAGTCTTTGTATGGAAACCTTTTATGTTTTCTAAGCTATTGCAACCGAATTCAACATTTATTCATTTGACAAAGCCATACACGATTTGTGAAAGAGTAATCCGGATCGGACCACTATATCATATAGCTGATATACAAACGACCAATATGAAAACAAGTCTTTGTATGGAAAGCTTTTTTGTTTTCCAAGCTATTGCAACCGAATTCAACATGTATTCATCTGACATAGCCATACACGATTTGTGAAAGAGTAATCCGGATCGGACCACTATATCATAAAGCTGATATACAAACGACCGTTATAAAAACAAGTCCTTGTATGGAAACCTATTTTGTTTTTCGAGCTATTCCAACCGAATTCAACATTTATTCATCTGACATACACCATACACGATTTGTGAAAGTTTGGTCCGGATCGGATCACTATCTCATATAGCTGCCATACAAACGACCGACTTGAAAACAAGTCTTTGTATGGAAACCTTTTATGTTTTCTAAGCTATTGCAACCGAATTCAACATTTATTTATTTGACATAGCCATACACGATTTGTGAAAGAGTAATCCGGATCGGACCACTATATCATATAGTTGATATACAAACGACCGTTATAAAAACAAGTCCTTGTATGGAAACCTATTTTGTTTTTCGAGCTATTCCAACCGAATTCAACATTTATTCATCTGACATAGCCATACACGATTTGTGAAAGTTTGGTCCGGATCGGATCACTATCTCATATAGCTGCCATACAAACGACCGATATGAAAACAAGTCTTTGTATGGAAACCTTTTTTGTTTTCTAAACTATTGCAACCGAATTCAACATTTATTTATTTGACATAGCAATACACGATTTGTGAAAGTTTGGTCCGGATCGGATCACTATCTCATATAGCTGCCATACAAACGACCGATATGAAAACAAGTCTTTGTATGGAAACCTTTTATGTTTTCTAAGCTATTGCAACCGAATTCAACATTTATTCATTTGACATAGCCGTACACAATTTGTGAAAGTTTGGTCCGGATCGGATCACTATCTCATATAGCTGCCATACAAACGACCGATATGAAAACAAGTCTTTGTATAGAAACCTTTTTTGTTTTCTAAGCTATTGCAACCGAATTCAACATTTATTCATCTGACGAAGCCATACATGATTTGTGAAAGTTTGGTCCGGATCGAACCACTATATCATATAGCTGATATACAAACGACCAATATGAAAACAAGTCTTTGTATGGAAACCTTTTTTGTTTTCCAAGCTATTACAACCGAATTCAACATTTATTCATCTGATATAGCCATACACGATTTGTGAAAGTTTGGTCCGGATCGGATCACTATCTCATATAGCTGCCATACAAACGACCGACTTGAAAACAAGTCTTTGTATGGAAACCTCTTATGTTTTCTAAGCTATTGCAACCGAATTCAACATTTATTCATCTGACATAGCCATACACGATTTGTGAAAGAGTAATCCGGATCGGACCACTATATCATATAGCTGATATACAAACGACCGTTATAAAAACAAGTCCTTGTATGGAAACCTATTTTGTTTTTCGAGCTATTCCAACCGAATTCAACATTTATTCATCTGACATAGCCATAAACGATTTGTGAAAGTTTGGTCCGGATCGGATCACTATCTCATATAGCTGCCATACAAACGACCGACTTGAAAACAAGTCTTTGTATGGAAACCTTTTATGTTTTCTAAGCTATTGCAACCGAATTCAACATTTATTCATTTGACATAGCCATACACGATTTGTGAAAGAGTAATCCGGATCGGACCACTATATCATATAGCTGATATACAAACGACCGTTATAAAAACAAGTCCTTGTATGGAAACCTATTTTGTTTTCCAAGCTATTGCAACCGAATTCAACATTTATTCATCTGACATAGCCATACACGATTTGTGAAAGTTTGGTCCGGATCGGATCACTATCTCATATAGCTGCCATACAAACGACCGATATGAAAACAAGTCTTTGTATGGAAACCTTTTTTGTTTTCTAAGCTATTGCAACCGAATTCAACATTTTTTTCATCTGACAAAGCCATACACGATTTGTGAAAGTTTGGTCCGGATCGGATCAGTATCTCATATAGCTGCCATACAAACGACCGATATGAAAACAAGTCTTTGTATGGAAACCTTTTATGTTTTCTAAGGTATTGCAACCGAATTCAACATTTATTCATTTGACATAGCCGTACACGATTTGTGAAAGTTTGGTCCGGATCGGATCACTATCTCATATAGCTGCCATACAAACGACCGATATGAAAACAAGTCTTTGTATAGAAACCTTTTTTGTTTTCTAAGCTATTGCAACCGAATTCAACATTTATTCATCTGACATAGCCATACATAATTTTTGAAAGTTTGGTCCGGATCGAACCACTATATCATATAGCTGATATACAAACGACCAATATGAAAACAAGTCTTTGTATGGAAACCTTTTTTGTTTTCCAAGCTATTACAACCGAATTCAACATTTATTCATCTGATATAGCCATACACGATTTGTGAAAGTTTGGTCCGGATCGGATCACTATCTCATATAGCTGCCATACAAACGACCGATATGAAAACAAGTATTTGTATGGAAACCTTTTATGTTTTCTAAGCTATTGCAACCGAATTCAACATGTATTCATCTGACATAGCCATACACGATTTGTGAAAGAGTAATCCGGATCGGACCACTATATCATAAAGCTGATATACAAACGACCGTTATAAAAACAAGTCCTTGTATGGAAACCTATTTTGTTTTTCGAGCTATTCCAACCGAATTCAACATTTATTCATCTGACATACACCATACACGATTTGTGAAAGTTTGGTCCGGATCGGATCACTATCTCATATAGCTGCCATACAAACGACCGACTTGAAAACAAGTCTTTGTATGGAAACCTTTTTATGTTTTCTAAGCTATTGCAACCGAATTCAACATTTATTCATTTGACATAGCCATACACGATTTGTGAAAGAGTAATCCGGATCGGACCACTATATCATATAGTTGATATACAAACGACCGTTATAAAAACAAGTCCTTGTATGGAAACCTATTTTGTTTTTCGAGCTATTCCAACCGAATTCAACATTTATTCATCTGACATAGCCATACACGATTTGTGAAAGTTTGGACCGGATCGGATCACTATCTCATATAGCTGCCATACAAACGACCGATATGAAAACAAGTCTTTGTATGGAAACCTTTTATGTTTTCTAAGCTATTGCAACCGAATTCAACATTTATTCATTTGACATAGCCGTACACAATTTGTGAAAGTTTGGTCGGGATCGGATCACTATCTCATATAGCTGCCATACAAACGACCGATATGAAAACAAGTCTTTGTATAGAAACCTTTTTTGTTTTCTAAGCTATTGCAACCGAATTCAACATTTATTCATCTGACAAAGCCATACATGATTTGTGGAAGTTTGGTCCGGATCGAACCACTATATCATATAGCTGATATACAAACGACCAATATGAAAACAAGTCTTTGTATGGAAACCTTTTTTGTTTTCCAAGCTATTACAACCGAATTCAACATTTATTCATCTGATATAGCCATACACGATTTGTGAAAGTTTGGTCCGGATCGGATCACTATCTCATATAGCTGCCATACAAACGACCGACTTGAAAACAAGTCTTTGTATGGAAACCTTTTATGTTTTCTAAGCTATTGCAACCGAATTCAACATTTATTCATCTGACATAGCCATACACGATTTGTGAAAGAGTAATCCGGATCGGACCACTATATCATATAGCTGATATACAAACGACCGTTATAAAAACAAGTCCTTGTATGGAAACCTATTTTGTTTTTCGAGCTATTCCAACCGAATTCAACATTTATTCATCTGACATAGCCATAAACGATTTGTGAAAGTTTGGTCCGGATCGGATCACTATCTCATATAGCTGCCATACAAACGACCGACTTGAAAACAAGTCTTTGTATGGAAACCTTTTATGTTTTCTAAGCTATTGCAACCGAATTCAACATTTATTCATTTGACATAGCCATACACGATTTGTGAAAGAGTAATCCGGATCGGACCACTATATCATATAGCTGATATACAAACGACCGTTATAAAAACAAGTCCTTGTATGGAAACCTATTTTGTTTTTCGAGCTATTCCAACCGAATTCAACATTTATTCATCTGACATAGCCATACACGATTTGTGAAAGTTTGGTCCGGATCGGATCACTATCTCATATAGCTGCCATACAAACGACCGATATGAAAACAAGTCTTTGTATGGAAACCTTTTTGTTTTCTAAGCTATTGCAACCGAAGTCAACATTTATTCATTTGACATAGCCGTACACAATTTGTGAAAGTTTGGTTTCGATCGGACCACTATATCATATAGCTGCCATACAAACGACCGATATGAAAACAAGTCTTTGTATGGAAACCTTTTAGGTTTTCTAAGCTATTGCAACCGAATTCAACATTTATTCATTTGACATAGCCATACACGATTTGTGAAAGAGTAATCCGGATCGGACCACTATATCATATAGCTGATATACAAACGACCAATATGAAAACAAGTCTTTGTATGGAAACCTTTTATGTTTTCTAAGCTATTCCAACCGAATTCAACATTTATTCATCTGACATACACCATACACGATTTGTGAAAGTTTGGTCCGGATCGGATCACTATCTCATATAGCTGCCATACAAACGACCGACTTGAAAACAAGTCTTTGTATGGAAACCTTTTATGTTTTCTAAGCTATTGCAACCGAATTCAACATTTATTCATTTGACATAGCCATACACGATTTGTGAAAGAGTAATCCGGATCGGACCACTATATCATATAGTTGATATACAAACGACCGTTATAAAAACAAGTCCTTGTATGGAAACCTATTTTGTTTTTCGAGCTATTCCAACCGAATTCAACATTTATTCATCTGACATAGCCATACACGATTTGTGAAAGTTTGGTCCGGATCGGATCACTATCTCATATAGCTGCCATACAAACGACCGATATGAAAACAAGTCTTTGTATGGAAACCTTTTTTGTTTTCTAAGCTATTGCAACCGAATTCAACATTTATTTATTTGACATAGCAATACACGATTTGTGAAAGTTTGGTCCGGATCGGATCACTATCTCATATAGCTGCCATACAAACGACCGATATGAAAACAAGTCTTTGTATGGAAACCTTTTATGTTTTCTAAGCTATTGCAACCGAATTCAACATTTATTCATTTGACATAGCCGTACACAATTTGTGAAAGATTGGTCCGGATCGGATCACTATCTCATATAGCTGCCATACAAACGACCGATATGAAAACAAGTCTTTGTATAGAAACCTTTTTTGTTTTCTAAGCTATTGCAACCGAATTCAACATTTATTCATCTGACAAAGCCATACATGATTTGTGGAAGTTTGGTCCGGATCGAACCACTATATCATATAGCTGATATACAAACGACCAATATGAAAACAAGTCTTTGTATGGAAACCTTTTTTGTTTTCCAAGCTATTACAACCGAATTCAACATTTATTCATCTGATATAGCCATACACGATTTGTGAAAGTTTGGTCCGGATCGGATCACTATCTCATATAGCTGCCATACAAACGACCGACTTGAAAACAAGTCTTTGTATGGAAACCTTTTATGTTTTCTAAGCTATTGCAACCGAATTCAACATTTATTCATCTGACATAGCCATACACGATTTGTGAAAGAGTAATCCGGATCGGACCACTATATCATATAGCTGATATACAAACGACCGTTATAAAAACAAGTCCTTGTATGGAAACCTATTTTGTTTTTCGAGCTATTCCAACCGAATTCAACATTTATTCATCTGACATAGCCATAAACGATTTGTGAAAGTTTGGTCCGGATCGGATCACTATCTCATATAGCTGCCATACAAACGACCGACTTGAAAACAAGTCTTTGTATGGAAACCTTTTATGTTTTCTAAGCTATTGCAACCGAATTCAACATTTATTCATTTGACATAGCCATACACGATTTGTGAAAGAGTAATCCGGATCGGACCACTATATCATATAGCTGATATACAAACGACCGTTATAAAAACAAGTCCTTGTATGGAAACCTATTTTGTTTTTCGAGCTATTCCAACCGAATTCAACATTTATTCATCTGACATAGCCATACACGATTTGTGAAAGTTTGGTCCGGATCGGATCACTATCTCATATAGCTGCCATACAAACGACCGATATGAAAACAAGTCTTTGTATGGAAACCTTTTTGTTTTCTAAGCTATTGCAACCGAATTCAACATTTATTCATATGACATAGCCGTACACAATTTGTGAAAGTTTTGGTTTCGATCGGACCACTATATCATATAGCTGCCATACAAACGACCGATATGAAAACAAGTCTTTGTATGGAAATCTTTTAGGTTTTCTAAGCTATTGCAACCGAATTCAACATTTATTCATTTGACATAGCCATACACGATTTGTGAAAGAGTAATCCGGATCGGACCACTATATCATATAGCTGATATACAAACGACCAATATGAAAACAAGTCTTTGTATGGAAACCTTTTATGTTTTCTAAGCTATTCCAACCGAATTCAACATTTATTCATCTGACATACACCATACACGATTTGTGAAAGTTTGGTCCGGATCGGATCACTATCTCATATAGCTGCCATACAAACGACCGACTTGAAAACAAGTCTTTGTATGGAAATCTTTTATGTTTTCTAAGCTATTGCAACCGAATTCAACATTTATTCATTTGACATAGCCATACACGATTTGTGAAAGAGTAATCCGGATCGGACCACTATATCATATAGTTGATATACAAACGACCGTTATAAAAACAAATCCTTGTATGGAAACCTATTTTGTTTTTCGAGCTATTCCAACCGAATTCAACATTTATTCATCTGACATAGCCATACACGATTTGTGAAAGTTTGGTCCGGATCGGATCACTATCTCATATAGCTGCCATACAAACGACCGATATGAAAACAAGTCTTTGTATGGAAACCTTTTATGTTTTCTAAGCTATTGCAACCGAATTCAACATTTATTCATTTGACATAGCCGTACACAATTTGTGAAAGATTGGTCCGGATCGGATCACTATCTCATATAGCTGCCATACAAACGACCGATATGAAAACAAGTCTTTGTATAGAAACCTTTTTTGTTTTCTAAGCTATTGCAACCGAATTCAACATTTATTCATCTGACAAAGCCATACATGATTTGTGGAAGTTTGGTCCGGATCGAACCACTATATCATATAGCTGATATACAAACGACCAATATGAAAACAAGTCTTTGTATGGAAACCTTTTTTGTTTTCCAAGCTATTACAACCGAATTCAACATTTATTCATCTGATATAGCCATACACGATTTGTGAAAGTTTGGTCCGGATCGGATCACTATCTCATATAGCTGCCATACAAACGACCGACTTGAAAACAAGTCTTTGTATGGAAACCTTTTATGTTTTCTAAGCTATTGCAACCGAATTCAACATTTATTCATCTGACATAGCCATACACGATTTGTGAAAGAGTAATCCGGATCGGACCACTATATCATATAGCTGATATACAAACGACCGTTATAAAAACAAGTCCTTGTATGGAAACCTATTTTGTTTTTCGAGCTATTCCAACCGAATTCAACATTTATTCATCTGACATAGCCATAAACGATTTGTGAAAGTTTGGTCCGGATCGGATCACTATCTCATATAGCTGCCATACAAACGACCGACTTGAAAACAAGTCTTTGTATGGAAACCTTTTATGTTTTCTAAGCTATTGCAACCGAATTCAACATTTATTCATTTGACATAGCCATACACGATTTGTGAAAGAGTAATCCGGATCGGACCACTATATCATATAGCTGATATACAAACGACCGTTATAAAAACAAGTCCTTGTATGGAAACCTATTTTGTTTTTCGAGCTATTCCAACCGAATTCAACATTTATTCATCTGACATAGCCATACACGATTTGTGAAAGTTTGGTCCGGATCGGATCACTATCTCATATAGCTGCCATACAAACGACCGATATGAAAACAAGTCTTTGTATGGAAACCTTTTTTGTTTTCTAAGCTATTGCAACCGAATTCAACATTTATTCATTTGACATAGCCGTACACAATTTGTAAAAGTTTGGTTTCGATCGGACCACTATATCATATAGCTGCCATACAAACGACCGATATGAAAACAAGTCTTTGTATGGAAATCTTTTAGGTTTTCTAAGCTATTGCAACCGAATTCAACATTTATTCATTTGACATAGCCATACACGATTTGTGAAAGAGTAATCCGGATCGGACCACTATATCATATAGCTGATATACAAACGACCAATATGAAAACAAGTCTTTGTATGGAAACCTTTTATGTTTTCTAAGCTATTCCAACCGAATTCAACATTTATTCATCTGACATACACCATACACGATTTGTGAAAGTTTGGTCCGGATCGGATCACTATCTCATATAGCTGCCATACAAACGACCGACTTGAAAACAAGTCTTTGTATGGAAATCTTTTATGTTTTCTAAGCTATTGCAACCGAATTCAACATTTATTCATTTGACATAGCCATACACGATTTGTGAAAGAGTAATCCGGATCGGACCACTATATCATATAGTTGATATACAAACGACCGTTATAAAAACAAGTCCTTGTATGGAAACCTATTTTGTTTTTCGAGCTATTCCAACCGAATTCAACATTTATTCATCTGACATAGCCATACACGATTTGTGAAAGTTTGGTCCGGATCGGATCACTATCTCATATAGCTGCCATACAAACGACCGATATGAAAACAAGTCTTTGTATGGAAACCTTTTTTGTTTTCTAAGCTATTGCAACCGAATTCAACATTTATTTATTTGACATAGCAATACACGATTTGTGAAAGTTTGGTCCGGATCGGATCACTATTTCATATAGCTGTCATACAAACGACCGATATGAAAACAAGTCTTTGTATGGAAACCTTTTATGTTTTCTAAGCTATTGCAACCGAATTCAACATTTATTCATTTGACATAGCCGTACACAATTTGTGAAAGTTCGGTTTGGAGCGGACCACTATATCATATAGCTGGAATACAAACGACCGATAGGAAAACAAGTCTTTGTATGGAAACCTTTTTTGTTTTCTAAGCTATTGCAACCGAATTCAACATTTATTCATCTGACATAGCCATACACGATTTGTGAAAGTTTGGTCCGGATCGGATCACTATCTCATATAGCTGCCATACAAACGACCGATATAAAAACAAGTCTTTGTATGGAAACCTTTTTTGTTTTCTAAGCTATTGCAATCGAATTCAACATTTATTCATCTGACAAAGCCATACACGATTTGTGAAAGTTTGGTCCGGATCAAACCACTATATCATATAGCTGATATACAAACGACCAATATGAAAACAAGTCTTTGTATGGAAACCTTTTTTGTTTTCCAAGCTATTACAACCGAATTCAACATTTATTCATCTGACATACACCATACACGATTTGTGAAAGTTTGGTCCGGATCGGATCACTATCTCATATAGCTGCCATACAAACGACCGACTTGAAAACAAGTCTTTGTATGGAAACCTTTTATGTTTTCTAAGCTATTGCAACCGAATTCAACATTTATTCATCTGACATAGCCATACACGATTTGTGAAAGAGTAATCCGGATCGGACCACTATATCATATAGCTGATATACAAACGACCGTTATAAAAACAAGTCCTTGTATGGAAACCTATTTTGTTTTTCGAGCTATTCCAACCGAATTCAACATTTATTCATCTGACATAGCAATAAACGATTTGTGAAAGTTTGGTCCGGATCGGATCACTATCTCATATAGCTGCCATACAAACGACCGACTTGAAAACAAGTCTTTGTATGGAAACCTTTTATGTTTTCTAAGCTATTGCAACCGAATTCAACATTTATTCATTTGACATAGCCATACACGATTTGTGAAAGAGTAATCCGGATCGGACCCCTATATCATATAGCTGATATACAAACGACCGTTATAAAAACAAGTCCTTGTATGGAAACCTATTTTGTTTTTCGAGCTATTGCAACCGAATTCAACATTTATTCATCTGACATAGTCATACACGATTTGTGAAAGTTTGGTCCGGATCGGATCACTATCTCATATAGCTGCCATACAAACGACCGATATGAAAACAAGTCTTTGTATGGAAACCTTTTTTGTTTTCTAAGCTATTGCAACCGAATTCAACATTTATTCATCTGACAAAGCCATACACGATTTGTGAAAGTTTGGTCCGGATCGGATCACTATCTCATATAGCTGCCATACAAACGACCGATATGAAAACAAGTCTTTGTATGGAAACCTTTTATGTTTTCTAAGCTATTGCAACCGAATTCAACATTTATTCATTTGACATAGCCGTCCACAATTTGTGAAAGTTTGGTTTCGATCGGACCACTAGATCATATAGCTGCCATACAAACGACCGATATGAAAACAAGTCTTTGTATGGAAACCTTTTTGTTTTCTAAGCTGCTGCAACCGAATTCAACATTTATTCATTTGACATAGCCATACACGATTTGTGAAAGTTTGGTCCGGATCCGACCACTATATCATATAGCTGATATACAAACGACCAATAGGAAAACAAGTCTTTGTATGGAAACCTTTTATGTTTTCTAAGCTATTCCAACCGAATTCAACATTTATTCATCTGACATACACCATACACGATTTGTGAAAGTTTGGTCCGGATCGGATCACTATCTCATATAGCTGCCATACAAACGACCGACTTGAAAACAAGTCTTTGTATGGAAACCTTTTATGTTTTCTAAGCTATTGCAACCGAATTCAACATTTATTCATTTGACATAGCCATACACGATTTGTGAAAGAGTAATCCGGATCGGATCACTATATCAAATAGTTGATATACAAACGACCTTTATAAAAACAAGTCCTTGTATGGAAACCTATTTTGTTTTTCGAGCTATTGCAACCGAATTCAACATTTATTCATCTGACATAGCCATACACGATTTGTGAAAGTTTGGTCCGGATCGGATCACTATCTCATATAGCTGCCATACAAACGACCGATATGAAAACAAGTCTTTGTATGGAAACCTTTTTTGTTTTCTAAGCTATTGCAACCGAATTCAACATTTATTTATTTGACATAGCAATACACGATTTGTGAAAGTTTGGTCCGGATCGGATCACTATCTCATATAGCTGCCATACAAACGACCGATATGAAAACAAGTCTTTGTATGGAAACCTTTTATGTTTTCTAAGCTATTGCAACCGAATTCAACATTTATTCATTTGACATAGCCGTACACAATTTGTGAAAGTTCGGTTTGGAGC
Organism: Drosophila merina; assembly: GCA_035047645.1. NCBI lineage: Eukaryota > Metazoa > Arthropoda > Insecta > Diptera > Drosophilidae > Drosophila > Drosophila merina. The sequence continues at coordinate 564,569 of JAWNPH010000020.1, read as the reverse complement.
GGACCACTATATCATATAGCTGGAATACAAACGACCGATAGGAAAACAAGTCTTTGTATGGAAACCTTTTTTGTTTTCTAAGCTATTGCAACCGAATTCAACATTTATTTATTTGACTATACACGATTTGTGAAAGTTTGGTCCGGATCGGATCACTATCTCATATAGCTGCCATACAAACGACCGACTTGAAAACAAGTCTTTGTATGGAAACCTTTTATGTTTTCTAAGCTATTGCAACCGAATTCAACATTTATTCATTTGACATAGCCATACACGATTTGTGAAAGAGTAATCCGGATCGGATCACTATATCAAATAGTTGATATACAAACGACCTTTATAAAAACAAGTCCTTGTATGGAAACCTATTTTGTTTTTCGAGCTATTGCAACCGAATTCAACATTTATTCATCTGACATAGCCATACACGATTTGTGAAAGTTTGGTCCGGATCGGATCACTATCTCATATAGCTGCCATACAAACGACCGATATGAAAACAAGTCTTTGTATGGAAACCTTTTTTGTTTTCTAAGCTATTGCAACCGAATTCAACATTTATTTATTTGACATAGCAATACACGATTTGTGAAAGTTTGGTCCGGATCGGATCACTATCTCATATAGCTGCCATACAAACGACCGATATGAAAACAAGTCTTTGTATGGAAACCTTTTATGTTTTCTAAGCTATTGCAACCGAATTCAACATTTATTCATTTGACATAGCCGTACACAATTTGTGAAAGTTCGGTTTGGAGCGGACCACTATATCATATAGCTGGAATACAAACGACCGATAGGAAAACAAGTCTTTGTATGGAAACCTTTTTTGTTTTCTAAGCTATTGCAACCGAATTCAACATTTATTTATTTGACTATACACGATTTGTGAAAGTTTGGTCCGGATCGGATCACTATCTCATATAGCTGCCATACAAACGACCGATATGAAAACAAGTCTTTGTATGGAAACCTTTTTTCTTTTCTAAGCTATTGCAACCGAATTCAACATTTATTCATCTGACAAAGCCATACACGATTTGTGAAAGTTTGGTCCGGATCGAACCACTATATCATATAGCTGATATACAAACGACCAATATGAAAACAAGTCTTTGTATGGAAACCTTTTTGTTTTCCAAGCTATTACAACCGAATTCAACATTTATTCATCTGATATAGCCATACACGATTTGTGAAAGTTTGGTCCGGATCGGATCACTATCTCATATAGCTGCCATACAAACGACCGATATGAAAACAAGTCTTTGTATGGAAACCTTTTTTGTTTTCTAAGCTATTGCAACCGAATTCAACATTTATTTATTTGACATAGAAATACACGATTTGTGAAAGTTTGGTCCGGATCGGATCACTATCTCATATAGCTGCCATACAAACGACCGATATGAAAACAAGTCTTTGTATGGCAACCTTTTTTGTTTTCTAAGCTATTGCAACCGAATTCAACATTTATTCATCTGACAAAGCCATACACGATTTGTGAAAGTTTGGTTTCGATCGGACCACTATATCATATAGCTGCCATACAAACGACCGATATGAAAACAAGTCTTTGTATGGAAACCTTTTTTGTTTTCTAAGCTATTCCAACCGAATTCAACATTTATTTATTTGACAATACACGATTTGTGAAAGTTTGGTCCGGATCGGATCACTATCTCATATAGCTGCCATACAAACGACCGATATGAAAACAAGTCTTTGTATGGAAACCTTTTTTGTTTTCTAAGCTATTGCAACCGAATTCAACATTTATTCATCTGACAAAGCCATACACGATTTGTGAAAGTTTGGTCCGGATCGAACCACTATATCATATAGCTGATATACAAACGACCAATATGAAAACAAGTCTTTGTATGGAAACCTTTTTTGTTTTCCAAGCTATTACAACCGAATTCAACATTTATTCATTTGATATAGCCATACACGATTTGTGAAAGTTTGGTCCGGATCGGATCACTATCTCATATAGCTGCCATACAAACGACCGACTTGAAAACAAGTCTTTGTATGGAAACCTTTTATGTTTTCTAAGCTATTGCAACCGAATTCAACATTTATTCATTTGACATAGCCATACACGATTTGTGAAAGAGTAATCCGGATCGGACCACTATATCATATAGCTGCCATACAAACGACCGATATGAAAACAAGTCTTTGTATGGAAACCTTTTTTGTTTTCTAAGCTATTGCAACCGAATTCAACATTTATTTATCTGATATAGCAGTACACGATTTGTGAAAGTTTGGTCCGGATCGGACCACTATATCATATAGCTGATATACAAACGTCCAATATGAAAACAAGTCTTTGTATGGAAACCTTTTTTGTTTTCCAAGCTATTGCAACCGAATTCAACATTTATTCATCTGATATAGCCATACACAATTTGTGAAAGTTTGGTCCGGATCGGATCACTATCTCATATAGCTGCCATACAAACGACCGACTTGAAAACAAGTCTTTGTATGGAAACCTTTTATGTTTTCTAAGCTATTGCAACCGAATTCAACATTTATTCATTTGACATAGCCATACACGATTTGTGAAAGAGTAATCCGGATCGGACCACTATATCATATCGCTGGAATACAAACGACCGATAGGAAAACAAGTCTTTGTATGGAAACCTTTTTTGTTTTCTAAGCTATTACAACCGAATTCAACATTTATTTATTTGACAATACACGATTTGTGAAAGTTTGGTCCGGATCGGATCACTATCTCATATAGCTGCCATACAAACGACCGATATGAAAACAAGTCTTTGTATGGAAACCTTTTTTGTTTTCTAAGCTATTGCAACCGAATTCAACATGTATTCATCTGACAAAGCCATACACGATTTGTGAAAGTTTGGTCCGGATCGAACCACTATATCATATAGCTGATATACAAACGACCAATATGAAAACAAGTCTTTGTATGGAAACCTTTTATGTTTTCTAAGCTATTCCAACCGAATTCAACATTTATTCATCTGACATACACCATACACGATTTGTGAAAGTTTGGTCCGGATCGGATCACTATCTCATATAGCTGCCATACAAACGACCGACTTGAAAACAAGTCTTTGTATGGAAACCTTTTATGTTTTCTAAGCTATTGCAACCGAATTCAACATTTATTCATTTGACATAGCCATACACGATTTGTGAAAGAGTAATCCGGATCGGATCACTATATCATATAGTTGATATACAAACGACCGTTATAAAAACAAGTCCTTGTATGGAAACCTATTTTGTTTTTCGAGCTATTGCAACCGAATTCAACATTTATTCATCTGACATAGCCATACACGATTTGTGAAAGTTTGGTCCGGATCGGATCACTATCTCATATAGCTGCCATACAAACGACCGATATGAAAACAAGTCTTTGTATGGAAACCTTTTATGTTTTCTAAGCTATTGCAACCGAATTCAACATTTATTCATTTGACATAGCCGTACACAATTTGTGAAAGTTCGGTTTGGAGCGGACCACTATATCATATATCATATATTTATTTGACATAGCAATACACGATTTGTGAAATTTTGGTCCGGATCGGATCACTATCTCATATAGCTGCCATACAAACGACCGATATGAAAACAAGTCTTTGTATGGAAACCTTTTTGTTTTCTAAGCTATTGCAACCGAATTCAAAATTTATTCATCTGACAAAGCCATACACGATTTGTGAAAGTTTGGTCCGGATCGAACCACTATATCATATAGCTGATATACAAACGACCAATATGAAAACAAGTCTTTGTATGGAAACCTTTTTTGTTTTCCAAGCTATTACAACCGAATTCAACATTTATTCATCTGATATAGCCATACACGATTTGTGAAAGTTTGGTCCGGATCGGATCACTATCTCATATAGCTGCCATACAAACGACCGACTTGAAAACAAGTCTTTGTATGGAAACCTTTTATGTTTTCTAAGCTATTGCAACCGAATTCAACATTTATTCATTTGACAGCCATACACGATTTGTGAAAGAGTAATCCGGATCGGACCACTATATCATATAGCTGATATACAAACGACCGTTATAAAAACAAGTCCTTGTATGGAAACCTATTTTGTTTTTCGAGCTATTCCAACCGAATTCAACAATTATACATCTGACATAGCCATACACGATTTGTGAAAGTTTGGTCCGGATCGGATCACTATCTCATATAGCTGCCATACAAACGACCGATATGAAAACAAGTCTTTGTATGGAAACCTTTTTGTTTTTTAAGCTATTGCAACCGAATTCAAAATTTATTCATCTGACAAAGCCATACACGATTTGTGAAAGTTTGGTTTCGATCGGACCACTATATCATATAGCTGCCATACAAACGACCGATATGAAAACAAGTCTTTGTATGGAAACCTTTTTGGTTTCTAAGCTATTGCAACCGAATTCAAAATTTATTTATTTGACATAGCAATACACGATTTGTGAAAGTTTGGTCCGGATCGGATCACTATCTCATATAGCTGCCATACAAACGACCGATATGAAAACAAGTCTTTGTATGGAAACCTTTTTTGTTTTTTAAGCTATTGCAACCGAATTCAAAATTTATTCATCTGACAAAGCCATACACGATTTGTGAAAGTTTGGTTTCGATCGGACCACTATATCATATAGCTGCCATACAAACGACCGATATGAAAACAAGTCTTTGTATGGAAACCTTTTTGGTTTCTAAGCTATTGCAACCGAATTCAAAATTTATTTATTTGACATAGCAATACACGATTTGTGAAAGTTTGGTCCGGATCGGATCACTATCTCATATAGCTGCCATACAAACGACCGATATGAAAACAAGTCTTTGTATGGAAACCTTTTTTGTTTTTTAAGCTATTGCAACCGAATTCAACATTTATTCATCTGACAAAGCCATACACGATTTATTAAAGTTTGGTTTCGATCGGACCACTATATCATATAGCTGCCATACAAACGACCGATATGAAAACAAGTCTTTGTATGGAAACCTTTTTGGTTTCTAAGCTATTGCAACCGAATTCAACATTTATTCATTTGACATAGCCATACACGATTTGTGAAAGAGTAATCCGGATCGGATCAATATATCATATAGTTGATATACAAACGACCGTTATAAAAACAAGTCCTTGTATGGAAACCTATTTTGTTTTTCGAGCTATTGCAACCGAATTCAACATTTATTCATCTGACATAGCCATACACGATTTGTGAAAGTTTGGTCCGGATCGGATCACTATCTCATATAGCTGCCATACAAACGACCGATATGAAAACAAGTCTTTGTATGGAAACCTTTTATGTTTTCTAAGCTATTGCAACCGAATTCAACATTTATTCATTTGACATAGCCGTACACAATTTGTGAAAGTTCGGTTTGGAGCGGACCACTATATCATATATCATATATTTATTTGACATAGCAATACACGATTTGTGAAAGTTTGGTCCGGATCGGATCACTATCTCATATAGCTGCCATACAAACGACCGATATGAAAACAAGTCTTTGTATGGAAACCTTTTTTGTTTTCTAAGCTATTGCAACCGAATTCAAAATTTATTCATCTGACAAAGCCATACACGATTTGTGAAAGTTTGGTCCGGATCGAACCACTATATCATATAGCTGATATACAAACGACCAATATGAAAACAAGTCTTTGTATGGAAACCTTTTTTGTTTTCCAAGCTATTACAACCGAATTCAACATTTATTCATCTGATATAGCCATACACGATTTGTGAAAGTTTGGTCCGGATCGGATCACTATCTCATATAGCTGCCATACAAACGACCGACTTGAAAACAAGTCTTTGTATGGAAACCTTTTATGTTTTCTAAGCTATTGCAACCGAATTCAACATTTATTCATTTGACATAGCCATACACGATTTGTGAAAGAGTAATCCGGATCGGACCACTATGGAAACCTTTTTTTGTTTTTTAAGCTATTGCAACCGAATTCAAAATTTATTCATCTGACAAAGCAATACACGATTTGTGAAAGTTTGGTCCGGATCGGATCACTATCTCATATAGCTGCCATACAAACGACCGATATGAAAACAAGTCTTTGTATGGAAACCTTTTTTGTTTTTTAAGCTATTGCAACCGAATTCAACATTTATTCATCTGACAAAGCCATACACGATTTATTAAAGTTTGGTTTCGATCGGACCACTATATCATATAGCTGCCATACAAACGACCAATATGAAAACAAGTCTTTGTATGGAAACCTTTTTTTTTTCCAAGCTATTACAACCGAATTCAACATTTATTCATCTGATATAGCCATACACGATTTGTGAAAGTTTGGTCCGGATCGGATCACTATCTCATATAGCTGCCATACAAACGACCGACTTGAAAACAAGTCTTTGTATGGACTTGTTTTCTAAGCTATTGCAACCGAATTCAACATTTATTCATTTGACATAGCCATACACGATTTGTGAAAGAGTAATCCGGATCGGACCACTATATCATATAGCTGATATACAAACGACCATTATAAAAACAAGTCCTTGTATGGAAACCTATTTTGTTTTTCGAGCTATTCCAACCGAATTCAACATTTATTCATCTGACATAGCCATACACGATTTGTGAAAGTTTGGTCCGGATCGGATCACTATCTCATATAGCTGCCATACAAACGACCGATATGAAAACAAGTCTTTGTATGGAAACCTTTTTTGTTTTTTAAGCTATTGCAACCGAATTCAAAATTTATTCATCTGACAAAGCCATACACGATTTGTGAAAGTTTGGTTTCGATCGGACCACTATATCATATAGCTGCCATACAAACGACCGATATGAAAACAAGTCTTTGTATGGAAACCTTTTTGGTTTCTAAGCTATTGCAACCGAATTCAAAATTTATTTATTTGACATAGCAATACACGATTTGTGAAAGTTTGGTCCGGATCGGATCACTATCTCATATAGCTGCCATACAAACGACCGATATGAAAACAAGTCTTTGTATGGAAACCTTTTTTGTTTTTTAAGCTATTGCAACCGAATTCAACATTTATTCATCTGACAAAGCCATACACGATTTATTAAAGTTTGGTTTCGATCGGACCACTATATCATATAGCTGCCATACAAACGACCAATATGAAAACAAGTCTTTGTATGGAAACCTTTTTTTTTTTCCAAGCTATTACAACCGAATTCAACATTTATTCATCTGATATAGCCATACACGATTTGTGAAAGTTTGGTCCGGATCGGATCACTATCTCATATAGCTGCCATACAAACGACCGACTTGAAAACAAGTCTTTGTATGGAAACCTTTTATGTTTTCTAAGCTATTGCAACCGAATTCAACATTTATTCACTTGACATAGCCATACACGATTTGTGAAAGAGTAATCCGGATCGGACCACTATATCATATAGCTGATATACAAACGACCGTTATAAAAACAAGTCCTTGTATGGAAACCTATTTTGTTTTTCGAGCTATTCCAACCGAATTCAACATTTATTCATTTGACATAGCCATACACGATTTGTGAAAGAGTAATCCGGATCGGACCATTATATCATATAGCTGATATACAAACGACCGTTATAAAAACAAGTCCTTGTATGGAAACCTATTTTGTTTTTCGAGCTATTCCAACCGAATTCAACATTTATTCATCCGACATAGCCATACACGATTTGTGAAAGTTTGGTCCGGATCGGATCACTATCTCATATAGCTGCCATACAAACGACCGATATGAAAACAAGTCTTTGTATGGAAACCTTTTTTGTTTTCTAAGCTATTGCAACCGAATTCAACATTTATTTATTTGACATAGCAATACACGATTTGTGAAAGTTTGGTCCGGATCGGATCACTATCTCATATAGCTGCCATACAAACGACCGATATGAAAACAAGTCTTTGTATGGAAACCTTTTATGTTTTCTAAGCTATTGCAACCGAATTCAACATTTATTCATTTGACATAGCCGTACACAATTTGTGAAAGTTCGGTTTGGAGCGAACCACTATATCATATAGCTGGAATACAAACGACCGATAGGAAAACAAGTCTTTGTATGGAAACCTTTTTTGTTTCCTAAGCTATTGCAACCGAATTCAACATTTATTTATTTGACAATACACGATTTGTGAAAGTTTGGTCCGGATCGGATCACTATCTCATATAGCTGCCATACAAACGACCGATATGAAAACAAGTCTTTGTATGGAAACCTTTTATGTTTTCTAAGCTATTGCAACCGAATTCAAAATTTATTCATCTGACAAAGCCATACACGATTTGTGAAAGTTTGGTTTCGATCGGACCACTATATCATATAGCTGCCATACAAACGACCGATATGAAAACAAGTCTTTGTATGGAAACCTTTTTGGTTTCTAAGCTATTGCAACCGAATTCAAAATTTATTTATTTGACATAGCAATACACGATTTGTGAAAGTTTGGTCCGGATCGGATCACTATCTCATATAGCTGCCATACAAACGACCGATATGAAAACAAGTCTTTGTATGGAAACCTTTTTGTTTTTTAAGCTATTGCAACCGAATTCAACATTTATTCATCTGACAAAGCCATACACGATTTGTGAAAGTTTGGTCTGGATCGAACCACTATATCATATAGCTGATATACAAACGACCAATATGAAAACAAGTCTTTGTATGGAAACCTTTTTTGTTTTTCAAGCTATTACAACCGAATTCAACATTTATTCATCTGACATAGCCATACACGATTTGTGAAAGTTTGGTCCGGATCGGATCACTATCTCATATAGCTGCCATACAAACGACCGATATGAAAACAAGTCTTTGTATGGAAACCTTTTTTGTTTTCTAAGCTATTGCAACCGAATTCAACATTTATTCATTTGACATAGCCATACACTATTTGTGAAAGAGTAATCCGGATCGGACCACTATATCATATAGCTGATATACAAACGACCGTTATAAAAACAAGTCCTTGTATGGAAACCTATTTTGTTTTTCGAGCTATTCCAACCGAATTCAACATTTATTCATCTGACATAGCCATACACGATTTGTGAAAGTTTGGTCCGGATCGGATCACTATCTCATATAGCTGCCATACAAACGACCGATATGAAAACAAGTCTTTGTATGGAAACCTTTTTTGTTTTCTAAGCTATTGCAACCGAATTCAACATTTATTTATTTGACATAGCAATACACGATTTGTGAAAGTTTGGTCCGGATCGGATCACTATCTCATATAGCTGCCATACAAACGACCGATATGAAAACAAGTCTTTGTATGGAAACCTTTTATGTTTTCTAAGCTATTGCAACCGAATTCAACATTTATTCATTTGACATAGCCATACACGATTTGTGAAAGAGTAATCCGGATCGAACCACTATATCATATAGCTGATATACAAACGACCGTTATATAAACAAGTCCTTGTATGGAAACCTATTTTGTTTTTCGAGCTATTCCAACCGAATTCAACATTTATTCATCTGACATAGCCATACACGATTTGTGAAAGTTTGGTCCGGATCGGATCACTATCTCATATAGCTGCCATACAAACGACCGATATGAAAACAAGTCTTTGTATGGAAACCTTTTTTGTTTTCTAAGCTATTGCAACCGAATTCAACATTTATTTATTTGACATAGCAATACACGATTTGTGAAAGTTTGGTCCGGATCGGATCACTATCTCATATAGCTGCCATACAAACGACCGATATGAAAACAAGTCTTTGTATGGAAACCTTTTATGTTTTCTAAGCTATTGCAACCGAATTCAACATTTATTCATTTGACATAGCCGTACACAATTTGTGAAAGTTCGGTTTGGAGCGGACCACTATATCATATAGCTGGAATACAAACGACCGATAGGAAAACAAGTCTTTGTATGGAAACCTTTTTGTTTTCTAAGCTATTGCAACCGAATTCAACATTTATTTATTTGACAATACACGATTTGTGAAAGTTTGGTCCGGATCGGATCACTATCTCATATAGCTGCCATACAAACGACCGATATGAAAACAAGTCTTTGTATGGAAACCTTTTTTGTTTTCTAAGCTATTGCAACCGAATTCAACATTTATTCATCTGACAAAGCCATACACGATTTGTGAAAGTTTGGTCCGGATCGAACCACTATATCATATAGCTGATATACAAACGACCAATATGAAAACAAGTCTTTGTATGGAAACCTTTTTGTTTTCCAAGCTATTACAACCGAATTCAACATTTATTCATCTGACATAGCCATACACGATTTGTGAAAGTTTGGTCCGGATCGGATCACTATCTCATATAGCTGCCATACAAACGACCGACTTGAAAACAAGTCTTTGTATGGAAACCTTTTATGTTTTCTAAGCTATTGCAACCGAATTCAACATTTATTCATTTGACATAGCCATACACGATTTGTGAAAGAGTAATCCGGATCGGACCACTATATCATATAGCTGATATACAAACGACCGTTATAAAAACAAGTCCTTGTATGGAAACCTATTTTGTTTTTCGAGCTATTCCAACCGAATTCAACATTTATTCATCTGACATAGCCATACACGATTTGTGAAAGTTTGGTCCGGATCGAACCACTATATCATATAGCTGATATACAAACGACCAATATGAAAACAAGTCTTTGTATGGAAACCTTTTTGTTTTCCAAGCTATTGCAACCGAATTCAACATTTATTCATCTGATATAGCCATACACGATTTGTGAAAGTTTGGTCCGGATCGGATCACTATCTCATATAGCTGCCATACAAACGACCGACTTGAAAACAAGTCTTTGTATGGAAACCTTTTATGTTTTCTAAGCTATTGCAACCGAATTCAACATTTATTCATTTGACATAGCCATACACGATTTGTGAAAGAGTAATCCGGATCGGACCACTATATCATATAGCTGATATACAAACGACCGTTATAAAAAGAAGTCCTTGTATGGAAACCTATTTTGTTTTTCGAGCTATTCCAACCGAATTCAACATTTATTCATCTGACATAGCCATACACGATTTGTGAAAGTTTGGTCCGGATCGGATCACTATCTCATATAGCTGCCATACAAACGACCGATATGAAAACAAGTCTTTGTATGGAAACCTTTTTTGTTTTCTAAGCTATTGCAACCGAATTCAAAATTTATTCATCTGACAAAGCCATACACGATTTGTGAAAGTTTGGTTTCGATCGGACTACTATATCATATAGCTGCCATACAAACGACCGATATGAAAACAAGTCTTTGTATGGAAACCTTTTTTGTTTTCTAAGCTATTGCAACCAAATTCAACATTTATTCATTTGACATACCAATACACGATTTGTGAAAGTTTGGTCCGGATCGGATCACTATATCATATAGCTGATATACAAACGACCAATATGAAAACAAGTCTTTGTATGGAAACCTTTTTTGTTTTCCAAGCTATTGCAACCGAATTCAACATTTATTCATCTGACATAGCCATACACGATTTGTGAAAGTTTGGTCCGGATCGAACCACTATATCATATAGCTGATATACAAACGACCAATATGAAAACAAGTCTTTGTATGGAAACCTTTTTTGTTTTCCAAGCTATTGCAACCGAATTCAACATTTATTCATCTGATATAGCCATACACGATTTGTGAAAGTTTGGTCCGGATCGGATCACTATCTCATATAGCTGCCATACAAACGACCGACTTGAAAACAAGTCTTTGTATGGAAACCTTTTATGTTTTCTAAGCTATTGCAACCGAATTCAACATTTATTCATTTGACATAGCCATACACGATTTGTGAAAGAGTAATCCGGATCGGACCACTATATCATATAGCTGATATACAAACGACCGTTATAAAAAGAAGTCCTTGTATGGAAACCTATTTTGTTTTTCGAGCTATTCCAACCGAATTCAACATTTATTCATCTGACATAGCCATACACGATTTGTGAAAGTTTGGTCCGGATCGGATCACTATCTCATATAGCTGCCATACAAACGACCGATATGAAAACAAGTCTTTGTATGGAAACCTTTTTTGTTTTCTAAGCTATTGCAACCGAATTCAAAATTTATTCATCTGACAAAGCCATACACGATTTGTGAAAGTTTGGTTTCGATCGGACTACTATATCATATAGCTGCCATACAAACGACCGATATGAAAACAAGTCTTTGTATGGAAACCTTTTTTGTTTTCTAAGCTATTGCAACCAAATTCAACATTTATTCATTTGACATACCAATACACGATTTGTGAAAGTTTGGTCCGGATCGGATCACTATATCATATAGCTGATATACAAACGACCAATATGAAAACAAGTCTTTGTATGGAAACCTTTTTGTTTTCCAAGCTATTGCAACCGAATTCAACATTTATTCATCTGATATAGCCATACACAATTTGTGAAAGTTTGGTCCGGATCGGATCACTATCTCATATAGCTGCCATACAAACGACCGACTCGAAAACAAGTCTTTGTATGGAAACCTTTTATGTTTTCTAAGCTATTGCAACCGAATTCAACATTTATTCATTTGACATAGCCATACACGATTTGTGAAAGAGTAATCCGGATCGGACCACTATATCATATAGCTGATATACAAACGACCGTTATAAGAACAAGTCGTTGTATGGAAACCTATTTTGTTTTTCGAGCAATTCCAACCGAATTCAACATTTATTCATCTGACATAGCCATACACGATTTGTGAATGTTTGGTCCGGATCGGATCACTATCTCATATAGCTGCCATACAAACGACCGATATGAAAACAAGTCTTTGTATGGAAACCTTTTTTGTTTTCTAAGCTATTGCAACCGAATTCAACATTTATTTATTTGACATAGCAGTACACGATTTGTGAAAGTTTGGTCCGGATCGGATCACTATCTCATATAGCTGCCATACAAACGACCGATATGAAAACAAGTCTTTGTATGGAAACCTTTTATGTTTTCTAAGCTATTGCAACCGAATTCAACATTTATTCATTTGACATAGCCGTACACAATCTGTGAAAGTTCGGTTTGGAGCGGACCACTATATCATATAGCTGGAATACAAACGACCGATAGGAAAACAAGTCTTTGTATGGAAACCTTTTTTGTTTTCTAAGCTATTGCAACCGAATTCAACATTTATTTATTTGACAAAACACGATTTGTGAAAGTTTGGTCCGGCTCGGATCACTATCTCATATAGCTGCCATACAAACGACCGATATGAAAACAAGTCTTTGTATGGAAACCTTTTTTGTTTTCTAAGCTATTGCAACCGAATTCAACATTTATTCATCTGACAAAGCCATACACGATTTGTGAAAGTTTGGTCCGGATCGAACCACTATATCATATAGCTGATATACAAACGACCAATATGAAAACAAGTCTTTGTATGGAAACCTTTTTTGTTTTCCAAGCTATTACAACCGAATTCAACATTTATTCATCTAATACAGCCATACACGATTTGTGAAAGTTTGGTCCGGATCGGATCACTATCTCATATAGCTGCCATACAAACGACCGACTTGAAAACAAGTCTTTGTATGGAAACCTTTTATGTTTTCTAAGCTATTGCAACCGAATTCAACATTTATTCATTTGACATAGCCATACACGATTTGTGAAAGAGTAATCCGGATCGGACCACTATATCATATAGCTGATATACAAACGACCGTTATAAAAACAAGTCCTTGTATGGAAACCTATTTTGTTTTTCGAGCTATTCCAACCGAATTCAACATTTATTCGTCTGACATAGCCATACACGATTTGTGAAAGTTTGGTCCGGATCGGATCACTATCTCATATAGCTGCCATACAAACGACCGATATGAAAACAAGTTATTGTATGGAAATCTTTTTGTTTTCTAAGCTATTGCAACCGAATTTAACATTTATTCATCTGACAAAGCCATACACGATTTGTGAAAGTTTGGTCCGGATCGAACCACTATATCATATAGCTGATATACAAACGACCAATATGAAAACAAGTCTTTGTATGGAAACCTTTTTGTTTTCCAAGCTATTGCAACCGAATTCAACATTTATTCATCTGACATAGCCATACACGATTTGTGAAAGTTTGGTCCGGATCGGATCACTATCTCATATAGCTGCCATACAAACGACCGACTTGAAAACAAGTCTTTGTATGGAAACCTTTTATGTTTTCTAAGCTATTGCAACCGAATTCAACATTTATTCGTTTGACATAGCCATACACGATTTGCGAAAGAGTAATCCGGATCGGACCACTATATCATATAGCTGATATACAAACGACCGTTATAAAAACAAGTCCTTGTATGGAAACCTATTTTGTTTTTCGAGCTATTCCAACCGAATTCAACATTTATTCATCTGACATAGCCATACACGATTAGTGAAAGTTTGGTCCGGATCGGATCACTATCTCATATAGCTGCCATACAAACGACCGATATGAAAACAAGTCTTTGTATGGAAACCTTTTTTGTTTTCTAAGCTATTGCAACCGAATTCAACATTTATTTATTTGACATAGCAATACACGATTTGTGAAAGTTTGGTCCGGATCGGATCACTATCTCATATAGCTGCCATACAAACGACCGATATGAAAACAAGTCTTTGTATGGAAACCTTTTATGTTTTCTAAGCTATTGCAACCGAATTCAACATTTATTCATTTGACATAGCCGTACACAATTTGTGAAAGTTCGGTTTGGAGCGGACCACTATATCATATAGCTGGAATACAAACGACCGATAGGAAAACAAGTCTTTGTATGGAAACCTTTTTTGTTTTCTAAGCTATTGCAACCGAATTCAACATTTATTTATTTGACAATACACGATTTGTGAAAGTTTGGTCCGGATCGGATCACTATCTCATATAGCTGCCATACAAACGACCGATATGAAAACAAGTCTTTGTATGGAAACCTTTTTGTTTTCTAAGCTATTGCAACCGAATTCAACACTTATTCATCTGACAAAGCCATACACGATTTGTGAAAGTTTGGTCCGGATCGAACCACTATATCATATAGCTGCCATACAAACGACCAATATGAAAACAAGTCTTTGTATGGAAACCTTTTTTGTTTTCCAAGCTATTACAACCGAATTCAACATTTATTCATCTGATATAGCCATACACGATTTGTGAAAGTTTGGTCCGGATCGGATCACTATCTCATATAGCTGCCATACAAACGACCGACTTGAAAACAAGTCTTTGTATGGAAACCTTTTATGTTTTCTAAGCTATTGCAACCGAATTCAACATTTATTCATTTGACATAGCCGTACACAATTTGTGAAAGTTCGGTTTGGAGCGGACCACTATATCATATAGCTGGAATACAAACGACCGATAGGAAAACAAGTCTTTGTATGGAAACCTTTTTTGTTTTCTAAGCTATTGCAACCGAATTCAACATTTATTTATTTGACAATACACGATTTGTGAAAGTTTGGTCCGGATCGGATCACTATCTCATATAGCTGCCATACAAACGACCGATATGAAAACAAGTCTTTGTATGGAAACCTTTTTTGTTTTCTAAGCTATTGCAACCGAATTCAACACTTATTCATCTGACGAAGCCATACACGATTTGTGAAAGTTTGGTCCGGATCGAACCACTATATCATATAGCTGCCATACAAACGACCAATATGAAAACAAGTCTTTGTATGGAAACCTTTTTGTTTTCCAAGCTATTACAACCGAATTCAACATTTATTCATCTGATATAGCCATACACGATTTGTGAAAGTTTGGTCCGGATCGGATCACTATCTCATATAGCTGCCATACAAACGACCGACTTGAAAACAAGTCTTTGTATGGAAACCTTTTATGTTTTCTAAGCTATTGCAACCGAATTCAACATTTATGCATTTGACATAGCCATACACGATTTGTGAAAGAGTAATCCGGATCGGACCACTATATCATATAGCTGATATACAAACGACCGTTATAAGAACAAGTCGTTGTATGGAAACCTATTTTGTTTTCTAAGCTATTGCAACCGAATTCAACATTTATTCATTTGACATAGCCATACACGATTTGTGAAAGTTTGGTCCGGATCGGACCACTATATCATATAGCTGATATACAAACGACCAATATGAAAACAAGTCTTTGTATGGAAACCTTTTTTGTTTTCCAAGCTATTGCAACCGAATTCAACATTTATTCATCTGATATAGCCAAACACAATTTGTGAAAGTTTGGTCCGGATCGGATCACTATCTCATATAGCTGCCATACAAACGACCGACTTGATAACAAGTCTTTGTATTGAAACCTTTTATGTTTTCTAAGCTATTGCAACCGAATTCAACATTTATTCATTTGACATAGCCATACACGATTTGTGAAAGAGTAATCCGGATCGGACCACTATATCATATAGCTGATATACAAACGACCGTTATAAGAACAAGTCGTTGTATGGAAACCTATTTTGTTTTTCGAGCAATTCCAACTGAATTCAACATTTATTCATCTGACATAGCCATACACGATTTGTGAAAGTTTGGTCCGGATCGGATCACTATCTCATATAGCTGCCATACAAACGACCGATATGAAAATAAGTCATTGTATGGAAATCTTTTTGTTTTCTAAGCTATTGCAACCGAATTCAACATTTATTCATCTGACAAAGCCATACACGATTTGTGAAAGTTTGGTCCGGATCGAACCACTATATCATATAGTTGATATACAAACGACCAATATGAAAACAAGTCTTTGTATGGAAACCTTTTTGTTTTCCAAGCTATTACAACCGAATTCAACATTTATTCATCTGACATAGCCATACACGATTTGTGAAAGTTTGGTCCGGATCGGATCACTATCTCATATAGCTGCCATACAAACGACCGACTTGAAAACAAGTCTTTGTATGGAAACCTTTTATGTTTTCTAAGCTATTGCAACCGAATTCAACATTTATTCATTTGACATAGCCATACACGATTTGTGAAAGAGTAATCCGGATCGGACCACTATATCATATAGCTGATATACAAACGACCGTTATAAAAACAAGTCCTTGTATGGAAACCTATTTTGTTTTTCGAGCTATTCCAACCGAATTCAACATTTATTCATCTGACATAGCCATACACGATTTGTGAAAGTTTGGTCCGGATCGGATCACTATCTCATATAGCTGCCATACAAACGACCGATATGAAAACAAGTCTTTGTATGGAAACCTTTTTTGTTTTCTAAGCTATTGCAACCGAATTCAACATTTATTTATTTGACATAGCAATACACGATTTGTGAAAGTTTGGTCCGGATCGGATCACTATCTCATATAGCTGCCATACAAACGACCGATATGAAAACAAGTCTTTGTATGGAAACCTTTTTTGTTTTCTAAGCTATTGCAACCGAATTCAACATTTATTCATCTGACAAAGCCATACACGATTTGTGAAAGTTTGGTCCGGATCGAACCACTATATCATATAGCTGATATACAAACGACCAATATGAAAACAAGTCTTTGTATGGAAACCTTTTTTGTTTTCCAAGCTATTACAACCGAATTCAACATTTATTCATCTGATATAGCCATACACGATTTGTGAAACTTTGGTCCGGATCGGATCACTATCTCATATAGCTGCCATACAAACGACCCACTTGAAAACAAGTCTTTGTATGGAAACCTTTTATGTTTTCTAAGCTATTGCAACCGAATTCAACATTTATTCATTTGACATAGCCATACACGATTTGTGAAAGAGTAATCCGGATCGGACCACTATATCATATAGCTGATATACAAACGACCGTTATAAAAACAAGTCCTTGTATGGAAACCTATTTTGTTTTTCGAGCTATTCCAACCGAATTCAACATTTATTCATCTGACATAGCCATACACGATTTGTGAAAGTTTGGTCCGGATCGGATCACTATCTCATATAGCTGCCATACAAACGACCGATATGAAAACAAGTCTTTGTATGGAAACCTTTTTTGTTTTCTAAGCTATTGCAACCGAATTCAACATTTATTCATCTGACAAAGCCATACACGATTTGTGAAAGTTTGGTTTCGATCGGACCACTATATCATATAGCTGCCATACAAACGACCGATATGAAAACAAGTCTTTGTATGGAAACCTTTTATGTTTTCTAAGCTGCTGCAACCGAATTCAACATTTATTCATTCGACATAGCCGTACACGATTTGTGAAAGTTTGGTCCGGATCGGACCACTACATCATATAGCTGATATACAAACGACCAATATGAAAACAAGTCTTTGTATGGAAACCTTTTTTGTTTTCCAAGCTATTCCAACCGAATTCAACATTTATTCATTTGACCAAGCCATACGCGATTTGTGAAAGAGTAATCCGGATCGGACCACTATATCATATAGCTGATATACAAACGACCGTTATAAAAACAAGTCGTTGTATGGAAACCTATTTTGTTTTTCGAGCAATTCCAACCGAATTCAACATTTATTCATCTGACATAGCCATACACGATTTGTGAAAGTTTGGTCCGGATCGGATCACTATCTCATATAGCTGCCATACAAACGACCCACTTGAAAACAAGTCTTTGTATGGAAACCTTTTATGTTTTCTAAGCTATTGCAACCGAATTCAACATTTATTCATTTGACATAGCCATACACGATTTGTGAAAGAGTAATCCGGATCGGACCACTATATCATATAGCTGATATACAAACGACCGTTATAAAAACAAGTCGTTGTATGGAAACCTATTTTGTTTTTCGAGCAATTCCAACCGAATTCAACATTTATTCATCTGACATAGCCATACACGATTTGTGAAAGTTTGGTCCGGATCGGATCACTATCTCATTTAGCTGCCATACAAACGACCGATATGAAAACAAGTCATTGTATGGAAATCTTTTTGTTTTCTAAGCTATTGCAACCGAATTCAACATTTATTCATCTGACAAAGCCATACACGATTTGTGAAAGTTTGGTCCGGATCGAACCACTATATCATATAGCTGATATACAAACGACCAATATGAAAACAAGTCTTTGTATGGAAACCTTTTTTGTTTTCCAAGCTATTACAACCGAATTCAACACTTATTCATCTGACATAGCCATACACGATTTGTGAAAGTTTGGTCCGGATCGGATCACTATCTTATATAGCTGCCATACAAACGACCGACTTGAAAACAAGTCTTTGTATGGAAACCTTTTATGTTTTCTAAGCTATTGCAACCGAATTCAACATTTATTCATTTGACCAAGCCATACGCGATTTGTGAAAGAGTAATCCGGATCGGACCACTATATCATATAGCTGATATACAAACGACCGTTATAAAAACAAGTCCTTGTATGGAAACCTATTTTGTTTTTCGAGCTATTCCAACCGAATTCAACATTTATTCATCTGACATAGCCATACACGATTTGTGAAAGTTTGGTCCGGATCGGATCACTATCTCATATAGCTGCCATACAAACGACCGACTTGAAAACAAGTCTTTGTATGGAAACCTTTTATGTTTTCTAAGCTATTGCAACCGAATTCAACATTTATTCATTTGACATAGCCATACACGATTTGTGAAAGTTTGGTCCGGATCGGACCACTATATCATATAGCTGATATACAAACGACCGTTATAAGAACAAGTCGTTGTATGGAAACCTATTCTTTTTTTCGAGCAATTCCAACCGAATTCAACATTTATTCATCTGACATAGCCATACACGATTTGTGAAAGTTTGGTCCGGATCGGATCACTATCTCATATAGCTGCCATACAAACGACCGATATGAAAACAAGTCTTTGTATGGAAACCTTTTTTGTTTTCAAAGCTATTGCAACCGAATTCAACATTTATTCATCTGACAAAGCCATTCACGATTTGTGAAAGTTTGGTCCGGATCGGATCACTATCTCATATAGCTGCCATACAAACGACCGATATGAAAACAAGTCTTTGTATGGAAACCTTTTTTGTTTTCTAAGCTATTGCAACCGAATTCAACATTTATTTATTTGACATGGCCGTACACGATTTGTGAAAGTTTGGTCCGGATCGGACCACTATATCATATAGCTGCCATACAAACGACCGATATGAAAACAAGTCTTTGTATGGAAACCTTTTTTGTTTTCTAAACTATTGCAACCGAATTCAACATTTATTCATCTGACAAAGCCATACACGATTTGTGAAAGTTTGGTTTCGATCGGACCACTATATCATATAGCTGCCATACAAACGACCGATATGAAAACAAGTCTTTGTATGGAAACCTTTTATGTTTTCTAAGCTATTGCAACCGAATTCAACATTTATTCATTTGACATAGCGATACACGATTTGTGAAAGTTTGGTCCGGATCGGACCACTATATCATATAGCTGCCATACAAACGACCGATATGAAAACAAGTCTTTGTATGGAAACCTGTTATGTTTTCTAAGCTATTCCAACCGAATTCAACATTTATTCATTTGACATAGCCGTACACAATTTGTGAAAGTTTGGTTTCGATCGGACCACTATATCATATAGCTGCCATACAAACGACCGATATGAAAACAAGTCTTTGTATGGAAACCTTTTTTGTTTTCTAAGCTGCTGCAACCGAATTCAACATTTATTCATTTGACATAGCCGTACACGATTTGTAAAAGTTTGGTCCGGATCGGACCACTACATCATATAGCTGATATACAAACGACCAATATGAAAACAAGTCTTTGTATGGAAACCTTTTTTGTTTTCCAAGCTATTCCAACCGAATTCAACATTTATTCATCTGATATAGCCATACACAATTTGTGAAAGTTTGGTCCGGATCGGATCACTATCTCATATAGCTGCCATACAAACGACCGACTTGAAAACAAGTCTTTGTATGGAAACCTTTTATGTTTTCTAAGCTATTGCAACCGAATTCAACATTTATTCATTTGACATAGCCATACACGATTTGTGAAAGAGTAATCCGGATCGGACCACTATATCATATAGCTGATATACAAACGACCGTTATAAGAACAAGTCGTTGTATGGAAACCTATTTTGTTTTTCGAGCAATTCCAACCGAATTCAACATTTATTCATCTGACATAGCCATACACGATTTGTGAAAGTTTGGTCCGGATCGGATCACTATCTCATTTAGCTGCCATACAAACGACCGATATGAAAACAAGTCATTGTATGGAAATCTTTTTGTTTTCTAAGCTATTGCAACCGAATTCAACATTTATTCATCTGACAAAGCCATACACGATTTGTGAAAGTTTGGTCCGGATCGAACCACTATATCATATAGCTGATATACAAACGACCAATATGAAAACAAGTCTTTGTATGGAAACCTTTTTTGTTTTCCAAGCTATTACAACCGAATTCAACATTTATTCATCTGACATAGCCATACACGATTTGTGAAAGTTTGGTCCGGATCGGATCACTATCTCATATAGCTGCCATACAAACGACCGACTTGAAAACAAGTCTTTGTATGGAAACCTTTTATGTTTTCTAAGCTATTGCAACCGAATTCAACATTTATTCATTTGACATAGCCATACACGATTTGTGAAAGTTTGGTCCGGATCGGACCACTATATCATATAGCTGATATACAAACGACCGTTATAAGAACAAGTCGTTGTATGGAAACCTATTCTTTTTTTCGAGCAATTCCAACCGAATTCAACATTTGTTCATCTGACATAGCCATACACGATTTGTGAAAGTTTGGTCCGGATCGGATCACTATCTCATATAGCTGCCATACAAACGACCGATATGAAAACAAGTCTTTGTATGGAAACCTTTTTGTTTTCAAAGCTATTGCAACCGAATTCAACATTTATTCATCTGACAAAGCCATTCACGATTTGTGAAAGTTTGGTCCGGATCGGATCACTATCTCATATAGCTGCCATACAAACGACCGATATGAAAACAAGTCTTTGTATGGAAACCTTTTATGTTTTCTAAGCTATTGCAACCGAATTCAACATTTATTTATTCGTCATAGCCGTACACAATTTGTGAAAGTTTGGTTTGGATCGGACCACTATATCATATAGCTGCCATACAAACGACCGATATGAAAACAAGTCTTTGTATGGAAACCTTTTTGTTTTCTAAGCTATTGCAACCGAATTCAACATTTATTTATTTGACATAGCAATACACGATTTGTGAAAGTTTGGTCCGGATCGGACCACTATATCATATAGCTGATATACAAACGACCAATATGAAAACAAGTCTTTGTATGGAAACCTTTTATGTTTTCGAAGCTATTGCAACCGAATTCAACATTTATTTATCCGACATAGCCATACACGATTTGTGAAAGTTTGGTTCGGATCGGATCACTATCTCATATAGCTGTCATACAAACGACCGATATGAAAACAAGTCTTTGTATGGAAACCTTTTTTGTTTTCCAAGCTATTACAACCGAATTCAATATTTATTCATCTGATATAGCCATACACGATTTGTGAAAGTTGGGTCCGGATCGGATCACTATCTCATATAGCTGCCATACAAACGACCGACTTGAAAACAAGTCTTTGTATGGAAACCTTTTATGTTTTCTAAGCTATTGCAACCGAATTCAACATTTATTCATCTGACAAAGCCATACACGATTTGTGAAAGTTTGGTCCGGATCGAACCACTATATCATATAGCTGATATACAAACGACCAATATGAAAACAAGTCTTTGTATGGAAACCTTTTTTGTTTTCCAAGCTATTACAACCGAATTCAACATTTATTCATCTGACATAGCCATACACGATTTGTGAAAGTTTGGTCCGGATCGGATCACTATCTCATATAGCTGCCATACAAACGACCGACTTGAAAACAAGTCTTTGTATGGAAACCTTTTATGTTTTCTAAGCTATTGCAACCGAATTCAACATTTATTCATTTGACATAGCCATACACGATTTGTGAAAGTTTGGTCCGGATCGGACCACTATATCATATAGCTGATATACAAACGACCGTTATAAGAACAAGTCGTTGTATGGAAACCTATTCTTTTTTTCGAGCAATTCCAACCGAATTCAACATTTGTTCATCTGACATAGCCATACACGATTTGTGAAAGTTTGGTCCGGATCGGATCACTATCTCATATAGCTGCCATACAAACGACCGATATGAAAACAAGTCTTTGTATGGAAACCTTTTTTGTTTTCAAAGCTATTGCAACCGAATTCAACATTTATTCATCTGACAAAGCCATTCACGATTTGTGAAAGTTTGGTCCGGATCGGATCACTATCTCATATAGCTGCCATACAAACGACCGATATGAAAACAAGTCTTTGTATGGAAACCTTTTATGTTTTCGAAGCTATTGCAACCGAATTCAACATTTATTTATCCGACATAGCCATACACGATTTGTGAAAGTTTGGTTCGGATCGGATCACTATCTCATATAGCTGTCATACAAACGACCGATATGAAAACAAGTCTTTGTATGGAAACCTTTTTGTTTTCTAAGCTATTGCAACCGAATTCAACATTTATTTATTTGACATAGCAATACACGATTTGTGAAAGTTTGGTCCGGATCGGACCACTATATCATATAGCTGATATACAAACGACCAATATGAAAACAAGTCTTTGTATGGAAACCTTTTATGTTTTCGAAGCTATTGCAACCGAATTCAACATTTATTTATCCGACATAGCCATACACGATTTGTGAAAGTTTGGTTCGGATCGGATCACTATCTCATATAGCTGTCATACAAACGACCGATATGAAAACAAGTCTTTGTATGGAAACCTTTTTTGTTTTCCAAGCTATTACAACCGAATTCAATATTTATTCATCTGATATAGCCATACACGATTTGTGAAAGTTTGGTCCGGATCGGATCACTATCTCATATAGCTGCCATACAAACGACCGACTTGAAAACAAGTCTTTGTATGGAAACCTTTTATGTTTTCTAAGCTATTGCAACCGAATTCAACATTTATTCATCTGACAAAGCCATACACGATTTGTGAAAGTTTGGTCCGGATCGAACCACTATATCATATAGCTGATATACAAACGACCAATATGAAAACAAGTCTTTGTATGGAAACCTTTTTTGTTTTCCAAGCTATTACAACCGAATTCAACATTTATTCATCTGATATAGCCATACACGATTTGTGAAAGTTTGGTCCGGATCGGATCACTATCTCATATAGCTGCCATACAAACGACCGACTTGAAAACAAGTCTTTGTATGGAAACCTTTTATGTTTTCTAAGCTATTGCAACCGAATTCAACATTTATTCATTTGACCAAGCCATACGCGATTTGTGAAAGAGTAATCCGGATCGGACCACTATATCATATAGCTGATATACAAACGACCGTTATAAAAACAAGTCCTTGTATGGAAACCTATTTTGTTTTTCGAGCTATTCCAACCGAATTCAACATTTATTCATCTGACATAGCCATACACGATTTGTGAAAGTTTGGTCCGGATCGGATCACTATCTCATATAGCTGCCATACAAACGACCGATATGAAAACAAGTCTTTGTATGGAAACCTTTTTTGTTTTCTAAGCTATTGCAACCGAATTCAACATTTATTCATCCGACAAAGCCATACACGATTTGTGAAAGTTTGGTTTCGATCGGACCACTATATCATATAGCTGCCATACAAACGACCGATATGAAAACAAGTCTTTGTATGGAAACCTTTTATGTTTTCTAAGCTATTGCAACCGAATTCAACATTTATTCATTTGACATAGCCGTACACAATTTGTGAAAGTTTGGTTTCGACCGGACCACTATATCATATAGCTGCCATACAAACGACCGATATGAAAACAAGTCTTTGTATGGAAACCTTTTTGTTTTCTAAGCTGCTGCAACCGAATTCAACATTTATTCATTTGACATAGCCGTACACGATTTGTGAAAGTTTGGTCCGGATCGGACCACTATATCATATAGCTGATATACAAACGACCAATATGAAAACAAGTCTTTGTATGGAAACCTTTTTTGTTTTCCAAGCTATTGCAACCGAATTCAACATTTATTTATCTGATATAGCCATACACAATTTGTGAAAGTTTGGTCCGGATCGGATCACTATCTCATATAGCTGCCATACAAACGACCGACTTGAAAACAAGTCTTTGTATGGAAACCTTTTATGTTTTCTAAGCTATTGCAACCGAATTCAACATTTATTCATTTGACATAGCCATACACGATTTGTGAAAGAGTAATCCGGATCGGACCACTATATCATATAGCTGATATACAAACGACCGTTATAAGAACAAGTCGTTGTATGGAAACCTATTTTGTTTTTCGAGCAATTCCAACCGAATTCAACATTTATTCATCTGACATAGCCATACACGATTTGTGAAAGTTTGGTCCGGATCGGATCACTATCTCATATAGCTGCCATACAAACGACCGATATGAAAACAAGTCATTGTATGGAAATCTTTTGTTTTCTAAGCTATTGCAACCGAATTCAACATTTATTCATCTGACAAAGCCATACATGATTTGTGAAAGTTTGGTCCGGATCGAACCACTATATCATATAGCTGATATACAAACGACCAATATGAAAACAAGTCTTTGTATGGAAACCTTTTTTGTTTTCCAAGCTATTACAACCGAATTCAACATTTATTCATCTGACATAGCCATACACGATTTGTGAAAATTTGGTCCGGATCGGATCACTATCTTATATAGCTGCCATACAAACGACCGACTTGAAAACAAGTCTTTGTATGGAAACCTTTTATGTTTTCTTAGCTATTGCAACCGAATTCAACATTTATTCATTTGACCAAGCCATACACGATTTGTGAAAGTTTGGTCCGGATCGGACCACTATATCATATAGCTGATATACAAACGACCGTTATAAAAACAAGTCCTTGTATGGAAACCTATTTTGTTTTTCGAGCTATTCCAACCGAATTTAACATTAATTTATCTGACATAGCCATACACGATTTGTGAAAGTTTGGTCCGGATCGGATCACTATCTCATATAGCTGCCATACAAACGACCGACTTGAAAACAAGTCTTTGTATGGAAACCTTTTATGTTTTCCAAGCTATTGCAACCGAATTCAACATTTATTCATTTGACATAGCCATACACGATTTGTGAAAGTTTGGTCCGGATCGGACCACTATATCATATAGCTGATATACAAACGACCGTTATAAGAACAAGTCATTGTATGGAAACCTATTCTGTTTTTCGAGCAATTCCAACCGAATTCAACATTTGTTCATCTGACAAAGCCATACACGATTTGTGAAAGTTTGGTCCGGATCGAACCACTATATCATATAGCTGATATACAAACGACCAATATGAAAACAAGTCTTTGTATGGAAACCTTTTATGTTTTCTAAGCTATTCCAACCGAATTCAACATTTATTCATCTGACATACACCATACAAGATTTGTGAAAGTTTGGTCCGGATCGTATCACTATCTCATATAGCTGCCATACAAACGACCGACTTGAAAACAAGTCTTTGTATGGAAACCTTTTATGTTTTCTAAGCTATTGCAACCGAATTCAACATTTATTCATTTGACATAGCCATACACGATTTGTGAAAGAGTAATCCGGATCGGATCACTATATCATATAGTTGATATACAAACGACCGTTATAAAAACAAGTCCTTGTATGGAAACCTATTTTGTTTTTCGAGCTATTGCAACCGAATTCAACATTTATTCATCTGACATAGCCATACACGATTTGTGAAAGTTTGGTCCGGATCGGATCACTATCTCATATAGCTGCCATACAAACGACCGATATGAAAACAAGTCATTGTATGGAAATCTTTTTGTTTTCTAAGCTATTGCAACCGAATTCAACATTTATTCATCTGACAAAGCCATACATGATTTGTGAAAGTTTGGTCCGGATCGAACCACTATATCATATAGCTGATATACAAACGACCAATATGAAAACAAGTCTTTGTATGGAAACCTTTTTTGTTTTCCAAGCTATTACAACCGAATTCAACATTTATTCATCTGACATAGCCATACACGATTTGTGAAAATTTGGTCCGGATCGGATCACTATCTTATATAGCTGCCATACAAACGACCGACTTGAAAACAAGTCTTTGTATGGAAACCTTTTATGTTTTCTAAGCTATTGCAACCGAATTCAACATTTATTCATTTGACCAAGCCATACACGATTTGTGAAAGAGTAATCCGGATCGGACCACTATATCATATAGCTGATATACAAACGACCGTTATAAAAACAAGTCCTTGTATGGAAACCTATTTTGTTTTTCGAGCTATTCCAACCGAATTTAACATTTATTCATCTGACATAGCCATACACGATTTGTGAAAGTTTGGTCCGGATCGGATCACTATCTCATATAGCTGCCATACAAACGACCGACTTGAAAACAAGTCTTTGTATGGAAACCTTTTATGTTTTCTAAGCTATTGCAACCGAATTCAACATTTATTCATTTGACATAGCCATACACGATTTGTGAAAGTTTGGTCCGGATCGGACCACTATATCATATAGCTGATATACAAACGACCGTTATAAGAACAAGTCATTGTATGGAAACCTATTCTGTTTTTCGAGCAATTCCAACCGAATTCAACATTTGTTCATCTGACATAGCCATACACGATTTGTGAAAGTTTGGTCCGGATCGGATCACTATCTCATATAGCTGCCATACAAACGACCGATATGAAAACAAGTCTTTGTATGGAAACCTTTTTTGTTTTCAAAGCTATTGCAACCGAATTCAACATTTATTCATCTGTCAAAGCCATACACGATTTGTGAAAGAGTAATCCGGATCGGACCACTATATCATATAGCTGATATACAAACGACCGTTATAAAAACAAGTCATTGTATGGAAACCTATTCTGTTTTTCGAGCAATTCCAACCGAATTCAACATTTGTTCATCTGACATAGCCATACACGATTTGTGAAAGTTTGGTCCGGATCGGATCACTATCTCATATAGCTGCCATACAAACGACCGATATGAAAACAAGTCTTTGTATGGAAACCTTTTTGTTTTCAAAGCTATTGCAACCGAATTCAACATTTATTCATCTGTCAAAGCCATTCACGATTTGTGAAAGTTTGGTCCGGATCGGATCACTATCTCATATAGCTGCCATACAAACGACCGATATGAAAACAAGTCTTTGTATGGAAACCTTTTATGTTTTCTAAGCTATTGCAACCGAATTCAATATTTGTTTATTCGTCATAGCCGTACACAATTTGTGAAAGTTTGGTTTGGATCGGACCACTATATCATATAGCTGCCATACAAACGACCGATATGAAAACAAGTCTTTGTATGGAAACCTTTTTTGTTTTCTAAGCTATTGCAACCGAATTCAACATTTATTTATCTGACATAGCAATACACGATTTGTGAAAGTTTGGTCCGGATCGGACCACTATATCATATAGCTGATATACAAACGACCAATATGAAAACAAGTCTTTGTATGGAAACCTTTTATGTTTTCTAAGCTATTGCAACCGAATTCAACATTTATTTATCCGACATAGCCATACACGATTTGTGAAAGTTTGGTCCGGATCGGATCACTATCTCATATAGCTGTCATACAAACGACCGATATGAAAACAAGTCTTTGTATGGAAACCTTTTATGTTTTCTAAGCTATTGCAACCGAATTCAACATTTATTCATTTGATAAAGCTGTACACGATTTGTAAAAGTTTGGTTTGGATCGGATCACTATATCATATAGCTGTAATACAAACGACCGATATGAAAACAAGTCTTTGTATGGAAATCTTTTTTGTTTTCTAAGCTATTGCAACCGAATTCAACATTTATTTATTTGACATAGCCATACACGATTTGTGAAAGTTTGGTCCGGAACGGATCACTATACCATATAGCTGCCATACATACGACCGACTTGAAAACAAGTCTTTGTATGGAAACCTTTTATGTTTTCTAAGCTATTGCAACCGAATTCAACATTTATTCATTTGACATAGTCATACACGATTTGTGAAAGTTTGGTCCGGATCGGACCGCTATATCATATAGCTGATATACAAACGACCGATGTGAAATCAAGTCTTTGTATGGAAACCTTTTTTGTTTTCTAAGCTATTGCAACCGAATTCAACATTTATTCATTTGACATAGCCATACACGATTTGTGAAAGGTTGGTCCGGATCGGATCACTATCTCATATAGCTGCCATACAAACGACCGACATGAAAACAAGTCTTTGTATGGAAACCTTTTTTGTTTTCTAAGCTATTGCAACCGAATTCAACATTTATTCATTTGACATAGCCATACACGATTTGTAAAAGAGTAATCCGGATCGGACCACTATATCATATAGCTGATATACAAACGACCGTTATAAAAACAAGTCCTTGTATGGAAACCTATTTTGTTTTTCGAGCTATTCCAACCGAATTCAACATTTATTCATCTGACATAGCCATACACGATTTGTGAAAGTTTGGTCCGGATCGGATCACTATCTCATATAGCTGTCATACAAACGACCGATATGAAAACAAGTCTTTTGTATGGGAACCTTTTTTGTTTTCTAAGCTATTGCAACCGCATTCAACATTTATTCATCTACCGAAGCCATACACGACTTGTGAAAGTTTGGTCCGGATCGGATCACTATCTCATATAGCTGCCATACAAACGACCGATATGAAAACAAGTCTTTGTATGGAAACCTTTTATGTTTTCTAAGCTATTGCAACCGAATTCAACTATTATTCATTTGACATAGCCGTACACAATTTGTGAAAGTTTGGTTTCGATCGGACCACTATATCATATAGCTGCCATACAAACGACCGATATGAAAACAAGTCTTTGTATGGAAACCTTTTTGTTTTCTAAGCTATTGCAACCGAATTCAACATTTATTTATTTGACATAGCAGTACACGATTTGTGAAAGTTTGGTCCGGATCGGACCACTATATCATATAGCTGATATACAAACGACCAATATGAAAACAAGTCTTTGTATGGAAACCTTTTTTGTTTTCCAAGCTATTGCAACCGAATTCAACATTTATTCATTTGACATAGCCATACACGATTTGTGAAAGAGTAATCCGGATCGGACCACTATATCATATAGCTGATATACAAACGACCGTTATAAAAACAAGTCCTTGTATGGAAACCTATTTTGTTTTTCGAGCTATTCCAACCGAATTCAACATTTATTCATCTGACATAGCCATACACGATTTGTGAAAGTTTGGTCCGGATCGGATCACTATCTCATATAGCTGCCATACAAACAACCGATATGCAAACAAGTCTTTGTATGGAAACCTTTTTTGTTTTCTAAGCTATTGCAACCGAATTCAACATTTATTCATCTGCCAAAGCCATACACGATTTGTAAAAGTTTGGTCCGGATCGGATCACTATCTCATATAGCTGCCATACAAACGACCGATATGAAAACAAACGACAAACAAGTCTTTGTATGGAAACCTTTTATGTTTTCTAAGCTATTGCAACCGAATTCAACATTTATTCATTTGACATAGCCGTACACAATTTGTGAAAGTTTACTTTGGATCGGACCACTATATCATATAGCTGCCATACAAACGACCGATATGAAAACAAGTCTTTGTATGGAAACCTTTTTTGTTTTCTAAGCTATTGCAACCGAATTCAACATTTATTTATTTGACATAGCAGTACACGATTTGTGAAAGTTTGCTCCGGATCGGACCACTATTTCATATAGCTGATATACAAACGACCAATATGAAAACAAGTCTTTGTATGGAAACCTTTTTTGTTTTCCAAGCTATTGCAACCGAATTCAACATTTATTCATCTGATATAGCCAAACACAATTTGTGAAAGTTTGGTCCGGATCGGATCACTATCTCATATAGCTGCCATACAAACGACCGACTCGAAAACAAGTCTTTGTATGGAAACCTTTTTTGTTTTCTAAGCTATTGCAACCGAATTCAACATTATGTTATTATATGAAA
The DNA here is from genome assembly GCA_035047645.1 of Drosophila merina. NCBI lineage: Eukaryota > Metazoa > Arthropoda > Insecta > Diptera > Drosophilidae > Drosophila > Drosophila merina. The sequence goes on along the minus strand of JAWNPH010000020.1, from coordinate 533,315 downwards.
ACAAGTCTTTGTATGGAAACCTTTTATGTTTTCTAAGCTATTGCAACCGAATTCAACATTTATTCATTTGACAGAGCCGTACACAATTTGTGAAAGTTTGGTTTGGATAGGACCACTATATCATATAGCTGCCATACAAACGACCGATATGAAAACAAGTCTTTGTATGGAAACCTTTTTTGCTTTCTAAGCTATTCCAACCGAATTCAACATTTATTTATTTGACATAGCAATACACGATTTGTGAAAGTTTGCTCCGGATCGGACCACTATATCATATAGCTGATATACAAACGACCAATATGAAAACAAGTCTTTGTATGGAAACCATTTTTGTTTTCCAAGCTATTGCAACCGAATTCAACATATATTCATCTGATATAGCCATACACGATTTGTGAAAGTTTGGTCCGGATCGGATCACTATCTCATATAGCTGCCATACAAACGACCGACTTGAAAACAAGTCTTTGTATGGAAACCTTTTATGTTTTCAAAGCTATTGCAACCGAATTCAACATTTATTCATCTGACATAGCCATACACGATTTGTCAAGTTTGGTCCGGAACGGATTACTATCTCATATAGCTGCCATACAAACGACCGATATGAAAACAAGTCCTTGTATGGAAACCTATTTTGTTTTTCGAGCTATTCCAACCGAATTCAACATTTATTCATCTGACATAGCCATACACGATTTGTGAAAGTTTGGTCCGGATCGGATCACTATCTCATATAGCTGCCATACAAACGACCGACTTGATAACAAGTCTTTGTATGGAAACCTTTATGTTTTCTAAGCTATTGCAACCGAATTCAACATTTATCCATTTGACATAGCCATACACGATTTGTGAAAGAGTAATCCGGATCGGACCACTATATCATATAGCTGATATACAAACGACCGTCATAAAAACAAGTCCTTGTATGGAAACCTATTTTGTTTTTCGAGCTATTCCAACCGAATTCAGCATTTATTCATCTGACATAGCCATACACGATTTGTGAAAGTTTGGTCCGGATCGGATCACTATCTCATATAGCTGCCATACAAACGACCGATATGAAAACAAGTCTTTGTATGGAAACCTTTTTTGTTTTCTAAGCTATTGCAACCGAATTCAACATTTATTCATTTGACATAGCCATACACGATTTGTGAAAGAGTAATCCGGATCGGACCACTATATCATATAGCTGATATACAAACGACCGTCATAAAAACAAGTCCTTGTATGGAAACCTATTTTGTTTTTCGAGCTATTCCAACCGAATTCAACATTTATTCATTTGACATAGCCATACACGATTTGTGAAAGTTTGGTCCGGATCGGATCACTATCTCATATAGCTGCCATACAAACGACCGATATGAAAACAAGTCTTTGTATGGAAACCTTTTATGTTTTCTAAGCTATTGCAACCGAATTCAACATTTATTCATTTGACATAGCCGTACACAATTCATGAAAGTTTGGTTTGGATCGGACCACTATATCATATAGCTGCCATACAAACGACCGACTTGAAAACAAGTCTTTGTATGGAAACTTTTTTGTTTTCTAAGCTATTGCAACTGAATTCAACATTTATTTATTTGACATAGCAATACACGATTTGTGAAAGTTTGGTCCGGATCGGATCACTATCTCATATAGCTGCCATACAAACGACCGACTTGAAAACAAGTCTTTGTATGGAAACCTTTTTTGGTTTCTAAGCAATTGCAACCAAATTCAACATTTTTTCATCTGACAAAGCCATACACGATTTGTGAAAGTTTGGTCCGGATCGGATCACTATCTCATATAGGTGCCATACAAACGACCGATATGAAAACAAGTCTTTGTATGGAAACCTTTTATGTTTTCTAAGCTATTGCAACCGAATTCAACATTTATTCATTTGACATAGTCATATACGATTTGTGAAAGAGTAATCCGGATCGGACCACTATATCATATAGCTGATATACAAACGACCAATATGAAAACAAGTCTTTGTATGGAAAGCTTTTTTGTTTTCCAAGCTATTGCAACCGAATTCAACATTTATTCATCTGATATAGCCATACACGATTTGTGAAAGTTTGGTCCGGATCGGATGACTATCTCATATAGCTGCCATACAAACGACCGACTTGAAAACAAGTCTTTGTATGGAAACCTTTTATGTTTTCTAAGCTATTGCAACCGAATTCAACATGTATTCATCTGACATAGCCATACACGATTTGTGAAAGAGTAATCCGGATCGGACCACTATATCATAAAGCTGATATACAAACGACCGTTATAAAAACAAGTCCTTGTATGGAAACCTATTTTGTTTTTCGAGCTATTCCAACCGAATTCAACATTTATTCATCTGACATACACCATACACGATTTGTGAAAGTTTGGTCCGGATCGGATCACTATCTCATATAGCTGCCATACAAACGACCGACTTGAAAACAAGTCTTTGTATGGAAACCTTTTATGTTTTCTAAGCTATTGCAACCGAATTCAACATTTATTCATTTGACATAGCCATACACGATTTGTGAAAGAGTAATCCGGATCGGACCACTATATCATATAGTTGATATACAAACGACCGTTATAAAAACAAGTCCTTGTATGGAAACCTATTTTGTTTTTCGAGCTATTCCAACCGAATTCAACACTTGTTCATCTGACATAGCCATACACGATTTGTGAAAGTTTGGTCCGGATCGGATCACTATCTCATATAGCTGCCATACAAACGACCGATATGAAAACAAGTCTTTGTATGGAAACCTTTTTTGTTTTCTAAGCTATTGCAACCGAATTCAACATTTATTCATCTGACAAAGCCATACATGATTTGTGAAAGTTTGGTCCGGATCGAACCACTATATCATATAGCTGATATACAAACGACCAATATGAAAACAAGTCTTTGTATGGAAACCTTTTATGTTTTCTAAGCTATTGCAACCGAATTCAACATTTATTCATTTGACATAGCCGTACACAATTCTTGAAAGTTTGGTTTGGATCGGACCACTATATCATATAGCTGCCATACAAACGACCGACTTGAAAACAAGTCTTTGTATGGAAACTTTTTTGTTTTCTAAGCTATTGCAACTGAATTCAACATTTATTTATTTGACATAGCAATACACGATTTGTGAAAGTTTGGTCCGGATCGGATCACTATCTCATATAGCTGCCATACAAACGACCGACTTGAAAACAAGTCTTTGTATGGAAACCTTTTTTGGTTTCTAAGCAATTGCAACCAAATTCAACATTTTTTCATCTGACAAAGCCATACACGATTTGTGAAAGTTTGGTCCGGATCGGATCACTATCTCATATAGGTGCCATACAAACGACCGATATGAAAACAAGTCTTTGTATGGAAACCTTTTATGTTTTCTAAGCTATTGCAACCGAATTCAACATTTATTCATTTGACATAGCCATACACGATTTGTGAAAGAGTAATCCGGATCGGACCACTATATCATATAGCTGATATACAAACGACCAATATGAAAACAAGTCTTTGTATGGAAAGCTTTTTTGTTTTCCAAGCTATTGCAACCGAATTCAACATTTATTCATCTGATATAGCCATACACGATTTGTGAAAGTTTGGTCCGGATCGGATGACTATCTCATATAGCTGCCATACAAACGACCGACTTGAAAACAAGTCTTTGTATGGAAACCTTTTATGTTTTCTAAGCTATTGCAACCGAATTCAACATGTATTCATCTGACATAGCCATACACGATTTGTGAAAGAGTAATCCGGATCGGACCACTATATCATAAAGCTGATATACAAACGACCGTTATAAAAACAAGTCCTTGTATGGAAACCTATTTTGTTTTTCGAGCTATTCCAACCGAATTCAACATTTATTCATCTGACATACACCATACACGATTTGTGAAAGTTTGGTCCGGATCGGATCACTATCTCATATAGCTGCCATACAAACGACCGACTTGAAAACAAGTCTTTGTATGGAAACCTTTTATGTTTTCTAAGCTATTGCAACCGAATTCAACATTTATTCATTTGACATAGCCATACACGATTTGTGAAAGAGTAATCCGGATCGGACCACTATATCATATAGTTGATATACAAACGACCGTTATAAAAACAAGTCCTTGTATGGAAACCTATTTTGTTTTTCGAGCTATTCCAACCGAATTCAACACTTGTTCATCTGACATAGCCATACACGATTTGTGAAAGTTTGGTCCGGATCGGATCACTATCTCATATAGCTGCCATACAAACGACCGATATGAAAACAAGTCTTTGTATGGAAACCTTTTTTGTTTTCTAAGCTATTGCAACCGAATTCAACATTTATTCATCTGACAAAGCCATACATGATTTGTGAAAGTTTGGTCCGGATCGAACCACTATATCATATAGCTGATATACAAACGACCAATATGAAAACAAGTCTTTGTATGGAAACCTTTTATGTTTTCTAAGCTATTGCAACCGAATTCAACATTTATTCATTTGACATAGCCGTACACAATTCTTGAAAGTTTGGTTTGGATCGGACCACTATATCATATAGCTGCCATACAAACGACCGACTTGAAAACAAGTCTTTGTATGGAAACTTTTTTGTTTTCTAAGCTATTGCAACTGAATTCAACATTTATTTATTTGACATAGCAATACACGATTTGTGAAAGTTTGGTCCGGATCGGATCACTATCTCATATAGCTGCCATACAAACGACCGACTTGAAAACAAGTCTTTGTATGGAAACCTTTTTTGGTTTCTAAGCAATTGCAACCAAATTCAACATTTTTTCATCTGACAAAGCCATACACGATTTGTGAAAGTTTGGTCCGGATCGGATCACTATCTCATATAGGTGCCATACAAACGACCGATATGAAAACAAGTCTTTGTATGGAAACCTTTTATGTTTTCTAAGCTATTGCAACCGAATTCAACATTTATTCATTTGACATAGCCATACACGATTTGTGAAAGAGTAATCCGGATCGGACCACTATATCATATAGCTGATATACAAACGACCAATATGAAAACAAGTCTTTGTATGGAAAGCTTTTTTGTTTTCCAAGCTATTGCAACCGAATTCAACATTTATTCATCTGATATAGCCATACACGATTTGTGAAAGTTTGGTCCGGATCGGATGACTATCTCATATAGCTGCCATACAAACGACCGACTTGAAAACAAGTCTTTGTATGGAAACCTTTTATGTTTTCTAAGCTATTGCAACCGAATTCAACATGTATTCATCTGACATAGCCATACACGATTTGTGAAAGAGTAATCCGGATCGGACCACTATATCATAAAGCTGATATACAAACGACCGTTATAAAAACAAGTCCTTGTATGGAAACCTATTTTGTTTTTCGAGCTATTCCAACCGAATTCAACATTTATTCATCTGACATACACCATACACGATTTGTGAAAGTTTGGTCCGGATCGGATCACTATCTCATATAGCTGCCATACAAACGACCGACTTGAAAACAAGTCTTTGTATGGAAACCTTTTATGTTTTCTAAGCTATTGCAACCGAATTCAACATTTATTCATTTGACATAGCCATACACGATTTGTGAAAGAGTAATCCGGATCGGACCACTATATCATATAGTTGATATACAAACGACCGTTATAAAAACAAGTCCTTGTATGGAAACCTATTTTGTTTTTCGAGCTATTCCAACCGAATTCAACACTTGTTCATCTGACATAGCCATACACGATTTGTGAAAGTTTGGTCCGGATCGGATCACTATCTCATATAGCTGCCATACAAACGACCGATATGAAAACAAGTCTTTGTATGGAAACCTTTTTTGTTTTCTAAGCTATTGCAACCGAATTCAACATTTATTTATATGACATAGCAATACACGATTTGTGAAAGTTTGGTCCGGATCGGATCACTATCTCATATAGCTGCCATACAAACGACCGATATGAAAACAAGTCTTTGTATGGAAACCTTTTATGTTTTCTAAGCTATTGCAACCGAATTCAACATTTATTCATCTGACAAAGCCATACATGATTTGTGAAAGTTTGGTCCGGATCGAACCACTATATCATATAGCTGATATACAAACGACCAATATGAAAACAAGTCTTTGTATGGAAACCTTTTTGTTTTCCAAGCTATTACAACCGAATTCAACATTTATTCATCTGATATAGCCATACACGATTTGTGAAAGTTTGGTCCGGATCGGATCACTATCTCATATAGCTGCCATACAAACGACCGACTTGAAAACAAGTCTTTGTATGGAAACCTTTTATGTTTTCTAAGCTATTGCAACCGAATTCAACATTTATTCATCTGACATAGCCATACACGATTTGTGAAAGAGTAATCCGGATCGGACCACTATATCATATAGCTGATATACAAACGACCGTTATAAAAACAAGTCCTTGTATGGAAACCTATTTTGTTTTTCGAGCTATTCCAACCGAATTCAGCATTTATTCATCTGACATAGCCATACACGATTTGTGAAAGTTTGGTCCGGATCGGATCACTATCTCATATAGCTGCCATACAAACGACCGACTTGAAAACAAGTCTTTGTATGGAAACCTTTTATGTTTTCTAAGCTATTGCAACCGAATTCAACATTTATTCATTTGACATAGCCATACACGATTTGTGAAAGAGTAATCCGGATCGGACCACTATATCATATAGCTGATATACAAACGACCGTTATAAAAACAAGTCCTTGTATGGAAACCTATTTTGTTTTTAGAGCTATTCCAACCGAATTCAACATTTATTCATCTGACATAGCCATACACGATTTGTGAAAGTTTGGTCCGGATCGGATCACTATCTCATATAGCTGCCATACAAACGACCGATATGAAAACAAGTCTTTGTATGGAAACCTTTTTTGTTTTCTAAGCTATTGCAACCGAATTCAACATTTATTCATCTGACAAAGCCGTTCACGATTTGTGAAAGTTTGGTCCAGATCGGATCTCTATCTCATATAGCTGCCATACAAACGACCGATATGAAAACAAGTCTTTGTATGGAAACCTTTTATGTTTTCTAAGCTATTGCAACCGAATTCAACATTTATTCATTTGACACAGCCGTACACAAGTTGTGAAAGTTTGGTTTCGATCGGACCACTATATCATATAGCTGCCATACAAACGACCGATATGAAAACAAGTCTTTGTATGGAAACCTTTTATGTTTTCTAAGCTATTGCAACCGAATTCAACATTTATTCATTTGACATAGCAATACACGATTTGTGAAAGTTTGGTCCGGATCGGAGCACTATATCATATAGCTGATATACAAACGACCAATATGATAACAAGTCTTTGTATGGAAACCTTTTATGTTTTCTAAGCTATTCCAACCGAATTCAACATTTATTCATCTGACATACACCATACACGATTTGTGAAAGTTTGGTCCGGATCGGATCACTATCTCATATAGCTGCCATACAAACGACCGACTTGAAAACAAGTCTTTGTATGGAAACCTTTTATGTTTTCTAAGCTATTGCAACCGAATTCAACATTTATTCATTTGACATAGCCATACACGATTTGTGAAAGAGTAATCCGGATCGGACCACTATATCATATAGTTGATATACAAACGACCGTTATAAAAACAAGTCCTTGTATGGAAACCTATTTTGTTTTTCGAGCTATTCCAACCGAATTCAACATTTATTCATCTGACATAGCCATACACGAATCGTGAAAGTTTGGTCCGGATCGGATCACTATCTCATATAGCTGCCATACAAACGACCGATATGAAAACAAGTCTTTGTATGGAAACCTTTTTTGTTTTCTAAGCTATTGCAACCGAATTCAACATTTATTTATTTGACATAGCAATACACGATTTGTGAAAGTTTGGTCCGGATCGGATCACTATTTCATATAGCTGCCATACAAACGACCGATATGAAAACAAGTCTTTGTATGGAAACCTGTTATGTTTTCTAAGCTATTGCAACCGAATTCAACATTTATTCATTTGACATAGCCGTACACAATTTGTGAAAGTTCGGTTTGGAGCGGACCACTATATCATATAGCTGCCATACAAACGACCGACTTGAAAACAAGTCTTTGTATGGAAACCTTTTTTGTTTTCTAAGCAATTACAACCAAATTCAACATTTTTTCATCTGACAAAGCCATACACGATTTGTGAAAGTTTGGTCCGGATCGGATCACTATCTCATATAGGTGCCATACAAACGACCGATATGAAAACAAGTCTTTGTATGGAAACCTTTTATGTTTTCTAAGCTATTGCAACCGAATTCAACATTTATTCATTTGACATAGCCATACAGGATTTGTGAAAGAGTAATCCGGATCGGACCACTATATCATATAGCTGATATACAAACGACCAATATGAAAACAAGTCTTTGTATGGAAAGCTTTTTTGTTTTTCGAGCTGTTCCAACCGAATTCAACATTTATTCATCTGACATAGCCATACACGAATCGTGAAAGTTTGGTCCGGATCGGATCACTATCTCATATAGCTGCCATACAAACGACCGACTTGAAAACAAGTCTTTGTATGGAAACCTTTTTTGTTTTCTAAGCAATTGCAACCAAATTCAACATTTTTTCATCTGACATAGCAATACACGATTTGTGAAAGTTTGGTCCGGATCGGATCACTATTTCATATAGCTGCCATACAAACGACCGATATGAAAACAAGTCTTTGTATGGAAACCTTTTATGTTTTCTAAGCTATTGCAACCGAATTCAACATTTATTCATTTGACATAGCCATACACGATTTGTGAAAGAGTAATCCGGATCGGACCACTATATCATATAGCTGATATACAAACGACCAATATGAAAACAAGTCTTTGTATGGAAAGCTTTTTTGTTTTCCAAGCTATTGCAACCGAATTCAACATTTATTCATCTGATATAGCCATACACGATTTGTGAAAGTTTGGTCCGGATCGGATGACTATCTCATATAGCTGCCATACAAACGACCGACTTGAAAACAAGTCTTTGTATGGAAACCTTTTATGTTTTCTAAGCTATTGCAACCGAATTCAACATGTATTCATCTGACATAGCCATACACGATTTGTGAAAGAGTAATCCGGATCGGACCACTATATCATAAAGCTGATATACAAACGACCGTTATAAAAACAAGTCCTTGTATGGAAACCTATTTTGTTTTTCGAGCTATTCCAACCGAATTCAACATTTATTCATCTGCCATACACCATACACGATTTGTGAAAGTTTGGTCCGGATCGGATCACTATCTTATATAGCTGCCATACAAACGACCGATATGAAAACAAGTGTTTGTATGGAAACCTTTTATGTTTTCTAAGCTATTGCAACCGAATTCAACATTTATTCATTTGACATAGCCATACACGATTTGTGAAAGAGTAATCCGGATCGGACCACTATATCATATAGTTGATATACAAACGACCGTTATAAAAACAAGTCCTTGTATGGAAACCTATTTTGTTTTTCGAGCTATTCCAACCGAATTCAACATTTATTCATCTGACATAGCCATACACGATTTGTGAAAGTTTGGTCCGGATCGGATCACTATCTCATATAGCTGCCATACAAACGACCGATATGAAAACAAGTCTTTGTATAGAAACCTTTTTGTTTTCTAAGCTATTGCAACCGAATTCAACATTTATTTATATGACATAGCAATACACGATTTGTGAAAGTTTGGTCCGGATCGGATCACTATCTCATATAGCTGCCATACAAAGGACCGATATGAAAACAAGTCTTTGTATGGAAACCTTTTATGTTTTCTAAGCTATTGCAACCGAATTCAACATTTATTCATCTGACAAAGCCATACATGATTTGTGAAAGTTTGGTCCGGATCGAACCACTATATCATATAGCTGATATACAAACGACCAATATGAAAACAAGTCTTTGTATGGAAACCTTTTTGTTTTCCAAGCTATTACAACCGAATTCAACATTTATTCATCTGATATAGCCATACACGATTTGTGAAAGTTTGGTCCGGATCGGATCACTATCTCATATAGCTGCCATACAAACGACCGACTTGAAAACAAGTCTTTGTATGGAAACCTTTTATGTTTTCTAAGCTATTGCAACCGAATTCAACATTTATTCATTTGACATAGCCATACACGATTTGTGAAAGAGTAATCCGGATCGGACCACTATATCATATAGCTGATATACAAACGACCGTTATAAAAACAAGTCCTTGTATGGAAACCTATTTTGTTTTTAGAGCTATTCCAACCGAATTCAACATTTATTCATCTGACATAGCCATATACGATTTGTGAAAGTTTGGTCCGGATCGGATCACTATCTCATATAGCTGCCATACAAACGACCGATATGAAAACAAGTCTTTGTATGGAAACCTTTTTTGTTTTCTAAGCTTTTGCAACCGAATTCAACATTTATTCATCTGACAAAGCCGTTCACGATTTGTGAAAGTTTGGTTTCGATCGGACCACTATATCATATAGCTGCCATACAAACGACCGATATGAAAACAAGTCTTTGTATGGAAACCTTTTATGTTTTCTAAGCTATTGCAACCGAATTCAACATTTATTCATTTGACATAGCAATACACGATTTGTGAAAGTTTGGTCCGGATCGGACCACTATATCATATAGCTGATATACAAACGACCAATATGAAAACAAGTCTTTGTATGGAAACCTTTTATGTTTTCTAAGCTATTCCAACCGAATTCAACATTTATTCATCTGACATACACCATACACGATTTGTGAAAGTTTGGTCCGGATCGGATCACTATCTCATATAGCTGCCATACAAACGACCGACTTGAAAACAAGTCTTTGTATGGAAACCTTTTATGTTTTCTAAGCTATTGCAACCGAATTCAACATTTATTCATTTGACATAGCCATACACGATTTGTGAAAGAGTAATCCGGATCGGACCACTATATCATATAGTTGATATACAAACGACCGTTATAAAAACAAGTCCTTGTATGGAAACCTATTTTGTTTTTCGAGCTATTCCAACCGAATTCAACATTTATTCATCTGACATAGCCATACACGAATCGTGAAAGTTTGGTCCGGATCGGATCACTATCTCATATAGCTGCCATACAAACGACCGACTTGAAAACAAGTCTTTGTATGGAAACCTTTTATGTTTTCTAAGCTATTGCAACCGAATTCAACATTTATTCATTTGACATAGCCATACACGATTTGTGAAAGAGTAATCCGGATCGGACCACTATATCATATAGCTGATATACAAACGACCGTTATAAAAACAAGTCCTTGTATGGAAACCTATTTTGTTTTTAGAGCTATTCCAACCGAATTCAACATTTATTCATCTGACATAGCCATACACGATTTGTGAAAGTTTGGTTTCGATCGGACCACTATATCATATAGCTGCCATACAAACGACCGATATGAAAACAAGTCTTTGTATGGAAACCTTTTATGTTTTCTAAGCTATTGCAACCGAATTCAACATTTATTCATTTGACATAGCAATACACGATTTGTGAAAGTTTGGTCCGGATCGGACCACTATATCATATAGCTGATATACAAACGACCAATATGAAAACAAGTCTTTGTATGGAAACCTTTTATGTTTTCTAAGCTATTCCAACCGAATTCAACATTTATTCATCTGACATACACCATACACGATTTGTGAAAGTTTGGTCCGGATCGGATCACTATCTCATATAGCTGCCATACAAACGACCGACTTGAAAACAAGTCTTTGTATGGAAACCTTTTATGTTTTCTAAGCTATTGCAACCGAATTCAACATTTATTCATTTGACATAGCCATACACGATTTGTGAAAGAGTAATCCGGATCGGACCACTATATCATATAGTTGATATACAAACGACCGTTATAAAAACAAGTCCTTGTATGGAAACCTATTTTGTTTTTCGAGCTATTCCAACCGAATTCAACATTTATTCATCTGACATAGCCATACACGAATCGTGAAAGTTTGGTCCGGATCGGATCACTATCTCATATAGCTGCCATACAAACGACCGATATGAAAACAAGTCTTTGTATGGAAACCTTTTTTGTTTTCTAAGCTATTGCAACCGAATTCAACATTTATTTATTTGACATAGCAATACACGATTTGTGAAAGTTTGGTCCGGATCGGATCACTATTTCATATAGCTGCCATACAAACGACCGATATGAAAACAAGTCTTTGTATGGAAACCTGTTATGTTTTCTAAGCTATTGCAACCGAATTCAACATTTATTCATTTGACATAGCCGTACACAATTTGTGAAAGTTCGGTTTGGAGCGGACCACTATATCATATAGCTGGAATACAAACGACCGATAGGAAAACAAGTCTTTGTATGGAAACCTTTTTTGTTTTCTAAGCTATTGCAACCGAATTCAACATTTATTTATTTGACATAGCAATACACGATTTGTGAAAGTTTGGTCCGGATCGGATCACTATCTCATATAGCTGCCATACAAACGACCGATATGAAAACAAGTCTTTGTATGGAAACCTTTTTTGTTTTCTAAGCTATTGCAACCGAATTCAACATTTATTCATCTGACAAAGCCATACACGATTTGTGAAAGTTTGGTCCGGATCGAACCACTATATCATATAGCTGATATACAAACGACCAATATGAAAACAAGTCTTTGTATGGAAACCTTTTTTGTTTTCCAAGCTGTTACAACCGAATTCAACATTTATTTATTTAACATAGCAATACACGATTTGTGAAAGTTTGGTCCGGATCGGATCACTATTTCATATAGCTGCCATACAAACGACCGATACGAAAACAAGTCTTTGTATGGAAACCTTTTATGTTTTCTAAGCTATTGCAACCGAATTCAACATTTATTCATTTGACATAGCCATACACGATTTGTGAAAGTTTGGTCCGGATCGAACCACTATATCATATAGCTGATATACAAACGACCAATATGAAAACAAGTCTTTGTATGGAAACCTTTTTTGTTTTCCAAGCTGTTACAACCGAATTCAACATTTATTCATCTGATATAGCCATACACGATTTGTGAAAGTTTGGTCCGGATCGGATCACTATCTCATATAGCTGCCATACAAACGACCGACTTGAAAACAAGTCTTTGTATGGAAACCTTTTATGTTTTCTAAGCTATTGCAACCGAATTCAACATTTATTCATCCGACATAGCCATACACGATTTGTGAAAGAGTAATTTGGATCGGACCACTATATCATATAGCTGATATACAAACGACCGTTATAAAAACAAGTCCTTGTATGGAAACCTATTTTGTTTTTCGAGCTATTCCAACCGAATTCAACATTTATTCATCTGACATAGCCATAAACGATTTGTGAAAGTTTGGTCCGGATCGGATCACTATCTCATATAGCTGCCATACAAACGACCGACTTGAAAACAAGTCTTTGTATGGAAACCTTTTATGTTTTCTAAGCTATTGCAACCGAATTCAACATTTATTCATCTGACAAAGCCATACACGATTTGTGAAAGTTTGGTCCGGATCGGATCACTATCTCATATAGCTGCCATACAAACGACCGATATGAAAACAAGTCTTTGTATGGAAACCTTTTATGTTTTCTAAGCTATTGCAACCGAATTCAACATTTATTCATTTGACATAGCCGTACACAATTTGTGAAAGTTTGGTTTCGATCGGACCACTATATCATATAGCTGCCATACAAACGACCGATATGAAAACAAGTCTTTGTATGGAAACCTTTTTTGTTTTCTAAGCTATTGCAACCGAATTCAACATTTATTCATTTGACATAGCCGTACACGATTTGTGAAAGTTTGGTCCGTATCGGACCACTATATCATATAGCTGATATACAAACGACCAATATGAAAACAAGTCTTTGTATGGAAACCTTTTATGTTTTCTAAGCTATTCCAACCGAATTCAACATTTATTCATCTGACATACACCATACACGATTTGTGAAAGTTTGGTCCGGATCGGATCACTATCTCATATAGCTGCCATACAAACGACCGACTTGAAAACAAGTCTTTGTATGGAAACCTTTTATGTTTTCTAAGCTATTGCAACCGAATTCAACATTTATTCATTTGACATAGCCATACACGATTTGTGAAAGAGTAATCTGGATCGGACCACTATATCATATAGTTGATATACAAACGACCGTTATAAAAACAAGTCCTTGTATGGAAACCTATTTTGTTTTTCGAGCTATTCCAACCGAATTCAACATTTATTCATCTGACATAGCCATACACGTTTTGTGAAAGTTTGGTCCGGATCGGATCACCATTTCATATAGCTGCCATACAAACGACCGATATGAAAACAAGTCTTTGTATGGAAACCTTTTATGTTTTCTAAGGTATTGCAACCGAATTCAACATTTATTCATTTGACATAGCCGTACACAATTTGTGAAAGTTCGGTTTGGAGCGGACCACTATATCATATAGCTGGAATACAAACGACCGATAGGAAAACAAGTCTTTGTATGGAAACCTTTTTGTTTTCTAAGCTATTGGAACCGAATTCAACATTTATTTATTTGACATAGCAATACACGATTTGTGAAAGTTTGGTCCGGATCGGATCACTATCTCATATAGCTGCCATACAAACGACCGATATGAAAACAAGTCTTTGTATGGAAACCTTTTTTGTTTTCTAAGCTATTGCAACCGAATTCAACATTTATTCATCTGACAAAGCCATACACGATTTGTGAAAGTTTGGTCCGGATCGAACCACTATATCATATAGCTGATATACAAACGACCAATATGAAAACAAGTCTTTGTATGGAAACCTTTTTTGTTTTCCAAGCTATTACAACCGAATTCAACATTTATTCATCTGATATAGCCATACACGATTTGTGAAAGGTTGGTCCGGATCGGATCACTATCTCATATAGCTGCCATACAAACGACCGACTTGAAAACAAGTCTTTGTATGGAAACCTTTTATGTTTTCTAAGCTATTGCAACCGAATTCAACATTTATTCATCTGACAAAGCCATACACGATTTGTGAAAGTTTGGTCCGGATCGAACCACTATATCATATAGCTGATATACAAACGACCAATATGAAAACAAGTCTTTGTATGGAAACCTTTTTGTTTTCCAAGCTGTTACAACCGAATTCAACATTTATTCATCTGATATAGCCATACACGATTTGTGAAAGTTTGGTCCGGATCGGATCACTATCTCATATAGCTGCCATACAAACGACCGACTTGAAAACAAGTCTTTGTATGGAAACCTTTTATGTTTTCTAAGCTATTGCAACCGAATTCAACATTTATTCATCTGACATAGCCATACACGATTTGTGAAAGAGTAATTTGGATCGGACCACTATATCATATAGCTGATATACAAACGACCGTTATAAAAACAAGTCCTTGTATGGAAACCTATTTTGTTTTTCGAGCTATTCCAACCGAATTCAACATTTATTCATCTGACATAGCTATAAACGATTTGTGAAAGTTTGGTCCGGATCGGATCACTATCTCATATAGCTGCCATACAAACGACCGACTTGAAAACAAGTCTTTGTATGGAAACCTTTTATGTTTTCTAAGCTATTGCAACCGAATTCAACATTTATTCATCTGACAAAGCCATACACGATTTGTGAAAGTTTGGTCCGGATCGGATCACTATCTCATATAGCTGCCATACAAACGACCGATATGAAAACAAGTCTTTGTATGGAAACCTTTTATGTTTTCTAAGCTATTGCAACCGAATTCAACATTTATTCATTTGACATAGCCGTACACAATTTGTGAAAGTTTGGTTTCGATCGGACCACTGTATCATATAGCTGCCATACAAACGACCGATATGAAAACAAGTCTTTGTATGGAAACCTTTTATGTTTTCTAAGCTATTGCAACCGAATTCAACATTTATTCATTTGACATAGCCGTACACGATTTGTGAAAGTTTGGTCCGGATCGGACCACTATATCATATAGCTGATATACAAACGACCAATATGAAAACAAGTCTTTGTATGGAAACCTTTTATGTTTTCTAAGCTATTCCAACCGAATTCAACATTTATTCATCTGACATACACCATACACGATTTGTGAAAGTTTGGTCCGGATCGGATCACTATCTCATATAGCTGCCATACAAACGACCGACTTGAAAACAAGTCTTTGTATGGAAACCTTTTATGTTTTCTAAGCTATTGCAACCGAATTCAACATTTATTCATTTGACATAGCCATACACGATTTGTGAAAGAGTAATCTGGATCGGACCACTATATCATATAGTTGATATACAAACGACCGTTATAAAAACAAGTCCTTGTATGGAAACCTATTTTGTTTTTCGAGCTATTCCAACCGAATTCAACATTTATTCATCTGACATAGCCATACACGTTTTGTGAAAGTTTGGTCCGGATCGGATCACCATTTCATAT
Source organism: Drosophila merina (assembly GCA_035047645.1). Lineage (NCBI taxonomy): Eukaryota > Metazoa > Arthropoda > Insecta > Diptera > Drosophilidae > Drosophila > Drosophila merina. The sequence continues at coordinate 516,712 of JAWNPH010000020.1, read as the reverse complement.
AGCTGCCATACAAACGACCGATATGAAAACAAGTCTTTGTATGGAAACCTTTTATGTTTTCTAAGGTATTGCAACCGAATTCAACATTTATTCATTTGACATAGCCGTACACAATTTGTGAAAGTTCGGTTTGGAGCGGACCACTATATCATATAGCTGGAATACAAACGACCGATAGGAAAACAAGTCTTTGTATGGAAACCTTTTTTGTTTTCTAAGCTATTGCAACCGAATTCAACATTTATTTATTTGACATAGCAATACACGATTTGTGAAAGTTTGGTCCGGATCGGATCACTATCTCATATAGCTGCCATACAAACGACCGATATGAAAACAAGTCTTTGTATGGAAACCTTTTTTGTTTTCTAAGCTATTGCAACCGAATTCAACATTTATTCATCTGACAAAGCCATACACGATTTGTGAAAGTTTGGTCCGGATCGAACCACTATATCATATAGCTGATATACAAACGACCAATATGAAAACAAGTCTTTGTATGGAAACCTTTTTTGTTTTCCAAGCTATTACAACCGAATTCAACATTTATTCATCTGATATAGCCATACACGATTTGTGAAAGGTTGGTCCGGATCGGATCACTATCTCATATAGCTGCCATACAAACGACCGACTTGAAAACAAGTCTTTGTATGGAAACCTTTTATGTTTTCTAAGCTATTGCAACCGAATTCAACATTTATTCATCTGACATAGCCATACACGATTTGTGAAAGAGTAATCCGGATCGGACCACTATATCATATAGCTGATATACAAACGACCGTTATAAAAACAAGTCCTTGTATGGAAACCTATTTTGTTTTTCGAGCTTTTCCAACCGAATTCAACATTTATTCATCTGACATAGCCATACACGATTTGTGAAAGTTTGGTCCGGATCGGATCACTATCTCATATAGCTGCCATACAAACGACCGACATGAAAACAAGTCTTTGTATGGAAACCTTTTTTGTTTTCTAAGCTATTGCAACCGAATTCCACATTTATTCATCTGACAAAGCCATACACGATTTGTGAAAGTTTGGTCCGGATCGGATCACTATCTCATATAGCTGCCATACAAACAACCGATATGAAAACAAGTCTTTGTATGGAAACCTTTTATGTTTTCTAAGCTATTGCAACCGAATTCAACATTTATTCATTTGACATAGCCGTACACAATTTGTGAAAGTTTGGTTTCGATCGGACCACTAGATCATATAGCTGCCATACAAACGACCGATATGAAAACAAGTCTTTGTATGGAAACCTTTTATGTTTTCTAAGCTATTGCAACCGAATTCAACATTTATTCATTTGACATAGCCATACACGATTTGTGAAAGTTTGGTCCGGATCGGACCACTATATCATATAGCTGATATACAAACGACCAATAGGAAAACAAGTCTTTGTATGGAAACCTTTTATGTTTTCTAAGCTATTCCAACCGAATTCAACATTTATTCATCTGACATACACCATACACGATTTGTGAAAGTTTGGTCCGGATCGGATCACTATCTCATATAGCTGCCATACAAACGACCGACTTGAAAACAAGTCTTTGTATGGAAACCTTTTATGTTTTCTAAGCTATTGCAACCGAATTCAACATTTATTCATTTGACATAGCCATACACGATTTGTGAAAGAGTAATCCGGATCGGATCACTATATCATATAGTTGATATACAAACGACCGTTATAAAAACAAGTCCTTGTATGGAAACCTATTTTGTTTTTCGAGCTATTGCAACCGAATTCAACATTTATTCATCTGACATAGCCATACACGATTTGTTAAAGTTTGGTCCGGATCGGATCACTATCTCATATAGCTGTCATACAAACGACCGATATGAAAACAAGTCTTTGTATGGAAACCTTTTTGTTTTCTAAGCTATTGCAACCGAATTCAACATTTATTTATTTGACATAGCAATACACGATTTGTGAGAGTTTGGTCCGGATCGGATCACTATCTCATATAGCTGCCATACAAACGACCGATATGAAAACAAGTCTTTGTATGGAAACCTTTTATGTTTTCTAAGCTATTGCAACTGAATTCAACATTTATTCATTTGACATAGCCGTACACAATTTGTGAAAGTTCGGTTTGGAGCGGACCACTATATCATATAGCTGGAATACAAACGACCGATAGGAAAACAAGTCTTTGTATGGAAACCTTTTTTGTTTTCTAAGCTATTGCAACCGAATTCAACATTTATTTATTTGACATAGCAATACACGATTTGTGAAAGTTTGGTCCGGATCGGATCACTATCTCATATAGCTGCCATACAAACGACCGATACGAAAACAAGTCTTTGTATGGAAACCTTTTTGTTTTCTAAGCTATTGCAACCGAATTCAAAATTTATTCATCTGACAAAGCCATACACGATTTGTGAAAGTTTGGTCCGGATCGAACCACCATATCATATAGCTGATATACAAACGACCAATATGAAAACAAGTCTTTGTATGGAAACCTTTTTTGTTTTCCAAGCTATTACAACCGAATTCAACATTTATTCATCCGATATAGCCATACACGATTTGTGAAAGTTTGGTCCGGATCGGATCACTATCTCATATAGCTGCCATACAAACGACCCACTTGAAAACAAGTCTTTGTATGGAAACCTTTTATGTTTTCTAAGCTATTGCAACCCAATTCAACATTTATTCATTTGACATAGCCATACACGATTTGTGAAAGAGTAATCCGGATCGGACCACTATATCATATAGCTGATATACAAACGACCGTTATAAAAACAAGTCCTTGTATGGAAACCTATTTTGTTTTTCGAGCTATTCCAACCGAATTCAACATTTATTCATCTGACATAGCCATACACGATTTGTGAAAGTTTGGTCCGGATCGGATCACTATCTCATATAGCTGCCATACAAACGACCGATATGAAAACAAGTCTTTGTATGGAAACCTTTTTTGTTTTCTAAGCTATTGCAACCGAATTCAACATTTATTCATCTGACAAAGCCATACACGATTTGTGAAAGTTTGGTCCGGATCGGATTACTATCTCATATAGCTGCCATACAAACGACCGATATGAAAACAAGCCTTTGTATGGAAACCTTTTATGTTTTCTAAGCTATTGCAACCGAATTCAACATTTATTCATTTGACATAGCCATACACGATTTGTGAAAGAGTAATCCGGATCGGATCACTATATCATATAGTTGATATACAAACGACCGTTATAAAAACAAGTCCTTGTATGGAAACCTATTTTGTTTTTCGAGCTATTGCAACCGAATTCAACATTTATTCATCTGACATAGCCATACACGATTTGTTAAAGTTTGGTCCGGATCGGATCACTATCTCATATAGCTGTCATACAAACGACCGATATGAAAACAAGTCTTTGTATGGAAACCTTTTTTGTTTTCTAAGCTATTGCAACCGAATTCAACATTTATTTATTTGACATAGCAATACACGATTTGTGAGAGTTTGGTCCGGATCGGATCACTATCTCATATAGCTGCCATACAAACGACCGATATGAAAACAAGTCTTTGTATGGAAACCTTTTATGTTTTCTAAGCTATTGCAACCGAATTCAACATTTATTCATTTGACATAGCCGTACACAATTTGTGAAAGTTCGGTTTGGAGCGGACCACTATATCATATAGCTGGAATACAAACGACCGATAGGAAAACAAGTCTTTGTATGGAAACCTTTTTTGTTTTCTAAGCTATTGCAACCGAATTCAACATTTATTTATTTGACATAGCAATACACGATTTGTGAAAGTTTGGTCCGGATCGGATCACTATCTCATATAGCTGCCATACAAACGACCGATATGAAAACAAGTCTTTGTATGGAAACCTTTTTTGTTTTCTAAGCTATTGCAACCGAATTCAAAATTTATTCATCTGACTAAGCCATACACGATTTGTGAAAGTTTGGTCCGGATCGAACCACTATATCATATAGCTGATATACAAACGACCAATATGAAAACAAGTCTTTGTATGGAAACCTTTTTTGTTTTCCAAGCTATTACAACCGAATTCAACATTTATTCATCCGATATAGCCATACACGATTTGTGAAAGTTTGGTCCGGATCGGATCACTATCTCATATAGCTGCCATACAAACGACCCACTTGAAAACAAGTCTTTGTATGGAAACCTTTTATGTTTTCTAAGCTATTGCAACCGAATTCAACATTTATTCATTTGACATAGCCATACACGATTTGTGAAAGAGTAATCCGGATCGGACCACTATATCATATAGCTGATATACAAACGACCGTTATAAAAACAAGTCCTTGTATGGAAACCTATTTTGTTTTTCGAGCTATTCCAACCGAATTCAACATTTATTCATCTGACATAGCCATACACGATTTGTGAAAGTTTGGTCCGGATCGGATCACTATCTCATATAGCTGCCATACAAACGACCGATATGAAAACAAGTCTTTGTATGGAAACCTTTTTTGTTTTCTAAGCTATTGCAACCGAATTCAACATTTATTCATCTGACAAAGCCATACACGATTTGTGAAAGTTTGGTCCGGATCGGATTACTATCTCATATAGCTGCCATACAAACGACCGATATGAAAACAAGCCTTTGTATGGAAACCTTTTATGTTTTCTAAGCTATTGCAACCGAATTCAACATTTATTCATTTGACATAGCCATACACGATTTGTGAAAGAGTAATCCGGATCGGATCACTATATCATATAGTTGATATACAAACGACCGTTATAAAAACAAGTCCTTGTATGGAAACCTATTTTGTTTTTCGAGCTATTGCAACCGAATTCAACATTTATTCATCTGACATAGCCATACACGATTTGTTAAAGTTTGGTCCGGATCGGATCACTATCTCATATAGCTGTCATACAAACGACCGATATGAAAACAAGTCTTTGTATGGAAACCTTTTTTGTTTTCTAAGCTATTGCAACCGAATTCAACATTTATTTATTTGACATAGCAATACACGATTTGTGAGAGTTTGGTCCGGATCGGATCACTATCTCATATAGCTGCCATACAAACGACCGATATGAAAACAAGTCTTTGTATGGAAACCTTTTATGTTTTCTAAGCTATTGCAACCGAATTCAACATTTATTCATTTGACATAGCCGTACACAATTTGTGAAAGTTCGGTTTGGAGCGGACCACTATATCATATAGCTGGAATACAAACGACCGATAGGAAAACAAGTCTTTGTATGGAAACCTTTTTTGTTTTCTAAGCTATTGCAACCGAATTCAACATTTATTTATTTGACATAGCAATACACGATTTGTGAAAGTTTGGTCCGGATCGGATCACTATCTCATATAGCTGCCATACAAACGACCGATATGAAAACAAGTCTTTGTATGGAAACCTTTTTGTTTTCTAAGCTATTGCAACCGAATTCAAAATTTATTCATCTGACTAAGCCATACACGATTTGTGAAAGTTTGGTCCGGATCGAACCACTATATCATATAGCTGATATACAAACGACCAATATGAAAACAAGTCTTTGTATGGAAACCTTTTTGTTTTCCAAGCTATTACAACCGAATTCAACATTTATTCATCTGATATAGCCATACACGATTTGTGAAAGTTTGGTCCGGATCGGATCACTATCTCATATAGCTGCCATACAAACGACCGACTTAAAAACAAGTCTTTGTATGGAAACCTTTTATGTTTTCTAAGCTATTGCAACCGAATTCAACATTTATTCATTTGACATAGCCATACACGATTTGTGAAAGAGTAATCCGGATCGGACCACTATATCATATAGCTGATATACAAACGACCGTTATAAAAACAAGTCCTTGTATGGAAACCTATTTTGTTTTTCGAGCTATTCCAACCGAATTCAACATTTATTCATCTGACATAGCCATACACGATTTGTGAAAGTTTGGTCCGGATCGGATCACTATCTCATATAGCTGCCATACAAACGACCGATATGAAAACAAGTCTTTGTATGGAAACCTTTTTTGTTTTCTAAGCTATTGCAACCGAATTCAACATTTATTCATCTGACAAAGCCATACACGATTTGTGAAAGTTTGGTCCGGATCGGATTACTATCTCATATAGCTGCCATACAAACGACCGATATGAAAACAAGTCTTTGTATGGAAACCTTTTATGTTTTCTAAGCTATTGCAACCGAATTCAACATTTATTCATTTGACATAGCCGTACACAATTTGTGAAAGAGTAATCCGGATCGGATCACTATCTCATATAGCTGCCATACAAACGACCGACTTGAAAACAAGTCTTTGTATGGAAACCTTTTATGTTTTCTAAGCTATTGCAACCGAATTCAACATTTATTCATTTGACATAGCCATACACGATTTGTGAAAGAGTAATCCGGATCGGATCACTATATCATATAGTTGATATACAAACGACCGTTATAAAAACAAGTCCTTGTATGGAAACCTATTTTGTTTTTCGAGCTATTGCAACCGAATTCAACATTTATTCATCTGACATAGCCATACACGATTTGTTAAAGTTTGGTCCGGATCGGATCACTAGATCATATAGCTGTCATACAAACGACCGATATGAAAACAAGTCTTTGTATGGAAACCTTTTTTGTTTTCTAAGCTATTGCAACCGAATTCAACATTTATTTATTTGACATAGCAATACACGATTTGTGAGAGTTTGGTCCGGATCGGATCACTATCTCATATAGCTGCCATACAAACGACCGATATGAAAACAAGTCTTTGTATGGAAACCTTTTATGTTTTCTAAGCTGTTGCAACCGAATTCAACATTTATTCATTTGACATAGCCGTACACAATTTGTGAAAGTTCGGTTTGGAGCGGACCACTATATCATATAGCTGGAATACAAACGACCGATAGGAAAACAAGTCTTTGTATGGAAACCTTTTTTGTTTTCTAAGCTATTGCAACCGAATTCAACATTTATTTATTTGACATAGCAATACACGATTTGTGAAAGTTTGGTCCGGATCGGATCACTATCTCATATAGCTGCCATACAAACGACCGATATGAAAACAAGTCTTTGTATGGAAACCTTTTTTGTTTTCTAAGCTATTGCAACCGAATTCGAAATTTATTCATCTGACAAAGCCATACACGATTTGTGAAAGTTTGGTCCGGATCGAACCACTATATCATATAGCTGATATACAAACGACCAATATGAAAACAAGTCTTTGTATGGAAACCTTTTTTGTTTTCCAAGCTATTACAACCGAATTCAACATTTATTCATCTGACATAGCCATACACGATTTGTGAAAGTTTGGTCCGTATCGGATCACTATCTCATATAGCTGCCATACAAACGACCGACTTGAAAACAAGTCTTTGTATGGAAACCTTTTATGTTTTCTAAGCTATTGCAACCGAATTCAACATTTATTCATTTGACATAGCCATACACGATTTGTGAAAGAGTAATCCGGATCGGACCACTATATCATATAGCTGATATACAAACGACCGTTATAAGAACAAGTCGTTGTATGGAAACCTATTTTGTTTTTTGAGCAATTCCAACCGAATTCAACATTTATTCATCTGACATAGCCATACACGATTTGTGAAAGTTTGGTCCGGATCGGATCACTATCTCATATAGCTGCCATACAAACGACCGATATGAAAACAAGTCATTGTATGGAAATCTTTTGTTTTCTAAGCTATTGCAACCGAATTCAACATTTATTCATCTGACAAAGCCATACACAATTTGTGAAAGTTTGGTCCGGATCGAACCACTATATCATATAGCTGCCATACAAACGACCGATATGAAAACAAGTCTTTGTATGGAAACCTTTTATGTTTTCTAAGCTATTGCAACCGAATTCAACATTTATTCATTTGACATAGCCGTACACAATTTGTGAAAGTTCGGTTTGGAGCGGACCACTATATCATATAGCTGGAATACAAACGACCGATAGGAAAACAAGTCTTTGTATGGAAACCTTTTTTGTTTTCTAAGCTATTGCAACCGAATTCAACATTTATTTATTTGACATAGCAATACACGATTTGTGAAAGTTTGGTCCGGATCGGATCACTATCTCATATAGCTGCCATACAAACGACCGATATGAAAACAAGTCTTTGTATGGAAACCTTTTTTGTTTTCTAAGCTATTGCAACCGAATTCGAAATTTATTCATCTGACAAAGCCATACACGATTTGTGAAAGTTTGGTCCGGATCGAACCACTATATCATATAGTAGCTGATATACAAACGACCAATATGAAAACAAGTCTTTGTATGGAAACCTTTTTTGTTTTCCAAGCTATTACAACCGAATTCAACATTTATTCATCTGACATAGCCATACACGATTTGTGAAAGTTTGGTCCGTATCGGATCACTATCTCATATAGCTGCCATACAAACGACCGACTTGAAAACAAGTCTTTGTATGGAAACCTTTTATGTTTTCTAAGCTATTGCAACCGAATTCAACATTTATTCATTTGACATAGCCATACACGATTTGTGAAAGAGTAATCCGGATCGGACCACTATATCATATAGCTGATATACAAACGACCGTTATAAGAACAAGTCGTTGTATGGAAACCTATTTTGTTTTTTGAGCAATTCCAACCGAATTCAACATTTATTCATCTGACATAGCCATACACGATTTGTGAAAGTTTGGTCCGGATCGGATCACTATCTCATATAGCTGCCATACAAACGACCGATATGAAAACAAGTCATTGTATGGAAATCTTTTTGTTTTCTAAGCTATTGCAACCGAATTCAACATTTATTCATCTGACAAAGCCATACACAATTTGTGAAAGTTTGGTCCGGATCGAACCACTATATCATATAGCTGATATACAAACGACCAATATGAAAACAAGTCTTTGTATGGAAACCTTTTTGTTTTCCAAGCTATTACAACCGAATTCAACATTTATTCATCTGACATAGCCATACACGATTTGTGAAAGTTTGGTCCGTATCGGATCACTATCTCATATAGCTGCCATACAAACGACCGACTTGAAAACAAGTCTTTGTATGGAAACCTTTTATGTTTTCTAAGCTATTGCAACCGAATTCAACATTTATTCATTTGACATAGCCATACACGATTTGTGAAAGAGTAATCCGGATCGGACCACTATATCATATAGCTGATATACAAACGACCGTTATAAAAACAAGTCCTTGTATGGAAACCTATTTTGTTTTTCGAGCTATTCCAACCGAATTCAACATTTATTCATCTGACATAGCCATACACGATTTGTGAAAGTTTGGTCCGGATCGGATCACTATCTCATATAGCTGCCATACAAACGACCGATATGAAAACAAGTCTTTGTATGGAAACCTTTTTGTTTTCTAAGCTATTGCAACCGAATTCAACATTTATTCATCTGACAAAGCCATACACGATTTGTGAAAGTTTGGTCCGGATCAGATTACTATCTCATATAGCTGCCATACAAACGACCGATATGAAAACAAGTCTTTGTATGGAAACCTTTTATGTTTTCTAAGCTATTGCAACCGAATTCAACATTTATTCATTTGACATAGCCGTACACAATTTGTGAAAGTTTGGTTTCGATCGGACCACTATATCATATAGCTGCCATACAAACGACCGATATGAAAACAAGTCTTTGTATGGAAACCTTTTTTGTTTTCTAAGCTATGGCAACCGAATTCAACATTTATTCATTTGACATAGCAATACACGATTTGTCAAAGTTTGGTCCGGATCGGACCACTATACCATATAGCTGATATACAAACGACCAATATGAAAACAAGTCTTTGTATGGAAACCTTTTTTGTTTTCCAAGCTATTGCAACCGAATTCAACATTTATTCATCTGATATAGCCATACACAACTTGTGAAAGTTTGGTCCGGATCGGATCACTATCTCATATAGCTGCCATACAAACGACCGACTTGAAAACAAGTCTTTGTATGGAAACCTTTTATGTTTTCTAAGCTATTGCAACCGAATTCAACATTTATTCATTTGACATAGCCATACACGATTTGTGAAAGAGTAATCCGGATCGGACCACTATATCATATAGCTGATATACAAACGACCGTTATAAGAACAAGTCGTTGTATGGAAACCTATTTTGTTTTTTGAGCAATTCCAACCGAATTCAACATTTATTCATCTGACATAGCCATACACGATTTGTGAAAGTTTGGTCCGGATCGGATCACTATCTCATATAGCTGCCATACAAACGACCGACTTGAAAACAAGTCTTTGTATGGAAACCTTTTATGTTTTCTAAGCTATTGCAACCGAATTCAACATTTATTCATTTGACATAGCCATACACGATTTGTGAAAGAGTAATCCGGATCGGACCACTATATCATATAGCTGATATACAAACGACCGTTATAAAAACAAGTCCTTGTATGGAAACCTATTTTGTTTTTCGAGCTATTCCAACCGAATTCAACATTTATTCATCCGACATAGCCATCCACGATTTGTGAAAGTTTGGTCCGGATCGGATCACTATCTCATATAGCTGCCATACAAACGACCGATATGAAAACAAGTCTTTGTATGGAAACCTTTTTTGTTTTCTAAGCTATTGCAACCGAATTCAACATTTATTCATCTGACAAAGCCATACACGATTTGTGAAAGTTTGGTCCGGATCGAACCACTATATCATATAGCTGATATACAAACGACCAATATGAAAACAAGTCTTTGTATGGAAACCTTTTGTTTTCCAAGCTATTACAACCGAATTCAACATTTATTCATCTGATATAGCCATACACGATTTGTGAAACTTTGGTCCGGATCGGATCACTATCTCATATAGCTGCCATACAAACGACCGACTTGAAAACAAGTCTTTGTATGGAAACCTTTTATGTTTTCTAAGCTATTGCAACCGAATTCAACATTTATTCATCTGACATAGCCATACACGATTTGTGAAAGTTTGGTCCAGATCGGATCACTATCTCATATAGCTGCCATACAAACGACCGATATGAAAACAAGTCTTTGTATGGAAACCTGTTATGTTTTCTAAGCTATTCCAACCAAATTCAACATTTATTCATTTGACATAGCCGTACACAATTTGTAAAAGTTTGGTTTCGATCGGACCACTATATCATATAGCTGCCATACAAACGACCGATATGAAAACAAGTCTTTGTATGGAAACCTTTTTTGTTTTCCAAGCTGCTGCAACCGAATTCAACATTTATTCATTTGACATAGCCGTACACGATTTGTGAAAGTTTGGTCCGGATCGGACCACTATATCTTATAGCTGATATACAAACGACCAATATGAAAACAAGTCTTTGTATGGAAACCTTTTTTGTTTTCTAAGCTATTGCAACCGAATTCAACATTTATTCATTTGACATAGCAATACACGATTTGTGAAAGTTTGGTCCGGATCGGACCACTATATTATATAGCTGATATACAAACGACCAATATGAAAACAAGTCTTTGTATGGAAACCTTTTTTGTTTTCTAAGCTATTCCAACCGAATTCAACATTTATTCATTTGACATAGCCGTACACAATTTGTGAAAGTTTGGTTTCGATCGGACCACTATATCATATAGCTGCCATACAAACGACCGATATGAAAACAAGTCTTTGTATGGAAACCTTTTTTGTTTTCTAAGCTGCTGCAACCGAATTCAACATTTATTTATTTGACATAGCCGTACACGATTTGTGAAAGTTTGGTCCGGATCGGACCACTATATCATATAGCTGATATACAAACGACCAATATGAAAACAAGTCTTTGTATGGAAACCTTTTTTGTTTTCCAAGCTATTGCAACCGAATTCAACATTTATTCATCTGATATAGCCATACACAATTTGTGAAAGTTTGGTCCGGATCGGATCACTATCTCATATAGCTGCCATACAAACGACCGATATGAAAACAAGTCTTTGTATGGAAACCTTTTATGTTTTCTAAGCTATTGCAACCGAATTCAAAATTTATTCATTTGACATAGCCATACACGATTTGTGAAAGAGTAATCCGGATCGGACCACTATATCATATAGCTGATATACAAACGACCGTTATAAGAACAAGTCGTTGTATGGAAACCTATTTTGTTTTTCGAGCAATTCCAACCGAATTCAACATTTGTTCATCTGACATAGCCATACACGATTTGTGAAAGTTTGGTCCGGATCGGATCACTATCTCATATAGCTGCCATACAAACGACCGATATGAAAACAAGTCTTTGTATGGAAACCTTTTTTGTTTTCAAAGCTATTGCAACCGAATTCAACATTTATTCATCTGACAAAGCCATTCACGATTTGTGAAAGTTTGGTCCGGATCGGATCACTATCTCATATAGCTGCCATACAAACGACCGATATGAAAACAAGTCTTTGTATGGAAACCTTTTATGTTTTCTAAGCTATTGCAACCGAATTCAACATTTATTCATTTGACATAGCCATACACGATTTGTGAAAGAGTAATCCGGATCGGACCACTATATCATATAGCTGATATACAAACGACCGTTATAAGAACAAGTCGTTGTATGGAAACCTATTTTGTTTTTCGAGCAATTCCAACCGAATTCAACATTTATTCATCTGACATAGCCATACACGATTTGTGAAAGTTTGGTCCGGATCGGATCACTATCTCATATAGCTGCCATACAAACGACCGATATGAAAACAAGTCATTGTATGGAAATCTTTTTTTGTTTTCTAAGCTATTGCAACCGAATTCAACATTTATTCATCTGACAAAGCCATACACGATTTGTGAAAGTTTGGTCCGGATCGAACCACTATATCATATAGCTGATATACAAACGACCAATATGAAAACAAGTCTTTGTATGGAAACCTTTTTGTTTTCCAAGCTATTACAACCGAATTCAACATTTATTCATCTGACATAGCCATACACGATTTGTGAAAGTTTGGTCCGGATCGGATCACTATCTCATATAGCTGCCATACAAACGACCGACTTGAAAACAAGTCTTTGTATGGAAACCTTTTATGTTTTCTAAGCTATTGCAACCGAATTCAACATTTATTCATTTGACATAGCCATACACGATTTGTGAAAGAGTAATCCGGATCGGACCACTATATCATATAGCTGATATACAAACGACCGTTATAAAAACAAGTCTTTGTATGGAAACCTATTTTGTTTTTCGAGCTATTCCAACCGAATTCAACATTTATTCATCTGACATAGCCATACACGATTTGTGAAAGTTTGGTCCGGATCGGATCACTATCTCATATAGCTGCCATACAAACGACCGACATGAAAACAAGTCTTTGTATGGAAACCTTTTTTGTTTTCTAAGCTATTACAACCGAATTCAACATTTATTCATCTGACAAAGCCATACACGATTTGTGAAAGTTTGGTCCGGATCGGATCACTATCTCATATAGCTGCCATACAAACGACCGATATGAAAACAAGTCTTGGTATGGAAACCTGTTATGTTTTCTAAGCTATTCCAACCGAATTCAACATTTATTCATTTGACATAGCCGTACACAATTTGTGAAAGTTTGGTTTCGATCGGACCACTATATCATATAGCTGCCATACAAACGACCGATATGAAAACAAGTCTTTGTATGGAAACCTTTTTTGTTTTCTAAGCTGCTGCAACCGAATTCAACATTTATTCATTTGACATAGCCATACACGATTTGTGAAAGAGTAATCCGGATCGGACCACTATATCATATAGCTGATATACAAACGACCGTTATAAAAACAAGTCCTTGTATGGAAACCTATTTTGTTTTTCGAGCTATTCCAACCGAATTCAACATTTATTCATCTGACATAGCCATACACGATTTGTGAAAGTTTGGTCCGGATCGGATCACTATCTCATATAGCTGCCATACAAACGACCGATATGAAAACAAGTCTTTGTATGGAAACCTTTTTTGTTTTCTAAGCTATTACAACCGAATTCAACATTTATTCATCTGACAAAGCCATACACGATTTGTGAAAGTTTGGTCCGGATCGGATCACTATCTCATATAGCTGCCATACAAACGACCGATATGAAAACAAGTCTTTGTATGGAAACCTTTTTTGTTTTCTAAGCTATTGCAACCGAATTCAACATTTATTCATCTGACAAAGCCATACACGATTTGTGAAAGTTTGGTTTCGATCGGACCAGTATATCATATAGCTGTCATACAAACGACCGATATGAAAACAAGTCTTTGTATGGAAACCTTTTATGTTTTTCTAAGCTATTGCAACCGAATTCAACATTTATTTATTTGACAAAGCTGTACACGATTTGTAAAAGTTTGGTTTGGATCGGATCACTATATCATATAGCTGCCATACAAACGACCGATATGAAAACAAGTCTTTGTATGGAAACCTTTTTGTTTTCTAAGCTATTACAACCGAATTCAAAATTTATTCATCTGACAAAGCCGTACACGATTTGTGAAAGTTTGGTCCGGATCGGATCACTATCTCATATAGCTGCCATACAAACGACCGATATGAAAACAAGTCTTTGTATGGAAACCTTTTTGTTTTCTAAGCTGCTGCAACCGAATTCAACATTTATTCATTTGACATAGCCGTACACGATTTGTGAAAGTTTGGTCCGGATCGGACCACTATATCATATAGCTGATATACAAACGACCAATATGAAAACAAGTCTTTGTATGGAAACCTTTTTTGTTTTCTAAGCTATTGCAACCGAATTCAACATTTATTCATCCGACATAGCCATACACGATTTGTGAAAGTTTGGTCCGGATCGGATCACTATCTCATATAGCTGTCATACAAACGACCGATATGAAAACAAGTCTTTGTATGGAAACCTTTTATGTTTTCTAAGCTATTGCAACCGAATTCAACATTTATTCATCTGACATAGCCGTACACGATTTGTGAAAGTTGGGTCCGGATCGGATCACTATCTCATATAGCTGCCATACAAACGACCGATATGAAAACAAGTCTTTGTATGGAAACCTTTTATGTTTTCTAAGCTATTGCAACCGAATTCAACATTTATTCATTTGACAAAGCTGTACACGATTTGTAAAAGTTTGGTTTGGATCGGATCACTATATCATATAGCTGTAATACAAACGACCGATATGAAAACAAGTCTTTGTATGGAAACCTTTTATGTTTTCTAAGCTATTGCAACCGAATTCAACATTTATTTATTTGACATAGCCATACACGATTTGTGAAAGTTTGGTCCGGAACGGATCACTATACCATATAGCTGCCATACATACGACCGACTTGAAAACAAGTCTTTGTATGGAAACCTTTTATGTTTTCTAAGCTATTGCAACCGAATTCAACATTTATTCATTTGACATAGTCATACACGATTTGTGAAAGTTTGGTCCGGATCGGACCGCTATATCATATAGCTGATATACAAACGACCGATATGAAATCAAGTCTTTGTATGGAAACCTTTTTTGTTTTCTAAGCTATTGCAACCGAATTCAACATTTATTCATTTGACATAGCCATACACGATTTGTGAAAGGTTGGTCCGGATCGGATCACTATCTCATATAGCTGCCATACAAACGACCGACATGAAAACAAGTCTTTGTATGGAAACCTTTTTGTTTTCTAAGCTATTGCAACCGAATTCAACATTTATTCATTTGACATAGCCATACACGATTTGTAAAAGAGTATTCCGGATCGGACCACTATATCATATAGCTGATATACAAACGACCGTTATAAAAACAAGTCCTTGTATGGAAACCTATTTTGTTTTTCGAGCTATTCCAACCGAATTCAACATTTATTCATCTGACATAGCCATACACGATTTGTGAAAGTTTGGTCCGGATCGGATCACTATCTCATATAGCTGTCATA
The DNA here is from genome assembly GCA_035047645.1 of Drosophila merina. NCBI lineage: Eukaryota > Metazoa > Arthropoda > Insecta > Diptera > Drosophilidae > Drosophila > Drosophila merina. The sequence goes on along the minus strand of JAWNPH010000020.1, from coordinate 500,695 downwards.
CAAACGACCGATATGAAAACAAGTCTTTTGTATGGGAACCTTTTTTGTTTTCTAAGCTATTGCAACCGAATTCAACATTTATTCATCTGACAAAGCCGTATACGATTTGTGAAAGGTTGGTCCGGATCGGATCACTATCTCATATAGCTGCCATACAAACGACCGATATGAAAACAAGTCTTTGTATGGAAACCTTTTTTGTTTTCTAAGCTATTGCAACCGAATTCAACATTTATTCATTTGACATAGCCATACACGATTTGTAAAAGAGTATTCCGGATCGGACCACTATATCATATAGCTGATATACAAACGACCGTTATAAAAACAAGTCCTTGTATGGAAACCTATTTTGTTTTCTAAGCTATTGCAACCGAATTCAACATTTATTCATCTGACAAAGCCATACACGATTTGTGAAAGTTTGGTCCGGATCGGATCACTATCTCATATAGCTGCCATACAAACGACCGATATGAAAACAAGTCATTGTATGGAAATCTTTTTGTTTTCTAAGCTATTGCAACCGAATTCAACATTTATTCATCTGACAAAGCCATACACGATTTGTGAAAGTTTGGTCCGGATCGAACCACTATATCATATAGCTGATATACAAACGACCAATATGAAAACAAGTCTTTGTATGGAAACCTTTTTGTTTTCCAAGCTATTACAACCGAATTCAACATTTATTCATCTGACATAGCCATACACGATTTGTGAAAGTTTGGTCCGGATCGGATCACTATCTCATATAGCTGCCATACAAACGACCGACTTGAAAACAAGTCTTTGTATGGAAACCTTTTATGTTTTCTAAGCTATTGCAACCGAATTCAACATTTATTCATTTGACATAGCCATACACGATTTGTGAAAGAGTAATCCGGATCGGACCACTATATCATATAGCTGATATACAAACGACCGTTATAAAAACAAGTCCTTGTATGGAAACCTATTTTGTTTTTCGAGCTATTCCAACCGAATTCAACATTTATTCATCTGACATAGCCATACACGATTTGTGAAAGTTTGGTCCGGATCGGATCACTATCTCATATAGCTGCCATACAAACGACCGATATGAAAACAAGTCTTTGTATGGAAACCTTTTTTGTTTTCTAAGCTATTACAACCGAATTCAACATTTATTCATCTGACAAAGCCATACACGATTTGTGAAAGTTTGGTCCGGATCGGATCACTATCTCATATAGCTGCCATACAAACGACCGATATGAAAACAAGTCTTTGTATGGAAACCTGTTATGTTTTCTAAGCTATTCCAACCGAATTCAACATTTATTCATTTGACATAGCCGTACACAATTTGTGAAAGTTTGGTTTCGATCGGACCACTATATCATATAGCTGCCATACAAACGACCGATATGAAAACAAGTCTTTGTATGGAAACCTTTTTGTTTTCTAAGCTGCTGCAACCGAATTCAACATTTATTCATTTGACATAGCCATACACGATTTGTGAAAGAGTAATCCGGATCGGACCACTATATCATATAGCTGATATACAAACGACCGTTATAAAAACAAGTCCTTGTATGGAAACCTATTTTGTTTTTCGAGCTATTCCAACCGAATTCAACATTTATTCATCTGACATAGCCATACACGATTTGTGAAAGTTTGGTCCGGATCGGATCACTATCTCATATAGCTGCCATACAAACGACCGATATGAAAACAAGTCTTTGTATGGAAACCTTTTTGTTTTCTAAGCTATTACAACCGAATTCAACATTTATTCATCTGACAAAGCCATACACGATTTGTGAAAGTTTGGTCCGGATCGGATCACTATCTCATATAGCTGCCATACAAACGACCGATATGAAAACAAGTCTTTGTATGGAAACCTGTTATGTTTTCTAAGCTATTCCAACCGAATTCAACATTTATTCATTTGACATAGCCGTACACAATTTGTGAAAGTTTGGTTTCGATCGGACCACTATATCATATAGCTGTCATACAAACGACCGATATGAAAACAAGTCTTTGTATGGAAACCTTTTATGTTTTCTAAGCTATTGCAACCGAATTCAACATTTATTTATTTGACAAAGCTGTACACGATTTGTAAAAGTTTGGTTTGGATCGGATCACTATATCATATAGCTGATATACAAACGACCAATATGAAAACAAGTCTTTGTATGGAAACCTTTTTTGTTTTCTAAGCTGCTGCAACCGAATTCAACATTTATTCATTTGACATAGCCGTACACGATTTGTGAAAGTTTGGTCCGGATCGGACCACTATATCATATAGCTGATATACAAACGACCAATATGAAAACAAGTCTTTGTATGGAAACCTTTTTTGTTTTCTAAGCTATTGCAACCGAATTCAACATTTATTCATCCGACATAGCCATACACGATTTGTGAAAGTTTGGTCCGGATCGGATCACTATCTCATATAGCTGTCATACAAACGACCGATATGAAAACAAGTCTTTGTATGGAAACCTTTTATGTTTTCTAAGCTATTGCAACCGAATTCAACATTTATTCATCTGACATAGCCGTACACGATTTGTGAAAGTTGGGTCCGGATCGGATCACTATCTCATATAGCTGCCATACAAACGACCGATATGAAAACAAGTCTTTGTATGGAAACCTTTTATGTTTTCTAAGCTATTGCAACCGAATTCAACATTTATTCATTTGACAAAGCTGTACACGATTTGTAAAAGTTTGGTTTGGATCGGATCACTATATCATATAGCTGTAATACAAACGACCGATATGAAAACAAGTCTTTGTATGGAAACCTTTTATGTTTTCTAAGCTATTGCAACCGAATTCAACATTTATTTATTTGACATAGCCATACACGATTTGTGAAAGTTTGGTCCGGAACGGATCACTATACCATATAGCTGCCATACATACGACCGACTTGAAAACAAGTCTTTGTATGGAAACCTTTTATGTTTTCTAAGCTATTGCAACCGAATTCAACATTTATTCATTTGACATAGTCATACACGATTTGTGAAAGTTTGGTCCGGATCGGACCGCTATATCATATAGCTGATATACAAACGACCGATATGAAATCAAGTCTTTGTATGGAAACCTTTTTGTTTTCTAAGCTATTGCAACCGAATTCAACATTTATTCATTTGACATAGCCATACACGATTTGTGAAAGGTTGGTCCGGATCGGATCACTATCTCATATAGCTGCCATACAAACGACCGACATGAAAACAAGTCTTTGTATGGAAACCTTTTTGTTTTCTAAGCTATTGCAACCGAATTCAACATTTATTCATTTGACATAGCCATACACGATTTGTAAAAGAGTATTCCGGATCGGACCACTATATCATATAGCTGATATACAAACGACCGTTATAAAAACAAGTCCTTGTATGGAAACCTATTTTGTTTTTCGAGCTATTCCAACCGAATTCAACATTTATTCATCTGACATAGCCATACACGATTTGTGAAAGTTTGGTCCGGATCGGATCACTATCTCATATAGCTGTCATACAAACGACCGATATGAAAACAAGTCTTTTGTATGGGAACCTTTTTTGTTTTCTAAGCTATTGCAACCGAATTCAACATTTATTCATCTGACAAAGCCGTATACGATTTGTGAAAGGTTGGTCCGGATCGGATCACTATCTCATATAGCTGCCATACAAACGACCGATATGAAAACAAGTCTTTGTATGGAAACCTTTTTTGTTTTCTAAGCTATTGCAACCGAATTCAACATTTATTCATTTGACATAGCCATACACGATTTGTAAAAGAGTAATCCGGATCGGACCACTATATCATATAGCTGATATACAAACGACCGTTATAAAAACAAGTCCTTGTATGGAAACCTATTTTGTTTTTCGAGCTATTCCAACCGAATTCAACATTTATTCATCTGACATAGCCATACACGATTTGTGAAAGTTTGGTCCGGATCGGACCACTATATCATATAGCTGATATACAAATGACCAATATGAAAACAAGTCTTTGTATGGAAACCTTTTTTGTTTTCTAAGCTATTGCAACCGAATTCAACATTTATTCATTTGACATAGCCATACACGATTTGTAAAAGAGTAATCCGGATCGGACCACTATATCATATAGCTGATATACAAAATACCGTTATAAAAACAAGTCCTTGTATGGAAACCTATTTTGTTTTTCGAGCTATTCCAACCGAATTCAACATTTATTCATCTGACATAGCCGTACACGATTTGTGAAAGGTTGGTCCGGATCGGATCACTATCTCATATAGCTGCCATACAAACGACCGACTTGAAAACAAGTCTTTGTATGGAAACCTTTTATGTTTTCTAAGCTATTGCAACCGAATTCAACATTTATTCATTTGACATAGCAATACACGATTTGTGAAAGTTTGATCCGGATCGGACCACTATATCATATAGCTGATATACAAACGACCAATATGAAAACAAGTCTTTGTATGGAAACCTTTTTTGTTTTCTAAGCTATTGCAACCGAATTCAACATTTATTTATTTGACATAGCAATACACGATTTGTGAAAGTTTGGTCCGGATCGGACCACTATATCATATAGCTGATATACAAACGACCAATATGAAAACAAGTCTTTGTATGGAAACCTTTTTTGTTTTCCAAGCTATTGCAACCGAATTCAACATTTATTTATTTGACATAGTCATACACAATTTGTGAAAGTTTGGTCCGGATCGGATCACTATCTCATATAGCTGCCATACAAACGACCGACTTGAAAACAAGTCTTTGTATGGAAACCTTTTTATGTTTTCTAAGCTATTGCAACCGAATTCAACATTTATTCATTTGACATAGCCATACACGATTTGTGAAAGAGTAATCCGGATCGGACCACTATATCATATAGCTGATATACAAACGACCGTTATAAGAACAAGTCGTTGTATGGAAACCTATTTTGTTTTTCAAACAATTCCAACCGAATTCAACATTTGTTCATCTGACATAGCCATACACGATTTGTGAAAGTTTGGTCCGGATCGGATCACTATCTCATATAGCTGCCATACAAACGACCGATATGAAAACAAGTCTTTGTATGGAAACCTTTTTTGTTTTCCAAGCTATTGCAACCGAATTCAACATTTATTCATCTGACAAAGCCATTCACGATTTGTGAAAGTTTGGTCCGGATCGGATCACTATCTCATATAGCTGCCATACAAACGACCGATATGAAAACAAGTATTTGTATGGAAACCTTTTATGTTTTCTAAGCTATTGCAACCGAATTCAACATTTATTCATTTGTCATAGCCGTACACAATTTGTGAAAGTTTGGTTTGGATCGGACCACTATATCATATAGCTGCCATACAAACGACCGATATGAAAACAAGTCTTTGTATGGAAACCTTTTTTGTTTTCTAAGCTATTGCAACCGAATTCAACATTTATTTATTTGACATAGCAATATACGATTTGTGAAAGTTTGGTCCGGATCGGACCACTATATCATATAGCTGATATACAAACGACCAATATGAAAACAAGTCTTTGTATGGAAACCTTTTATGTTTTCTAAGCTATTGCAACCGAATTCAACATTTATTCATCCGACATAGCCATACACGATTTGTGAAAGTTTGGTCCGGATCGGATCACTATCTCATATAGCTGTCATACAAACGACCGATATGAAAACAAGTCTTTGTATGGAAACCTTTTATGTTTTCTAAGTTATTGCAACCGAATTCAACATTTATTCATCTGACATAGCCGTACACGATTTGTGAAAGTTTGGTCCGGATCGGATCACTATCTCATATAGCTGCCATACAAACGACCGATATGAAAACAAGTCTTTGTATGGAAACCTTTTATGTTTTCTAAGCTATTGCAACCGAATTCAACATTTATTCATTTGACAAAGCTGTACACGATTTGTAAAAGTTTGGTTTGGATCGGATCACTATATCATATAGCTGTAATACAAACGACCGATATGAAAACAAGTCTTTGTATGGAAACCTTTTTTGTTTTCTAAGCTATTGCAACCGAATTCAACATTTATTTATTTGACATAGCCATACACGATTTGTGAAAGTTTGGTCCGGAACGGATCACTATACCATATAGCTGCCATACATACGACCGACTTGAAAACAAGTCTTTGTATTGAAACCTTTTATGTTTTCTAAGCTATTGCAACCGAATTCAACATTTATTAATTTGACATAGTCATACACGATTTGTGAAAGTTTGGTCCGGATCGGACCGCTATATCATATAGCTGATATACAAACGACCGATATGAAATCAAGTCTTTGTATGGAAACCTTTTTTGTTTTCCAAGCTATTGCAACCGAATTCAACATTTATTCATTTGACATAGCCATACACGATTTGTGAAAGGTTGCAAGCGAATTCAACATTTATTCATTTGACATAGCCATACACGATTTGTGAAAGGTTGGTCCGGATCGGATCACTATCTCATATAGCTGCCATACAAACGACCGATATGAAAACAAGTCTTTGTATGGAAACCTTTTTTGATTTCTAAGCTATTGCAACCGAATTCAACATTTATTCATTTGACATAGCCATACACGATTTGTAAAAGAGTAATCCGGATCGGACCACTATATCATATAGCTGATATACAAACGACCGTTATAAAAACAAGTCCTTGTATGGAAACCTATTTTGTTTTTTCGAGCTATTCCAACCGAATTCAACATTTATTCATCTGACATAGCAATACACGATTTGTGAAAGTTTGGTCCGGATCGGATCACTATCTCATATAGCTGTCATACAAACGACCGATATGAAAACAAGTCTTTTGTATGGGAACCTTTTTTGTTTTCTAAGCTATTGCAACCGAATTCAACATTTATTCATTTGACATAGCCATACACGATTTGTGAAAGGTTGGTCCGGATCGGATCACTATCTCATATAGCTGCCATACAAACGACCGATATGAAAACAAGTCTTTGTATGGAAACCTTTTATGTTTTCTAAGCTGTTGGAACCGAATTCAATATTTATTTATTTGACACAGCCGTACACGATTTGTGAAAGTTTGGTTTGGATCGGACCACTATATCATATAGCTGCCATACAAACGACCGATATGAAAACAAGTCTTTGTATGGAAACCTTTTTGTTTTCTAAGCTATTGCAACCGAATTCAACATTTATTTATTTGACATAGCAATACACGATTTGTGAAAGTTTGGTCCGGATCGGACCACTATATCATATAGCTGATATACAAACGACCAATATGAAAACAAGTCTTTGTATGGAAACCTTTTTTGTTTTCTAAGCTATTGCAACCGAATTCAACATTTATTCATCTGATATAGCCATACACGATTTGTGAAAGTTTGGTCCGGATCGGATCACTATCTCATATAGCTGCTATACAAACGACCGACTTAAAAACAAGTCTTTGTATGGAAACCTTTTATGTTTTCTAAGCTATTGCAACCGAATTCAACATTTATTCATCTGACATAGCCATACACGATTTGTGAATGTTTGGTCCGGATCGGATCACTATCTCATATAGCTGCCATACAAACGACCGATATGAAAACAAGTCTTTGTATGGAAACCTTTTATGTTTTCTAAGCTATTGCAACCGAATTCAACATTTATTCATTTGTCATAGCCGTACACAATTTGTGAAAGTTTGGTTTGGATCGGACCACTATATCATATAGCTGCCATACAAACGACCGATATGAAAACAAGTCTTTGTATGGAAACCTTTTTGTTTTCTAAGCTATTGCAACCGAATTCAACATTTATTTATTTGACATAGCAATATACGATTTGTGAAAGTTTGGTCCGGATCGGACCACTATATCATATAGCTGATATACAAACGACCAATATGAAAACAAGTCTTTGTATGGAAACCTTTTATGTTTTCTAAGCTATTGCAACCGAATTCAACATTTATTCATCCGACATAGCCATACACGATTTGTGAAAGTTTGGTCCGGATCGGATCACTATCTCATATAGCTGTCATACAAACGACCGATATGAAAACAAGTCTTTGTATGGAAACCTTTTATGTTTTCTAAGTTATTGCAACCGAATTCAACATTTATTCATCTGACATAGCCGTACACGATTTGTGAAAGTTTGGTCCGGATCGGATCACTATCTCATATAGCTGCCATACAAACGACCGATATGAAAACAAGTCTTTGTATGGAAACCTTTTATGTTTTCTAAGCTATTGCAACCGAATTCAACATTTATTCATTTGACAAAGCTGTACACGATTTGTAAAAGTTTGGTTTGGATCGGATCACTATATCATATAGCTGTAATACAAACGACCGATATGAAAACAAGTCTTTGTATGGAAACCTTTTTGTTTTCTAAGCTATTGCAACCGAATTCAACATTTATTTATTTGACATAGCCATACACGATTTGTGAAAGTTTGGTCCGGAACGGATCACTATACCATATAGCTGCCATACATACGACCGACTTGAAAACAAGTCTTTGTATTGAAACCTTTTATGTTTTCTAAGCTATTGCAACCGAATTCAACATTTATTAATTTGACATAGTCATACACGATTTGTGAAAGTTTGGTCCGGATCGGACCGCTATATCATATAGCTGATATACAAACGACCGATATGAAATCAAGTCTTTGTATGGAAACCTTTTTTGTTTTCCAAGCTATTGCAACCGAATTCAACATTTATTCATTTGACATAGCCATACACGATTTGTGAAAGGTTGCAACCGAATTCAACATTTATTCATTTGACATAGCCATACACGATTTGTGAAAGGTTGGTCCGGATCGGATCACTATCTCATATAGCTGCCATACAAACGACCGATATGAAAACAAGTCTTTGTATGGAAACCTTTTTTGATTTCTAAGCTATTGCAACCGAATTCAACATTTATTCATTTGACATAGCCATACACGATTTGTAAAAGAGTAATCCGGATCGGACCACTATATCATATAGCTGATATACAAACGACCGTTATAAAAACAAGTCCTTGTATGGAAACCTATTTTGTTTTTCGAGCTATTCCAACCGAATTCAACATTTATTCATCTGACATAGCAATACACGATTTGTGAAAGTTTGGTCCGGATCGGATCACTATCTCATATAGCTGTCATACAAACGACCGATATGAAAACAAGTCTTTTGTATGGGAACCTTTTTTGTTTTCTAAGCTATTGCAACCGAATTCAACATTTATTCATTTGACATAGCCATACACGATTTGTGAAAGGTTGGTCCGGATCGGATCACTATCTCATATAGCTGCCATACAAACGACCGATATGAAAACAAGTCTTTGTATGGAAACCTTTTATGTTTTCTAAGCTGTTGGAACCGAATTCAATATTTATTTATTTGACACAGCCGTACACGATTTGTGAAAGTTTGGTTTGGATCGGACCACTATATCATATAGCTGCCATACAAACGACCGATATGAAAACAAGTCTTTGTATGGAAACCTTTTTTGTTTTCTAAGCTATTGCAACCGAATTCAACATTTATTTATTTGACATAGCAATACACGATTTGTGAAAGTTTGGTCCGGATCGGACCACTATATCATATAGCTGATATACAAACGACCAATATGAAAACAAGTCTTTGTATGGAAACCTTTTTGTTTTCCAAGCTATTGCAACCGAATTCAACATTTATTCATCTGATATAGCCATACACGATTTGTGAAAGTTTGGTCCGGATCGGATCACTATCTCATATAGCTGCTATACAAACGACCGACTTAAAAACAAGTCTTTGTATGGAAACCTTTTATGTTTTCTAAGCTATTGCAACCGAATTCAACATTTATTCATCTGACATAGCCATACACGATTTGTGAATGTTTGGTCCGGATCGGATCACTATCTCATATAGCTGCCATACAAACGACCGATATGAAAACAAGTCTTTGTATGGAAACCTTTTATGTTTTCTAAGCTATTGCAACCGAATTCAACATTTAATCATCCGACATAGCCATACACGATTTGTGAAAGGTTGGTCCGGATCGGATCACTATCTCATATAGCTGCCATACAAACGACCGATATGAAAACAAGTCTTTGTATGGAAACCTTTTATGTTTTCTAAGCTATTGCAACCGAATTCAACATTTATTCATTTGACAAAGTCGTACACGATTTGTGAAAGTTTGGTCCGGATCGGACCGCTATATCATATAGCTGATATACAAACGACCGATATGAAAACAAGTCTTTGTATGGAAACCTTTTTTTGTTTTCTAAGCTATTGCAACCGAATTCAACATTTATTCATCTGACATAGCAATACACGATTTGTGAAAGTTTGGTCCGGATCGGATCACTATCTCATATAGCTGTCATACAAACGACCGATATGAAAACAAGTCTTTTGTATGGGAACCTTTTTTGTTTTCTAAGCTATTGCAACCGAATTCAACATTTATTCATTTGACATAGCCATACACGATTTGTGAAAGGTTGGTCCGGATCGGATCACTATCTCATATAGCTGCCATACAAACGACCGATATGAAAACAAGTCTTTGTATGGAAACCTTTTATGTTTTCTAAGCTGTTGGAACCGAATTCAATATTTATTTATTTGACACAGCCGTACACGATTTGTGAAAGTTTGGTTTGGATCGGACCACTATATCATATAGCTGCCATACAAACGACCGATATGAAAACAAGTCTTTGTATGGAAACCTTTTTTGTTTTCTAAGCTATTGCAACCGAATTCAACATTTATTTATTTGACATAGCAATACACGATTTGTGAAAGTTTGGTCCGGATCGGACCACTATATCATATAGCTGATATACAAACGACCAATATGAAAACAAGTCTTTGTATGGAAACCTTTTTTGTTTTCCAAGCTATTGCAACCGAATTCAACATTTATTCATCTGATATAGCCATACACGATTTGTGAAAGTTTGGTCCGGATCGGATCACTATCTCATATAGCTGCTATACAAACGACCGACTTAAAAACAAGTCTTTGTATGGAAACCTTTTATGTTTTCTAAGCTATTGCAACCGAATTCAACATTTATTCATCTGACATAACCATACACGATTTGTGAACGTTTGGTCCGGATCGGATCACTATCTCATATAGCTGCCATACAAACGACCGATATGAAAACAAGTCTTTGTATGGAAACCTTTTATGTTTTCTAAGCTATTGCAACCGAATTCAACATTTAATCATCCGACATAGCCATACACGATTTGTGAAAGGTTGGTCCGGATCGGATCACTATCTCATATAGCTGCCATACAAACGACCGATATGAAAACAAGTCTTTGTATGGAAACCTTTTATGTTTTCTAAGCTATTGCAACCGAATTCAACATTTATTCATTTGACAAAGTCGTACACGATTTGTGAAAGTTTGGTCCGGATCGGACCGCTATATCATATAGCTGATATACAAACGACCGATATGAAAACAAGTCTTTGTATGGAAACCTTTTTTGTTTTCTAAGCTATTGCAACCGAATTCAACATTTATTCATTTGACATAGCCCAACACGATTTGTGAAAGGTTGGTCCGGATCGGATCACTATCTCATATAGCTGCCATACAAACGATCGATATGAAAACAAGTCTTTGTATGGAAACCTTTTTTGTTTTCTAAGCTATTGCAACCGAATTCAACATTTATTCATGTGACATAGCCATACACGATTTGTGAAAGTTTGGTTTGGATCGGACCACTATATCATATAGCTGCCATACAAACGACCGATATGAAAACAAGTCTTTGTATGGAAACCTTTTTTTTTCCAAGCTATTGCAACCGAATTCAACATTTATTTATTTGACATAGCCATACACGATTTGAAAGTTTGGTCTGGAACGGATCACTATACCATATAGCTGCCATACATACGACCGACTTGAAAACAAGTCTTTGTATGGAAACGTTTTATGTTTTCTAAGCTATTGCAACCGAATTCAACATTTATTCATTTGACATAGTCATACACGATTTGTAAAAGTTTGGTCCGGATCAGACCGCTATATCATATAACTGATATACAAACGACCGATATGAAAACAAGTCTTTTGTATGGGAACCTTTTTTTTTTCGAAGCTATTGCAACCGAATTCAACATTTATTCATTTGACATAGCCATACACGATTTGTGAAAGGTTGGTCCGGATCGGATCACTATCTCATATAGCTGCCATACAAACGACCGATATGAAAACAAGTTTTTGTATGGAAACGTTTTATGTTTTCCAAGCTATTGCAACCGAATTCAACATTTATTCATTTGACATAGCCGTACACGATTTGTGAAAGTTTGGTTTTGCATCGGACCACTATATCGTATAGCTGCCATACAAACGACCGATAAGAAAACAAGTCTTTGTATGAAAACCTTTTTTGTTTTCTAAGCTATTGCAACCGAATTCAACATTTATTCATTTGACATAGCCATACACGATTTGTGAAAATTTGGTTTGGATCGGTCCACTATATCATATAGCTTATATACAAACGACCGATATGAAAACCAGTCTTTGTATGGAAACCTTTTTTGTTTTCCAAGCTATTGCAACCGAATATAACATTTATTTATTTGACATAGCCATACACGATTTGTGAAAGTTTGGTCCGGAACGGATCACTATACCATATAGCTGCCTTACATACGACCGACTTGAAAACAAGTCTTTGTATGGAAACGGTTTATGTTTTCCAAGCTATTGCAACCGAATTCAACATTTATTCATTTGACATAGTCATACACGATTTGTGAAAGTTTGGTCCGGATCGGACCGCTATATCATATAACTGATATACAAACGACCGATATGAAAACAAGTCTTTTGTATGGGAACCTTTTTTGTTTTCTAAGCTATTGCAACCGAATTCAACATTTATTCATTTGACATAGCCATACACGATTTGTGAAAGGTTGGTCCGGATCGGATCACTATCTCATATAGCTGCCATACAAACGACCGATATGAAAACAAGTTTTTGTATGGAAACGTTTTATGTTTTCCAAGCTATTGCAACCGAATTCAACATTTATTCATTTGACATAGCCATACACGATTTGTGAAAGTTTGGTTTGGATCGGACCACTATATCATATAGCTGCCATACAAACGACCGATATGAAAACAAGTCTTTGTATGGAAACCTTTTTTGTTTTCCAAGCTATTGCAACCGAATTCAACATTTATTCATTTGACATAGCCATACACGATTTGTGAAAGGTTGCAACCGAATTCAACATTTATTCATTTGACATAGCCATACACGATTTGTGAAAGGTTGGTCCGGATCGGATCACTATCTCATATAGCTGCCATACAAACGACCGATATGAAAACAAGTTTTTATGTTTTCCAAGCTATTGCAACCGAATTCAACATTTATTCATTTGACATAGCCATACACGATTTGTGAAAGTTTGGTCCGGATCGGACCACTATATCATATAGCTGATATACAAACGACCAATATGAAAACAAGTCTTTGTATGGGAACCTTTTTTTGTTTTCCAAGCTATTGCAACCGAATTCAACATGTATTCATGTAACATAGCTTTACACGATTTGTGAAAGTTTGGTGCGGATCGGATTACTATATCATATAGCTGCCATACAAATGACCGATATGAAAACAAGTCTTTGTATGGAAACGTTTTTTTGTTTTCCAAGCTATTGCAACCGAATTCAACATTTATTCATTTGACATAGTCATACACGAATTGTGAAAGTTTGGTCCGGATGTCAACGTCGCAGTCGGCGTCGCGCAATGCGTGTTTTGCTGCGCTTCTGCTCCCCCTGCTTCTGCTTCCCTTTCCATAGATTTTGCATGTTGCATAACTTCCGTGTTTCTTATCCGATTTGGTTCAAATTTAAAAAATAGATAGCTTTTATAAGCACCAACGCATATGCTGAATTGCATAGCATTAGGTTAATAATCGTGGCAGTTTTTTGCGGTTTGCGGGGCAGCGCGGTCGTGGCAGTTTTTTTAGGGTTTGTGGGGGAACGGGGCGTGATATCAAAATAAAAATAAACTTGTACTGCGTATGGTAATTACCTATCCAACGATATATGGCACATGTCTGTAGCTCTTGTAGTTTCTGAAATCTAAACGTTGATACGGACAGACAGACGGACGGACGGACGGACGGACATGACTATATCGACTCGGCTGTTGATGCTGATCAAGAATAAATAATAAATACTTTATGGGGTCGGAGATGCTTCCTTCTGCCCGTTACATACATTTGCACCATATTATGATACCTTTTTCACCCATTTTTAATGGGTACAGGGTATAACAAGTCTTTGTATCGGAAAACTTTTTTGTTTTCAAGGGTATACCATCTTCGGCAAGCCGAACATAAATTTTCTCACTTGTTATACCCTTGAAAAAGGGTATTATAATTTTGTCCAGAAATGTGTAACGCATTAAAGGAAGCATCTCCGACCTCTACAAAGTATATATATTCTTGATCAGCATCAGCCGAGTCGATATAGCCATGTCCGTCTGTCCGTCTGTCCGTCTGTTTCTATGCAAAAAATAGACAGTAGTTTTAAAGCTAGCGTTTTGAAATTTTTACCAGATCATTATTTTTGTTGCACGCAGATCAAGTTTAAGAATCGGTCGGATCGGACCACTATATCATATAGCTGCCATACAAACGACCGATATGAAAACAAGTCTTTGTATGGAAAACTGTTTTGTTTTCAAAGCTATTGCAACCGAATTCAATATGTATCCATTTGACATAGGCATACATGATTTGTGAAAGTTTGGTCCGGATCAGATCACGTATATCATATAGCTGCCATACAAACAACCGATATGAAAACAAGTCTTTGTATGGAAAACTTTTTTGTTTTCCAAGCTATTGCAACCGAATTCAATATGTATCCATTTGACATAGGCATACATGATTTGTGAAAGTTTGGTCCGGATCAGATCACTATATCATATAGCTGCAATACAAACGACCGATATGAAAACAAGTCTGTGTATGAAAAATTTTTTGTTTTCCAACCTATTGCAACCGAATTCAACATTTATTCATTTGACATAGCCATACATGATTTGTAAAAGTTTGATCCGGATCGGATCACTATATCATATAGCTGCCATACAAACGACCGATATGAAAACAAGTCTTTGTATGGAAAACTTTGTTGTTTCAAGGGTATACCATCTTCGGCAAGCCGAAGATAACTTTTCTTACTTGTTTTTTTATACCCTGGAAAAAGTGTACTTTAATTTTGTCCAGAAATGTGTAACGCATTAAAGGAAGCATCTCCGACCCCACAAAGTATATATACATTCTTGATTCTTGATCAGCATCAACAGCCGAGTCGATATAGCCATATCCGTCTGTCCGTCTGACCGTCTGTCCGTCTGTTTCTATGCAAAAAATAGACAGTAGTTTTAAAGTTAGCGTTTTGAAATTTTTACCAGATCATTATTTTTGTTGCACGCAGATCAAGTTTAAGAATCGGTCCACTCGGACCACTATATCATATAGGTGCCATACAAACGACCGATATGAAAACAAGTCCTTGTATGGAAACCTTTTTTGTTTTCGAGCTATTCCAACCGAATTCAACATTTATTCATCTGGCATAGCCATACACGATTTGTGAAAGGTTGGTCCGGATCGGATCACTATCTCATATAGCTGCCATACAAACGACCGATATAAAAACAAGTCTTTGTATGGAAACCTTTTTTGTTTTCTAAGCTATTGCAACCGAATTCAACATTTATTCATGTGACATAGCCATACACGATTTGTAAAAGAGTAATCCGGATCGGACCACTATATCATATAGCGGATATACAAACGACCGTTATAAAAACAAGTCCTTGTATGGAAACCTATTTTGTTTTCGAGCTATTCCAACCGAATTCAACATTTATTCATCTGACATAGCCATACACAATTTGTGAAAGTTTGGTCCGGATCGGACCACTATCTCATATAGCTGTCATACAAACGACCGATATGAAAACAAGTCTTTTGTATGAGAACCTTTTTTGTTTTCTAAGCTATTGCAACCGAATTCAACATTTATTCATTTGACATAGCCATACACGATTTGTAAAAGGTTGGTCCGGATCGGATCACTATCTCTATATAGCTGCCATACAAACGACCGATATGAAAACAAGTCTTTGTATGGAAACCTTTTATGTTTTCTAAGCTATTGCAACCGAATTCAATATTTATTCATTTGACATAGCCGTACACGATTTGTGAAAGTTTGGTTTGGATCGGACCACTATATCATATAGCTGCCATACAAACGACCGATATGAAAACAAGTCTTTGTATGGAAACCTTTTTTGTTTTCCAAGCTATTGCAACCGAATTCAACATTTATTTATTTGACATAGCCATACACGATTTGTGAAAGTTTGGTCCGGAACGGATCACTATACCATATAGCTGCCATACATACGACCGACTTGAAAACAAGTCTTTGTATGGAAACGTTTTATGTTTTCTAAGCTATTGCAACCGAATTCAACATTTATTCATTTGACATAGTCATACACGATTTGTGAAAGTTTGGTCCGGATCGGACCGCTATATCATATAACTGATATACAAACGACCGATATGAAAACAAGTCTTTTGTATGGGAACCTTTTTTTTTCGAAGCTATTGCAACCGAATTCAACTTTTATTCATTTGACATAGCCATACACGATTTGTGAAAGGTTGGTCCGGATCGGATCACTATCTCATATAGCTGCCATACAAACGACCGATATGAAAACAAGTTTTTGTATGGAAACGTTTTATGTTTTCCAAGCTATTGCAACCGAATTCAACATTTATTCATTTGACATAGCCGTACACGATTTGTGAAAGTTTGGTTTTGCATCGGACCACTATATCGTATAGCTGCCATACAAACGACCGATATGAAAACAAGTCTTTGTATGAAAACCTTTTTGTTTTCTAAGCTATTGCAACCGAATTCAACATTTATTCATTTGACATAGCCATACACGATTTGTGAAAATTTGGTTTGGATCGGACCACTGTATCATATAGCTTATATACAAACGACCGATATGAAAACCAGTCTGTGTATGGAAACCTTTTTTGTTTTCCAAGCTATTGCAACCGAATATAACATTTATTTATTTGACATAGCCATACACGATTTGTGAAAGTTTGGTCCGGAACGGATCACTATACCATATAGCTGCCATACATACGACCGACTTGAAAACAAGTCTTTGTATGGAAACGGTTTATGTTTTCTAAGCTATTGCAACCGAATTCAACATTTATTCATTTGACATAGTCATACACGATTTGTGAAAGTTTGGTACGGATCGGACCACTATATCATATAACTGCCATACAAACGACCGATATGAAAACAAGTCTTTTGTATGGGAACCTTTTTTGTTTTCTAAGCTATTGCAACCGAATTCAACATTTATTCATTTGACATAGCCATACACGATTTGTGAAAGGTTGGTCCGGATCGGATCACTATCTCATATAGCTGCCATACAAACGACCGATATGAAAACAAGTTTTTGTATGGAAACGTTTTATGTTTTCCAAGCTATTGCAACCGAATTCAACATTTATTCATTTGACATAGCCATACACGATTTGTGAAAGTTTGGTTTGGATCGGACCACTGTATCATATAGCTGCCATACAAACGACCGATATGAAAACAAGTCTTTGTATGGAAACCTTTTTTGTTTTCCAAGCTATTGCAACCGAATTCAACATTTATTCATTTGACATAGCCATACACGATTTGTGAAAGGTTGCAACCGAATTCAACATTTATTCATTTGACATAGCCATACACGATTTGTGAAAGGTTGGTCCGGATCGGATCACTATCTCATATAGCTGCCATACAAACGACCGATATGAAAACAAGTTTTTGTATGGAAACGTTTTATGTTTTCCAAGCTATTGCAACCGAATTCAACATTTATTCATTTGACATAGCCATACACGATTTGTGAAAGTTTGGTCCGGATCGGACCACTATATCATATAGCTGATATACAAACGACCAATATGAAAACAAGTCTTTGTATGGGAACCTTTTTGTTTTCCAAGCTGTGCAACCGAATTCAACATGTATTCATGTAACATAGCTTTGACACGATTTGTGAAAGTTTGGTGCGGATCGGATTACTATATCATATAGCTGCCATACAAATGACCGATATGAAAACAAGTCTTTGTATGGAAACGTTTTTTTTGTTTTTCAAGCTATTGCAACCGAATTCAACATTTATTCATTTGACATAGTCATACACGAATTGTGAAAGTTTGGTCGGATCGGACCACTATATCATATAGCTGCCATACAAACGACCGATATGAAAACAAGTCTTTGTATGGAAACGTTTTTTGTTTTCCAAGCTGTTGCAACCGAATTCAACATTTATTCATTTGACATAGTCATACACGATTTATGAAAGAGTGGTCCGGGTCGGACCACTATGATATCAAAATAAATAAACTTGTACTGCGTATGGTAATTACCTATCCAAAGATATATGGCACATGTCTGTAGCCCTTGTAGTTTTTGAGATCTAGGCGTTGATACGGACAGACAGACGGACAGACGGACGGACGGACGGACGGACGGACGGACGGACGGACGGACGGACAGACGGACGGACGGACGGACAGACGGACGGAGGGACGGACGGACATGACTTTATCGACTCAGCTGTTGATTCTGATCAAGAACAAATATACTTAATGGAGTCGGGGATGCTTCCTTCTGCCTGTTACATACATTTGCACCATATTATGATACCCTTTTCACCCATTTTTTAATGGGTACAGGGTTATAACAAGTCTTTGTATGGAAAACTTTTTTGTTTTTAAGGGTATACCATCTTCGGCAAGCCGAAGTTGCCTTTTCTCACTTGTTTTTTTATATATTTATATTTAAGTGAAGAATCCGTACATCAAAATATTGTACCTTAACATACACAGGGTACAGAAATATTCTTAAGAATTACCAAACACTATATCAACATAAGTGAAGTTGGAACATAATTGAAAAGTTTTTACTGTTGTCCAATTGTCTTGGCGAAGCCTTGCCGTTTGAGTCGTCTCAAAGGTCGAGCGGGGATAAGACGTCTTGCAAGAAGACTCCTATGTCTCAGTAGTCTGTCGTTATATCGACTTGTGTGTCTTCCAATTTGTTCCTCAACTGTGTGAAGATTGAGATCTTTGTGAAGTGTGGAGTTACGTATATACAGGTACCAGGGACAGTTGCTTATTTGTCGTAGTGCTCGATTTTGCATCACCTGGATGCGTTTATAATTCGATTTGCCTGCGATTCCCCAAATCTGGATCCCATATAACCATATCGGTACGATACAGTGCGCATACACAGCTCTTTTGCACCTCAGCGAAAGAGTGCTCCTTCTATTCATAAGCCATCTCAGCTGTTGTGATCTGTGACCACATTTCTTTACTGTGTTTTTGAGATGCGGCCCAAAGGTGAGACGTTTATCCAGGGTGATACCTAGGTATGTTGCTTGCCGCGGCTGATTCAGGGTAACTCCTTCTAGTCGGATTGGAGGGGTGTTCTGGATGAGCGTTTTCAGTGTGAAGCATGGATTTGAGTGTTTTCAGTGGGTTTATTTTTAGGTTCCACTTTTTACACCAGGCTGCCAGAGCATTAATATATTCTTGTAGTCCGTTAGCTGCCTCTCTGCTGTCCCTAGAGTTAGATACAACTGCGATGTCATCTGCATAGGTTGCCATAAGAGCCTTGTTCGGTGCTTCTATGTGTTCGAAACTCGGGCAAGGAATATCAGCAGTGTACAAGGAGTATAGTAGCGGTCCGAGAACACTGCCCTGTGGGACTCCAGCTCTCATTTGATATATAGAGGAGTAGTTATTTCTCACCTTGATTTTAAATTCTCGTCCTTCCAGATATGACTTTAAAATGCAGAAGTAGGGCGCAGGTAGTAGGGTCTTTATCTTTATCTATATCTAACAATCCAACATGCCATACTTTGTCGAAGGCTTGTTGCATATCTATAAAGACAGCGTTGGAGTACTCGCAGTCGTCAAAAGCCTGTAATATGTGTTTCACCAGTCTGTGGACCTGTTCTATAGTGCCGTGTCCCTTTCGAAATCCGAATTGATGATCCGGCAAGATATTACCTTGTCTTATAATGTCGTTGATCCGATTGGCAATAAGTCTCTCCCATAATTTAGAAAGGGAGGGTAAGAGGCTTATAGGCCGGTACGACTCAGGATCAGTTTCTGGTTTCCCAGGCTTGTGGATCATCAAAATAACAGCCAGTTTCCACTGTCTTGGGAACACTTGGACCCTTAAAATAGCATTGAAGATTAGTGCTATATAGATTATCGCTTTTATAGGTAAAACCTTTAGCGTGGCATGGCAAATCTTGTCAATACCTGGAGCTTTATGTTTCGGTATTATTTTGATTATTTCGGATATTTCTTCTATCCTTATTGGCTTAATAGGCCAAGACATCTGCAATGGCATTTGTAGGTACTGGTGAGTCTCTCTTATTTCCTCTATCGTGGCGAAGTCATAAGGAGTGAAGCGATCCTCTAGGTGGTAGCCGAATGCATTAGCCTGTTCCACTTCAGTTTTTGCAGTTTCCCCACCTGGACAACGTACGGGTACCCATCGAAGTGGTTGTCGTTTAAGCGCTTTTGTGCACTTCCACAGCGAATAGTTTGCATCAACGGTGTAGTCCATGGAAGATAATTTTTGCTCAAAGAAATCATTTCTGAGTTCCTTTAATATGATTTTGAGTTGCTTTGCTGCTCGGTTCCACAAGATTCTGTCCCAAGGATCCTGAGTTCGAATTGCTCTTTTTCGAAGACGTCTTTTAGTTCTGATTAGTTCTCTGGCCTCTCTTGTTAGTATAATACCATAACTTCTGGGGCATGTCTCAGGCTCAGCCGGTGTAGTAGCAGAAGCAGCTCTATGTATATTTTGCGTTAGAATGTCTACTGTGTTCTCGATGTCTTCCTTAGAGCTTAGAACCGTATTTAACTGAAAAGAGTTTTCCAAATGTTGTCTGAAAACCATAAGATCAGTTCGGCTGTTTATTAACCGAGAGCTTGGCCTAACATAGGCACCTTCTGTTTGTAGAGTAGCAACAAGGGCTACATGATCGGAGTCTAGATCCCAGTTTTCGCAAATACTTGTTCTGTCTAAGTTTATCCCATGGTACACAGCAAAATCAATGCAGGTAGGTGTGTGACTGGTCACATGTGGGTATCTAGTTGGCGAACCTGTTGCAAGGATATAAGCGCTTCTGGCGGAAATGGCTTCTGCTAGTTCTCGCCCCCTGGGTGAATTGTACGTATCACCCCACAGCCAATGTCGGGCGTTCCAGTCCCCACCAACTAAATACCTTTGGCCACAAGAGACAAGTATGTCACTGAAGTGCCTTTCTTCAATTCTATTTGTTGGTGGACAGTATATCGCGCTAAATTCCATATCTCCCAGCCCGGTGGAGACCTTAACTGAAGACATCTGAATAGTTCTCGTTTCAATAACTCTTTGCGGGAAATGACGAAGAGAACTCCTCACCAGTACTGCTGCTCCTCCCATTCCGTGATTATGTCTTGAAGGTTTGTATGCGGGATAAAAGCTATACCCATGTATCTTAACTGTGTTCCCTCTGTTGAGTCTGATCTCGTTTAGGAGAAGAATGTCAACGCAGTTGTTGTGAGCGAAGAGTTCAACTTCTCTGGCTTTACCTGAAATGCCATTTACATTCCAGATAAGAATCTTCAGAGGGTTCATTGCGATGGTAAAGCGTTACTACGGAGTTGGAGAGCCGATGTATCCCCAGTCCGTTGTGTCAATATATTGCCCATTTCAAAAACCATTTTTTCCAGCCGTTCAAGTCGTTGACTATTGAGCTTGTTTTGTTGTTGTTGCTCCTGTTGCTGCCGCTGTAGCCACGATAGGAATTGCTGCTGTTGTTGTTGTTGAACCTATTGCTGCCAATTCATAAATTGTTCCTGCTGCTGTGCCAATATTGACTGAACGTCAAGCTGGTGTGGCTGTTCAATATTAAATCCCTTTAATTGTACATTATGTAAACGAGGCTGGGCTGTTGTATTGCCATTTCTTGCAATATCTGCCCCAGTAGGACAAGCTCCCAGTATGGGCTTTGTAAGTGCTAGCTATTGCATGCTGCTTAGTTGCATGCTGCTGTTTTTGCTGGGGTTGTTGCTGGTTTGCTGCTCTTTTATCTAATCTGAATTGCTTAGGTTGTTGCTTCTTTACAGTGCCTGTTGATCGTCGAAGATACTCCTGGTACCACTGGCAACCTTTGTAACTTGCCGTGTGATTTCCTCCACAGTGTACACAGGTAGGCTGTTGATCATTGGGAAGCGTGCATAATTTGGTTAAGTGATTTTCGCCACAGCGAGCACAATTGGGATGACGACGACAGTATTTAGCTGTGTGGCCGTATCCCTGACAACGTATGCATTGAGCAATTTCCGATAATTTACGCATTCTTTCTATCCACACTTTCTGTCGGCATAGTGTGTTAATATCATATATGTCATTAATTTTTGCACATGGCTTTATATTAATGAAGAATATATTAAGTTTTTCTTCTCTATTACTCCTGGATCTTGGGTTATGTACTTGTAGAACATCAAAGCCATATGTTTTAAAGTTGGCAATAATTTCGTGGTTTAAGGTGCTATGGTGGAGGCCCTTAAATACTATTCTGTAAGGCTTCTCTTCCTTCATTTGGTACGTATGGAATTCAATTCTCGAACTATCCATAATATTAACAATGGCTCTATAAGTATCAGCGTCTTTGGGAAATATTCTCACTGTTTCCCCTTGATTGACTTTAACTGTTAAATTATCTAGACTAGTGACCTCCGTAAGAAGCTCAAAGAGATCATTAAGGTTGGTAAGGCTCAGCACTATTTGCGGTGGTTTTGATTGTTTGTAAGAATTCTGCTTATCAGTATTCTGTTGTGGGCTGTTGGATGTCTCATTTGGTACACAGTCATCATTGGGAATATTCGGAGCGACCGATGCACACAAGGTGGCAGCGGCGTCATTACAAAGTTGTGCAACTTCTATACCATCACTGGTTTCGTCCAATTCCATGTCTAGCATGGCAAACCTGTTGTTTGAGTTTGCCTTCCCAATTGTTGCTGAATATGGCTCCAGCTTCGCGCCTTTGACCGCTCTTTTTGGATCTAAGGTTGGGTAATACATTTGTCTTCCTCTTCCTCTCACTCGTCAGAATTTTTTGCGCATCACACAATTAAGTAGCAGCTCTTTCTCTAGAGCTCGGCCCACCGATTGCTGCAGTTGTTGTAGTTGTGGTATTGCAAGAAGGACTTTTAATTGTTGTCGTCGTAGTTATTGTGCTTTGGTTAACAGATTCAGTGCATGAAAAGCGTTGATTATTTAATAAGTCCATCCTGAGCTCCAGTGGAGATTTACCAGCTACTTGCCACATTTCTTCATAATTAATCGGCTTATTACTAAGCTGAGAGTTAGAAATTTTGTTGTTCGTATCCATTTTACAGTTATTAATCCAGTCCAGTCCAGTGCTTATTGCCCCTCTTTGCGGCTGCGCGCGGGATGAGGGGCCCAATGCAAGCTTATCACACCTCTCCCACTATTGTTTGTTGTTGTCCAAATGCCGACTCTGCAAGGCAGAGTCCAAAGTTAAGAATGCGTACCGTTTTGCACAGCAGCAAAATAGATAAGCTTTTTATTAAATTAGACTGTTATTTTAGTTTTCTCGTGCACGTGGTCTCCAGTGTGACAGCTATTCACAAAGCGAATTGGACTATTAATCTTATTATTGCTTACAAACACTTGAACAATATGAAATCTTTATTTGATAAATATAAAAAATCAAAAGCAAAAACAAATGGTGTAATAAAAAAAAACCCACTAAACTCTTCTGTTTTGTTTTGATTGTGCACATAAAAAAAATTTAGCTAGTCATCTCACGGTAGCACTCTACAGTAGTACATCCTTGAATAAGTACTTTTTTATACCCTTGAGAAAGGGTATTATAATTTTGTCCAGAAATGTGTATCGCATTAAAGGAAGCATCTCCGATCCCACAAAGTATATATATTCTTTATCAGCATCAACAGCCGAGTCGATATAGCCATGTCCGTCTGTCCGTCTGTTTCTATGCAAAAAAAAATAGACAGTAGTTTGTAAAGCTAGCGTTTTGAAATTTTTTTACCAGATCATTATTTTTGTTGCACGCAGATCAAGTTCAGAAAGTCGGATCGGACCACTATATCATATAGCTGCCATACAAACGACCGATATGAAAACAAGTCTTTGTATGGGAAACTTTTTTGTTTTCCAAGCTATTGCAACTGATTTCAACATTTATGCATTTGACATAGCCATACAGGATTTTTGAAAGTTTGATCCGGATCGGACCACTATATCATATAGCTGCCATACAAACAACCGATATGAAAACAAGTCTTTGTATGGAAAACTTTTTTGTTTTCAAGGGTATACCATCTTCGGCAAGCCGAAGATAACTTTTCTCACTTGTTTTTGTTTTGTTTTTTCAGTATTTTCGTTCGTTGCAAACGCTACAACACAAAAAAATATTTTTATTTAAATAAATATATCAATATCGGTATACCAATTTGTACTTACACTCTAGTTGATATATGAGGTGAGTCTCCAATTCTTGATAGTTAAATATCATTATATGGTAGATATGGTCTGCGACTTCCTTTAAGAAATTGCAAGTATCGTCACTACCCCTTCGCATTTCTTTCAATGCATCTTCAAATCCACGATCCAAGAACTTATTCGCTACAAAAGCTAATAGTAGTCCAAAACTGTAAATAAACATTTTAATATTATTCATAAAAAAAAATTGTATATATATTATATAAATATATATACATATATATATAAACAAAAATGTGCTAACATTAAGCAAATTATTAGTAAAAACATAAACATTCCACAGAAGCAGCGGCGACGGAAGTCAGTGGCTGCCGTGCGAAAGCGGGCACCCTTGTTTTTACCGCCTACAACAGCAAAGGCAACAATAGCAGACCCTACATAAATAAATTATTTTCGTGTGTGATTTAATTCATAAATTAACTTACGCTACAAAGGGGACTAGAATAATGCATACTACCAAAATAATGATTACAAAAAGTAGGAGCCAGTACTTTGCTAAAAGATCTTCCCATTGATTTTGCTCAAATTTTGGTCCCAGGTGAAGGGTGTCTCCGTCCTTTACCATTACGTATCCTGTAAGAGTTTTAAAAATCAAAATAATTTAGCTACACAATAATATATGTAGTTTAAGATTTTGTCACATTTAGATTAATATAGTGACATATCAAAATCTCCATGTATCCATTGTCCTATACATATTTTTTAACATAGCAACCCAATGTAATTGTATCACCCAATGTAATAAAAGATCAGTATATTTAAACACGCACCTTAAGTCCAATCGGTCATAAACATTACCATGCATGATCAGACATAAACATAAAGTCCAATCGGTAATTTTATCACCCAATGTAATACAAGATCTGGCAAGATCTAATCAAGATCACGCACCCTATGTCCAATCGGTCAAAAACATTACCATGCCTGATCAGACATAAACATAAAGTCCAATCGGTCATAAACATTCTCATGTCCGATCAGACATAAACATAAGCGTTCCCCTTTATAACCAGACGAAAACTCAATTTTCGGCAGCCCAAAAAACAATTTCAGCACCTAGATATATCGGCACCAAAGAAAGCCATAAAGATTTTGGAGACAAAGGAAAACCCTAAACCACCTGATCAAATGTAATAACTCAAAACTAAGTCACTCCATTCTGAAAGCTTATCGAAGTTCACTCAAAACATTCACTCAATAAAGTAAAAGATCTACTAATAAATTAAATCTAATAAATTAATTTGTTTATAAGAAAGATGTTATTAGGAAGAGTTGTAATTGGCGCACACTGTCAAAAATCCGCAAAGCGAGAAGAGAATCAAGTTGTAAAAAATCCGCAAAAAAAAACAAGATATCTAAAAATCCAATTCGTCAGTATTTCGTGAAAAACCAAATAATTAAATGTAAAATACTGTGATAACCAAAAACTACAATTTGGCCAGTATATCGTGAGTATTCCAATAATTCATCGAAAATACTGTGAAAACTAATAAATCCAATTCGGTCAGTGCTTTGTGGGAAATTAAAATCCAACGAACAATACTGTATAAAAAACAAGGACATATTTAAAAAAAAAATAGAAAATTGTGGAAACTAAAGAAACTATCGATAATAAAGATAACAAACATTATAAAAATTTAAATGCCACCCCTTCAAAAATTAATCAAAAATCCAACTAGTAATCCCCCGTTATACCATGATTTCAAAAATAGATTAGATAAAGGTACAGTTCAAAATCCACTATCCAATCCTAATTCCCCTGTTAAAAGACAGAGCGAGAGAGAGAGTCAGATGAAAATGGATGCATATTTTCATCAAACTGCCTCGGACACAGAAGAAGAAAAAACTCCTTTTTTTAGAATCAGAATAAGGAATAAATCCCTAAAGGGAATCTTTGACTCCGGGTTATCCATAAATATTATTGTTGCAAATGTCCCTATGTGTGTGCTTGTATACGAATACATGAACATGACCATATATGGACATACGCAAAAGCCTCATTGATCTGTTAGAGCCAAGAATATGACTAATACATATGCAAATGTTACCGGAACTATTTCACTGGAAGGAATCGCTGTCTCTCTCTTTTGTTTTTGTTCGGTGTCTTTGCAATGCTGAGATCGAGTTCAGTTGCTTGTAGACGACGAGTGCGTGAACATCGAAAATAGATAAAACAAGTGAGAAAAGTTATCTTCGGCTTGCCAATACAAAGACTTGTTTTCATATCGGTCGTTTGTATGGCAGCTATATGATATAGTGGTCCCAGCCGACCGATTTTTAAACTTGATCTGCGTGCAACAAAAATAATGGTCTGGTAAAAATTAAAAAATTTCCAAACGCCACCTTTAAAACTACCATCTATTTTTTGCATAGAAACAGACGGACAGACGGATAGACGGACAGACGGACAGACGGACATGGCTATATCGACTCGGCTGTTGATGCTGATCAAGAATATATATACTTTGTGGGGTCGGAGATGCTTCCATTAATGCGTTACACATTCCTGGACAAAATTATCATACTCTTTTAAGGGTATAATAAAACAAAATTGAATTTCACACAAGTTGCTGTTCTTTGATTATTTAATCTGGATTTTATTATTACTTTCAATAATTATCTCTTATTCAAAATAAGAAAATATAGTAGTTTTTACGATCAATGGATCGATAATAATAAAAAGAAGCATTATTATGCCACCCAATAAACTATGCACAAAAGAGCAGAAGTTTTACATTTATAATTTTTCAAAAGATTATGAAATCTTATTAGGAAGAG
This sequence comes from Drosophila merina, assembly GCA_035047645.1. Classification (NCBI taxonomy): domain Eukaryota; kingdom Metazoa; phylum Arthropoda; class Insecta; order Diptera; family Drosophilidae; genus Drosophila; species Drosophila merina. The sequence goes on along the minus strand of JAWNPH010000020.1, from coordinate 473,107 downwards.
ACTTCCTAAAACATTGCAATGCAAATAAAAATAAAATAATGGTTGGCGCGCCGACTCAGCATTCCATGTATTGCAATTCGGAACTGCGGATAGCGCGGGGGTGCTAAACTTATTTTGGGCGCGTCAGCATTGTTTGTGTGAATCTACTTAATTTCTAGGGTATTATTTATGTAAAACTACTTAGTTGCCGAATCAGATACATAGAATTTTCTATTCAGTTGTTAACTTATATAAGATATAATATTAATTATAATAAATACGAAAAATATACAAGTATTTACGATCAATGGATCGATAATACTAAAATGAAGCATTATTATGCCATCCAATGAACTATGCACAAAAGAGCAGAAGTTCTACATTCATAATTTTTCAAAAGATTATGAAATCCCTAGAAAGAGACTTCCTAAAGTATAGAAATACAAAAATAAATATTGCAAAAGAAAAATTCAATTTAAATGGAACATAAAATTCATTCGAATATGGTGAAGAAATAGTTGATAAAGTAGAGACCGCAGATACCTGTGCCAGCTTGCGTTCATCTGAAGATCAATCATCTAATTACGCCATCAATAATTAGTTGGTTAATAATTTACCTAAATGTAGAAGAAAACAATTGAGAAAAGTTATGTTCGGCTTGCCGAAGATGGTATACCCTTGAAAACAAAAAAGTTTTCCATACAAAGACTGGTTATACCCTGTACCCATTAAAAATGGGTGAAAAGGGTATCATAATATGGTGCAAATGTATGTAACGGGCAGAAGGAAGCATCTCCGACCCCATAAAGTATTTATTATTTATTCTTGATCAGCATCAACAGCCGAGTCGATATAGTCATGTCCATCCGTCCGTCCGTCCGTCTGTCCGACTGTCCGTCTGTCTGTCCGTATCAACGCCTAGATCTCAGAAACTACAAGAGCTACAGACATGTGCCATATATCGTTGGATAGGTAATTACAATACGCAGTACAAGTTTGTTTTTATTTTGATATCACCCCCCCGTTCCCACGCAAACCACAAAAAAACTGCCACGACCGCGCTGCCCCGCAAACCGCAAAAACTGCCACGATTATTAACCTAATGCTATGCAATTCGGCATATGCGTTGGTGCTTATAAAAGCTATCTAATTTTTAAATTTGAACCAAATCGGATAAGAAACACGGAAGTTATGCCACACATGCAAAATCTATGGAAAGGGAAGCAGAAGCGCAGCAAAACACGCATTGCGCGACGCCGACTGCGACGTTGACAGCGAAATGTGTATGGCTTTATGACACACGAAACTTATTTTCATAACAAAAATCATACCATTTTCTAATATAATATTGTTTCATTTATTTATTGATACTAAATAAATTGTAAGCATGTCTAAGGGTAAAGGGTATTTTGCAATCGGGAAACTCGACTGCTGCTACCTTACTTGTTTTAATATCGGTCGTTTGTATATCAGCTATATGATATAGTGGTCGGATCCGGACCAAACTTTCACAATTCGTGTATGACTATGTCAAATGAATAAATGTTGAATTCGGTTGCAATAGCTTGGAAAACAAAAAACGTTTCCATACAAAGACTTGTTTTCATATCGGTCATTTGTATGGCAGCTATATGATATAGTAACCCGATCCGCTCCAAACTTTCGCAAATCGTGTAAAGCTATGTTACATGAATAAATGTTGAATTCGGTTGCAATAGCTTAGAAAACAAAAAAGGTTCCCATACAAAAGACTTGTTTTCATATCGGTCGGTTGTATATTAGCTATATGATATAGTAATCCGATCCGGACCAAACTTTCACAACTCGTGTAAAGCTATGTTACATGAATAAATGTTGAATTCGGTTGCAATAGCTTGGAAAACAAACAAGGTTCCCATACAAAGACTTGTTTTCATATTGGTCGTTTGTATGGCAGCTATATGAGATAGTGATCCGATCCGGACCAACCTTTCACAAATCGTGTATGGCTATGTCAAATGAATAAATGTTGAATTCGGTTGCAATAGCTTAGAAAACAAAAAAGGTTCCCATAAAAAAGACTTGTTTTCATATCGGTCGTTTGTATGGCAGTTATATGATATAGTTATCCGATCCGGACCAAACTTTCACAAATCGTGTATTGCTATGTCAAATGAATAAATGTTGAATTCGGTTGCAATAGCTTGGAAAACAAAAAAGGTTTCCATACAAAGACTTGTTTTCATATCGGTCATTTGTATGGCAGCTATATGATATAGTAACCCGATCCGCACCAAACTTTCGCAAATCGTGTAAAGCTATGTTACATGAATAAATGTTGAATTCGGTTGCAATAGCTTAGAAAACAAAAAAGCTTCCCATACAAAAGACTTGTTTTCATATCGGTCGGTTGTATATTAGCTATATGATATAGTAATCCGATCCGGACCAAACTTTCACAAATCGTGTATGACTATGTCAAATGAATAAATGTTGAATTCGGTTGCAATAGCTTGGAAAACAAAACGTTTCCATACAAAGACTTGTTTTCGTATCGGTCGTTTGTATGGCAGTTATATGATATAGTTATCCGATCCGCACCAAACTTTCACAACTCTTGTAAAGCTATGTTACATGAATAAATGTTGAATTCGGTTGCAATAGCTTGGAAAACAAAAAGGTTCCCATACAACGACTTGTTTTCATATTGGTCGTTTGTATATCAGCTATATGATATAGTGATCAGTTCCAGACCAAACTTTCACAAATCATGTATTGCAATGTCAAATGAATAAATGTTGAATTCGGTTGCAATAGCTTAGAAAACAAAAAAAGGTTCCCATACAAAAGACTTGTTTTCATATCGGTCGTTTGTATGGCAGCTATATGATATAGTAATCCGATCCAAACCAAACTTTCACAAATCGTGTATGGCTATGCCAGATGAATAAATGTTGAATTCAATTGCAAAAGCTTGGAAAACATAAAACGTTTCCATACAAAGACTTGTTTTCATATCGGTCGTTTGTATGGCAGCTATATGCTATAGTGGTCTGATCCACACCAAACTTTTACAAATCGTGTATGGCTATGTCAAATGAATAAATGTTGAATTCGGTTGCAATAGCTTGAAAAACATAAAACGTTTCCATACAAAGACTTGTTTTCAAGTCGGTCGTATGTATGGCAGCTATATGGTATAGTGATCCGTTCCGGACCAAACTTTCACAAATCGTGTATGGCTATGTCAAATGAATAAATATTGAATTCGGTTACAATAGCTTGGAAAACATAAAACGTTTCCATACAAAGACTTGTTTTCATATCGGTCATTTGTATGGCAGCTATACTCGATATAGTAATCCGATCCGCACCAAACTTTCACAAATCGTGTAAAACTATGTTACACGAATAAATGTTGAATTCGGTTGCAATAGCTTGAAAAAAAAAAGGTTCCCATGCAAAGACTTGTTTTCATATTGGTCGTTTGTATATCAGCTATATGATATAGTGATCCGTTCCAGACCAAACTTTCACAAATCGTGTATTGCTATGTCAAATGAATAAATGTTGAATTCGGTTGCAATAGCTTAGAAAACAAAAAAATACAAAGACTTGTTTTCATATCGGTCGTTTGTATGGCAGCTATATGATATAGTAATCCGATCCAAACCAAACTTTCACAAATCGTGTATGGCTATGTCAGATGAAAAAATGTTGAATTCAATTGCAATAGCTTGGAAAACATAAAACGTTTCCATACAAAGACTTGTTTTCATATCGGTCGGTTGTATATTAGCTATATGATATAGTAATCCGATCCGGACCAAACTTTCACAAATCGTGTATAGCTATGTCAAATGAATAAATGTTGAATTCGGTTGCAATAGCTTGGAAAACATAAAACGTTTCCATACAAAGACTTGTTTTCGTATCGGTCGTTTGTATGGCAGTTATATGATATAGTTATCCGATCCGCACCAAACTTTCACAACTCGTGTAAAGCTATGTTACATGAATAAATGTTGAATTCGGTTGCAATAGCTTGGAAAACAAAAAAGGTTCCCATACAAAGACTTGTTTTCATATTGCTCGTTTGTATATCAGCTATATGATATAGTGATCCGTTCCAGACCAAACTTTGACAAATCGTGTATTGCTATGTCAAATGAATAAATGTTGAATTCGGTTGCAATAGCTTAGAAAACAAAAAAAATACAAAGACTTGTTTTCATATCGGTCGTTTGTATGGCAGCTATATGATATAGTAATCCGATCCAAACCAAACTTTCACAAATCGTGTATGGCTATGTCAGATGAAAAAATGTTGAATTCAATTGCAATAGCTTGGAAAACATAAAACGTTTCCATACAAAGACTTGTTTTCATATCGGTCGGTTGTATATTAGCTATATGATATAGTAATCCGATCCGGACCAAACTTTCACAAATCGTGTATAGCTATGTCAAATGAATAAATGTTGAATTCGGTTGCAATAGCTTGGAAAACATAAAACGTTTCCATACAAAGACTTGTTTTCGTATCGGTCGTTTGTATGGCAGTTATATGATATAGTTATCCGATCCGCACCAAACTTTCACAACTCGTGTAAAGCTATGTTACATGAATAAATGTTGAATTCGGTTGCAATAGCTTGGAAAACAAAAAAGGTTCCCATACAAAGACTTGTTTTCATATTGCTCGTTTGTATATCAGCTATATGATATAGTGATCCGTTCCAGACCAAACTTTCACAAATCGTGTATTGCTATGTCAAATGAATAAATGTTGAATTCGGTTGCAATAGCTTAGAAAACAAAAAACATACAAAGACTTGTTTTCATATCGGTCGTTTGTATGGCAGCTATATGATATAGTAATCCGATCCAAACCAAACTTTCACAAATCGTGTATGGCTATGTCAGATGAATAAATATTGAATTCAATTGCAATAGCTTGGCAAACATAAAACGTTTCCATACAAAGACTTGTTTTCATATCGGTCGTTTGTATGGCAGCTATATGATATAGTGATCCGTTCCGGACCAAACTTTCACAAATAGTGTATAGCTATGTCAAATGAATAAATGTTGAATTCGGTTGCAATGGCTTGGAAAACATAAAACGTTTCCATACAAAGACTTGTTTTCAAGTCGGTCGTATGTATGGCAGCTATATGGTATAGTGATCCGTTCCGGACCAAACTTTCACAAATCGTGTATGGCTACGTCAAATGAATAAATGTTGAATTCGGTTGCAATAGCTTAGAAAACAAAAAAGGTTTTCATACAAAAGACTTGTTTTCATATCGGTCGTTTGTATATCAGCTATATGATATAGTAGTCCGATCCAAACCAAACTTTCACAAATCGTGTACGGCTATGTCAAATGAATAAATTTTGAATTCGGTTGCAATAGCTTGGAAAACATAAAACGTTTCCATACAAAGACTTGTTTTCATATCGGTCGTTTGTATGGCAGCTATATGAGATAGTGATCCGATCCGGACCAACCTTTCACAAATCGTGTATGGCTATGTCAAATGAATAAATGTTGAATTCGGTTGCAATAGCTTAGAAAACAAAAAAAATACAAAGACTTGTTTTCATATCGGTCGTTTGTATGGCAGCTATATGATATAGTAATCCGATCCAAACCAAACTTTCACAAATCGTGTATGGCTATGTCAGATGAATAAATGTTGAATTCAATTGCAATAGCTTGGAAAACATAAAACGTTTCCATTTAAAGACTTGTTTTCATATCGGTCGGTTGTATATCAGCTATATGATATAGTGGTCCGATCCGGACCAAACTTTCACAAATCGTGTATGACTATGTCAAATGAATAAATGTTGAATTCAGTTGCAATAGCTTGGAAAACAAAACGTTTCCATACAAAGACTTGTTTTCATATCGGTCGTTTGTATAGCAGCTATATGATATAGTGATCCGTTCCGGACCAAACTTTCACAAATCGTGTATGGCTATGTCAAATAAATAAATGTTGAATTCGGTTGCAATAGCTTGGAAAACATAAAACGTTTCCATACAAAGACTTGTTTTTCAAGTCGGTCGTATGTATGGCAGCTATATGGTATAGTGATCCGTTCCGGACCAAACTTTCACAAATCGTGTATTGCTATGTCAAATGAATAAATTTTGAATTCGGTTGCAATAGCTTGGAAAACATAAAACGTTTCCATACAAACACTTGTTTTCATATCGGTCGTTTGTATGGCAGTTATATGATATAGTTATCGGATCCGGACCAAACTTTCACAAATCGTGTACGGCTATGTCAAATGAATAAATTTTGAATTCGGTTGCAATAGCTTGGAAAACATAAAACGTTTCCATACAAAGACTTGTTTTCATATCGATCGTTTGTATGGCAGCTATATGAGATAGTGATCCGATCCGGACCAACCTTTCACAAATCGTGTATGGCTATGTCAAATGAATAAATGTTGAATTCGGTTGCAATAGCTTGGAAAACAAAAAAGGTTTCCATACAAAGACTTGTTTTCATATCGGTCATTTGTATGGCAGCTATATGATATAGTAACCCGATCCGCACCAAACTTTAACAAATCGTGTAAAGCTATGTTACATGAATAAATGTTGAATTCGGTTGCAATAGCTTAGAAAACAAAAAAGGTTCCCATACAAAAGACTTGTTTTTCATATCGGTCGGTTGTATATCAGCTATATGATATAGTGGTCCGATCCGGACCAAACTTTCACAAATCGTGTATGACTATGTCAAATGAATAAATGTTGAATTCAGTTGCAATAGCTTGGAAAACAAAACGTTTCCATACAAAGACTTGTTTTCATATCGGTCGTTTGTATGGCAGTTATATGATATAGTAACCCGATCCTCACCAAACTTTCACAAATCGTGTAAAGCTTTGTTACATGAATAAATGTTGATTTCGGTTGCAATAGCTTGGAAATCATAAAACGTTTCCATACAAAGACTTGTTTTCATATCGGTCGTTTGTATGGCAGCTATATGAGATAGTGATCCGATCCGGACCAACCTTTCACAAATCGTGTATTGCTATGTCAAATGAATAAATGTTGAATTCGGTTGCAATAGCTTAGAAAACAAAAAAGGTTCCCATACAAAAGACTTGTTTTCATATCGGTCGTTTTTATATCAGCTTTATGATATAGCGGTCCGATCCGGACCAAACTTTCACAAATCGTGTATGACTATGTCAAATGAATAAATGTTGAATTCGGTTGCAATAGCTTAGAAAACAAAAAAGGTTTCCATACAAAGACTTGTTTTCATATCGGTCGTTTGTATGGCAGCTATATTGATATAGTAATCCGATCCGGATCAAACTTTCACCAATCGTGTATGGCTATGTCAAATGAATACATGTTGAATTCGGTTGCAATAGCTTAGAAAACAAAAAAGGTTTCCAGACAAAGACTTGCTTTCATATCGGCCGTTTGTATGGCAGCTATATGATACAGTAATCCGATCCGGATTAACCTTTCGCAAATCGTGTATGGTTATGTCAAATGAATAAATGTTGAATTCGGTTGCAATAGCTTAGAAAACAAAAAAGGTTCCTATACAAAGACTTGTTTTCATATCGGTCGTTTGTATATCAGCTATATGATATAGTGGTCCGATCCGGACCAAACTTTCACAAATCGTGTATGGTTATGTCAAATGAATAAATGTTGAATTCGGTTGCAATAGCTTAGAAAACAAAAAAGGTTCCTATACAAAGACTTGTTTTCATATCGGTCGTTTGTATATCAGCTATATGATATAGTGGTCCGATCCGGACCAACCTTTCACAAATCGTGTATAGCTATGTCAAATGAATAAATGTTGAATTCGGTTGCAATAGCTTAGAAAACAAAAAAGGTTCCCATACAAAAGACTTGTTTTCATATCGGTCGTTTGTATATCAGCTTTATGATATAGCGGTCCGATCCGGACCAAACTTTCACAAATCGTGTATGACTATGTCAAATGAATAAATGTTGAATTCGGTTGCAATAGCTTGGAAACCAAAACGTTTCCATACAAAGACTTGTTTTCGTATCGGTCGTTTGTATGGCAGCTATATGATATAGTAACCCGATCCTCACCAAACTTTCACAAATCGTGTAAAGCTTTGTTACATGAATAAATGTTGATTTCGGTTGCAATAGCTTGGAAATCATAAAACGTTTCCATACAAAGACTTGTTTTCATATCGGTCGTTTGTATGGCAGCTATATGATATAGTAACCCGATCCGGATCAAACTTTCACAAATGGTGTATGGCTGTATCAAATAAATAAATTTTGAATTCGGTTGCAATAGCTTAGAAAACAAAAAAGGTTACTATACAAATAATTGTTTTCATATAGGTCGTTTGTATATCCGCTATATGATATAGTGGTCCGATCCGGACCAAACTTTCACAAATCGTGTACGGCTATGTCAAATGAATAAATTTTGAATTCGGTTGCAATAGCTTGGAAAACATAAAACGTTTCCATACAAAGACTTGTTTTCATATCGGTCGTTTGTATGGCAGCTATATGAGATAGTGATCCGATCCGGACCAACCTTTCACAAATCGTGTATGGCTATGTCAAATGAATAAATGTTGAATTCGGTTGCAATAGCTTAGAAAACAAAAAAGGTTCCCATACAAAAGACTTGTTTTCATATCGGTCGTTTGTATATCAGCTTTATGATATAGCGGTCCGATCCGGACCAAACTTTCACAAATCGTGTATGACTATGTCAAATGAATAAATGTTGAATTCGGTTGCAATAGTTTGGAAACCAAAACGTTTCCATACAAAGACTTGTTTTCATATCGGTCGTTTGTATGGCAGTTATATGATATAGTTATCCGATCCGCACCAAACTTTCACAAATCGTGTAAAGCTATGTTACATGAATAAATGTTGAATTCGGTTGCAATAGCTTAGAAAACAAAAAAAATACAAAGACTTGTTTTCATATCGGTCGTTTGTATGGCAGCTATATGATATAGTAATCCGATCCAAACCAAACTTTCACAAATCGTGTATGGCTATGTCAGATGAATAAATGTTGAATTCAATTTCAATAGCATGGAAAACATAAAACGTTTCCATACAAAGACTTGTTTTCATATCGGTCGTTTGTATGGCAGCTATATGATATAGTGATCCGTTCCGGACCAAACTTTCACAAATCGTGTAAAGCTTTGTTACATGAATAAATGTTGATTTCGGTTGCAATAGCTTGGAAATCATAAAACGTTTCCATACAAAGACTTGTTTTCATATCGGTCGTTTGTATGGCAGCTATATGAGATACTGATCCGATCCGGACCAACCTTTCACAAATCGTGTATTGCTATGTCAGATGAATAAATGTTGAATTCAATTGTAATAGCTTGGAAAACATAAAACGTTTCCATACAAAGACTTGTTTTCATATCGGTCGTTTGTATGGCAGCTATATGATATAGTGATCCGTTCCGGACCAAACTTTCACAAATCGTGTATGGCTATGTCAAATGAATAAATGTTGAATTCGGTTGCAATAGCTTGGAAAACATAAAACGTTTCCATACAAAGACTTGTTTTCAAGTCGGTCGTATGTATGGCAGCTATATGGTATAGTGATCCGTTCCGGACCAAACTTTCACAAATCGTGTATGGCTATGTCAAATAAATAAATGTTGAATTCGGTTGCAATAGCTTGGAAAACATAAAACGTTTCCATACAAAGACTTGTTTTCATATCGGTCATTTGTATGGCAGTTATATGATATAGTTATCCGATCCGGACCAAACTTTCACAAATCGTGTGAAGCTATGTTACATGAATAAATGTTGAATTCGGTTGCAATAGCTTGGAAAACATAAAACGTTTCCATACACAGACTTGTTTTCATATCGGTCGTTTGTATGGCAGCTATATGAGATAGTGATCCGATCCGGACCAACCTTTCACAAATCGTGTATTGCTATGTCAAATGAATAAATGTTGAATTCGGTTGCAATAGCTTGGAAAACATAAAACGTTTCCATACAAAGACTTGTTTTCATATCGATCGTTTGTATGGCAGTTATATGATATAGTTATCCGATCCGGACCAAACTTTCACAAATCGTGTAAAGCTATGTTGCATGAATAAATGTTGAATTCGGTTGCAATAGCTTGGAAAACAAAAAAGGTTTCCATACAAAGACTTGTTTTCATATCGGTCATATGTATGGCAGCTATATGATATAGTAACCCGATCCGCACCAAACTTTAACAAATCGTGTAAAGCTATGTTACATGAATAAATGTTGAATTCGGTTGCAATAGCTTAGAAAACAAAAAAGGTTCCCATACAAAAGACTTGTTTTCATATCGGTCGGTTGTATATCAGCTATATGATATAGTGGTCTGATCCGGACCAAACTTTCACAAATCGTGTATGACTATGTCAAATGAATAAATGTTGATTTCGGTTGCAATAGCTTGGAAATCATAAAACGTTTCCATACAAAGACTTGTTTTCATATCGGTCGTTTGTATGGCAGCTATATGAGATAGTGATTCGATCCGGACCAACCTTTCATCAAATCGTGTATTGCTATGTCAAATGAATAAATTTTGAATTCGGTTGCAATAGCTTGGAAAACATAAAACGTTTCCATACAAAGACTTGTTTTCATATCGGTCGTTTGTATGGCAGTTATATGATATAGTGATCCGATCCGGACCAAACTTTCACAAATCGTGTACGGCTATGTCAAATGTAGAAATTTTGAATTCGGTTGCAATAGCTTTGAAAACTTAAAACGTTTCCATACAAAGACTTGTTTTCATATCGGTCGTTTGTATGGCAGCTATATGAGATAGTGATCCGATCCGGACCAACCTTTCACAAATCGTGTATGGCTATGTCAAATGAATAAATGTTGAATTCGGTTGCAATAGCTTAGAAAACAAAAAAGGTTCCCATACAAAAGACTTGTTTTCATATCGGTCGTTTGTATATCAGCTTTATGATATAGTGGTCCGATCCGGACCAAACTTTCACAAATCGTGTATGACTATGTCAAATGAATAAATGTTGAATTCGGTTGCAATAGCTTGGAAACCAAAACGTTTCCATACAAAGACTTGTTTTCATATCGGTCGTTTGTATGGCAGTTATATGATATAGTTATCCGATCCGCACCAAACTTTCACAAATCGTGTAAAGCTATGCTACATGAATAAATGTTGAATTCGGTTGCAATAGCTTAGAAAACAAAAAAAAATACAAAGACTTGTTTTCATATCGGTCGTTTGTATGGCAGCTATATGATATAGTAATCCGATCCAAACCAAACTTTCACAAATCGTGTATGGCTATGTCAGATGAATAAATGTTGAATTCAATTGCAATAGCTTGGAAAACATAAAACGTTTCCATACAAAGACTTGTTTTCATATCGGTCGTTTGTATGGCAGCTATATGATATAGTGATCCGTTCCGGACCAAACTTTCACAAATCGTGTAAAGCTTTGTTACATGAATAAATGTTGATTTCGGTTGCAATAGCTTGGAAATCATAAAACGTTTCCATACAAAGACTTGTTTTCAAGTCGGTCGTATGTATGGCAGCTATATGGTATAGTGATCCGTTCCGGACCAAACTTTCACAAATCGTGTATGGCTATGTCAAATAAATAAATGTTGAATTCGGTTGCAATAGCTTGAAAAACATAAAACGTTTCTATACAAAGACTTGTTTTCATATCGGTCATTTGTATGGCAGTTATATGATATAGTTATCCGATCCGGACCAAACTTTCACAAATCGTGTGAAGCTATGTTACATGAACAAATGTTGAATTCGGTTGCAATAGCTTGGAAAACATAAAACGTTTCCATACAAAGACTTGTTTTCATATCGGTCGTTTGTATGGCAGCTATATGAGATAGTGATCCGATCCGGACCAACCTTTCACAAATCGTGTATTGCTATGTCAAATGAATAAATTTTGAATTCGGTTGCAATAGCTTGGAAAACATAAAACGTTTCCATACAAAGACTTGTTTTCATATCGGTCGTTTGTATGGCAGTTATATGATATAGTTATCCGATCCGGACCAAACTTTCACAAATCGTGTAAAGCTATGTTACATGAATAAATGTTGAATTCGGTTGCAATAGCTTGGAAAACAAAAAAGGTTTCCATACAAAGACTTGTTTTCATATCGGTCATTTGTATGGCAGCTATATGATACAGTAACCCGATCCGCACCAAACTTTCACAAATCGTGTATGACTATGTCAAATGAATAAATGTTGAATTCGGTTGCAATAGCTTGGAAAACAAAACGTTTCCATACAAAGACTTGTTTTCGTATCGGTCGTTTGTATGGCAGTTATATGATAAGTTATCTGATCCGCACCAAACTTTCACAAATCGTGTAAAGCTATGTTACATGAATTAATGTTGAATTCGGTTGCAATAGCTTAGAAAACAAAAAATGTTCCCATACAAAAGACTTGTTTTCATATCGGTCGGTTGTATATCAGCTATATGATATAGTGGTCCGATCCTTACCAAACTTTCACAAATCGTGTATGACTATGTCAAATGAATAAATGTTGAATTCGGTTGCAATAGCTTGGAAAACAAAACCTTTCCATACAAAGACTTGTTTTCGTATCGGTCGTTTGTATGGCAGTTATATGGTATAGTTATCCGATCCGCACCAAACTTTCACAAATCGTGTAAAGCTATGTTACATGAATAAATGTTGAATTCGGTTGCAATAGCTTGGAAAACAAAACGTTTCCATACAAAGACTTTTTTTCGTATCGGTCGTTTGTATGGCAGTTATATGGTATAGTTATCCGATCCGCACCAAACTTTCACAAATCGTGTAAAGCTATGTTACATGAATAAATGTTGAATTCGGTTGCAATAGCTTGGAAAACAAAAAAGGTTCCCATACAAAGACTTGTTTTCATATTGGTCGTTTGTATATCAGCTATATGATATAGTGGTCCGATCCGGACCAAACTTTCACAAATCGTGTATGACTATGTCAAATGAATAAATGTTGAATTCGGTTGCAATAGCTTGGAAAACAAAACGTTTCCATACAAAGACTTGTTTTTGTATCGGTCGTTTGTATGGCAGTTATATGTTATAGTTATCCGATCCGCACCAAACTTTCACAAATCGTGTAAAGCTATGTTACATGAATAAATGTTGAATTCGGTTGCAATAGCTTGGAAAACAAAACGTTTCCATACAAAGACTTGTTTTCGTATCGGTCGTTTGTATGGCAGTTATATGGTATAGTTATCCGATCCGCACCAAACTTTCACAAATCGTGTAAAGCTATGTTACATGAATAAATGTTGAATTCGGTTGCAATAGCTTAGAAAACAAAAAAGGTTTTCATACAAAGACTTGTTTTCATATCGGTCGTTTGTATGGCAGCTATATGATATAGTAATGCGATCCAAACCAAACTTTCACAAATCGTATATGGCTATGTCAGATGAATAAATGTTGAATTCAATTGCAAAGGCTTGGAAAACATAAAACGTTTCCATACAAAGACTTGTTTTCATATCGGTCGTTTGTATGGCAGCTATATGATATAGTGGTCCGATCCACACCAAACTTTCACATATCCTGTATGGCTATGTCAAATGAATAAATGTTGAATTCGGTTGCAATAGCTTGGAAAACATAAAACGTTTCCATACAAAGACTTGTTTTCAAGTCGGTCGTATGTATGGCAGCTATATGGTATAGTGATCCGTTCCGGACCAAACTTTCACAAATCGTGTGTGGCTATGTCAAATGAATAAATGTTGAATTCGGTTGCAATATCTTAGAAAACATAAAACGTTTCCATACAAAGACTTGTTTTCATATCGGTCATTTGTATGGCAGTTATATGAGATAGTGATCCGATCCGGACCAAACTTTCACAAATCGTGTATGACTATGTCAAATGAATAAATGTTGAATTCGGTTGCAATAGCTTGGAAAACAAAAAAGGTTTCCATACAAAGACTTGTTTTCATATCGGTCATTTGTATGGCAGCTATATGATATAGTAATCCGATCCGATGAATCAAATGAATAAATGTTGAATTCAGTTGCAATAGCTTAGAAAACATAAAACGTTTCCATACAAAGACTTGTTTTCATATCGGTCATTTGTATATCAGCTATATGATATAGTGGTCCGATCCGGACCAAACTTTCACAAATCGTGTATGACTATGTCAAATGAATAAATATTGAATTCGGTTGCAATAGCTTGGAAAACAAAACGTTTCCATACAAAGACTTGTTTTCGTATCGGTCGTTTGTATGGCAGTTATATGATATAGTTACCCGATCCGCACCAAACTTTCACAAATCGTGTATGGCTTTGTTACATGAATAAATGTTGAATTCAGTTGCAATAGCTTGGAAAATAAAAAAGGTTCCCATACAAAGACTTGTTTTCATATTGGTCGTTTGTATATCAGCTATATGATATAGTGATCCGTTCCAGACCAAACTTTCACAAATCGTGTATTGCAATGTCAAATGAATAAATGTTGAATTTGGTTGCAATAGCTTAGAAAACAAAAAGGTTTTCATACAAAGACTTGTTTTCATATCGGTAGTTTGTATGGCAGCTATATGATATAGTGGTCCGATCCAGACCAAACTTTCACAAATCGTGTATGCCTTTGTCAAATGAATAAATGTTGAATTCGGTTGCAATAGCTTGGAAAACATAAAACGTTTCCATACAAAGACTTGTTTTCATATCGGTCAATTGTATGGCAGCTATATGAGATAGTGATCCGATCCGGACCAAACTTTCACAAATCGTGTAAAGCTATGTTACATGAATAAATGTTGAATTCGGTTGCAATACCTTGGAAAACAAAAAAGGTTCCCATACAAAGACTTGTTTTCATATTTGTCGTTTGTATATCAGCCTTTGTATTGGAAACTTTTTTGTTTTCCAACCTATTGCAACTCAATTCAACATTTATTCTTTTGACATAGCCATACACGATTTGTGAAAGTATGGTCGGAACGGATCACTATATCATATAGCTGCCATACAAACGACCGATATGAAAACAAGTCTTTGTAGGAAACTTTTTGTTTTCAAGGGTATACCATCTTCGGCAAGCTGAAGATAACTTTTCTCACTTGTTTTTTATAACCTTGAAAAAGGGTATTATAATTTTGACCAGAAATATGTAACGCATTAAAGGAAGCATCTCCGACCCCACAAAGTATATATATTCTTGATCAGCATCAACAGCCGAGTCGATATAGCCATGTCCGTCTGTCTGTCCGTCTGTCCGTATGTTTCTATGCAAAAATAGACAGTAGTTTTAAAGCTAGCGTTTTGAAATTTTTACCAGATCATTATTTTTGTTTAACGCAGATCAAGTTTAAGAATCGGTCGGATCGGACCACTATATCATATAGCTGCCATACAAACGACCGATATGAAAACAAGTCTTTTTTGTTTTCTAAGCTATTGCAACCGAATTCAACATTTATGCATTTGACATAGCCATACACGATTTGTGAAATTTTGATCCGGATCGGATCACTATATCATATAGCTGCCATACAAACGACCGATATGAAAACAAGTCTTTCTATGAAATTTTTTTTGTTTTCCAACCTATTGCAACCGAATTCAACATTTATTCATTTGTTATAGCCATACATGATTTGTGAAAGTTTGGTCCGGATCGGACCACTATATCATATAGCTGATATACAAACGACCGATATGAAAACAAGTCTTTTTGTTTTCTAAGCTATTGCAACCGAATTCAACATTTATGCATTTGACATAGCCATAGACGATTTGTGAAAGTTTGGTCCGGTCGGATCACTATATCATATAGCTGCCATACAAACGACCGATATGAAAACAAGTCTTTGTATGGAAACGTTTTATGTTTTTCAAGCTATTGCAACTGAATTCAACATTTACTTTTTTTGACATAGCCATACACGATTTGTGAAAGTTTGGTCCGGAACAGATCACTATACCATATACCTGCCATACAAACGACCGATATGAAAACAAGTCTTTGTATGGAAAACTTTTTTGTTTTCAAGGGTATACCATCTTCGGCAAGCTGAAGATAACTTTTCTCACTTGTTTTTTATACCCTTGAAAAAGGGTATTATAATTTTGTCCAGAAATGTGTAACGCATTAAAGGAAGCATCTCCGACCCCACAAAGTATATATATTCTTGATCAGCATCAACAGCCGAGTCGATATGGCCAGGTCCGTCTGTCCGTCTATAGCTGCCATACAAACGACCGATATGAAAACAAGTCTTTCTATGAAAATTTTTTTGTTTTCAAACCTATTGCAACCGAATTCAACATTTATTCATTTGTTATAGCCATACATGATTTGTGAAAGTTTGGTCCGGATCGGACCACTATATCATATAGCTGCCATACAAACGACCGATACGAAAACAAGCCTTTGTATGGAAAACTTTTTTGTTTTCAAGGGTATACCATCTTCGGCAAGCTGAAGATAACTTTTCTCACTTGTTTTTTATACCCTTGAAAAAGGGTATTATAATTTTGTCCAGAAATGTGTAACTGCATTAAAGGAAGCATCTCCGACCCCACAAAGTATATACAGTATCAACAGCCGAGTCGATATAGCCATGTCCGTCTGTCCGTCTATCCGTCTGTTTCTATGCAAAAAAATAGACAGTAGTTGTAAAGCTAGCGTTTTGAAATTTTTACCAGATCATTGTGAATGTTTGGTCAGGATCAGACCACTATATCATATAGCTGTCATACAAACGACCGATATGAAAACAAGTCTTTGTATGGAAACCTTTTTTGTTTTCTAAGCTATTGCAACCGAATTCAACATTTATTCATTTGACATAGCCATATACGATTTATGAAAGTTTGGTCCGGATCGGACCACTATATCATATAGCTGATATACAAACGACCGATATGAAAACAAGTCTTTTTTGTGTTCTAAGCTATTGCAACCGAATTCAACATTTATGCATTTGACATAGCCATATGACGATTTGTGAAAGTTTGGTCCGGATCGGATCACTATCTCATATAGCTGCCATACAAACGACCGATATGAAAACAAGTCTTTGTATGGAAACGTTTTATGTTTTTCAAGCTATTGCAACTGAATTCAACATTTACTTTTTTTGACATAGTCATACACGATTTGTGAAAGTTTGGTCCGGAACAGATCACTATACCATATACCTGCCATACAAACGACCGATATGAAAACAAGTCTTTGTATGGAAACGTTTTTTGTTTTCCAAGCTGTTGCAACCGAATTCAATATTTATTCATTTGACATAGTCATACACGATTTGTGAAAGTTTGGTCCGGATCGGACCATTATATCATATAGCTGATATACAAACGACCGATATGAAAACAAGTCTTTTTTGTTTTCTAAGTTATTACAACCGAATTCAACATTTATGCATTTGACATAGCCATACACGATTTGTGAAAGTTTGGTCTGGATCGGATCACTATATCAAATAGCTGCCATACAAACGACCGATATAAAAACAAGTCTTTGTATGGAAACCTTTTTTGTTTTCTAAGCTATTGCAACCGAATTCAACATTTATTCATTTGACATAGTTATACACGATTTGTAGAAGTTTTGTCAGGATCGGACCTCTAGATCATATAGCTGCTATACAAACGACCAATATCAAAACAAGACTTTGTATGGAAACCTTTTTTGTTTTCTAAGCTAATGCAACCGAATTCAACATTTATTCATTTGACATAGCCCTACACGATTTGTGAAAGTTTGGTCCGGATCGGATCACTATATCATATAGCTGCCATACAAACGACCAATATGAAAACAAGTCTTTGTATGGAAACCTTTTTTATACCCTTGAAAAAGGGTATTATAATTTTGTCCAGAAATGTGTAACGCATTAAAGGAAGCATCTCCGACCCCACAAAGTATATATATTCTTGATCAGCATCAACAGCCGAGTCGATATAGCCATGTCCGTCTGACCGTCTGTCCGTCTGTTTCTATGCAAAAAATAGACAGTAGTTTTATAGCTCGCGTTTTGAAATTTTTACCAGATCATTATTTTTGTTTAACGCAGATTAAGTTTCAGAATCGGTCGGTTGGGACCACTATATCATATAGCTGCCATACAAACGACCGATATGAAAACAAGTCTTTGTATGGAAACCTGTTTTGTTTTCTAAGATATTGCTACCGAATTCAACATGTATTCATTTGACATAGCCATACACGATTGGTGAAAGTTTGATCCGGATCGGATTACTATATCAATATAGCTGCCATACAAACGACCGATATGAAAACAAGTCTTTGTATGGAAACCTTTTTGTTTTCTAAGCTATTGCAACCGAATTCAATATTTATTCATTTGACATAGCCGTACACAATTTGTGAATGTTTGGTCCGGATGGGATCACTATATCAAATAGCTGCCGTACAAACGACCAATATTAAAACAAGTCTTTGTATGGAAACCTTTTTTGTTTTCTTAGCTATTGCAACCGAATTCAACATTTATTCATTTGACATAGCAATACACGATTTGTGAATGAATAAATGTTGAATTCATTTGCAATAGCTTAGAAAACAAAAAAGATTCCTATACAAAGACTTGTTTTCATATCGGTCGTTTGTATATCAGCTATATGATATAGTGGTCCGATCCGGACTAAACTTTCACAAATCGTGTATGGTTATGTCAAATGAATAAATGTTGAATTCGGTTGCAATAGCTTAGAAAACAAAAAAAGGTTTCCATACAAAGACTTGTTTTCATATCGGTCGTTTGTATAGCAACTATATTGATATAGTAATCCGATCCGGATCAAACTTTCACCAATCGTGATGGCTATGTCAAATGAATACATGTTGAATTCGGTTGCAATAGCTTAGAAAACAAAAAGGTTTCCATACAAAGACTTGCTTACATATCGGTACGTTTGTATGGCAGCTATATGATACAGTAATCCGATCCGGATTAACCTTTCGCAAATCGTGTATGGTTATGTCAAATGAATAAATGTTGAATTCGGTTGCAATAGCTTAGAAAACAAAAAAGGTTCCTATACAAAGACTTGTTTTCATATCGGTCGTTTGTATATCAGCTATATGATATAGTGGTCCGATCCGGACCAAACTTTCACAAATCGTGTATGGTTATGTCAAATGAATAAATGTTGAATGCGGTTGCAATAGCTTAGAAAACAAAAAAGGTTCCAATACAAAGACTTGTTATCATATCGGTCGTTTGTATGGCAGCTATATGATATAGTAATCCGATTCGGATCACCCTTTCACAAATAGTGTATGGCTATGTCAGATGAATGAATGTTGAATTCGGTTGCAATAGCTTAGAAAACAAAAAAGGTTCCTATACAAAGACTTGTTTTCATATCGGTCGTTTGTATATCAGCTATAAGATATAGTGGTCCGATCCGGACCAAACTTTCACAAATCGTTTATGGCTATATCAGATGAATAAATGTTGAATTCGGTTGCAATAGCTTAGAAAACAAAAAGGTTCCCATACAAAGACTTGTTTTCATATCGGTCGTTTGTATATCAGCTATATGATATAGTGGTCCGATCCGGACCAAACTTTTACAAATCGTGTATGGCTATGTCAAATGAATAAATGTTGAATTCGGTTGCAATAGCTTAGAAAACAAAAAAGGTTCCTATACAAAGACTTGTTTTCATATCGGTCGTTTGTATATCAGCTATAAGATATAGTAATCCGATCCGGACCAAACTTTCACAAATCGTTTATGGCTATATCAAATGAATAAATGTTGAATTCGGTTGCAATAGCTTAGAAAACAAAAAGGTTCCCATACAAAGACTTGTTTTCATTTTGGTCGTTTGTATATCAGCTATATGATATAGTAATCCGATCCGGATTAACCTTTCGCAAATCGTGTATGGTTATGTCAAATGAATAAATGTTGAATTCAGTTGCAATAGCTTAGAAAACAAAAAAGGTTCCTATACAAAGACTTGTTTTCATATCGGTCGTTTGTATATCAGCTATATGACATAGTGGTCCGATCCGGACCAAACTTTCACAAATCGTGTATGGTTATGTCAAATGAATAAATGTTGAATTCGGTTGCAATAGCTTAGAAAACAAAAAAGGTTCCAATACAAAGACTTGTTTTCATATCGGTCGTTTGTATATCAGCTATATGATATAGTGGTCCGATCCGGACCAAACTTTCACAAATCGTGTATGGTTATGTCAAATGAATAAATGTTGAATTCGGTTGCAATAGCTTAGAAAACAAAAAAGGTTCCTATACAAAGACTTGTTTTCATATCGGTCGTTTGTATATCAGCTATAAGATATAGTGGTCCGATCCGGACCAAACTTTCACAAATCGTTTATGGCTATATCAGATGAATAAATGTTGAATTCGGTTGCAATAGCTTAGAAAACAAAAAGGTTCCCATACAAAGACTTGTTTTCATATCGGTCGTTTGTATATCAGCTATATGATATAGTGGTCCGATCCGGACCAAACTTTCACAAATCGTGTATGGCTATGTCAAATGAATAAATGTTGAATTCGGTTGCAATAGCTTAGAAAACAAAAAGGTTCCTATACAAAGACTTGTTTTCATATCGGTCGTTTGTATATCAGCTATAAGATATAGTAATCCGATCCGGACCAAACTTTCACAAATCGTTTATGGCTATATCAAATGAATAAATGTTGAATTCGGTTGCAATAGCTTAGAAAACAAAAAAGGTTCCAATACAAAGACTTGTTATCATATCGGTCGTTTGTATGGCAGCTATATGATATAGTAATCCGATTCGGATCACCCCTTTCACAAATAGTGTATGGCTATGTCAGATGAATGAATGTTGAATTCGGTTGCAATAGCTTAGAAAACAAAAAAGGTTCCTATACAAAGACTTGTTTTCATATCGGTCGTTTGTATATCAGCTATAAGATATAGTGGTCCGATCCGGACCAAACTTTCACAAATCGTGTATGGCTATATCAGATGAATAAATGTTGAATTCGGTTGCAATAGCTTAGAAAACAAAAAAGGTTCCCATACAAAGACTTGTTTTCATATCGGTCGTTTGTATATCAGCTATATGATATAGTGGTCCGATCCGGACCAAACTTTCACAAATCGTGAATGGCTATGTCAAATGAATAAATGTTGAATTCGGTTGCAATAGCTTAGAAAACAAAAAAAGGTTCCTATACAAAGACTTGTTTTCATATCGGTCGTTTGTATATCAGCTATAAGATATAGTAATCCGATCCGGACCAAACTTTCACAAATCGTTTATGGCTATATCAAATGAATAAATGTTGAATTCGGTTGCAATAGCTTAGAAAACAAAAAAGGTTCCCATACAAAGACTTGTTTTCATTTTGGTCGTTTGTATATCAGCTATATGATATAGTAATCCGATCCGGATTAACCTTTCGCAAATCGTGTATGGTTATGTCAAATGAATAAATGTTGAATTCGGTTGCAATAGCTTAGAAAACAAAAAAGGTTCCTATACAAAGACTTGTTTTCATATCGGTCGTTTGTATATCAGCTATATGACATAGTGGTCCGATCCGGACCAAACTTTCACAAATCGTGTATGGTTATGTCAAATGAATAAATGTTGAATTCGGTTGCAATAGCTTAGAAAACAAAAAAGGTTCCAATACAAAGACTTGTTTTCATATCGGTCGTTTGTATATCAGCTATATGATATAGTGGTCCGATCGGACCAAACTTTCACAAATCGTGTATGGTTATGTCAAATGAATAAATGTTGAATTCGGTTGCAATAGCTTAGAAAACAAAAAAGGTTCCTATACAAAGACTTGTTTTCATATCGGTCGTTTGTATATCAGCTATAAGATATAGTGGTCCGATCTGGACCAAACTTTCACAAATCGTTTATGGCTATATCAGATGAATAAATGTTGAATTCGGTTGCAATAGCTTAGAAAACAAAAAAGGTTCCCATACAAAGACTTGTTTTCATATCGGTCGTTTGTATATCAGCTATATGATATAGTGGTCCGATCCGGACCAAACTTTCACAAATCGTGTATGGCTATATCAAATGAATAAATGTTGAATTCGGTTGCAATAGCTTAGAAAACAAAAAAGGTTCCTATACAAAGACTTGTTTTCATATCGGTCGTTTGTATATCAGCTATAAAATATAGTAATCCGATCCGGACCAAACTTTCACAAATCGTTTATGGCTATATCAAATGAATAAATGTTGAATTCGGTTGCAATAGCTTAGAAAACAAAAAAGGTTCCCATACAAAGACTTGTTTTCATTTTGGTCGTTTGTATATCAGCTATATGATATAGTGGTCCGATCCGGACCAAACTTTCACAAATCGTGTACGGCTGTATCAGATGAATAAATGTTGAATTCGGTTGCAATAGCTTAGAAAACAAAAAAGGTTCCCATACAAAGACTTGTTTTCATATCGGTCGTTTGTATATCAGCTATATGATATAGTGGTCCGATCCGGACCAAACTTTCACAAATCGTGTATGGCTATGTCAAATGAATAAATGTTGAATTCGGTTGCAATAGCTTAGAAAACAAAAAAGGTTCCTATACAAAGACTTGTTTTCATATCGGTCGTTTGTATATCAGCTATAAGATATAGTAATCCGATCCGGACCAAACTTTCACAAATCGTTTATGGCTATATCAAATGAATAAATGTTGAATTCGGTTGCAATAGCTTAGAAAACAAAAAAGGTTCCCATACAAAGACTTGTTTTCATTTTGGTCGTTTGTATATCAGCTATATGATATAGTAATCCGATCCGGATTAACCTTTCGCAAATCGTGTATGGTTATGTCAAATGAATAAATGTTGAATTCGGTTGCAATAGCTTAGAAAACAAAAAAGGTTCCAATACAAAGACTTGTTATCATATCGGTCGTTTGTATGGCAGCTATATGATATAGTAATCCGATTCGGATCACCCTTTCACAAATAGTGTATGGCTATGTCAGATGAATGAATGTTGAA
Source organism: Drosophila merina (assembly GCA_035047645.1). NCBI lineage: Eukaryota > Metazoa > Arthropoda > Insecta > Diptera > Drosophilidae > Drosophila > Drosophila merina. The sequence goes on along the minus strand of JAWNPH010000020.1, from coordinate 450,037 downwards.
TTCGGTTGCAATAGCTTAGAAAACAAAAAAGGTTCCTATACAAAGACTTGTTTTCATATCGGTCGTTTGTATATCAGCTATAAGATATAGTGGTCCGATCCGGACCAAACTTTCTCAAATCGTTTATGGCTATATCAGATGAATAAATGTTGAATTCGGTTGCAATAGCTTAGAAAACAAAAAAGGTTCCCATACAAAGACTTGTTTTCATATCGGTCGTTTGTATATCAGCTATATGATATAGTGGTCCGATCCGGACCAAACTTTTACAAATCGTGTATGGCTATGTCAAATGAATAAATGTTGAATTCGGTTGCAATAGCTTAGAAAACAAAAAAAGGTTCCTATACAAAGACTTGTTTTCATATCGGTCGTTTGTATATCAGCTATAAGATATAGTAATCCGATCCGGACCAAACTTTCACAAATCGTTTATGGCTATATCAAATGAATAAATGTTGAATTCGGTTGCAATAGCTTAGAAAACAAAAAAGGTTCCCATACAAAGACTTGTTTTCATATCGGTCGTTTGTATATCAGCTATATGATATAGTAATCCGATCCGGATTAACCTTTCGCAAATCGTGTATGGTTATGTCAAATGAATAAATGTTGAATTCAGTTGCAATAGCTTAGAAAACAAAAAAGGTTCCTATACAAAGACTTGTTTTCATATCGGTCGTTTGTATATCAGCTATATGATATAGTGGTCCGATCCGGACCAAACTTTCACAAATCGTGTATGGTTATGTCAAATGAATAAATGTTGAATTCGGTTGCAATAGCTTAGAAAACAAAAAAGGTTCCTATACAAAGACTTGTTTTCATATCGGTCGTTTGTATATCAGCTATATGATATAGTGGTCCGATCCGGACCAAACTTTCACAAATCGTGTATGGTTATGTCAAATGAATAAATGTTGAATTCGGTTGCAATAGCTTAGAAAACAAAAAAGGTTCCTATACAAAGACTTGTTTTCATATCGGTCGTTTGTATATCAGCTATAAGATATAGTGGTCCGATCCGGACCAAACTTTCACAAATCGTTTATGGCTATATCAGATGAATAAATGTTGAATTCGGTTGCAATAGCTTAGAAAACAAAAAGGTTCCCATACAAAGACTTGTTTTCATATCGGTCGTTTGTATATCAGCTATATGATATAGTGGTCCGATCCGGACCAAACTTTCACAAATCGTGTATGGCTATGTCAAATGAATAAATGTTGAATTTGGTTGCAATAGCTTAGAAAACAAAAAAGGTTCCTATACAAAGACTTGTTTTCATATCGGTCGTTTGTATATCAGCTATAAGATATAGTAATCCGATCCGGACCAAACTTTCACAAATCGTTTATGGCTATATCAAATGAATAAATGTTGAATTCGGTTGCAATAGCTTAGAAAACAAAAAGGTTCCAATACAAAGACTTGTTATCATATCGGTCGTTTGTATGGCAGCTATATGATATAGTAATCCGATTCGGATCACCCTTTCACAAATAGTATATGGCTATGTCAGATGAATGAATGTTGAATTCGGTTGCAATACCTTAGAAAACAAAAAAGGTTCCTATACAAAGACTTGTTTTCATATCGGTCGTTTGTATATCAGCTATAAGATAAAGTGGTCCGATCCGGACCAAACTTTCACAAATCGTGTATGGCTATATCAGATGAATAAATGTTGAATTCGGTTGCAATAGCTTAGAAAACAAAAAAGGTTCCCATACAAAGACTTGTTTTCATATCGGTCGTTTGTATATCAGCTATATGATATAGTGGTCCGATCCGGACCAAACTTTTACAAATCGTGTATGGCTATGTCAAATGAATAAATGTTGAATTCGGTTGCAATAGCTTAGAAAACAAAAAAGGTTCCCATACAAAGACTTGTTTTCATTTTGGTCGTTTGTATATCAGCTATATGATATAGTAATCCGATCCGGATTAACCTTTCGCAAATCGTGTATGGTTATGTCAAATGAATAAATGTTGAATTCGGTTGCAATAGCTTAGAAAACAAAAAAGGTTCCAATACAAAGACTTGTTATCATATCGGTCGTTTGTATGGCAGCTATATGATATAGTAATCCGATTCGGATCACCCTTTCACAAATAGTGTATGGCTATGTCAGATGAATGAATGTTGAATTCGGTTGCAATAGCTTAGAAAACAAAAAAGGTTCCTATACAAAGACTTGTTTTCATATCGGTCGTTTGTATATCAGCTATAAGATATAGTGGTCCGATCCGGACCAAACTTTCACAAATCGTTTATGGCTATATCAGATGAATAAATGTTGAATTCGGTTGCAATAGCTTAGAAAACAAAAAAGGTTCCCATACAAAGACTTGTTTTCATATCGGTCGTTTGTATATCAGCTATATGATATAGTGGTCCGATCCGGACCAAACTTTTACAAATCGTGTATGGCTATGTCAAATGAATAAATGTTGAATTCGGTTGCAATAGCTTAGAAAACAAAAAAGGTTCCTATACAAAGACTTGTTTTCATATCGGTCGTTTGTATATCAGCTATAAGATATAGTAATCCGATCCGGACCAAACTTTCACAAATCGTTTATGGCTATATCAAATGAATAAATGTTGAATTCGGTTGCAATAGCTTAGAAAACAAAAAAGGTTCCCATACAAAGACTTGTTTTCATATCGGTCGTTTGTATATCAGCTATATGATATAGTAATCCGATCCGGATTAACCTTTCGCAAATCGTGTATGGTTATGTCAAATGAATAAATGTTGAATTCAGTTGCAATAGCTTAGAAAACAAAAAGGTTCCTATACAAAGACTTGTTTTCATATCGGTCGTTTGTATATCAGCTATATGACATAGTGGTCCGATCCGGACCAAACTTTCACAAATCGTGTATGGCTATGTCAAATGAATAAATGTTGAATTCGGTTGCAATAGCTTAGAAAACAAAAAGGTTCCAATACAAAGACTTGTTTTCATATCGGTCGTTTGTATATCAGCTATATGATATAGTGGTCCGATCCGGACCAAACTTTCACAAATCGTATGGTTATGTCAAATGAATAAATGTTGAATTCGGTTGCAATAGCTTAGAAAACAAAAAAGGTTCCTATACAAAGACTTGTTTTCATATCGGTCGTTTGTATATCAGCTATAAGATATAGTGGTCCGATCCGGACCAAACTTTCACAAATCGTTTATGGCTATATCAGATGAATAAATGTTGAATTCGGTTGCAATAGCTTAGAAAACAAAAAAGGTTCCCATACAAAGACTTGTTTTCATATCGGTCGTTTGTATATCAGCTATATGATATAGTGGTCCGATCCGGACCAAACTTTCACAAATCGTGTATGGCTATGTCAAATGAATAAATGTTGAATTTGGTTGCAATAGCTTAGAAAACAAAAAGGTTCCTATACAAAGACTTGTTTTCATATCGGTCGTTTGTATATCAGCTATAAGATATAGTAATCCGATCCGGACCAAACTTTCACAAATCGTTTATGGCTATATCAAATGAATAAATGTTGAATTCGGTTGCAATAGCTTAGAAAACAAAAAAGGTTCCAATACAAAGACTTGTTATCATATCGGTCGTTTGTATGGCAGCTATATGATATAGTAATCCGATTCGATCACCCTTTCACAAATAGTGTATGGCTATGTCAGATGAATGAATGTTGAATTCGGTTGCAATAGCTTAGAAAACAAAAAAGGTTCCTATACAAAGACTTGTTTTCATATCGGTCGTTTGTATATCAGCTATAAGATATAGTGGTCCGATCCGGACCAAACTTTCACAAATCGTGTATGGCTATATCAGATGAATAAATGTTGAATTCGGTTGCAATAGCTTAGAAAACAAAAAAGGTTCCCATACAAAGACTTGTTTTCATATCGGTCGTTTGTATATCAGCTATATGATATAGTGGTCCGATCCGGACCAAACTTTCACAAATCGTGAATGGCTATGTCAAATGAATAAATGTTGAATTCGGTTGCAATAGCTTAGAAAACAAAAAAGGTTCCTATACAAAGACTTGTTTTCATATCGGTCGTTTGTATATCAGCTATATGATATAGTAATCCGATCCGGATTAACCTTTCGCAAATCGTGTATGGTTATGTCAAATGAATAAATGTTGAATTCGGTTGCAATAGCTTAGAAAACAAAAAAGGTTCCTATACAAAGACTTGTTTTCATATCGGTCGTTTGTATATCAGCTATATGACATAGTGGTCCGATCCGGACCAAACTTTCACAAATCGTGTATGGTTATGTCAAATGAATAAATGTTGAATTCGGTTGCAATAGCTTAGAAAACAAAAAAGGTTCCAATACAAAGACTTGTTTTCATATCGGTCGTTTGTATATCAGCTATATGATATAGTGGTCCGATCCGGACCAAACTTTCACAAATCGTGTATGGTTATGTCAAATGATTAAATGTTGAATTCGGTTGCAATAGCTTAGAAAACAAAAAAGGTTCCTATACAAAGACTTGTTTTCATATCGGTCGTTTGTATATCAGCTATAAGATATAGTGGTCCGATCTGGACCAAACTTTCACAAATCGTTTATGGCTATATCAGATGAATAAATGTTGAATTCGGTTGCAATAGCTTAGAAAACAAAAAGGTTCCCATACAAAGACTTGTTTTCATATCGGTCGTTTGTATATCAGCTATATGATATAGTGGTCCGATCCGGACCAAACTTTCACAAATCGTGTATGGCTATCTCAAATGAATAAATGTTGAATTCGGTTGCAATAGCTTAGAAAACAAAAAAGGTTCCTATACAAAGACTTGTTTTCATATCGGTCGTTTGTATATCAGCTATAAGATATAGTAATCCGATCCGGACCAAACTTTCACAAATCGTTTATGGCTATATCAAATGAATAAATGTTGAATTCGGTTGCAATAGCTTAGAAAACAAAAAAGGTTCCCATACAAAGACTTGTTTTCATTTTGGTCGTTTGTATATCAGCTATATGATATAGTGGTCCGATCCGGACCAAACTTTCACAAATCGTGTACGGCTGTATCAGATGAATAAATGTTGAATTCGGTTGCAATAGCTTAGAAAACAAAAAAGGTTCCCATACAAAGACTTGTTTTCATATCGGTCGTTTGTATATCAGCTATATGATATAGTGGTCCGATCCGGACCAAACTTTCACAAATCGTGTATGGCTATGTCAAATGAATAAATGTTGAATTCGGTTGCAATAGCTTAGAAAACAAAAAAGGTTCCTATACAAAGACTTGTTTTCATATCGGTCGTTTGTATATCAGCTATAAGATATAGTAATCCGATCCGGACCAAACTTTCACAAATCGTTTATGGCTATATCAAATGAATAAATGTTGAATTCGGTTGCAATAGCTTAGAAAACAAAAAAGGTTCCCATACAAAGACTTGTTTTCATTTTGGTCGTTTGTATATCAGCTATATGATATAGTAATCTGATCCGGATTAACCTTTCGCAAATCGTGTATGGTTATGTCAAATGAATAAATGTTGAATTCGGTTGCAATAGCTTAGAAAACAAAAAGGTTCCTATACAAAGACTTGTTTTCATATCGGTCGTTTGTATATCAGCTATATGACATAGTGGTCCGATCCGGACCAAACTTTCACAAATCGTGTATGGTTATGTCAAATGAATAAATGTTGAATTCGGTTGCAATAGCTTAGAAAACAAAAAAGGTTCCAATACAAAGACTTGTTTTCATATCGGTCGTTTGTATATCAGCTATATGATATAGTGGTCCGATCCGGACCAAACTTTCACAAATCGTGTATGGTTATGTCAAATGAATGAATGTTGAATTCGGTTGCAATAGCTTAGAAAACAAAAAAGGTTCCTATACAAAGACTTGTTTTCATATCGGTCGTTTGTATATCAGCTATAAGATATAGTGGTCCGATCTGGACCAAACTTTCACAAATCGTTTATGGCTATATCAGATGAATAAATGTTGAATTCGGTTGCAATAGCTTAGAAAACAAAAAAGGTTCCCATACAAAGACTTGTTTTCATATCGGTCGTTTGTATATCAGCTATATGATATAGTGGTCCGATCCGGACCAAACTTTCACAAATCGTGTATGGCTATGTCAAATGAATAAATGTTGAATTCGGTTGCAATAGCTTAGAAAACAAAAAAGGTTCCTATACAAAGACTTGTTTTCATATCGGTCGTTTGTATATCAGCTATAAGATATAGTAATCCGATCCGGACCAAACTTTCACAAATCGTTTATGGCTATATCAAATGAATAAATGTTGAATTCGGTTGCAATAGCTTAGAAAACAAAAAAAGGTTCCCATACAAAGACTTGTTTTCATTTTGGTCGTTTGTATATCAGCTATATGATATAGTGGTCCGATCCGGACCAAACTTTCACAAATCGTGTATGGTTATGTCAAATGAATAAATGTTGAATTCGGTTGCAATAGCTTAGAAAACAAAAAGGTTCCTATACAAAGACTTGTTTTCATATCGGTCGTTTGTATATCAGCTATAAGATATAGTGGTCCGATCTGGACCAAACTTTCACAAATCGTTTATGGCTATATCAGATGAATAAATGTTGAATTCGGTTGCAATAGCTTAGAAAACAAAAAAGGTTCCCATACAAAAACTTGTTTTCATATCGGTCGTTTGTATATCAGCTATATGATATAGTGGTCCGATCCGGACCAAACTTTCACAAATCGTGTATGGCTATCTCAAATGAATAAGTGTTGAATTCGGTTGCAATAGCTTAGAAAACAAAAAAGGTTCCTATACAAAGACTTGTTTTCATATCGGTCGTTTGTATATCAGCTATAAGATATAGTAATCCGATCCGGACCAAACTTTCACAAATCGTTTATGGCTATATCAAATGAATAAATGTTGAATTCGGTTGCAATAGCTTAGAAAACAAAAAAGGTTCCCATACAAAGACTTGTTTTCATTTTGGTCGTTTGTATATCAGCTATATGATATAGTGGTCCGATCCGGACCAAACTTTCACAAATCGTGTACGGCTGTATCAGATGAATAAATGTTGAATTCGGTTGCAATAGCTTAGAAAACAAAAAAGGTTCCCATACAAAGACTTGTTTTCATATCGGTCGTTTGTATATCAGCTATATGATATAGTGGTCCGATCCGGACCAAACTTTCACAAATCGTGTATGGCTATGTCAAATGAATAAATGTTGAATTCGGTTGCAATAGCTTAGAAAACAAAAAAGGTTCCTATACAAAGACTTGTTTTCATATCGGTCGTTTGTATATCAGCTATAAGATATAGTAATCCGATCCGGACCAAACTTTCACAAATCGTTTATGGCTATATCAAATGAATAAATGTTGAATTCGGTTGCAATAGCTTAGAAAACAAAAAAGGTTCCCATACAAAGACTTGTTTTCATTTTGGTCGTTTGTATATCAGCTATATGATATAGTAATCCGATCCGGATTAACCTTTCGCAAATCGTGTATGGTTATGTCAAATGAATAAATGTTGAATTCGGTTGCAATAGCTTAGAAAACAAAAAAGGTTCCTATACAAAGACTTGTTTTCATATCGGTCGTTTGTATATCAGCTATATGACATAGTGGTCCGATCCGGACCAAACTTTCACAAATCGTGTATGGTTATGTCAAATGAATAAATGTTGAATTCGGTTGCAATAGCTTAGAAAACAAAAAAGGTTCCAATACAAAGACTTGTTTTCATATCGGTCGTTTGTATATCAGCTATATGATATAGTGGTCCGATCCGGACCAAACTTTCACAAATCGTGTATGGTTATGTCAAATGAATAAATGTTGAATTCGGTTGCAATAGCTTAGAAAACAAAAAAGGTTCCTATACAAAGACTTGTTTTCATATCGGTCGTTTGTATATCAGCTATAAGATATAGTGGTCCGATCTGGACCAAACTTTCACAAATCGTTCATGGCTATATCAGATGAATAAATGTTGAATTCGGTTGCAATAGCTTAGAAAACAAAAAAGGTTCCCATACAAAGACTTGTTTTCATATCGGTATTTTGTATATCAGCTATATGATATAGTGGTCCGATCCGGACCAAACTTTCACAAATCGTGTATGGCTATGTCAAATGAATAAATGTTGAATTCGGTTGCAATAGCTTAGAAAACAAAAAAGGTTCCTATACAAAGACTTGTTTTCATATCGGTCGTTTGTATATCAGCTATAAGATATAGTAATCCGATCCGGACCAAACTTTCACAAATCGTTTATGGCTATATCAAATGAATAAATGTTGAATTCGGTTGCAATAGCTTAGAAAACAAAAAAGGTTCCCATACAAAGACTTGTTTTCATTTTGGTCGTTTGTATATCAGCTATATGATATAGTGGTCCGATCCGGACCAAACTTTCACAAATCGTGTACGGCTGTATCAAATGAATAAATGTAGAATTCGGTTGCAAAAGCTTAGAAAACAAAAAAGGTTTCCATACAAAGACTTGCTTTCATATCGGTCGTTTCCATGGCAGCTATATGATATAGTAATCCGATCCGGATTAACCTTTCGCAAATCGTGTATGGTTATGTCAAATGAATAAATGTTGAATTCGGTTGCAATAGCTTAGAAAACAAAAAAGGTTCCTATACAAAGACTTGTTTTCATATCGGTCGTTTGTATATTAGCTATATGATATAGTGTTCCGATCCGGACCAAACTTTCACAAATCGTGTATGGATATGTCAAATGAATAAATGTTGAATTCGGTTGCAATAGCTTAGAAAACAAAAAAGGTTCCTATACAAAGACTTGTTTTCATATCGGTCGTTTGTATATCAGCTATATGATATAGTGGTCCGATCCGGACCAAACTTTCACAAATCGTTTATGGCTATATCAGATGAATAAATGTTGAATTCGGTTGCAATAGCTTAGAAAACAAAAAGGTTCCCATACAAAGACTTGTTTTCATATCGGTCGTTTGTATATTAGCTATATGATATAGTCGTCCGATCCGGACCAAACTTTCACAAATCGTGTATGGATATGTCAAATGAATAAATGTTGAATTCGGTTGCAATAGCTTAGAAAACAAAAAAAGGTTCCTATACAAAGACTTGTTTTCATATCGGTCGTTTGTATATCAGCTATAAGATATAGTAATCCGATCCGGACCAAACTTTCACAAATCGTTTATGGCTATATCAAATGAATAAATGTTGAATTCGATTGCAATAGCTTAGAAAACAAAAAAGGTTCCCATACAAAGACTTGTTTTCATTTTGGTCGTTTGTATATCAGCTATATGATATAGTAATCCGATCCGGATTAACCTTTCGCAAATCGTGTATGGTTATGTCAAATGAATAAATGTTGAATTCGGTTGCAATAGCTTAGAAAACAAAAAAGGTTCCTATACAAAGACTTGTTTTCATATCGGTCGTTTGTATATCAGCTATATGACATAGTGGTCCGATCCGGACCAAACTTTCACAAATCGTGTATGGTTATGTCAATTGAATAAATGTTGAATTCGGTTGCAATAGCTTAGAAAACAAAAAAGGTTCCAATACAAAGACTTGTTTTCATATCGGTCGTTTGTATATAAGCTATATGATATAGTGGTCCGATCCGGACCAAACTTTCACAAATCGTGTATGGTTATGTCAAATGAATAAATGTTGAATTCGGTTGCAATAGCTTAGAAAACAAAAAAGGTTCCTATACAAAGACTTGTTTTCATATCAGTCGTTTGTATATCAGCTATAAGATATAGTGGTCCGATCTGGACCAAACTTTCACAAATCGTTTACGGCTATATCAGATGAATAAATGTTGAATTCGGTTGCAATAGCTTAGAAAACAAAAAAGGTTCCCATACAAAGACTTGTTTTCATATCGGTCGTTTGTATATCAGCTATATGATATAGTGGTCCGATCCGGACCAAACTTTCACAAATCGTGTATGGCTATGTCAAATGAATAAATGTTGAATTCGGTTGCAATAGCTTAGAAAACAAAAAAGGTTCCTATACAAAGACTTGTTTTCATATCGGTCGTTTGTATATCAGCTATAAGATATAGTAATCCGATCCGGACCAAACTTTCACAAATCGTTTTTGGCTATATCAAAGACTTGTTTTCATTTTGGTCGTTTGTATATCAGCTATATGATATAGTGGTCCGATCCGGACCAAACTTTCACAAATCGTGTACGGCTGTATCAAATGAATAAATGTAGAATTCGGTTGCAAAAGCTTAGAAAACAAAAAAGGTTTCCATACAAAGACTTGCTTTCATATCGGTCGTTTCCATGGCAGCTATATGATATAGTAATCCGATCCGGATTAGCCTTTCGCAAATCGTGTATGGTTATGTCAAATGAATAAATGTTGAATTCGGTTGCAATAGCTTAGAAAACAAAAAAGGTTCCTATACAAAGACTTGTTTTCATATCGGTCGTTTGTATATTAGCTATATGATATAGTGTTCCGATCCGGACCAAACTTTCACAAATCGTGTATGGATATGTCAAATGAATAAATGTTGAATTCGGTTGCAATAGCTTAGAAAACAAAAAAGGTTCCTATACAAAGACTTGTTTTCATATCGGTCGTTTGTATATCAGCTATATGATATAGTGGTCCGATCCGGACCAAACTTTCACAAATCGTTTATGGCTATATCAGATGAATAAATGTTGAATTCGGTTGCAATAGCTTAGAAACAAAAAAGGTTCCCATACAAAGACTTGTTTTCATATCGGTCGTTTGTATATTAGCTATATGATATAGTCGTCCGATCCGGACCAAACTTTCACAAATCGTGTATGGATATGTCAAATGAATAAATGTTGAATTCGGTTGCAATAGCTTAGAAAACAAAAAAGGTTCCTATACAAAGACTTGTTTTCATATCGGTCGTTTGTATATCAGCTATATGATATAGTGGTCCGATCCGGACCAAACTTTCACAAATCGTGTATGGTTATGTCAAATGAATAAATGTTGAATTCGGTTGCAATAGCTTAGAAAACAAAAAAGGTTCCTATACAAAGACTTGTTTTCATATCGGTCGTTTGTATATCAGCTATATGATATAGTAATCCGATCCGGATTAACCTTTCGCAAATCGTGTATGGTTATGTCAAATGAATAAATGTTGAATTCGGTTGCAATAGCTTAGAAAACAAAAAAGGTTCCTATACAAAGACTTGTTTTCATATCGGTCGTTTGTATATCAGCTATATGATATAGTGGTCCGATCCGGACCAAACTTTCAATAATCGTGTATGGTTATGTCAAATGAATAAATGTTGAATTCGGTTGCAATAGCTTAGAAAACAAAAAAGGTTCCAATACAAAGACTTGTTTTCATATCGGTCGTTTGTATATCAGCTATATGATATAGTGGTCCGATCCGGACCAAACTTTCACAAATCGTTTATGGCTATATCAAATGAATAAATGTTGAATTCGGTTGCAATAGCTTAGAAAACAAAAAAGGTTCCTATACAAAGACTTGTTTTCATATCGGTCGTTTGTATATTAGCTATATGATATAGTGGTCCGATCCGGACCAAACTTTCAATAATCGTGTATGGTTATGTCAAATGAATAAATGTTGAATTCGGTTGCAATAGCTTAGAAAACAAAAAAGGTTCCAATACAAAGACTTGTTTTCATATCGGTCGTTTGTATATCAGCTATATGATATAGTGGTCCGATCCGGACCAAACTTTCACAAATCGTTTATGGCTATATCAAATGAATAAATGTTGAATTCGGTTGCAATAGCTTAGAAAACAAAAAAGGTTCCTATACAAAGACTTGTTTTCATATCGGTCGTTTGTATATCAGCTATATGATATAGTAATCCGATCCGGATTAACCTTTCGCAAATCGTGTATGGTTATGTCAAATGAATAAATGTTGAATTCGGTTGCAATAGCTTAGAAAACAAAAAAGGTTCCTATACAAAGACTTGTTTTCATATCGGTCGTTTGTATATCAGCTATATGACATAGTGGTCCGATCCGGACCAAACTTTCACAAATCGTGTATGGTTATGTCAAATGAATAAATGTTGAATTCGGTTGCAATAGCTTAGAAAACAAAAAAGGTTCCAATACAAAGACTTGTTTTCATATCGGTCGTTTGTATATCAGCTATATGATATAGTGGTCCGATCCGGACCAAACTTTCACAAATCGTGTATGGTTATGTCAAATGAATAAATGTTGAATTCGGTTGCAATAGCTTAGAAAACAAAAAAGGTTCCTATACAAAGACTTGTTTTCATATCGGTCGTTTGTATATCAGCTATAAGATATAGTGGTCCGATCTGGACCAAACTTTCACAAATCGTTTATGGCTATATCAGATGAATAAATGTTGAATTCGGTTGCAATAGCTTAGAAAACAAAAAAGGTTCCCATACAAAGACTTGTTTTCATATCGGTCGTTTGTATATCAGCTATATGATATAGTGGTCCGATCCGGACCAAACTTTCACAAATCGTGTATGGCTATGTCAAATGAATAAATGTTGAATTCGGTTGCAATAGCTTAGAAAACAAAAAAGGTTCCTATACAAAGACTTGTTTTCATATCGGTCGTTTGTATATCAGCTATAAGATATAGTAATCCGATCCGGACCAAACTTTCACAAATCGTTTATGGCTATATCAAATGAATAAATGTTGAATTCGGTTGCAATAGCTTAGAAAACAAAAAAGGTTCCCATACAAAGACTTGTTTTCATTTTGGTCGTTTGTATATCAGCTATATGATATAGTGGTCCGATCCGGACCAAACTTTCACAAATCGTGTACGGCTGTATCAAATGAATAAATGTAGAATTCGGTTGCAAAAGCTTAGAAAACAAAAAAGGTTTCCATACAAAGACTTGCTTTCATATCGGTCGTTTCCATGGCAGCTATATGATATAGTAATCCGATCCGGATTAACCTTTCGCAAATCGTGTATGGTTATGTCAAATGAATAAATGTTGAATTCGGTTGCAATAGCTTAGAAAACAAAAAAGGTTCCTATACAAAGACTTGTTTTCATATCGGTCGTTTGTATATTAGCTATATGATATAGTGTTCCGATCCGGACCAAACTTTCACAAATCGTGTATGCCTATGTCAAATGAATAAGTGTTGAATTCGGTTGCAATAGCTTAGAAAACAAAAAAGGTTCCTATACAAAGACTTGTTTTCATATCGGTCGTTTGTATATCAGCTATATGATATAATGGTCCGATCCGGACCAAACTTTCACAAATCGTTTATGGCTATATCAGATGAATAAATGTTGAATTCGGTTGCAATAGCTTAGAAAACAAAAAAGGTTCCAATACAAAGACTTGTTTTCATATCGGTCGTTTGTATATTAGCTATATGATATAGTTGTCCGATCCGGACCAAACTTTCACAAATCGTGTATGGATATGTCAAATGAATAAATGTTGAATTCGGTTGCAATAGCTTAGAAAACAAAAAAAGGTTCCTATACAAAGACTTGTTTTCATATCGGTCGTTTGTATATCAGCTATATGATATAGTGGTCCGATCCGGACCAAACTTTCACAAATCGTGTATGGTTATGTCAAATAAATAAATGTTGAATTCGGTTGCAATAGCTTAGAAAACAAAAAAGGTTTCCATACAAAGACTTGTTTTCATATCGGTCGTTTGTATGGCAGCTATATGAGATAGTGATCCGATCCGGACCAAACTTTCACAAATCGTGTATGGCTATGTCAGATGAATAAATGTTGAATTCGGTTGGAATAGCTCGAAAAACAAAATAGGTTTCCATACAAGGACTTGTTTTTATAACGGTCGTTTGTATATCAACTATATGATATAGTGGTCCGATCCGGATTACTCTTTCACAAATCGTGTATGGCTATGTCAAATGAATAAATGTTGAATTCGGTTGCAATAGCTTAGAAAACAAAAAAGGTTCCTATACAAAAGACTTGTTTTCATATCGGTCGTTTGTATGGCAGCTATATGATATAGTAATCCGATCCGGATCCACCTTTCACAAATCGTGTATGGCAATGTCAAATGAATAAATGTTGAATTCGGTTGCAATAGCTTAGAAAACAAAAAAGGTTCCTATACAAAGACTTGTTTTCATATCGGTCGTTTGTATATCAGCTATATGATATAGTGGTCCGATCCGGACCAAACTTTCACAAATCGTTTATGGCTATATCAGATGAATAAATGTTGAATTCGGTTGCAATAGCTTAGAAAACAAAAAAGGTTCCTATACAAAGACTTGTTTTCATATCGGTCGTTTGTATATCAGCTATATGATATAGTGGTCCGATCCGGACCAAACTTTCACAAATCGTGTATGGTTATGTCAAATGAATAAATGTTGAATTCGGTTGCAATAGCTTAGAAAACAAAAAAGGTTCCTATACAAAGACTTGTTTTCATATCGGTCGTTTGTATGGCAGCTATATGATATAGTAATCCGATCCGGATCCACCTTTCACAAATCGTGTATGGCAATGTCAGATGAATAAATGTTGAATTCGGTTGCAATAGCTTAGAAAACAAAAAAGGTTCCTATACAAAGACTTGTTTTCATATCGGTCGTTTGTATATCAGCTATATGATATAGTGGTGCGATCCGGACCAAACTTTCAATAATCGTGTATGGTTATGTCAAATGAATAAATGTTGAATTCGGTTGCAATAGCTTAGAAAACAAAAAAGGTTCCAATACAAAGACTTGTTTTCATATCGGTCGTTTGTATATCAGCTATATGATATAGTGGTCCGATCCGGACCAAACTTTCACAAATCGTTTATGGCTATATCAAATGAATAAATGTTGAATTCGGTTGCAATAGCTTAGAAAACAAAAAAGGTTCCTATACAAAGACTTGTTTTCATATCGGTCGTTTGTATATCAGCTATAAGATATAGTTGTCCGATCCGGACCAAACTTTCACAAATCGTTTATGGCTATATCAAATGAATAAATGTTGAATTCGGTTGCAATAGCTTAGAAAACAAAAAAGGTTCCCATACAAAGACTTGTTTTCATTTTGGTCGTTTGTATATCAGCTATATGATCAAACACTTTCACAAATCGTGTATGGCTGTATCAAATGAATAAATTTTGAATTCGGTTGCAATAGCTTAGAAAACAAAAAAGGTTCCTATACAAAGACTTGTTTTCATATCGGTCGTTTGTATATCAGCTATATGATATAGTGGTCCGATCCGGACCAAACTTTCACAAATCGTGTATGGTTATGTCAAATGAATAAATGTTGAATTCGGTTGCAATAGCTTAGAAAACAAAAAAGGTTCCTAAACAAAGACTTGTTTTCATATCGGTCGTTTGTATATCAGCTATAAGATATAGTGGTCCGATCCGGACCAAACTTTCACAAATCGTTTATGGCTATATCAAATGAATAAATGTTGAATTCGGTTGCAATAGCTTAGAGAACAAAAAAGGTTCCTATACAAAGACTTGTTTTCATATCGGTCGTTTGTATATCAGCTATATGATATAGTAGTCCGATCCGGACCAAACTTTCACAAATCGTGTATGGCTATGTCAAATGAATAAATGTTGATTTCGGTTGCAATAGCTTAGAAAACAAAAAAGGTTCCTATACAAAGACTTGTTTTCATATCGGTCGTTTGCATATCAGCTATAAGATATAGTGCTCCGATCCGGACCAAACTTTCACAAATCGTGTATGGCTGTATCAAATGAATAAATGTTGAATTCGGTTGCAAAAGCTTAGAAAACAAAAAAGGTTTCCATACAAAGACTTGCTTTCATATTGGTCGTTTGTATAGCAGCTATATGATATAGTAATCCGATCCGGATTAACCTTTCGCAAATCGTGTATGGTTATGTCAAATGAATAAATGTTGAATTCGGTTGCAATAGCTTAGAAAACAAAAAAGGTTCCTATACAAAGACTTGTTTTCATATCGGTCGTTTGTATATCAGCTATATGATATAGTGGTCCGATCCGGACCAAACTTTCACAATTCGTGTATGGTTATGTCAAATGAATAAATGTTGAATTCGGTTGCAATAGCTTAGAAAACAAAAAAGGTTCCAAAACAAAGACTTGTTTTCATATCGGTCGTTTGTATATCAGCTATATGATATAGTGGTCCGATCCGGACCAAACTTTCACAAATCGTGTATGGCTATGTCAAATGAATAAATGTTGAATTCGGTTGCAATAGCTTAGAAAACAAAAAAAGGTTCCTATACAAAGACTTGTTTTCATATCGGTCGTTTGTATATCAGCTATAAGATATAGTGGTCCGATCCGGACCAAACTTTCACAAATCATTTATGGCTATATCAAATAAATAAATGTTGAATTCGGTTGCAATAGCTTAGAAAACAAAAAAGGTTCCCATACAAAGACTTGTTTTCATTTTGGTCGTTTGTATATCAGCTATATGATATAGTAGTCCGATCCGGACCAAACTTTCACAAATCGTGTATAGTTATGTCAAATGAAAAAATGTTGAATTCGGTTGCAATAGCTTAGAAAACAAAAAAGGTTCCTATACAAAGACTTGTTTTCATATCGGTCGTTTGTATGGCAGCTATATGATATAGTAATCCGATCCGGATCAACCTTTCACAAATCGTGTATGGCTATGTCAAATGAATAAATGTTGAATTCGGTTGCAATAGCTTAGAAAACAAAAAAGGTTCCAATACAAAGACTTGTTTTCATATCGTTCGTTTGTATATCAGCTATATGATATAGTAGTCCGATCCGGACCGAACTTTCACAAATCGTGTATGGCTGTATCAAATGAATAAATGTTGAATTCAGTTGCAATAGCTCAGAAAACAAAAAAGGTTCCTATACAAAGACTTGTTTTCATATCGGTCGTTTATATATCAGCTATAAGATATAGTGGTCCGATCCGGACCAAACTTTCACAAATCGTGTATGGATATGTCAAATGAATAAATCTTGAATTCGGTTGCAATAGCTTAGAAAACAAAAAAGGTTCCTATACAAAGACTTGTTTTCATATCGGTCGTTTGTATGGCAGCTATATGATATAGTAATCCGATCCGGATCAACCTTTCACAAATCGTGTATGGCTATGTCAAATGAATAAATGTTGAATTCGGTTGCAATAGCTTAGAAAACAAAAAAGGTTCCAATACAAAGACTTGTTTTCATATCGGTCGTTTGTATATCAGCTATATGATATAGTAGTCCGATCCGGACCGAACTTTCACAAATCGTGTATGGCTATGTCAAATGAATAAATGTTGAATTCGGTTGCAATAGCTTAGAAAACAAAAAGGTTCCTATACAAAGACTTGTTTTCATATCGGTCGTTTGTATATCAGCTATAAGATATAGTGGTCCGATCCAGACCAAACTTTCACAAATCGTGTATGGTTATATCAAATGAATAAATGTTGAATTAGGTTGCAATAGCTTAGAAAACAAAAAAGGTTCCCATACAAAGACTTGTTTTCATTTTGGTCGTTTGTATATCAGCTATATGATATAGTGGTCCGATCCGGATCAAACTTTCACAAATCGTGTATGGCTGTATCAAATGAATAAATTTTGAATTCGGTTGCAATAGCTTAGAAAACAAAAAAGGTTCCTATACAAAGACTTGTTTTCATATCGGTCGTTTGTATATCAGCTATATGGTATAGTGGTCCGATCCGGACCAAACTTTCACAAATCGTGTATGGATATGTCAAATGAATAAATGTTGAATTCGGTTGCAATAGCTTAGAAAACAAAAAAGGTTCCTATACAAAGACTTGTTTTCATATCGGTCGTTTGTATGGCAGCTATATGATATAGTAATCCGATCCGGATCAACCTTTCACAAATCGTGTATGGCTATGTCAAATGAATAAATGTTGAATTCGGTTGCAATAGCTTAGAAAACAAAAAAGGTTCCAATACAAAGACTTGTTTTCATATCGTTCGTTTGTATATCAGCTATATGATATAGTAGTCCGATCCGGACCGAACTTTCACAAATCGTGTATGGCTGTATCAAATGAATAAATGTTGAATTCAGTTGCAATAGCTCAGAAAACAAAAAAGGTTCCTATACAAAGACTTGTTTTCATATCGGTCGTTTATATATCAGCTATAAGATATAGTGGTCCGATCCGGACCAAACTTTCACAAATCGTGTATGGATATGTCAAATGAATAAATCTTGAATTCGGTTGCAATAGCTTAGAAAACAAAAAAGGTTCCTATACAAAGACTTGTTTTCATATCGGCCGTTTGTATGGCAGCTATATGATATAGTAATCCGATCCGGATCAACCTTTCACAAATCGTGTATGGCTATGTCAAATGAATAAATGTTGAATTCGGTTGCAATAGCTAAGAAAACAAAAAAGGTTCCAATACAAAGACTTGTTTTCATATCGGTCGTTTGTATATCAGCTATATGATATAGTAGTCCGATCCGGACCGAACTTTCACAAATCGTGTATGGCTATGTCAAATGAATAAATGTTGAATTCGGTTGCAATAGCTTAGAAAACAAAAAAGGTTCCTATACAAAGACTTGTTTTCATATCGGTCGTTTGTATATCAGCTATAAGATATAGTGGTCCGATCCAGACCAAACTTTCACAAATCGTGTATGGTTATATCAAATGAATAAATGTTGAATTAGGTTGCAATAGCTTAGAAAACAAAAAAGGTTCCTATACAAAGACTTGTTTTCATATCGGCCGTTTGTATGGCAGCTATATGATATAGTAATCCGATCCGGATCAACCTTTCACAAATCGTGTATGGCTGTATCAAATGAATAAATTTTGAATTCGGTTGCAATAGCTTAGAAAACAAAAAAGGTTCCTATACAAAGACTTGTTTTCATATCGGTCGTTTGTATATCAGCTATATGGTATAGTGGTCCGATCCGGACCAAACTTTCACAAATCGTGTATGGATATGTCAAATGAATAAATGTTGAATTCGGTTGCAATAGCTTAGAAAACAAAAAAGGTTCCTATACAAAGACTTGTTTTCATATCGGTCGTTTGTATGGCAGCTATATGATATAGTAATCCGATCCGGATCAACCTTTCACAAATCGTGTATGGCTATGTCAAATGAATAAATGTTGAATTCGGTTGCAATAGCTTAGAAAACAAAAAAGGTTCCAATACAAAGACTTGTTTTCATATCGGTCGTTTGTATATCAGCTATATGATATAGTAGTCCGATCCGGACCGAACTTTCACAAATCGTGTATGGCTATGTCAAATGAATAAATGTTGAATTCGGTTGCAATAGCTTAGAAAACAAAAAAGGTTCCTATACAAAGACTTGTTTTCATATCGGTCGTTTGTATATCAGCTATAAGATATAGTGGTCCGATCCAAACCAAACTTTCACAAATCGTGTATGGTTATATCAAATGAATAAATGTTGAATTAGGTTGCAATAGCTTAGAAAACAAAAAAGGTTCCCATACAAAGACTTGTTTTCATTTTGGTCGTTTGTATATCAGCTATATGATATAGTGGTCCGATCCGGATCAAACATTCATAAATCGTGTATGGCTGTATCAAATGAATAAATTTTGAATTCGGTTGCAATAGCTTAGAAAACAAAAAAGGTTCCTATACAAAGACTTGTTCTCATATCGGTCGTTTGTATATCAGCTATATGGTATAGTGGTCCGATCCGGACCAAACTTTCACAAATCGTGTATGGATATGTCAAATGAATAAATGTTGAATTCGGTTGCAATAGCTTAGAAAACAAAAAAGGTTCCTATACAAAGACTTGTTTTCATATCGGTCGTTTATATATCAGCTATAAGATATAGTGGTCCGATCCGGACCAAACTTTCACAAATCGTGTATGGATATGTCAAATGAATAAATCTTGAATTCGGTTGCAATAGCTTAGAAAACAAAAAAGGTTCCTATACAAAGACTTGTTTTCATATCGGTCGTTTGTATATCAGCTATATGAGATAGTGATCCGATCCGGATCAACCTTTCACAAATCGTGTATGGTTATGTCAAATGAATAAATGTTGAATTCGGTTGCAATAGCTTAGAAAACAAAAAAGGTTCCAATACAAAGACTTGTTTTCATATCGGTCGTTTGTATATCAGCTATATGATATAGTAGTCCGATCCGGACCCAACTTTCACAAATCGTGTATGGCTATGTCAAATGAATAAATGTTGAATTCGGTTGCAATAGCTTAGAAAACAAAAAAGGTTCCTATACAAAGACTTGTTTTCATATCGGTCGTTTGTATATCAGCTATAAGATATAGTAGTCCGATCCAGACCAAACTTTCACAAATCGTGTATGGTTATATCAAATGAATAAATGTTGAATTAGGTTGCAATAGCTTAGAAAACAAAAAAGGTTCCCATACAAAGACTTGTTTTCATTTTGGTCGTTTGTATATCAGCTTTATGATATAGTGGTCCGATCCGGACCAAACTTTCACAAATCGTGTATGGATATGTCAAATGAATAAATGTTGAATTCGGTTGCAATAGCTTAGAAAACAAAAAAGGTTCCTATACAAAGACTTGTTTTCATATCGGTCGTTTATATATCAGCTATAAGATATAGTGGTCCGATCCGGACCAAACTTTCACAAATCGTGTATGGATATGTCAAATGAATAAATCTTGAATTCGGTTGCAATAGCTTAGAAAACAAAAAAGGTTCCTATACAAAGACTTGTTTTCATATCGGTCGTTTGTATATCAGCTATATGAGATAGTGATCCGATCCGGATCAACCTTTCACAAATCGTGTCTGGTTATGTCAAATGAATAAATGTTGAATTCGGTTGCAATAGCTTAGAAAACAAAAAAGGTTCCAATACAAAGACTTGTTTTCATATCGGTCGTTTGTATACCAGCTATATGATATAGTAGTCCGATCCGGACCAAACTTTCACAAATCGTGTATGCCTATGTCAAATGAATAAGTGTTGAATTCGGTTGCAATAGCTTGGAAAACAAAAAAGGTTCCTATACAAAGACTGGTTTTCATATCGGTCGTTTGTATATCAGCTATAAGATGTAGTGGTCCGATCCGGATCAAACTTTCACAAATCGTGTATGGCTGTATCAAATGAATAAATTTTGAATTCGGTTGCAATAGCTTAGAAAACAAAAAAGGTTCCTATACAAAGACTTGTTTTCATATCGGTCGTTTGTATATCAGCTATATGATATAGTGGTCCGATCCGGACCAAACTTTCACAAATCGTGTATGGCTGTATCAAATGAATAAATGTTGAATTCGGTTGCAATAGCTTAGAAAACAAAAAGGTTTCCATACAAAGACTTGCTTTCATATCGGTCGTTTGTATGGCAGCTATAATCATATATGAATAAATGTTGAATTCGGTTACAGTAGCTTAGAAAACAAAAAAGGTTCCAATACAAAGAATTGTTTTCATATCGGTCGTTTGTATATCAGCTATATGAGATAGTGATCCGATCCGGATCAACCTTTCACAAATCGTGTATGGTTATGTCAAATGAATAAATGTTGAATTCGGTTGCAATAGCTTAGAGAACAAAAAAGGTTCCTATACAAAGACTTGTTTTCATATCGGTCGTTTGTATATCAGCTATATGATCTAGTGGTCCGATCCGGACCAAACTTTCACAAATCGTGTACGGTTATGTCAAATGAATAAATGTTGAATTCCGTTGCAATAGCTTAGAAAACAAAAAAGGTTTCCATACAAAGACTTGTTTCATATCGGTCGTTTGTATATCAGCTATAAGATATAGTGGTCCGATCCGGACCAAACTTCCACAAATCGTTTATGGCTATATCAAATGAATAAATGTTGAATTCGGTTGCAATAGCTTAGAAAACAAAAAAGGTTCCTATACAAAGACTTGTTTTCATATCGGTCGTTTGTATGGCAGCTATATGATATAGTAATCCCATCCGGATCAACCTTTCACAAATCATGTATGGCTATGTCAAATGAATAAATGTTGAATTCGGTTGCAATAGCTTAGAAAACAAAAAAGGTTCCTATACAAAGACTTGTTTTCATATCGGTCGTTTGTATATCAGCTATATGATATAGTCGTCCGCTCCGGACCAAACTTTCAATAATCGTGTATGGCTATGTCAAATGAATAAATGTTGAATTCGATTGCAATAGCTTAGAAAACAAAAAAGGTTCCAATACAAAGACTTGTTTTCATATCGGTTGTTTGTATATCAGCTATATGATATAGTAGTCCGATCCGGACCAAACTTTCACAAATCGTGTAAGGCTATGTCACATAAACAAATGTTGAATTCGGTTGCAATAGCTTGGAAAACAAAAAAGGTTCCCATACAAAGACTTGTTTTCATATTGGTCGTTTGTATATCAGCTGTATGATATAGTGGTCCGATCCGGACCAAACTTTCATAAATCGTGTATGGCTATATCAATGAACTATATGAAATGTGGAATTCGGTTGCAATGGCTTAGAAAACAAAAGAGGTTCCCATACAAAGACTTGTTTTCATTTTGGTCGTTTGTATATCAGCTATATGATATAGTAGTCCGATCCGGATCAAACTTTCACAAATCGTGTATGGCTGTATCAAATAAATAAATTTTGAATACGGCTGCAATAGCTTAGAAAACAAAAAAGGTTCCTATACAAAGACTTGTTTTCATATCGGTCGTTTGTATATCAGCTATATGATATAGTGGTCCGATCCGGACCAAAATTTCACAAATCGTGTATGGATATGTCAAATGAATAAATCTTGAATTCGGTTGCAATAGCTTAGAAAACAAAAAAGGTTCCTATACAAAGACTTGTTTTCATATCGGTCGTTTGTATATCAGCTATATGATATAGTCGTCCGCTCCGGACCAAACTTTCAATAATCGTGTATGGTTATGTCAAATGAATAAATCTTGAATTCGGTTGCAATAGCTTAGAAAACAAAAAAGGTTCCAATACAAAGACTTGTTTTCATATCGGTCGTTTGTATATCAGCTATATGATATAGTAGTCCCATCCGGACCAAACTTTCACAAATCGTGTAAGGCTATGTCACATAAACAAATGTTGAATTCGGTTGCAATAGCTTGGAAAACAAAAAGGTTCCCATACAAAGACTTGTTTTCATATTGGTCGTTTGTATATCAGCTGTATGATATAGTGGTCCGATCCGGACCAAACTTTCATAAATCGTGTATGGCTATATCACAAATCGTTTATGGCTATATCAAATGAATAAATGTTGAATTCGGTTGCAATAGCTTAGAAAACAAAAAAGGTTCCTATACAAAGACTTGTTTTCATATCGGTCGTTTGTATGGAAGCTATATGATATAGTAATCCCATCCGGATCAACCTTTCACAAATCGTGTATGGCTATGTCAAATGAATAAATGTTGAATTCGGTTGCAATAGCTTAGAAAACAAAAAAGGTTCCTATACAAAGACTTGTTTTCATATCGGTCGTTTGTATATCAGCTATATGATATAGTCGTCCGCTCCGGACCAAACTTTCAATAATCGTGTATGGTTATGTCAAATGAATAAATGTTGAATTCGGTTGCAATAGCTTAGAAAACAAAAAAGGTTCCAATACAAAGACTTGTTTTCATATCGGTCGTTTGTATATCAGCTATATGATATAGTAGTCCGATCCGGACCAAACTTTCACAAATCGTGTATGGCTATGTCACATAAACAAATGTTGAATTCGGTTGCAATAGCTTGGAAAACAACAAAGGTTCCCACACAAAGACTTGTTTTCATATTGGTCGTTTGTATATCAGCTGTATGATATAGTGGTCCGATCCGGACCAAACTTTCATAAATCGTGTATGGCTATATCAATGAACTATATGAAATGTTGAATTCGGTTGCAATGGCTTAGAAAACAAAAAAGGTTCCCATACAAAGACTTGTTTTCATTTTGGTCGTTTGTATATCAGCTATATGATATAGTGGTCCGATCCGGACCAAAATTTCACAAATCGTGTATGGCTGTATCAAATAAATAAATTTTGAATTCGGTTGCAATAGCTTAGAAAACAAAAAAGGTTCCTATACAAAGACTTGTTTTCATATCGGTCGTTTGTATATCAGCTATATGATATAGTGGTCCGATCCGGACCAAAATTTCACAAATCGTGTATGGATATGTCAAATGAATAAATATTGAATTCGGTTGCAATAGCTTAGAAAACAAAAAAGGTTCCTATACAAAGACTTGTTTTCATATCGGTCGTTTGTATATCAGCTATATGATATAGTCGTCCGCTCCGGACCAAACTTTCAATAATCGTGTATGGTTATGTCAAATGAATAAATGTTGAATTCGGTTGCAATAGCTTAGAAAACAAAAAAGGTTCCAATACAAAGACTTGTTTTCATATCGGTCGTTTGTATATCAGCTATATGATATAGTAGTCCCATCCGGACCAAACTTTCACAAATCGTGTAAGGCTATGTCACATAAACAAATGTTGAATTCGGTTGCAATAGCTTGGAAAACAAAAAAGGTTCCCATACAAAGACTTGTTTTCATATTGGTCGTTTGTATATCAGCTGTATGATATAGTGGTCCGATCCGGACCAAACTTTCATAAATCGTGTATGGCTATATCAAATGAACAAATGTTGAATTCGGTTGCAATGGCTTAGAAAACAAAAAAGGTTCCCATACAAAGACTTGTTTTCATTTTGGTCGTTTGTATATCAGCTATATGATATAGTAGTCCGATCCGGATCAAACTTTCACAAATCGTGTATGGCTGTATCAAATAAATAAATTTTGAATTCGGTTGCAATAGCTTAGAAAACAAAAAGGTTCCTATACAAAGACTTGTTTTTATATCGGTCGTTTGTATATCAGCTATATGATATAGTGGTCCGATCCGGACCAAAATTTCACAAATCGTGTATGGATATGTCAAATGAATAAATCTTGAATTCGGTTGCAATAGCTTAGAAAACAAAAAAGGTTCCTATACAAAGACTTGTTTTCATATCGGTCGTTTGTATATCGGCTATATGATATAGTGGCCCGATCCGGACCAAACTTTCAATAATCGTGTATGGTTATGTCAAATGAATAAATGTTGAATTCGGTTGCAATAGCTTAGAAAACAAAAAGGTTCCAATACAAAGACTTGTTTTCATATCGGTCGTTTGTATATCAGCTATATGATATAGTGGTCCGATCCGGACCAAACTTTCACAAATCGTGTATGCCTATGTCAAATGAATAAATGTTGAATTCGGTTGCAATAGCTTAGAAAACAAAAAAGGTTCCTATACAAAGACTGGTTTTCATATCGGTCGTTTGTATATCAGCTATAAGATGTAGTGGTCCGATCCGGATCAAACTTTCACAAATCGTGTATGGCTGTATCAAATGAATAAATTTTGAATTCGGTTGCAATAGCTTAGAAAACAAAAAAGGTTCCTATACAAAGACTTGTTTTCATATCGGTCGTTTGTATATCAGCTATATGATATAGTGGTCCGATCCGGACCAAACTTTCACAAATCGTGTATGGCTGTATCAAATGAATAAATGTTGAATTCGGTTGCAATAGCTTAGAAAACAAAAAGGTTTCCATACAAAGACTTGCTTTCATATCGGTCGTTTGTATGGCAGCTATAATCATATATGAATAAATGTTGAATTCGGTTACAATAGCTTAGAAAACAAAAAAGGTTCCTATACAAAGACTGGTTTTCATATCGGTCGTTTGTATATCAGCTATAAGATGTAGTGGTCCGATCCGGACCAAACTTTCACAAATCGTGTATGCCTATGTCAAATGAATAAATGTTGAATTCGGTTGCAATAGCTTAGAAAACAAAAAAGGTTCCTATACAAAGACTGGTTTTCATATCGGTCGTTTGTATATCAGCTATAAGATGTAGTGGTCCGATCCGGATCAAACTTTCACAAATCGTGTATGGCTGTATCAAATGAATAAATTTTGAATTCGGTTGCAATAGCTTAGAAAACAAAAAGGTTCCTATACAAAGACTGGTTTTCATATCGGTCGTTTGTATATCAGCTATAAGATGTAGTGGTCCGATCCGGACCAAACTTTCACAAATCGTGTATGGATGTATCAAATGAATAAATGTTGAATTCGGTTGCAATAGCTTAGAAAACAAAAAAGGTTTCCATACAAAGACTTGTTTCATATCGGTCGTTTGTATATCAGCTATAAGATATAGTGGTCCGATCCGGACCAAACTT
The DNA here is from genome assembly GCA_035047645.1 of Drosophila merina. Lineage (NCBI taxonomy): Eukaryota > Metazoa > Arthropoda > Insecta > Diptera > Drosophilidae > Drosophila > Drosophila merina. Next base: position 423,749 of record JAWNPH010000020.1, on the reverse strand, counting down.
TCACAAATCGTTTATGGCTATATCAAATAAATAAATGTTGAATTCGGTTGCAATAGCTTAGAAAACAAAAAAGGTTCCTATACAAAGACTTGTTTTCATATCGGTCGTTTGTATGGCAGCTATATGATATAGTAATCCGATCCGGATCAACCTTTCACAAATCGTGTATGGCTATGTCAAATGAATAACTGTTGAATTCGGTTGCAATAGCTTAGAAAACAAAAAAGGTTCCTATACAAAGACTTGTTTTCATATCGGTCGTTTGTATATCAGCTATATGATATAGTGGTCCGATCCGGACCAAACTTTCAATAATCGTGTATGGTTATGTCAAATGAATAAATGTTGAATACGGTTGCAATAGCTTAGAAAACAAAAAAGGTTCCAATACAAAGACTTGTTTTCATATCGGTCGTTTGTATATAAGCTATATGATATAGTAGTCCGATCCGGACCAAACTTTCACAAATCGTGTATGGCTATTTCAAATAAACAAATGTTGAATTCGGTTGCAATAGCTTGGAAAACAACAAAGGTTCCCACACAAAGACTGGTTTTCATATTGGTCGTTTGTATATCAGCTGTATGATATAGTGGTCCGATCCGGACCAAACTTTCATAAATCGTGTATGGCTATATCAATGAACTATATGAAATGTTGAATTCGGTTGCAATGGCTTAGAAAACAAAAAAGGTTCCCATACAAAGACTTGTTTTCATTTTGGTCGTTTGTATATCAGCTATATGATATAGTGGTCCGATCCGGACCAAAATTTCACAAATCGTGTATGGCTGTATCAAATAAATAAATTTTGAATTCGGTTGCAATAGCTTAGAAAACAAAAAAGGTTCCTATACAAAGACTTGTTTTCATATCGGTCGTTTGTATATCAGCTATATGATATAGTGGTCCGATCCGGACCAAAATTTCACAAATCGTGTATGGATATGTCAAATGAATAAATATTGAATTCGGTTGCAATAGCTTAGAAAACAAAAAAGGTTCCTATACAAAGACTTGCTTTCATATCGGTCGTTTGTATATCAGCTATATGATATAGTCGTCCGCTCCGGACCAAACTTTCAATAATCGTGTATGGTTATGTCAAATGAATAAATGTTGAATTCGGTTGCAATAGCTTAGAAAACAAAAAAGGTTCCAATACAAAGACTTGTTTTCATATCGGTCGTTTGTATATCAGCTATATGATATAGTAGTCCCATCCGGACCAAACTTTCACAAATCGTGTAAGGCTATGTCACATAAACAAATGTTGAATTCGGTTGCAATAGCTTGGAAAACAAAAAAGGTTCCCATACAAAGACTTGTTTTCATATTGGTCGTTTGTATATCAGCTGTATGATATAGTGGTCCGATCCGGACCAAACTTTCATAAATCGTGTATGGCTATATCAAATGAACAAATGTTGAATTCGGTTGCAATGGCTTAGAAAACAAAAAAGGTTCCCATACAAAGACTTGTTTTCATTTTGGTCGTTTGTATATCAGCTATATGATATAGTAGTCTGATCCGGATCAAACTTTCACAAATCGTGTATGGCTGTATCAAATAAATAAATTTTGAATTCGGTTGCAATAGCTTAGAAAACAAAAAAGGTTCCTATACAAAGACTTGTTTTCATATCGGTCGTTTGTATATCAGCTATATGATATAGTGGTCCGATCCGGACCAAAATTTCACAAATCGTGTATGGATATGTCAAATGAATAAATCTTGAATTCGGTTGCAATAGCTTAGAAAACAAAAAAGGTTCCTATACAAAGACTTGTTTTCATATCGGTCGTTTGTATATCGGCTATATGATATAGTGGTCCGATCCGGACCAAACTTTCAATAATCGTGTATGGTTATGTCAAATGAATAAATGTTGAATTCGGTTGCAATAGCTTAGAAAACAAAAAAGGTTCCAATACAAAGACTTGTTTTCATATCGGTCGTTTGTATATCAGCTATATGATATAGTGGTCCGATCCGGACCAAACTTTCACAAATCGTGTATGCCTATGTCAAATGAATAAATGTTGAATTCGGTTGCAATAGCTTAGAAAACAAAAAAGGTTCCTATACAAAGACTGGTTTTCATATCGGTCGTTTGTATATCAGCTATAAGATGTAGTGGTCCGATCCGGATCAAACTTTCACAAATCGTGTATGGCTGTTTCAAATGAATAAATTTTGAATTCGGTTGCAATAGCTTAGAAAACAAAAAAGGTTCCTATACAAAGACTTGTTTTCATATCGGTCGTTTGTATATCAGCTATATGATATAGTGGTCCGATCCGGACCAAACTTTCACAAATCGTGTATGGCTGTATCAAATGAATAAATGTTGAATTCGGTTGCAATAGCTTAGAAAACAAAAAAGGTTTCCATACAAAGACTTGCTTTCATATCGGTCGTTTGTATGGCAGCTATAATCATATATGAATAAATGTTGAATTCGGTTACAATAGCTTAGAAAACAAAAAAGGTTCCAATACAAAGACTTGTTTTCATATCGGTCGTTTGTATATCAGCTATATGATATAGTGGTCCGATCCGGACCAAACTTTCACAAATCGTGTACGGTTATGTCAAATGAATAAATGTTGAATTCCGTTGCAATAGCTTAGAAAACAAAAAAGGTTTCCATACAAAGACTTGTTTCATATCGGTCGTTTGTATATCAGCTATAAGATATAGTGGTCCGATCCGGACCAAACTTCCACAAATCGTTTATGGCTATATCAAATAAATAAATGTTGAATTCGGTTGCAATAGCTTAGAAAACAAAAAAGGTTCCTATACAAAGACTTGTTTTCATATCGGTCGTTTGTATGGCAGCTATATGATATAGTAATCCGATCCGGATCAACCTTTCACAAATCGTGTATGGCTATGTCAAATGAATAACTGTTGAATTCGGTTGCAATAGCTTAGAAAACAAAAAAGGTTCCTATACAAAGACTTGTTTTCATATCGGTCGTTTGTATATCAGCTATATGATATAGTGGTCCGATCCGGACCAAACTTTCAATAATCGTGTATGGTTATGTCAAATGAATAAATGTTGAATACGGTTGCAATAGCTTAGAAAACAAAAAAGGTTCCTATACAAAGACTTGTTTTCATATCGGTCGTTTGTATATCAGCTATATGATATAGTGCTCCGATCCGGACCAAACTTTCACAAATCGTTAATGGCTATATCAAATGAATAAATGTTGAATTCGGTTGCAATAGCTTAGAAAACAAAAAAGGTTCCCATACAAAGACTTGTTTTCATATCGGTCGTTTGTATATCAGCTATATGATATAGTGGTCCGATCCGGACCAAAATTTCACAAATCGTTTATGGATATGTCAAATGAATAAATGTTGAATTCGGTTGCAATAGCTTAGAAAAGAAAAAAGGTTCCTATACAAAGACTTGTTTTCATATCGGTCGTTTGTATGGCAGCTATATGATATAGTAATCCGATCCGGATCAAACTTTCACAAATCGTGTATGGCTGTATCAAATAAATAAATTTTGAATTCGGTTGCAATAGCTTAGAAAACAAAAAAGGTTCCTATACAAAGACTTGTTTTCATATCGGTCGTTTGTATATCAGCTATATGATATAGTGGTCCGATCCGGACCAAAATTTCACAAATCGTGTATGGATATGTCAAATAAATAAATATTGAATTCGGTTGCAATAGCTTAGAAAACAAAAAAGGTTCCTATACAAAGACTTGTTTTCATATCGGTCGTTTGTATATCAGCTATATGATATAGTGGTCCGATCCGGACCAAACTTTCAATAATCATGTATGGTTATGTCAAATAAATAAATGTTGAATTCGGTTGCAATAGCTTAGAAAACAAAAAAGGTTCCAATACAAAGACTTGTTTTCATATCGGTCGTTTGTATATCAGCTATATGATATAGTAGACCGATCTGGACCAAACTTTCACAAATCGTGTATGCCTTTGTCAAATGAATAAGTGTTGAATTCGGTTGCAATAGCTTAGAAAACAAAAAAGGTTCCTATACAAAGACTGGTTTTCATATCGGTCGTTTGTATATCAGCTATAAGATGTAGTGTTCCGATCCGGATCAAACTTTCACAAATCGTGTATGGCTGTATCAAATAAATAAATTTTGAATTCGGTTGCAATAGCTTAGAAAACAAAAAAGGTTCCTATACAAAGACTTGTTTTCATATCGGTCGTTTGTATATCCGCTATATGATATAGTGGTCCGATCCGGACCAAACTTTCACAAATCGTGTATGGCTGTATCAAATGAATAAATGTTGAATTCGGTTGCAATAGCTTAGAAAACAAAAAAGGTTTCCATACAAAGACTTGCTTTCATATCGGTCGTTTGTATGGCAGCTATAATCATATATGAATAAATGTTGAATTCGGTTACAATAGCTTAGAAAACAAAAAAGGTTCCAATACAAAGACTTGTTTTCATATCGGTCGTTTGTATATCAGCTATATGAGATAGTGATCCGATCCGGATCAACCTTTCACAAATCGTGTATGGTTATGTCAAATGAATAAATGTTGAATTCGGTTGCAATAGCTTAGAAAACAAAAAGGTTCCTATACAAAGACTTGTTTTCATATCGGTCGTTTGTATATCAGCTATATGATCTAGTGGTCCGATCCGGACCAAACTTTCACAAATCATGTACGGTTATGTCAAATGAATAAATGTTGAATTCCGTTGCAATAGCTTAGAAAACAAAAAAGGTTTCCATACAAAGACTTGTTTCATATCGGTCGTTTGTATATCAGCTATAAGATATAATGGTCCGATCCGGACCAAACTTCCACAAATCGTATATGGCTATATCAAATGAATAAATGTTGAATTCGGTTGCAATAGCTTAGAAAACAAAAAGGTTCCTATACAAAGACTTGTTTTCATATCAGTCGTTTGTATGGCAGCTATATGACATAGTAATCCGATCCGGATCAAGCTTTCACAAATCGTGTATGGCTATGTCAAATGAATAAATGTTGAATTCGGTTGCAATAGCTTAGAAAACAAAAAAGGTTCCTATACAAAGACTTGTTTTCATATCGGTCGTTTGTATATCAGCTATATGATATAGTGGTCCGATCCGGACCAAACTTTCGCAAATCGTGTATGGTTATGTCAAATGAATAAATGTTGAATTCGGTTGCAATAGCTTAGAAAACAAAAAAGGTTCCAATACAAAGACTTGTTTTCATATCGGTCGTTTGTATATCAGCTATATGATATAGTAGTCCGATCCGGACCAAACTTTCACAAATCGTGTATGGCTATGTCAAAAGAATAAATGTTGAATTCGGTTGCAATAGCTTGGAAAACAAAAAAGGTTCCCATACAAAGACTTGTTTTCATATTGGTCGTTTGTATATCAGCTGTATGATATAGTGGTCCGATCCGGACCAAACTTTCACAAATCGTGTATGGATATGTCAGATAAATACATGTTGAATTCGGTTGCAATAGCTTAGAAAACAAAAAAGGTTCCTATACAAAGACTTGTTTTCATATCGGCCGTTTGTATATCAGCTATAAGATATAGTGGTCCGATCCGGACCAAACTTTCACAAATCGTTTATGGCTATATCAAATGAATAAATGTTGAATTCGGTTGCAATAGCTTAGAAAACAAAAAAGGTTCCCATATAAAGACTTGTTTTCATTTTGGTCGTTTGTATATCAGCTATATGATATAGTAGTCCGATCCGGATCAAACTTTCACAAATCGTGTATGGCTGTATCAAATGAATAAATTTTGAATTCGGTTGCAATAGCTTAGAAAACAAAAAAGGTTCCTATACAAAGACTTGTTTTCATTTTGGTCGTTTGTATATCCGCTATATGATATAGTGGTCCGATCCGGACCAAACTTTCACAAATCGTGTATGGCTGTATCAAATGAATAAATGTTGAATTCGGTTGCAATAGCTTAGAAAACAAAAAAGGTTTCCATACAAAGACTTGCTTTCATATCGGTCGTTTGTATAGCAGCTATAATCATATATGAATAAATGTTGAATTCGGTTACAATAGCTTAGAAAACAAAAAAGGTTCCAATACAAAGACTTGTTTTCATATCGGTCGTTTGTATATCAGCTATATGAGATAGTGATCCGATCCGGATCAACCTTTCACAAATCGTGTATGGTTACGTCAAATGAATAAATGTTGAATTCGGTTGCAATAGCTTAGAAAACAAAAAAGGTTCCTATACAAAGACTTGTTTTCATATCGGTCGTTTGTATATCAGCTATATGATCTAGTGGTCCGATCCGGACCAAACTTTCACAAATCGTGTACGGTTATGTCAAATGAATAAATGTTGAATTCCGTTGCAATAGCTTAGAAAACAAAAAAGGTTTCCATACAAAGACTTGTTTCATATCGGTCGTTTGTATATCAGCTATAAGATATAATGGTCCGATCCGGACCAAACTTCCACAAATCGTATATGGCTATATCAAATGAATAAATGTTGAATTCGGTTGCAATAGCTTAGAAAACAAAAAAGGTTCCTATACAAAGACTTGTTTTCATATCAGTCGTTTGTATGGCAGCTATATGAGATAGTGATCCGATCCGGATCAACCATTCACAAATCGTGTATGGTTATGTCAAATGAATAAATGTTGAATTCGGTTGCAATAGCTTAGAAAACAAAAAAGGTTCCTATACAAAGACTTGTTTTCATATCGGTCGTTTGTATATCAGCTATATGATCTAGTGGTCCGATCCGGACCAAACTTTCACAAATCCTGTACGGTTATGTCAAATGAATAAATGTTGAATTCCGTTGCAATAGCTTAGAAAACAAAAAAGGTTTCCATACAAAGACTTGTTTCATATCGGTCGTTTGTATATCAGCTATAAGATATAATGGTCCGATCCGGACCAAACTTCCACAAATCGTATATGGCTATATCAAATGAATAAATGTTGAATTCGGTTGCAATAGCTTAGAAAACAAAAAAGGTTCCTATACAAAGACTTGTTTTCATATCAGTCGTTTGTATGGCAGCTATATGACATAGTAATCCGATCCGGATCAACCTTTCACAAATCGTGTATGGCTATGTCAAATGAATAAATGTTGAATTCGGTTGCAATAGCTTAGAAAACAAAAAAGGTTCCTATACAAAGACTTGTTTTCATATCGGTCGTTTGTATATCAGCTATATGATATAGTGGTCCGATCCGGACCAAACTTTCGCAAATCGTGTATGGTTATGTCAAATGAATAAATGTTGAATTCGGTTGCAATAGCTTAGAAAACAAAAAAGGTTCCAATACAAAGACTTGTTTTCATATCGGTCGTTTGTATATCAGCTATATGATATAGTAGTCCGACCCGGACCAAACTTTCACAAATCGTGTATGGCTATGTCACATAAACAAATGTTGAATTCGGTTGCAATAGCTTGGAAAACAAAAAAGGTTCCCATACAAAGACTTGTTTTCATATTGGTCGTTTGTATATCAGCTGTATGATATAGTGGTCCGATCCGGACCAAACTTTCACAAATCGTGTATGGATATGTCAGATGAATAAATGTTGAATTCGGTTGCAATAGCTTAGAAAATAAAAAGGTTCCTATACAAAGACTTGTTTTCATATCGGCCGTTTGTATATCAGCTATAAGATATAGTGGTCCGATCCGACCAAACTTTCACAAATCGTTTATGGCTATATCAAATGAATAAATGTTGAATTCGGTTGCAATAGCTTAGAAAACAAAAAAGGTTCCCATATAAAGACTTGTTTTCATTTTGGTCGTTTGTATATCAGCTATATGATATAGTAGTCCGATCCGGATCAAACTTTCACAAATCGTGTATGGCTGTATCAAATGAATAAATTTTGAATTCGGTTGCAATAGCTTAGAAAACAAAAAGGTTCCTATACAAAGACTTGTTTTCATTTTGGTCGTTTGTATATCCGCTATATGATATAGTGGTCCGATCCGGACCAAACTTTCACAAATCGTGTATGGCTGTATCAAATGAATAAATGTTGAATTCGGTTGCAATAGCTTAGAAAACAAAAAGGTTTCCATACAAAGACTTGCTTTCATATCGGTCGTTTGTATGGCAGCTATAATCATATATGAATAAATGTTGAATTCGGTTACAATAGCTTAGAAAACAAAAAAGGTTCCAATACAAAGACTTGTTTTCATATCGGTCGTTTGTATATCAGCTATATGAGATAGTGATCCGATCCGGATCAACCTTTCACAAATCGTGTATGGTTATGTCAAATGAATAAATGTTGAATTCGGTTGCAATAGCTTAGAAAACAAAAAAGGTTCCTATACAAAGACTTGTTTTCATATCGGTCGTTTGTATATCAGCTATATGATCTAGTGGTCCGATCCGGACCAAACTTTCACAAATCATGTACGGTTATGTCAAATGAATAAATGTTGAATTCCGTTGCAATAGCTTAGAAAACAAAAAAGGTTTCCATACAAAGACTTGTTTCATATCGGTCGTTTGTATATCAGCTATAAGATATAATGGTCCGATCCGGACCAAACTTCCACAAATCGTATATGGCTATATCAAATGAATAAATGTTGAATTCGGTTGCAATAGCTTAGAAAACAAAAAGGTTCCTATACAAAGACTTGTTTTCAAATCAGTCGTTTGTATGGCAGCTATATGACATAGTAATCCGATCCGGATCAACCTTTCACAAATCGTGTATGGCTATGTCAAATGAATAAATGTTGAATTCGGTTGCAATAGCTTAGAAAACAAAAAAGGTTCCAATACAAAGACTTGTTTTCATATCGGTCGTTTGTATATCAGCTATATGATATAGTAGTCCGATCCGGACCAAACTTTCACAAATCGTGTATGGCTATGTCACATAAACAAATGTTGAATTCGGTTGCAATAGCTTGGAAAACAAAAAAGGTTCCCATACAAAGACTTGTTTTCATATTGGTCGTTTGTACATCAGCTGTATGATATAGTGGTCCGATCCGGACCAAACTTTCACAAATCGTGTATGGATATGTCAGATGAATAAATGTTGAATTCGGTTGCAATAGCTTAGAAAACAAAAAAGGTTCCTATACAAAGACTTGTTTTCATATCGGCCGTTTGTATATCAGCTATAAGATATAGTGGTCCGATCCGGACTAAACTTTCACAAATCGTTTATGGCTATATCAAATGAATAAATGTTGAATTCGGTTGCAATAGCTTAGAAAACAAAAAAGGTTCCCATATAAAGACTTGTTTTCATTTTGGTCGTTTGTATATCAGCTATATGATATAGTAGTCCGATCCGGATCAAACTTTCACAAATCGTGTATGGCTGTATCAAATGAATAAATTTTGAATTCGGTTGCAATAGCTTAGAAAACAAAAAAGGTTCCTATACAAAGACTTGTTTTCATATCGGTCGTTTGTATATCAGCTATATGATATAGTGGTCCGATCCGGACCAAACTTTCACAAATCGTGTATGGATATGTCAGATGAATAAATATTGAATTCGGTTGCAATAGCTTAGAAAACAAAAAAGGTTCCTATACAAAGACTTGTTTTCATATCGGCCGTTTGTATATCAGCTATAAGATATAGTGGTCCGATCCGGACCAAACTTTCACAAATCGTTTATGGCTATATCAAATGAATAAATGTTGAATTCGGTTGCAATAGCTTAGAAAACAAAAAAGGTTCCCATACAAAGACTTGTTTTCATATCGGTCGTTTGTATATCAGCTATATGATATAGTGGTCCGATCCGGACCAAAATTTCACAAATCGTGTATGGATATTTCAAATGAATAAATGTTGAATTCGGTTGCAATAGCTTGGAAAACAAAAAAGGTTCCTATACAAAGACTTGTTTTCATATCGGTCGTTTGTATATCAGCTATATGATATAGTGGTCCGATCCGGACCAAACTTTCAATAATCGTGTATGGTTATGTTAAATGAATAAATGTTGAATTCGGTTGCAATAGCTTAGAAAACAAAAAAGGTTCCAATACAAAGACTTGTTTTCATATCGGTCGTTTGTATATCAGCTATATGATATAGTAGTCCGATCCGGATCAAACTTTCACAAATCGTGTATGGCTGTATCAAATGAATAAATTTTGAATTCGGTTGCAATAGCTTAGAAAACAAAAAAGGTTCCTATACAAAGACTTGTTTTCATATCGGTCGTTTGTATATCAGCTATATGATATAGTGGTCCGATCCGGACCAAACTTTCACAAATCGTGTATGGATATGTCAAATGAATAAATGTTGAATTCGGTTGCAATAGCTTAGAAAACAAAAAGGTTCCTATACAAAGACTTGTTTTCATATCGGTCGTTTGTATATCAGCTATAAGATATAGTGGTCCGATCCGGACCAAACTTTCACAAATCGTTTATGGCTATATCAAATAAATAAATGTTGAATTCGGTTGCAATAGCTTAGAAAACAAAAAAGGTTCCCATACAAAGACTTGTTTTCATATCGGTCGTTTGTATATCAGCTATATGATATAGTGGTCCGATCCGGACCAAAATTTCACAAATCGTGTATGGATATTTCAAATGAATAAATGTTGAATTCGGTTGCAATAGCTTAGAAAACAAAAAAGGTTCCTATACAAAGACTTGTTTTCATATCGGTCGTTTGTATATCAGCTATATGATATAGTGGTCCGATCCGGACCAAACTTTCAAGAATCGTGTATGGTTATGTCAAATGAATAAATGTTGAATTCGGTTGCAATAGCTTAGAAAACAAAATAGGTTCCTATACAAAGACTTGTTTTCATATCGGTCGTTTGTATATCAGCTATAAGATATAGTGGTCCGATCCGGACCAAACTTTCACAAATCGTTTATGGCTATATCAAATGAATAAATGTTGAATTCGGTTGCAATAGCTTAGAAAACAAAAAGGTTCCCATACAAAGACTTGTTTTCATTTTGGTCGTTTGTATATCAGCTATATGATATAGTGGTCCGATCCGGATCAAACTTTCACAAATCGTGTATGGCTGTATCAAATGAATAAATTTTGAATTCGGTTGCAATAGCTCAGAAAACAAAAAGGTTCCTATACAAAGACTTGTTTTCATATCGGTCGTTTGTATATCAGCTATATGATATAGTGGTCCGATCCGGACCAAACTTTCACAAATCGTGTATGGCTGTATCAAATGAATAAATGTTGAATTCGGTTGCAATAGCTTAGAAACAAAAAAGGTTTCCATACAAAGACTTGCTTTCATATCGGTCGTTTGTATGGCAGCTATATGATATAGTAATCCGATCCGGATTAACCTTTCGCAAATCGTGTATGGTTATGTCAAATAAATAAATGTTGAATTCGGTTACAATAGCTTAGAAAACAAAAAAGGTTCCAATACAAAGACTTGTTTTCATATCGGTCGTTTGTATATCAGCTATATGAGATAGTGATCCGATCCGGATCAACCTTTCACAAATCGTGTATGGTTATGTCAAATGAATAAATGTTGAATTCGGTTGCAATAGCTTAGAAAACAAAAAGGTTCCTATACAAAGACTTGTTTTCATATCGGTCGTTTGTATATCAGCTATATGATATAGTGGTCCGATCCGGACCAAACTTTCACAAATCGTGTACGGTTATGTCAAATGAATAAATGTTGAATTCCGTTGCAATAGCTTAGAAAACAAAAAGGTTTCCATACAAAGACTTGCTTTCATATCGGTCGTTTGTATGGCAGCTATATGATATAGTAATCCGATCCGGATTAACCTTTCGCAAATCGTGTATGGTTATGTCAAATGAATAAATGTTGAATTCGGTTGCAATAGCTTAGAAAACAAAAAAGGTTCCCATACAAAGACTTGTTTTCATTTTGGTCGTTTGTATATCAGCTATATGATATAGTGATACGATCCGGACCAAACTTTCACAAATCGTGTATGGCTGTATTAAATGAATAAATGTTGAATTCGGTTGCAATAGCTTAGAAAACAAAAAAGGTTCCTATACAAAGACTTGTTTTCATATCGGTCGTTTGTAATCAGCTATATGATATAGTGGTCCGATCCGGACCAAACTTTCACAAATCGTGTATGGTTATGTCAAATGAATAAATGTTGAATTCGGTTACAATAGCTTAGAAAACAAAAAGGTTCCAATACAAAGACTTGTTTTCATATCGGTCGTTTGTATATCAGCTAATGATATAGTGGTCCAATCCGGACCAAACTTTCACAAATCGTGTATGGCTATATCAAATGAATAAATGTTGAATTCGATTGCAATAGCTTAGAAAACAAAAAAGCTTCCCATACAAAGACTTGTTTTCATTTTGGTCGTTTGTATATCAGCTATATGATATAGTGGTCCGATCCAGACCAAACTTTCACAAATCGTGTCTGGTTATGTCAAATGAATAAATGTTGAATTCGGTTGCAATAGCTTAGAAAACAAAAAAGGTTCCAATACAAAGACTTGTTTTCATATCGGTCGTTTGTATATCAGCTATATGATATAGTGGTCCGATCCGGACCAAACTTTAACAAATCGTGTATGGTTATGTCAAATGAATAAATGTTGAATTCCGTTGCAATAGCTTAGAAAACAAAAAGGTTTCCATACAATGACTTGCTTTCATATCGGTCGTTTGTATGGCAGCTATATGATATAGTAATCCGATCCGGATTAACCTTTCGCAAATCGTGTATGGTTATGTCAAATGAATAAATGTTGAATTCGGTTGCAATAGCTTAGAAAACAAAAAAGGTTCCCATACAAAGACTTGTTTTCATTTTGGTCGTTTGTATATCAGCTATATGATATAGTGGTCCGATCCGGACCAAACTTTCACAAATCGTGTATGGCTGTATTAAATGAATAAATGTTGAATTCGGTTGCAATAGCTTAGAAAACAAAAGAGGTTCCTATACAAAGACTTGTTTTCATATCGGTCGTTTGTAATCAGCTATATGATATAGTGGTCCGATCCGGACCAAACTTTCACAAATCGTGTATGGTTATGTCAAATGAATAAACGTTGAATTCGGTTACAATAGCTTAGAAAACAAAAAGGTTCCAATACAAAGACTTGTTTTCATATCGGTCGTTTGTATATCAGCTAATGATATAGTGGTCCAATCCGGACCAAACTTTCACAAATCGTGTATGGCTATATCAAATGAATAAATGTTGAATTCGATTGCAATAGCTTAGAAAACAAAAAAGCTTCCCATACAAAGACTTGTTTTCATTTTGGTCGTTTGTATATCAGCTATATGATATAGTGGTCCGATCCAGACCAAACTTTCACAAATCGTGTCTGGTTATGTCAAATGAATAAATGTTGAATTCGGTTGCAATAGCTTAGAAAACAAAAAAGGTTCCAATACAAAGACTTGTTTTCATATCGGTCGTTTGTATATCAGCTATATGATATAGTGGTCCGATCCGGACCAAACTTTAACAAATCGTGTATGGTTATGTCAAATGAATAAATGTTGAATTCCGTTGCAATAGCTTAGAAAACAAAAAAGGTTTCCATACAATGACTTGCTTTCATATCGGTCGTTTGTATGGCAGCTATATGATATAGTAATCCGATCCGGATTAACCTTTCGCAAATCGTGTATGGTTATGTCAAATGAATAAATGTTGAATTCGGTTGCAATAGCTTAGAAAACAAAAAAGGTTCCCATACAAAGACTTGTGTTCATTTTGGTCGTTTGTATATCAGCTATATGATATAGTGGTCCGATCCGGACCAAACTTTCACAAATCGTGTCTGGTTATGTCAAATGAATAAATGCTGAATTCGGTTGCAATAGCTTAGAAAACAAAAAGGTTCCAATACAAAGACTTGTTTTCATATCGGTCGTTTGTATATCAGCTATATGATATAGTGGTCCGATCCGGACCAAACTTTCACAAATCGTTTATGGCTATATCAATAAATGGCTAATGAATGGCTAATGGCTAATGGCTATGGCTAATGAAAAAATGTTGAATTCGGTTGCAATAGCTTAGAAAACAAAAAAGGTTCCCATACAAAGACTTGTTTTCATTTTGGTCGTTTGTATATCAGCTATATGATATAGTAATCCGATCCGGACCAAACTTTCACAAATCGTGTCTGGTTATGTCAAATGAATTAATGTTGAATTCGGTTGCAATAGCTTAAAAAACAAAAAAGGTTCCTATACAAAGACTTGTTTTCATATCGGTCGTTTGTATATCAGCTATATGATATAGTGGTCCGATCCGGACCAAACTTTCACAAATCATGTATGGTTATGTCAAATGAACAAATGTTGAATTCGGTTGCAATAGCTTAGAAAACAAAAAAGGTTCCTATACAAAGACTTGTTTTCATATCGGTCGTTTGTATATCAGCTATAAGATATAGTGGTCCGCTCCGGACCAAACTTTCACAAATCGTTTATGGCTATATCAAATGAATAAATGTTGAATTCGGTTGCAATAGCTTAGAAAACAAAAAAGGTTTCCATACAAAGACTTGCTTTCATATCGGTCGTTTGTATGCCAGCTATATGATATAGTAATCCGATCCGGATTAACCTTTCGCAAATCGTGTATGGTTATGTCAAATGAATAAATGTTCAATTCGGTTGCAATAGCTTAGAAAACAAAAAAGGTTCCTATACGAAGACTTGTTTTCATATCGGTCGTTTGTATATCAGCTATATGATATAGTGGTCCGATCCGGACTAAACTTTCACAAATCGTTTATGGCTATATCAAATGAATAAATGTTGAATTCGGTTGCAATAGCTTAGAAAACAAAAAAGGTTCCCATACAAAGACTTGTTTTCATTTTGGTCGTTTGTATATCAGCTATATGATATAGTGCTCCGATCCGGACCAAACTTTCACAAATCGTGTATGGCTGTTTTAAATGAATAAATGTTGAATTCGGTTGCAATAGCTTAGAAAACAAAAAAGGTTCCTATACAAAGACTTGTTTTCATATCGGTCGTTTGTATATCAGCTATATGATATAGTGGTCCGGTCCGGACCAAACTTTCACAAATCGTTTATGGCTATATCAAATGAATAAATGTTGAATTCGGTTGCAATAGCTTAGAAAACAAAAAAGGTTCCCATACAAAGACTTGTTTTCATTTTGGTCGTTTGTATATCAGCTATATGATATAGTGGTCCGATCCGGACCAAACTTTCACAAATCGTGTCTGGTTATGTCAAATGAATAAATGTTGAATTCGTTTGCAATAGCTTAGAAAACAAAAAAGGTTCCTATACAAAGACTTGTTTTCATATCGGTCGTTTGTATATCAGCTATATGATATAGTGGTCCGATCCGGACCAAACTTTCACAAATCATGTATGGTTGTGTCAAATGAATAAATGTTGAATTCCGTTGCAATAGCTTAGAAAACAAAAAAGGTTCCCTTACAAAGACTTGTTTTCATATCGGTCGTTTGTATATCAGCTATAAGATATAGTGGTCCGATCCGGACCAAACTTTCACAAATCGTTTATGGCTATATCAAATGAATAAATGTTGAATTCGGTTGCAATAGCTTAGAAAACAAAAAAGGTTTCCATACAAAGACTTGCTTTCATATCGGTCGTTTGTATGGCAGCTATATGATATAGTAATCCGATCCGGATTAACCTTTCGAAAATCGTGTATGGTTATGTCAAATGAATAAATGTTGAATTCGGTTGCAATAGCTTAGAAAACAAAAAAGGTTCCTATACAAAGACTTGTTTTCATATCGGTCGTTTGTAATCAGCTATATGATATAGTGGTCCGATCCGGACCAAACTTTCACAAATCGTGTATGGTTATGTCAAATGAATAAATGTTGAATTCGGTTACAATAGCTTAGAAATTAAAAAAGGTTCCAATACAAAGACTTGTTTTCATATCGGTCGTTTGTATATCAGCTAATGATATAGTGGTCCAATCCGGACCAAACTTTCACAAATCGTGTATGGCTATATCAAATGAATAAATGTTGAATTCGGTTGCAATAGCTTAGAAAACAAAAAAAGTTCCCATACAAAGACTTGTTTTCATGTTGGTCGTTTGTATATCAGCTATATGATATAGTGGTCCGATCCGGACCAAACTTTCACAAATCGTGTCTGGTTATGTCAAATGAATAAATGTTGAATTCGGTTGCAATAGCTTAGAAAGCAAAAAAGGTTCCAATACAAAGACTTGTTTTCATATCGGTCGTTTGTATATCAGCTATATGATATAGTGGTCCGATCCGGACCAAACTTTAACAAATCGTGTATGGTTATGTCAAATTAATAAATGTTGAATTCCGTTGCAATAGCTTAGAAAACAAAAAAGGTTCCCATACAAAGACTTGTTTTCATATCGGTCGTTTGTATATCAGCTATAAGATATAGTGGTCCGATCGGGACCAAACTTTCACAAATCGTTTACGGCTATATCAAATGAATAAATGTTGAATTCGGTTGCAATAGCTTAGAAAACAAAAAAGGTTTCCATACAAAGACTTGCTTTCATATCGGTCGTTTGTATGGCAGCTATATGATATAGTAATCCGATCCGGATTAACCTTTCGCAAATCGTGTATGGTTATGTCAAATGAATAAATGTTGAATTCGGTTGCAATAGCTTAGAAAACAAAAAAGGTTCGTAAACAAAGACTTGTTTTCATATCGGTCGTTTGTATATCAGCTATATGATATAGTGGTCCGGTCCGACCAAACTTTCACAAATCGTTTATGGCTATATCAAATGAATAAATGTTGAATTCGGTTGCAATAGCTTAGAAAACAAAAAAGGTTCCCATACAAAGACTTGTTTTCATTTTGGTCGTTTGTATATCAGCTATATGATATAGTGGTCCGATCCGGACCAAACTTTCACAAATCGTGTCTGGTTATGTCAAATGAATAAATGTTGAATTCGTTTGCAATAGCTTAGAAAACAAAAAAGGTTCCTATACAAAGACTTGTTTTCATATCGGTCGTTTGTATATCAGCTATATGATATAGTGGTCCGATCCGGACCAAACTTTCACAAATCATGTATGGTTGTGTCAAATGAATAAATGTTGAATTCCGTTGCAATAGCTTAGAAAACAAAAAAGGTTCCCTTACAAAGACTTGTTTTCATATCGGTCGTTTGTATATCAGCTATAAGATATAGTGGTCCGATCCGGACCAAACTTTCACAAATCGTTTATGGCTATATCAAATGAATAAATGTTGAATTCGGTTGCAATAGCTTAGAAAACAAAAAAGGTTTCCATACAAAGACTTGCTTTCATATCGGTCGTTTGTATGGCAGCTATATGATATAGTAATCCGATCCGGATTAACCTTTCGAAAATCGTGTATGGTTATGTCAAATGAATAAATGTTGAATTCGGTTGCAATAGCTTAGAAAACAAAAAGGTTCCTATACAAAGACTTGTTTTCATATCGGTCGTTTGTAATCAGCTATATGATATAGTGGTCCGATCCGGACCAAACTTTCACAAATCGTGTATGGTTATGTCAAATGAATAAATGTTGAATTCGGTTACAATAGCTTAGAAATTAAAAAAGGTTCCAATACAAAGACTTGTTTTCATATCGGTCGTTTGTATATCAGCTAATGATATAGTGGTCCAATCCGGACCAAACTTTCACAAATCGTGTATGGCTATATCAAATGAATAAATGTTGAATTCGGTTGCAATAGCTTAGAAAACAAAAAAAGTTCCCATACAAAGACTTGTTTTCATGTTGGTCGTTTGTATATCAGCTATATGATATAGTGGTCCGATCCGGACCAAACTTTCACAAATCGTGTCTGGTTATGTCAAATGAATAAATGTTGAATTCGGTTGCAATAGCTTAGAAAGCAAAAAAGGTTCCAATACAAAGACTTGTTTTCATATCGGTCGTTTGTATATCAGCTATATGATATAGTGGTCCGATCCGGACCAAACTTTAACAAATCGTGTATGGTTATGTCAAATTAATAAATGTTGAATTCCGTTGCAATAGCTTAGAAAACAAAAAAGGTTCCCATACAAAGACTTGTTTTCATATCGGTCGTTTGTATATCAGCTATAAGATATAGTGGTCCGATCGGGACCAAACTTTCACAAATCGTTTACGGCTATATCAAATGAATAAATGTTGAATTCGGTTGCAATAGCTTAGAAAACAAAAAAGGTTTCCATACAAAGACTTGCTTTCATATCGGTCGTTTGTATGGCAGCTATATGATATAGTAATCCGATCCGGATTAACCTTTCGCAAATCGTGTATGGTTATGTCAAATGAATAAATGTTGAATTCGGTTGCAATAGCTTAGAAAACAAAAAGGTTCGTAAACAAAGACTTGTTTTCATATCGGTCGTTTGTATATCAGCTATATGATATAGTGGTCCGATCCGGACCAAACTTTCACAAATCGTTTATGGCTATATCAAATGAATAAATGTTGAATTCGGGTTCAATAGCTTAGAAAACAAAAAAGGTTCCCATACAAAGACTTGTTTTCATTTTGGTCGTTTGTATATCAGCTATATGATATAGTGGTCCGATCCGGACCAAACTTTCACAAATCGTGTATGACTGTATTAAATGAATAAATGTTGAATTCGGTTGCAATAGCTTAGAAAACAAAAAAGGTTCCTATACAAAGACTTGTTTTCATATCGGTCGTTTGTATATCAGCTATAAGATATAGTGGTCCGATCCGGACCAAACTTTCACAAATCGTTTATGGCTATATCAAATGAATAAATGTTGAATTCGGTTGCAATAGCTTGGAAAACAAAAAAGGTTCCCATACAAAGACTTGTTTTCATTTTGGTCGTTTGTATATCAGCTATATGATATAGTGGTCCGATCCGGACCAAACTTTCACAAATCGTGTCTGGTTATGTCAAATGAATAAATGTTGAATTCGGTTGCAATAGCTTAGAAAACAAAAATGGTTCCTATACAAAGACTTGTTTTCATATCGGTCGTTTGTATATCAGCTATATGATATAGTGGTCCGATCCGGACCAAACTTTCACAAATCGTGTATGGTTATGTCAAATGAATAAATGTTGAATTCCGTTGCAATAGCTTAGAAAACAAAAAAGGTTCCCATACAAAGACTTGTTTTCATATCGGTCGTTTGTAATCAGCTATATGATATAGTGGTCCGATCCGGACCAAACTTTCACAAATCGTGTATGGTTATGTCAAATGAATAAATGTTGAATTCGGTTACAATAGCTTAGAAAACAAAAAAGGTTCCAATACAAAGACTTGTTTTCATATCGGTCGTTTGTATATCAGCTAATGATATAGTGGTCCAATCCGGACCAAACTTTCACAAATCGTGTATGGCTATATCAAATGAATAAATGTTGAATTCGGTTGCAATAGCTAAGAAAACAAAAAAGGTTCCAATACAAAGACTTGTTTTCATTTTGGTCGTTTGTTATCAGCTATATGATATAGTGGTCCGATCCGGACCAAACTTTCACAAATCGTGTCTGGTTATGTCAAATGAATAAATGTTGAATTCGGTTGCAATAGCTTAGAAAACAAAAAAGGTTCCTATACAAAGACTTGTTTTCATATCTGTCGTTTGTATATCAGCTATATGATATAGTGGTCCGATCCGGACCAAACTTTCACAAATCGTGTATGGCTATATCAAATGAATAAATGTTGAATTCGGTTGCAATAGCTTAGAAAACAAAAAGGTTTCCATACAAAGACTTGCTTTCATATCGGTCGTTTGTATGCCAGCTATATGATATAGTAATCCGATCCGGATTAACCTTTCGCAAATCGTGTATGGTTATGTCAAATGAATAAATGTTCAATTCGGTTGCAATAGCTTAGAAAACAAAAAAGGTTCCTATACGAAGACTTGTTTTCATATCGGTCGTTTGTATATCAGCTATATGATATAGTGGTCCGATCCGGACTAAACTTTCACAAATCGTTTATGGCTATATCAAATGAATAAATGTTGAATTCGGTTGCAATAGCTTAGAAAACAAAAAAGGTTCCCATACAAAGACTTGTTTTCATTTTGGTCGTTTGTATATCAGCTATATGATATAGTGCTCCGATCCGGACCAAACTTTCACAAATCGTGTATGGCTGTTTTAAATGAATAAATGTTGAATTCGGTTGCAATAGCTTAGAAAACAAAAAAGGTTCCTATACAAAGACTTGTTTTCATATCGGTCGTTTGTATATCAGCTATATGATATAGTGGTCCGGTCCGGACCAAACTTTCACAAATCGTTTATGGCTATATCAAATGAATAAATGTTGAATTCGGTTGCAATAGCTTAGAAAACAAAAAAGGTTCCCATACAAAGACTTGTTTTCATTTTGGTCGTTTGTATATCAGCTATATGATATAGTGGTCCGATCCGGACCAAACTTTCACAAATCGTGTCTGGTTATGTCAAATGAATAAATGTTGAATTCGTTTGCAATAGCTTAGAAAACAAAAAAGGTTCCTATACAAAGACTTGTTTTCATATCGGTCGTTTGTATATCAGCTATATGATATAGTGGTCCGATCCGGACCAAACTTTCACAAATCATGTATGGTTGTGTCAAATGAATAAATGTTGAATTCCGTTGCAATAGCTTAGAAAACAAAAAAGGTTCCCTTACAAAGACTTGTTTTCATATCGGTCGTTTGTATATCAGCTATAAGATATAGTGGTCCGATCCGGACCAAACTTTCACAAATCGTTTATGGCTATATCAAATGAATAAATGTTGAATTCGGTTGCAATAGCTTAGAAAACAAAAAGGTTTCCATACAAAGACTTGCTTTCATATCGGTCGTTTGTATGGCAGCTATATGATATAGTAATCCGATCCGGATTAACCTTTCGAAAATCGTGTATGGTTATGTCAAATGAATAAATGTTGAATTCGGTTGCAATAGCTTAGAAAACAAAAAAGGTTCCTATACAAAGACTTGTTTTCATATCGGTCGTTTGTAATCAGCTATATGATATAGTGGTCCGATCCGGACCAAACTTTCACAAATCGTGTATGGTTATGTCAAATGAATAAATGTTGAATTCGGTTACAATAGCTTAGAAATTAAAAAAGGTTCCAATACAAAGACTTGTTTTCATATCGGTCGTTTGTATATCAGCTAATGATATAGTGGTCCAATCCGGACCAAACTTTCACAAATCGTGTATGGCTATATCAAATGAATAAATGTTGAATTCGGTTGCAATAGCTTAGAAAACAAAAAGGTTTCCATACAAAGACTTGCTTTCATATCGGTCGTTTGTATGCCAGCTATATGATATAGTAATCCGATCCGGATTAACCTTTCGCAAATCGTGTATGGTTATGTCAAATGAATAAATGTTCAATTCGGTTGCAATAGCTTAGAAACCAAAAAAGGTTCCTATACGAAGACTTGTTTTCATATCGGTCGTTTGTATATCAGCTATATGATATAGTGGTCCGATCCGGACTAAACTTTCACAAATCGTTTATGGCTATATCAAATGAATAAATGTTGAATTCGGTTGCAATAGCTTAGAAAACAAAAAAGGTTCCCATACAAAGACTTGTTTTCATTTTGGTCGTTTGTATATCAGCTATATGATATAGTGCTCCGATCCGGACCAAACTTTCACAAATCGTGTATGGCTGTTTTAAATGAATAAATGTTGAATTCGGTTGCAATAGCTTAGAAAACAAAAAAGGTTCCTATACAAAGACTTGTTTTCATATCGGTCGTTTGTATATCAGCTATATGATATAGTGGTCCGGTCCGGACCAAACTTTCACAAATCGTTTATGGCTATATCAAATGAATAAATGTTGAATTCGGTTGCAATAGCTTAGAAAACAAAAAAGGTTCCCATACAAAGACTTGTTTTCATTTTGGTCGTTTGTATATCAGCTATATGATATAGTGGTCCGATCCGGACCAAACTTTCACAAATCGTGTCTGGTTATGTCAAATGAATAAATGTTGAATTCGTTTGCAATAGCTTAGAAAACAAAAAAGGTTCCTATACAAAGACTTGTTTTCATATCGGTCGTTTGTATATCAGCTATATGATATAGTGGTCCGATCCGGACCAAACTTTCACAAATCATGTATGGTTGTGTCAAATGAATAAATGTTGAATTCCGTTGCAATAGCTTAGAAAACAAAAAAGGTTCCCTTACAAAGACTTGTTTTCATATCGGTCGTTTGTATATCAGCTATAAGATATAGTGGTCCGATCCGGACCAAACTTTCACAAATCGTTTATGGCTATATCAAATGAATAAATGTTGAATTCGGTTGCAATAGCTTAGAAAACAAAAAAGGTTTCCATACAAAGACTTGCTTTCATATCGGTCGTTTGTATGCCAGCTATATGATATAGTAATCCGATCCGGATTAACCTTTCGCAAATCGTGTATGGTTATGTCAAATGAATAAATGTTCAATTCGGTTGCAATAGCTTAGAAAACAAAAAAGGTTCCTATACGAAGACTTGTTTTCATATCGGTCGTTTGTATATCAGCTATATGATATAGTGGTCCGATCCGGACTAAACTTTCACAAATCGTTTATGGCTATATCAAATGAATAAATGTTGAATTCGGTTGCAATAGCTTAGAAAACAAAAAAGGTTCCCATACAAAGACTTGTTTTCATTTTGGTCGTTTGTATATCAGCTATATGATATAGTGCTCCGATCCGGACCAAACTTTCACAAATCGTGTATGGCTGTTTTAAATGAATAAATGTTGAATTCGGTTGCAATAGCTTAGAAAACAAAAAAGGTTCCTATACAAAGACTTGTTTTCATATCGGTCGTTTGTATATCAGCTATATGATATAGTGGTCCGGTCCGGACCAAACTTTCACAAATCGTTTATGGCTATATCAAATGAATAAATGTTGAATTCGGTTGCAATAGCTTAGAAAACAAAAAAGGTTCCCATACAAAGACTTGTTTTCATTTTGGTCGTTTGTATATCAGCTATATGATATAGTGGTCCGATCCGGACCAAACTTTCACAAATCGTGTCTGGTTATGTCAAATGAATAAATGTTGAATTCGTTTGCAATAGCTTAGAAAACAAAAAGGTTCCTATACAAAGACTTGTTTTCATATCGGTCGTTTGTATATCAGCTATATGATATAGTGGTCCGATCCGGACCAAACTTTCACAAATCATGTATGGTTGTGTCAAATGAATAAATGTTGAATTCCGTTGCAATAGCTTAGAAAACAAAAAAGGTTCCCTTACAAAGACTTGTTTTCATATCGGTCGTTTGTATATCAGCTATAAGATATAGTGGTCCGATCCGGACCAAACTTTCACAAATCGTTTATGGCTATATCAAATGAATAAATGTTGAATTCGGTTGCAATAGCTTAGAAAACAAAAAAGGTTTCCATACAAAGACTTGCTTTCATATCGGTCGTTTGTATGGCAGCTATATGATATAGTAATCCGATCCGGATTAACCTTTCGAAAATCGTGTATGGTTATGTCAAATGAATAAATGTTGAATTCGGTTGCAATAGCTTAGAAAACAAAAAAGGTTCCTATACAAAGACTTGTTTTCATATCGGTCGTTTGTAATCAGCTATATGATATAGTGGTCCGATCCGGACCAAACTTTCACAAATCGTGTATGGTTATGTCAAATGAATAAATGTTGAATTCGGTTACAATAGCTTAGAAATTAAAAAAGGTTCCAATACAAAGACTTGTTTTCATATCGGTCGTTTGTATATCAGCTAATGATATAGTGGTCCAATCCGGACCAAACTTTCACAAATCGTGTATGGCTATATCAAATGAATAAATGTTGAATTCGGTTGCAATAGCTTAGAAAACAAAAAAGGTTTCCATACAAAGACTTGCTTTCATATCGGTCGTTTGTATGCCAGCTATATGATATAGTAATCCGATCCGGATTAACCTTTCGCAAATCGTGTATGGTTATGTCAAATGAATAAATGTTCAATTCGGTTGCAATAGCTTAGAAAACAAAAAAGGTTCCTATACGAAGACTTGTTTTCATATCGGTCGTTTGTATATCAGCTATATGATATAGTGGTCCGATCCGGACTAAACTTTCACAAATCGTTTATGGCTATATCAAATGAATAAATGTTGAATTCGGTTGCAATAGCTTAGAAAACAAAAAAGGTTCCCATACAAAGACTTGTTTTCATTTTGGTCGTTTGTATATCAGCTATATGATATAGTGCTCCGATCCGGACCAAACTTTCACAAATCGTGTATGGCTGTTTTAAATGAATAAATGTTGAATTCGGTTGCAATAGCTTAGAAAACAAAAAAGGTTCCTATACAAAGACTTGTTTTCATATCGGTCGTTTGTATATCAGCTATATGATATAGTGGTCCGGTCCGGACCAAACTTTCACAAATCGTTTATGGCTATATCAAATGAATAAATGTTGAATTCGGTTGCAATAGCTTAGAAAACAAAAAAGGTTCCCATACAAAGACTTGTTTTCATTTTGGTCGTTTGTATATCAGCTATATGATATAGTGGTCCGATCCGGACCAAACTTTCACAAATCGTGTCTGGTTATGTCAAATGAATAAATGTTGAATTCGTTTGCAATAGCTTAGAAAACAAAAAAGGTTCCTATACAAAGACTTGTTTTCATATCGGTCGTTTGTATATCAGCTATATGATATAGTGGTCCGATCCGGACCAAACTTTCACAAATCATGTATGGTTGTGTCAAATGAATAAATGTTGAATTCCGTTGCAATAGCTTAGAAAACAAAAAAGGTTCCCTTACAAAGACTTGTTTTCATATCGGTCGTTTGTATATCAGCTATAAGATATAGTGGTCCGATCCGGACCAAACTTTCACAAATCGTTTATGGCTATATCAAATGAATAAATGTTGAATTCGGTTGCAATAGCTTAGAAAACAAAAAGGTTTCCATACAAAGACTTGCTTTCATATCGGTCGTTTGTATGGCAGCTATATGATATAGTAATCCGATCCGGATTAACCTTTCGAAAATCGTGTATGGTTATGTCAAATGAATAAATGTTGAATTCGGTTGCAATAGCTTAGAAAACAAAAAAGGTTCCTATACAAAGACTTGTTTTCATATCGGTCGTTTGTAATCAGCTATATGATATAGTGGTCCGATCCGGACCAAACTTTCACAAATCGTGTATGGTTATGTCAAATGAATAAATGTTGAATTCGGTTACAATAGCTTAGAAATTAAAAAGGTTCCAATACAAAGACTTGTTTTCATATCGGTCGTTTGTATATCAGCTAATGATATAGTGGTCCAATCCGGACCAAACTTTCACAAATCGTGTATGGCTATATCAAATGAATAAATGTTGAATTCGGTTGCAATAGCTTAGAAAACAAAAAAAGTTCCCATACAAAGACTTGTTTTCATTTTGGTCGTTTGTATATCAGCTATATGATATAGTGGTCTGATCCGGACCAAACTTTCACAAATCGTGTCTGGTTATGTCAAATGAATAAATGTTGAATTCGGTTGCAATAGCTTAGAAAGCAAAAAAGGTTCCAATACAAAGACTTGTTTTCATATCGGTCGTTTGTATATCAGCTATAAGATATAGTGGTCCGATCGGGACCAAACTTTCACAAATCGTTTACGGCTATATCAAATGAATAAATGTTGAATTCGGTTGCAATAGCTTAGAAAACAAAAAGGTTTCCATACAAAGACTTGCTTTCATATCGGTCGTTTGTATGGCAGCTATATGATATAGTAATCCGATCCGGATTAACCTTTCGCAAATCGTGTATGGTTATGTCAAATGAATAAATGTTGAATTCGGTTGCAATAGCTTAGAAAACAAAAAAAGGTTCGTAAACAAAGACTTGTTTTCATATCGGTCGTTTGTATATCAGCTATATGATATAGTGGTCCGATCCGGACCAAACTTTCACAAATCGTTTATGGCTATATCAAATGAATAAATGTTGAATTCGGGTTTAATAGCTTAGAAAACAAAAAAGGTTCCCATACAAAGACTTGTTTTCATTTTGGTCGTTTGTATATCAGCTATATGATATAGTGGTCCGATCCGGACCAAACTTTCACAAATCGTGTATGGCTGTATTAAATGAATAAATGTTGAATTCGGTTGCAATAGCTTAGAAAACAAAAAAGGTTCCTATACAAAGACTTGTTTTCATATCGGTCGTTTGTATATCAGCTATAAGATATAGTGGTCCGATCCGGACCAAACTTTCACAAATCGTTTATGGCTATATCAAATGAATAAATGTTGAATTCGGTTGCAATAGCTTGGAAAACAAAAAAGGTTCCCATACAAAGACTTGTTTTCATATCGGTCGTTTGTATATCAGCTATATGATATAGTGGTCCGATCCGGACCAAACTTTCACAAATCGTGTATGGTTATGTCAAATGAATAAATGTTGAATTCCGTTGCAATAGCTTAGAAAACAAAAAAGGTTCCCATACAAAGACTTGTTTTCATATCGGTCGTTTGTAATCAGCTATATGATATAGTGGTGCGATCCGGACCAAACTTTCACAAATCGTGGATGGTTATGTCAAATGAATAAATGTTGAATTCGGTTGCAATAGCTTAGAAAACAAAAATGGTTCCTATACAAAGACTTGTTTTCATATCGGTCGTTTGTATATCAGCTATATGATATAGTGGTCCGATCCGGACCAAACTTTCACAAATCGTGTATGGTTATGTCAAATGAATAAATGTTGAATTCCGTTGCAATAGCTTAGAAAACAAAAAAGGTTCCCATACAAAGACTTGTTTTCATATCGGTCGTTTGTAATCAGCTATATGATATAGTGGTCCGATCCGGACCAAACTTTCACAAATCGTGTATGGCTATATCAAATGAATAAATGTTGAATTCGGTTGCAATAGCTAAGAAAACAAAAAAGGTTCCAATACAAAGACTTGTTTTCATTTTGGTCGTTTGTATATCAGCTATATGATATAGTGGTCCGATCCGGACCAATTTTTCACAAATGTTGAATTCGGTTGCAATAGCTTAGAAAACAAAAAAGGTTCCCATACAAAGACTTGTTTTCATTTTGGTCGTTTGTTATCAGCTATATGATATAGTGGTCCGATCCGGACCAAACTTTCACAAATCGTGTCTGGTTATGTCAAATGAATAAATGTTGAATTCGGTTGCAATAGCTTAGAAAACAAAAAAGGTTCCTATACAAAGACTTGTTTTCATATCTGTCGTTTGTATATCAGCTATATGATATAGTGGTCCGATCCGGACCAAACTTTCACAAATCATGTATGGTTGTGTCAAATGAATAAATGTTGAATTCCGTTGCAATAGCTTAGAAAACAAAAAAGGTTCCCATACAAAGACTTGTTTTCATATCGGTCGTTTGTATATCAGCTATATGATATAGTGGTCCGATCGAAACCAAACTTTCACAAATTGTGTACGGCTATATCAAATGAATAAATGTTGAATTCGGTTGCAATAGCTTAGAAAACAAAAGGTTTCCATACAAAGACTTCCTTTCATATCGGTCGTTTGTATGGCAGCTATATGATATAGTAATCCGATCCGGATTAACCTTTCGCAAATCGTGTACGGTTATGTCAAATGAATAAATGTTGAATTCGGTTGCAATAGCTTAGAAAACAAAAAAGGTTCCCATACAAAGACTTGTTTTCATTTTGGTCGTTTGTATATCAGCAATATGATATAGTGGTCCGATCCGGACCAAACTTTCACAAATCGTGTATGACTGCATTAAATGAATAAATGTTGAATTCGGTTGCAATAGTTTAGAAAGCAAAAAAGGTTCCAATACAAAGACTTGTTTTCATATCGGTCGTTTGTATATCAGCTATATGATATAGTGGTCCGATCCGGACCAAACTTTAACAAATCGTGTATGGTTATGTCAAATTAATAAATGTTGAATTCCGTTGCAATAGCTTAGAAAACAAAAAAGGTTCCCATACAAAGACTTGTTTTCATATCGGTCGTTTGTATATCAGCTATAAGATATAGTGGTCCGATCGGGACCAAACTTTCACAAATCGTTTACGGCTATATCAATAGAATAAATGTTGAATTCGGTTGCAATAGCTTAGAAAACAAAAAAGGTTTCCATACAAAGACTTGCTTTCATATCGGTCGTTTGTATGGCAGCTATATGATATAGTAATCCGATCCGGATTAACCTTTCGCAAATCGTGTATGGTTATGTCAAATGAATAAATGTTGAATTCGGTTGCAATAGCTTAGAAAACAAAAAAGGTTCGTAAACAAAGACTTGTTTTCATATCGGTCGTTTGTATATCAGCTATATGATATAGTGGTCCGATCCGGACCAAACTTTCACAAATCGTTTATGGCTATATCAAATGAATAAATGTTGAATTCGGGTTCAATAGCTTAGAAAACAAAAAGGTTCCCATACAAAGACTTGTTTTCATTTTGGTCGTTTGTATATCAGCTATATGATATAGTGGTCCGATCCGGACCAAACTTTCACAAATCGTGTATGGCTGTATTAAATGAATAAATGTTGAATTCGGTTGCAATAGCTTAGAAAACAAAAAGGTTCCTATACAAAGACTTGTTTTCATTTTGGTCGTTTGTATATCAGCTATATGATATAGTGATCCGATCCGGACCAAACTTTCACAAATCGTGTCTGGTTATGTCAAATGAATAAATGTTGAATTCCGTTGCAATAGCTTGGAAAACAAAAAAGGTTCCTATACAAAGACTTGTTTTCATATCGGTCGTTTGTAATCAGCTATATGATATAGTGGTCCGATCCGGACCAAACTTTCACAAATCGTGTATGGTTATGTCAAATGAATAAATGTTGAATTCGGTTACAATAGCTTAGAAAACAAAAAAGGTTCCAATACAAAGACTTGTTTTCATATCGGTCGTTTGTATATCAGCTAATGATATAGTGGTCCAATCCGGACCAAACTTTCACAAATCGTGTATGGCTATATCAAATGAATAAATGTTGAATTCGGTTGCAATAGCTTAGAAAACAAAAAAGGTTCCCATACAAAGACTTGTTTTCATTTTGGTCGTTTGTATATCAGCTATATGATATAGTGGTCCGATCGGGACCAAACTTTCACAAATCGTTTACGGCTATATCAAATGAATAAATGTTGAATTCGGTTGCAATAGCTTAGAAAGCAAAAAGGGTTCCAATACAAAGACTTGTTTTCATATCGGTCGTTTGTATATCAGCTATATGATATAGTGGTCCGATCCGGACCAAACTTTAACAAATCGTGTATGGTTATGTCAAATTAATAAATGTTGAATTCCGTTGCAATAGCTTAGAAAACAAAAAAGGTTCCCATACAAAGACTTGTTTTCATATCGGTCGTTTGTATATCAGCTATAAGATATAGTGGTCCGATCGGGACCAAACTTTCACAAATCGTTTACGGCTATATCAAATGAATAAATGTTGAATTCGGTTGCAATAGCTTAGAAAACAAAAAAGGTTCCCATACAAAGACTTGTTTTCATTTTGGTCGTTTGTATATCAGCTATATGATATAGTGGTCCGATCCGGACCAAACTTTCACAAATGTTGAATTCGGTTGCAATAGCTTAGAAAACAAAAAAGGTTCCCATACAAAGACTTGTTTTCATTTTGGTCGTTTGTATATCAGCTATATGATATAGTGGTCCGATCCGGACCAAACTTTCACAAATCGTGTCTGGTTATGTCAAATGAATAAATGTTGAATTCGGTTGCAATAGCTTAGAAAACAAAAAAGGTTCCTATACAAAGACTTGTTTTATATCGGTCGTTTGTATATCAGCTATAAGATATAGTGGTCCGATCCGGACCAAACTTTCACAAATCGTTTATGGCTATATTAAATGAATAAATGTTGAATTCGGTTGCAATAGCTTAGAAAACAAAAAAGGTTCCCATACAAAGACTTGTTTTCTTTTTGGTCGTTTGTATATCAGCTATATGATATAGTGGTCCGATCCGGACCAAACTTTCACAAATCGTGTCTGGTTATGTCAAATGAATAAATGTTGAATTCGGTTGCAATAGCTTAGAAAGCAAAAAAGGTTCCAATACAAAGACTTGTTTTCATATCGGTCGTTTGTATATCAGCTATATGATATAGTGGTCCGATCCGGACCAAACTTTCACAAATGTTGAATTCGGTTGCAATAGCTTAGAAAACAAAAAAGGTTCCCATACAAAGACTTGTTTTCATTTTGGTCGTTTGTATATCAGCTATATGATATAGTGGTCCGATCCGGACCAAACTTTCACAAATCGTGTCTGGTTATGTCAAATGAATAAATGTTGAATTCGGTTGCAATAGCTTAGAAAACAAAAAAGGTTCCTATACAAAGACTTGTTTTATATCGGTCGTTTGTATATCAGCTATAAGATATAGTGGTCCGATCCGGACCAAACTTTCACAAATCGTTTATGGCTATATTAAATGAATAAATGTTGAATTCGGTTGCAATAGCTTAGAAAACAAAAAAGGTTCCCATACAAAGACTTGTTTTCTTTTTGGTCGTTTGTATATCAGCTATATGATATAGTGGTCCGATCCGGACCAAACTTTCACAAATCGTGTCTGGTTATGTCAAATGAATAAATGTTGAATTCGGTTGCAATAGCTTAGAAAACAAAAAAGGTTCCCATACAAAGACTTGTTTTCATATCGGTCGTTTGTATATCAGCTATAAGATATAGTGGTCCGATCCGGACCAAACTTTCACAAATCGTTTATGGCTATATCAAATGAATAAATGTTGAATTCGGTTGCAATAGCTTAGAAAACAAAAAAGGTTTCCATACAAAGACTTGCTTTCATATCGGTCGTTTGTATGGCAGCTATATGATATAGTAATCCGATCCGGATTAACCTTTCGCAAATCGTGTACGGTTATGTCAAATGAATAAATGTTGAATTCGGTTGCAATAGCTTAGAAAACAAAAAAGGTTCCCATACAAAGACTTGTTTTTTTTTGGTCGTTTGTATATCAGCTATATGATATAGTAGTCCGATCCGGACTAAACTTTCACAAATCGTGTATGACTGTATTAAATGAATAAATGTTTAATTCGGTTAGAAAACAAAAGCTTAGAGAACAAAAAAGGTTCCTATACAAAGACTTGTTTTCATATCGGTCGTTTGTAATCAGCTATATGATATAGTGGTCCGATCCGGACCAAACTTTCACAAATCGTGTATGGTTATGTCAAATGAATAAATGTTGAATTCGGTTACAATAGCTTAGAAAACAAAAAAGGTTCCAATACAAAGACTTGTTTTCATATCGGTCGTTTGTATATCAGCTAATGATATAGTGGTCCAATCCGGACCAAACTTTCACAAATCGTGTATGGCTATATCAAATGAATAAATGTTGAATTCGGTTGCAATAGCTTAGAAAACAAAAAAGGTTCCCATTCAAAGACTTGTTTTCATTTTGGTCGTTTGTATATCAGCTATATGATAAGTGGTCCGATCCGGACCAAACTTTCACAAATCGTGTCTGTCTGTCAAATGAATAAATGTTGAATTCGGTTGCAATAGCTTAGAAAGCAAAAAAGGTTCCAATACAAAGACTTGTTTTCATATCGGTCGTTTGTATATCAGCTATATGATATAGTGGTCCGATCCGGACCAAACTTTCACAAATCGTTTATGGCTATATCAAATTAATAAATGTTGAATTCGGTTGCAATAGCTTAGAAAACAAAAAAGGTTCCCATACAAAGACTTGTTTTCATATCGGTAGTTTGTATATCAGCTATATGATATAGTGGTCCGATCCGGACCAAACTTTCACAAATCGTGTATGGATATGTCAAATGAATAAATGTTGAATTCGGTTGCAATAGCTTGGAAAACAAAAAGGTTCCTATACAAAGACTTGTTTTCAAATCGGTCGTTTGTACATCAGCTATATGATATAGTGGTCCGATCCGGACCAAACTTTCACAAATCGTGTATGGTTATGTCAAATGAATAAATGTTCAATTCCGTTGCAATAGCTTAGAAAACAAAAAAGGTTCCCATACAAAGACTTGTTTTCATATCGGTCGTTTGTAATCAGCTATATGATATAGTGGTCCGATCCGGACCAAACTTTCACAAATCGTGTATGGTTATGTCAAATGAATAAATGTTGAATTCGGTTACAATAGCTTAGAAAACAAAAAAGGTTCCAATACAAAGACTTGTTTTCATATCGGTCGTTTGTATATCAGCTAATGATATAGTGGTCCAATCCGGACCAAACTTTCACAAATCGTGTATGGCTATATCAAATGAATAAATGTTGAATTCGGTTGCAATAGCTTAGAAAACAAAAAAGGTTCCCATACAAAGACTTGTTTTCATTTTGGTCGTTTGTATATCAGCTATATGATATAGTGGTCCGATCGGGACCAAACTTTCACAAATCGTTTACGGCTATATCAAATGAATAAATGTTGAATTCGGTTGCAATAGCTTAGAAAGCAAAAAAGGTTCCAATACAAAGACTTGTTTTCATATCGGTCGTTTGTATATCAGCTATATGATATAGTGGTCCGATCCGGACCAAACTTTCACAAATCGTGTATGGTTATGTCAAATGAATAAATGTTCAATTCCGTTGCAATAGCTTAGAAAACAAAAAAGGTTCCCATACAAAGACTTGTTTTCATATCGGTCGTTTGTAATCAGCTATATGATATAGTGGTCCGATCCGGACCAAACTTTCACAAATCGTGTATGGTTATGTCAAATGAATAAATGTTGAATTCGGTTGCAATAGCTTAGAAAGCAAAAAGGTTCCAATACAAAGACTTGTTTTCATATCGGTCGTTTGTATATCAGCTATATGATATAGTGGTCCGATCGGGACCAAACTTTCACAAATCGTTTACGGCTATATCAAATGAATAAATGTTGAATTCGGTTGCAATAGCTTAGAAAACAAAAAAGGTTCCCATACAAAGACTTGTTTTCATTTTGGTCGTTTGTATATCAGCTATATGATATAGTGGTCCGATCCGGACCAAACTTTCACAAATGTTGAATTCGGTTGCAATAGCTTAGAAAACAAAAAAGGTTCCCATACAAAGACTTGTTTTCATTTTGGTCGTTCGTATATCAGCTATATGATATAGTGGTCCGATCCGGACCAAACTTTCACAAATCGTGTCTGGTTATGTCAAATGAATAAATGTTGAATTCGGTTGCAATAGCTTAGAAAACAAAAAAGGTTCCTATACAAAGACTTGTTTTATATCGGTCGTTTGTATATCAGCTATAAGATATAGTGGTCCGATCCGGACCAAACTTTCAAAAATCGTTTATGGCTATATTAAATGAATAAATGTTGAATTCGGTTGCAATAGCTTAGAAAACAAAAAAGGTTCCCATACAAAGACTTGTTTTCTTTTTGGTCGTTTGTATATCAGCTATATGATATAGTGGTCCGATCCGGACCAAACTTTCACAAATCGTGTCTGGTTATGTCAAATGAATAAATGTTGAATTCGGTTGCAATAGCTTAGAAAACAAAAAAGGTTCCCATACAAAGACTTGTTTTCATATCGGTCGTTTGTATATCAGCTATAAGATATAGTGGTCCGATCCGAACCAAACTTTCACAAATCGTTTATGGCTATATCAAATGAATAAATGTTGAATTCGGTTGCAATAGCTTAGAAAACAAAAAGGTTTCCATACAAAGACTTGCTTTCATATCGGTCGTTTGTATGGCAGCTATATGATATAGTAATCCGATCCGGATTAACCTTTCGCAAATCGTGTACGGTTATGTCAAATGAATAAATGTTGAATTCGGTTGCAATAGCTTAGAAAACAAAAAAGGTTCCCATACAAAGACTTGTTTTTTTTTGGTCGTTTGTATATCAGCTATATGATATAGTAGTCCGATCCGGACTAAACTTTCACAAATCGTGTATGGTTATGTCAAATGAATAAATGTTGAATTCGGTTGCAATAGCTTGGAAAACAAAAAAGGTTCCCATACAAAGACTTGTTTTCATATCGGTAGTTTGTATATCAGCTATATGATATAGTGGTCCGATCCGACCAAACTTTCACAAATCGTGTATGGATATGTCAAATGAATAAATGTTGAATTCGGTTGCAATAGCTTGGAAAACAAAAAAGGTTCCTATACAAAGACTTGTTTTCAAATCGGTCGTTTGTACATCAGCTATATGATATAGTGGTCCGATCCGGACCAAACTTTCACAAATCGTGTATGGTTATGTCAAATGAATAAATGTTCAATTCCGTTGCAATAGCTTAGAAAACAAAAAAGGTTCCCATACAAAGACTTGTTTTCATATCGGTCGTTTGTAATCAGCTATATGATATAGTGGTCCGATCCGGACTAAACTTTCACAAATCGTGTATGGTTATGTCAAATGAATAAATGTTGAATTCGGTTGCAATAGCTTGGAAAACAAAAAAGGTTCCCATACAAAGACTTGTTTTCATATCGGTAGTTTGTATATCAGCTATATGATATAGTGGTCCGATCCGGACCAAACTTTCACAAATCGTGTATGGATATGTCAAATGAATAAATGTTGAATTCGGTTGCAATAGCTTGGAAAACAAAAAAGGTTCCTATACAAAGACTTGTTTTCAAATCGGTCGTTTGTACATCAGCTATATGATATAGTGGTCCGATCCGGACCAAACTTTCACAAATCGTGTATGGTTATGTCAAATGAATAAATGTTGAATTCGGTTGCAATAGCTTAGAAAACAAAAAAGGTTCCCATACAAAGACTTGTTTTCATTTTGGTCGTTTGTATATCAGCTATATGATATAGTGGTCCGATCCGGACCAAACTTTCACAAATGTTGAATTCGGTTGCAATAGCTTAGAAAACAAAAAAGGTTCCCATACAAAGACTTGTTTTCATTTTGGTCGTTCGTATATCAGCTATATGATATAGTGGTCCGATCCGGACCAAACTTTCACAAATCGTGTCTGGTTATGTCAAATGAATAAATGTTGAATTCGGTTGCAATAGCTTAGAAAACAAAAAAGGTTCCTATACAAAGACTTGTTTTATATCGGTCGTTTGTATATCAGCTATAAGATATAGTGGTCCGATCCGGACCAAACTTTCAAAAATCGTTTATGGCTATATTAAATGAATAAATGTTGAATTCGGTTGCAATAGCTTAGAAAACAAAAAAGGTTCCCATACAAAGACTTGTTTTCTTTTTGGTCGTTTGTATATCAGCTATATGATATAGTGGTCCGATCCGGACCAAACTTTCACAAATCGTGTCTGGTTATGTCAAATGAATAAATGTTGAATTCGGTTGCAATAGCTTAGAAAACAAAAAAGGTTCCCATACAAAGACTTGTTTTCATATCGGTCGTTTGTATATCAGCTATAAGATATAGTGGTCCGATCCGGACCAAACTTTCACAAATCGTTTATGGCTATATCAAATGAATAAATGTTGAATTCGGTTGCAATAGCTTAGAAAACAAAAAAGGTTTCCATACAAAGACTTGCTTTCATATCGGTCGTTTGTATGGCAGCTATATGATATAGTAATCCGATCCGGATTAACCTTTCGCAAATCGTGTACGGTTATGTCAAATGAATAAATGTTGAATTCGGTTGCAATAGCTTAGAAAACAAAAAAGGTTCCCATACAAAGACTTGTTTTTTTTTTGGTCGTTTGTATATCAGCTATATGATATAGTAGTCCGATCCGGACTAAACTTTCACAAATCGTGTATGGTTATGTCAAATGAATAAATGTTGAATTCGGTTGCAATAGCTTGGAAAACAAAAAAGGTTCCCATACAAAGACTTGTTTTCATATCGGTAGT
The DNA here is from genome assembly GCA_035047645.1 of Drosophila merina. NCBI lineage: Eukaryota > Metazoa > Arthropoda > Insecta > Diptera > Drosophilidae > Drosophila > Drosophila merina. The sequence goes on along the minus strand of JAWNPH010000020.1, from coordinate 387,812 downwards.
TTGTATATCAGCTATATGATATAGTGGTCCGATCCGACCAAACTTTCACAAATCGTGTATGGATATGTCAAATGAATAAATGTTGAATTCGGTTGCAATAGCTTGGAAAACAAAAAAGGTTCCTATACAAAGACTTGTTTTCAAATCGGTCGTTTGTACATCAGCTATATGATATAGTGGTCCGATCCGGACCAAACTTTCACAAATCGTGTATGGTTATGTCAAATGAATAAATGTTCAATTCCGTTGCAATAGCTTAGAAAACAAAAAGGTTCCCATACAAAGACTTGTTTTCATATCGGTCGTTTGTAATCAGCTATATGATATAGTGGTCCGATCCGGACTAAACTTTCACAAATCGTGTATGGTTATGTCAAATGAATAAATGTTGAATTCGGTTGCAATAGCTTGGAAAACAAAAAAGGTTCCCATACAAAGACTTGTTTTCATATCGGTAGTTTGTATATCAGCTATATGATATAGTGGTCCGATCCGGACCAAACTTTCACAAATCGTGTATGGATATGTCAAATGAATAAATGTTGAATTCGGTTGCAATAGCTTGGAAAACAAAAAAGGTTCCTATACAAAGACTTGTTTTCAAATCGGTCGTTTGTACATCAGCTATATGATATAGTGGTCCGATCCGGACCAAACTTTCACAAATCGTGTATGGTTATGTCAAATGAATAAATGTTCAATTCCGTTGCAATAGCTTAGAAAACAAAAAAGGTTCCCATACAAAGACTTGTTTTCATATCGGTCGTTTGTAATCAGCTATATGATATAGTGGTCCGATCCGGACCAAACTTTCACAAATCGTGTATGGTTATGTCAAATGAATAAATGTTGAATTCGGTTACAATAGCTTAGAAAACAAAAAAGGTTCCAATACAAAGACTTGTTTTCATATCGGTCGTTTGTATATCAGCTAATGATATAGTGGTCCAATCCGGACCAAACTTTCACAAATCGTGTATGGCTATATCAAATGAATAAATGTTGAATTCGGTTGCAATAGCTTAGAAAACAAAAAAGGTTCCCATACAAAGACTTGTTTTCATTTTGGTCGTTTGTATATCAGCTATATGATATAGTGGTCCGATCGGGACCAAACTTTCACAAATCGTTTACGGCTATATCAAATGAATAAATGTTGAATTCGGTTGCAATAGCTTAGAAAGCAAAAAAGGTTCCAATACAAAGACTTGTTTTCATATCGGTCGTTTGTATATCAGCTATATGATATAGTGGTCCGATCCGGACCAAACTTTAACAAATCGTGTATGGTTATGTCAAATTAATAAATGTTGAATTCCGTTGCAATAGCTTAGAAAACAAAAAGGTTCCCATACAAAGACTTGTTTTCATATCGGTCGTTTGTATATCAGCTATAAGATATAGTGGTCCGATCGGGACCAAACTTTCACAAATCGTTTACGGCTATATCAAATGAATAAATGTTGAATTCGGTTGCAATAGCTTAGATAACAAAAAAGGTTCCCCTACAAAGACTTGTTTTCATTTTGGTCGTTTGTATATCAGCTATATGATATAGTGGTCCGATCCGGACCAAACTTTCACAAATGTTGAATTCGGTTGCAATAGCTTAGAAAACAAAAAAGGTTCCCATACAAAGACTTGTTTTCATTTTGGTCGTTCGTATATCAGCTATATGATATAGTGGTCCGATCCGGACCAAACTTTCACAAATCGTGTCTGGTTATGTCAAATGAATAAATGTTGAATTCGGTTGCAATAGCTTAGAAAACAAAAAAGGTTCCTATACAAAGACTTGTTTTATATCGGTCGTTTGTATATCAGCTATAAGATATAGTGGTCCGATCCGGACCAAACTTTCACAAATCGTTTATGGCTATATTAAATGAATAAATGTTGAATTCGGTTGCAATAGCTTAGAAAACAAAAAAGGTTCCCATACAAAGACTTGTTTTCTTTTTTGGTCGTTTGTATATCAGCTATATGATATAGTGGTCCGATCCGGACCAAACTTTCACAAATCGTGTCTGGTTATGTCAAATGAATAAATGTTGAATTCGGTTGCAATAGCTTAGAAAACAAAAAAGGTTCCCATACAAAGACTTGTTTTCATATCGGTCGTTTGTATATCAGCTATAAGATATAGTGGTCCGATCCGGACCAAACTTTCACAAATCGTTTATGGCTATATCAAATGAATAAATGTTGAATTCGGTTGCAATAGCTTAGAAAACAAAAAAGGTTTCCATACAAAGACTTGCTTTCATATCGGTCGTTTGTATGGCAGCTATATGATATAGTAATCCGATCCGGATTAACCTTTCGCAAATCGTGTACGGTTATGTCAAATGAATAAATGTTGAATTCGGTTGCAATAGCTTAGAAAACAAAAAAGGTTCCAATACAAAGACTTGTTTTCATATCGGTCGTTTGTATATCAGCTAATGATATAGTGGTCCAATCCGGACCAAACTTTCACAAATCGTGTATGGCTTTATCAAATGAATAAATGTTGAATTCGGTTACAATAGCTTAGAAAACAAAAAAGGTTCCTATACAAAGACTTGTTTTCATATCGGTCGTTTGTAATCAGCTATAAGATATAGTGGTCCGATCCGGACCAAACTTTCACAAATCGTGTCTGGTTATGTCAAATGAATAAATGTTGAATTCGGTTGCAATAGCTTAGAAAGCAAAAAAGGTTCCAATACAAAGACTTGTTTTCATATCGGTCGTTTGTATATCAGCTATATGATATAGTAATCCGATCCGGACCAAACTTTCACAAATCGTTTATGGCTATATCAAATTAATAAATGTTGAATTCGGTTGCAATAGCTTAGAAAACAAAAAAGGTTCCCATACAAAGACTTGTTTTCATATCGGTAGTTTGTATATCAGCTATATGATATAGTGGTCCGATCCGGACCAATCTTTCACAAATCGTGTATGGATATGTCAAATGAATAAATGTTGAATTCGGTTGCAATAGCTTGGAAAACAAAAAAGGTTCCTATACAAAGACTTGTTTTCAAATCGGTCGTTTGTACATCAGCTATATGATATAGTGGTCCGATCCGGACCAAACTTTCACAAATCGTGTATGGTTATGTCAAATGAATAAATGTTCAATTCCGTTACAATAGCTTAGAAAACAAAAAAGGTTCCCATACAAAGACTTGTTTTCATATCGGTCGTTTGTATATCAGCTAAATGATATAGTGGTCCGATCCGGACCAAATTTTCACAAATCGTGTATGGTTATGTCAAATGAATAAATTTTGAATTCGGTTGCAATAGCTTAGAAAACAAAAAAGGTTCCAATACAAAGACTTGTTTTCATATCGGTCGTTTGTATATCAGCTATATGATATAGTGGTCCGATCCGGACCAAACTTTCACAAATCGTGTATGCTTATGTCAAATGTATAAATATTGAATTCCGTTGCAATAGCTTAGAAAACAAAAAAGGTTCCCATACAAAGACTTGTTTTCATATCGGTCGTTTGTATATCAGCTATAAGATATAGTGGTCCGATCCAGACCAAACTTTCACAAATCGTTTACGGCTATATCAAATGTATAAATGTTGAATTCGGTTGCAATGGCTTAGCAAACAAAAAAGGTTCCCATACAAAGACTTGTTTTCATATCGGTCGTTTGTATATCAGCTATATGATATAGTGGTCCGATCCGGACCAAACTTTCACAAATCGTGTATGGTTATGTCAAATGAATAAATGTTCAATTCCGTTGCAATAGCTTAGAAAACAAAAAAGGTTCCCATACAAAGACTTGTTTTCATATCGGTCGTTTGTAATCAGCTATATGATATAGTGGTCCGATCCGGACCAAACTTTCACAAATCGTGTATGGTTATGTCAAATGAATAAATGTTGAATTCGGTTACAATAGCTTAGAAAACAAAAAAGGTTCCAATACAAAGACTTGTTTTCATATCGGTCGTTTGTATATCAGCTAATGATATAGTGGTCCAATCCGGACCAAACTTTCACAAATCGTGTATGGCTATATCAAATGAATAAATGTTGAATTCGGTTGCAATAGCTTAGAAAACAAAAAGGTTCCCATACAAAGACTTGTTTTCATTTTGGTCGTTTGTATATCAGCTATATGATATAGTGGTCCGATCGGGACCAAACTTTCACAAATCGTTTACGGCTATATCAAATGAATAAATGTTGAATTCGGTTGCAATAGCTTAGAAAGCAAAAAGGTTCCAATACAAAGACTTGTTTTCATATCGGTCGTTTGTATGTCAGCTATATGATATAGTGGTCCGATCCGGACCAAACTTTAACAAATCGTGTATGGTTATGTCAAATTAATAAATGTTGAATTCCGTTGCAATAGCTTAGAAAACAAAAAAGGTTCCCATACAAAGACTTGTTTTCATATCGGTCGTTTGTATATCAGCTATAAGATATAGTGGTCCGATCGGGACCAAACTTTCACAAATCGTTTACGGCTATATCAAATGAATAAATGTTGAATTCGGTTGCAATAGCTTAGAAAACAAAAAAGGTTCCCATACAAAGACTTGTTTTCTTTTTGGTCGTTTGTATATCAGCTATATGATATAGTGGTCCGATCCGGACCAAACTTTCACAAATCGTGTCTGGTTATGTCAAATGAATAAATGTTGAATTCGGTTGCAATAGCTTAGAAAACAAAAAAGGTTCCCATACAAAGACTTGTTTTCATATCGGTCGTTTGTATATCAGCTATAAGATATAGTGGTCCGATCCGGACCAAACTTTCACAAATCGTTTATGGCTATATCAAATGAATAAATGTTGAATTCGGTTGCAATAGCTTAGAAAACAAAAAAGGTTTCCATACAAAGACTTGCTTTCATATCGGTCGTTTGTATGGCAGCTATATGATATAGTAATCCGATCCGGATTAACCTTTCGCAAATCGTGTACGGTTATGTCAAATGAATAAATGTTGAATTCGGTTGCAATAGCTTAGAAAACAAAAAAGGTTCCCATACAAAGACTTGTTTTTTTTTGGTCGTTTGTATATCAGCTATATGATATAGTAGTCCGATCCGGACTAAACTTTCACAAATCGTGTATGGTTATGTCAAATGAATAAATGTTGAATTCGGTTACAATAGCTTAGAAAACAAAAAAGGTTCCTATACAAAGACTTGTTTTCATATCGGTCGTTTGTAATCAGCTATATGATATAGTGGTCCGATCCGGACCAAACTTTCACAAATCGTGTATGGTTATGTCAAATGAATAAATGTTGAATTCGGTTACAATAGCTTAGAAAACAAAAAAGGTTCCAATACAAAGACTTGTTTTCATATCGGTCGTTTGTATATCAGCTAATGATATAGTGGTCCAATCCGGACCAAACTTTCACAAATCGTGTATGGCTTTATCAAATGAATAAATGTTGAATTCGGTTGCAATAGCTTAGAAAACAAAAAAGGTTCCCATTCAAAGACTTGTTTTCATTTTGGTCGTTTGTATATCAGCTATATGATAAGTGGTCCGATCCGGACCAAACTTTCACAAATCGTGTCTGGTTATGTCAAATGAATAAATGTTGAATTCGGTTGCAATAGCTTAGAAAGCAAAAAAGGTTCCAATACAAAGACTTGTTTTCATATCGGTCGTTTGTATATCAGCTATATGATATAGTAATCCGATCCGGACCAAACTTTCACAAATCGTTTATGGCTATATCAAATTAATAAATGTTGAATTCGGTTGCAATAGCTTAGAAAACAAAAAAGGTTCCCATACAAAGACTTGTTTTCATATCGGTAGTTTGTATATCAGCTATATGATATAGTGGTCCGATCCGGACCAAACTTTCACAAATCGTGTATGGATATGTCAAATGAATAAATGTTGAATTCGGTTGCAATAGCTTGGAAAACAAAAAAGGTTCCTATACAAAGACTTGTTTTCAAATCGGTCGTTTGTACATCAGCTATATGATATAGTGGTCCGATCCGGACCAAACTTTCACAAATCATGTATGGTTATGTCAAATGAATAAATGTTCAATTCCGTTACAATAGCTTAGAAAACAAAAAGGTTCCCATACAAAGACTTGTTTTCATATCGGTCGTTTGTATATCAGCTAAATGATATAGTGGTCCGATCCGGACCAAATTTTCACAAATCGTGTATGGTTATGTCAAATGAATAAATTTTGAATTCGGTTGCAATAGCTTAGAAAACAAAAAAGGTTCCAATACAAAGACTTGTTTTCATATCGGTCGTTTGTATATCAGCTATATGATATAGTGGTCCGATCCGGACCAAACTTTCACAAATCGTGTATGCTTATGTCAAATGTATAAATATTGAATTCCGTTGCAATAGCTTAGAAAACAAAAAAGGTTCCCATACAAAGACTTGTTTTCATATCGGTCGTTTGTATATCAGCTATAAGATATAGTGGTCCGATCCAGACCAAACTTTCACAAATCGTTTACGGCTATATCAAATGAATAAATGTTGAATTCGGTTGCAATGGCTTAGCAAACAAAAAAGGTTCCCATACAAAGACTTGTTTTCATATCGGTCGTTTGTATATCAGCTATATGATATAGTAATCCGATCCGGACCAAACTTTCACAAATCGTGTATGGCTATGTCAAATGAATAAATGTTGAATTCGGTTGCAATAGCTTAGAAAACAAAAAAGGTTCCTATACAAAGACTTGTTTTCATATCGGTCGTTTGTATATCAGCTATATGATATAGTGGTCCGATCCGGACCAAACTTTCACAAATCGTGTATGGGTATGGCAAATGAATAAATGTTGAATTCGGTTGCAATAGCTTAGAAAACAAAAAAAGTTTCCATACAAAGACTTGTTTTCATATCGGTCGTTTGTATGGCAGCTATATGATATAGTGGTCCGATCCGGATCAACCTTTCACAAATCGTGTATGGCTATGTCAAATGAATAAATGTTGAATTCGGTTGCAATAGCTTAGAAAACTTTAGAAAACAAAAAAGGTTTCCATACAAAGACTTGTTTACATATCGGTAGTTTGTATGGCAGCTATAGGATATAGTGGTGCGATCGGCACCAAACTTTCACAAATCGTGTATGGCTATGTCAAATGAATAAATGTTGAATTCGGTTGCAATAGCTTAGAAAACTTTAGAAAACAAAAAACGTTTCCATACAAAGACTTGTTTTATATCGGTCGTTTGTATGGCAGCTATATGATATAGTAATCCGATCCGGATCGAACTTTCACAAATCGTATATGGCTATGTCAAATGAATAAATGTTGAATTCGGTTGCAATCGCTTGGAAAAAAAAAGGTATCCATACAAAGACTTGTTTTCATATCGGTCGTTTGTATGGCAGCTATATAAGATAGTAATCCGATCCGGACCAACCTTTCACAAATCGTGTATGGCTATGTCAAATGAATAAATGTTGAATTCGGTTGCAATACCTTAGAAAACAAAAAAAAGGTTCCATACAAAGACTTGTTTTTATATCGGTAGTTTGTATAGCAGCTATAGGATAAGTGGTCCGATCGGCACCAAACTTTCACAAATCGTATATGGCTATGTCAAATGAATAAATGTTGAATTCGGTTACAATAGCTTAGAAAACAAAAAAGGATTCCATAAAAAGACTTGTTTTCATATCGGTCGTTTGTATGGCAGCTATATGATATAGTAATCCGATCCGGATCAACCTTTCACAAATCGTGTATGGCTATGTCAAATGAATAAATGTTGAATTCGGTTGCAATAGCTTGGAAAACAAAAAAGGTTCCTATACAAAGACTTGTTTTCATATCGGTCGTTTGTATATCAGCTATATGATATAGTGGTCCGATCCGGACCAAACTTTCATAGATCGTGTATGGCTATATCAAATGAATAAGTGTTTAATTCGGTTGCAATAGCTTGGAAAACAAAAAAGGTTTCCATACAAAGACTTGTTTTCATATCGGTCGTTTGTATATCAGCTATATGATATAGTGGTCCGATCCGGACCAAACTTTCACAAATCGTGTATGGCTATGTCAAATGAATAAATGTTGAATTCGGTTGCAATAGCTTAGAAAACAAAAAAGGTTCCTATACAAAGACTTGTTTTCATATCGGTAGATTGTATATCAGCTATATGATATAGTGGTCCGATCCGGATCAACCTTTCACAAATCGTGTACGGCTATGTCAAATTATTAATTGTGGAATTCACTTGCAATAGCCTAGAAAACAAAAAAGGTTTCCATACAAAGACTTGTTTTCATATCGGTCGTTTGTATGCCAGCTATATGATATAGTGTTCCGAACCTGACCAAGCTTTCACAAATCGTGTATGTCTATGTCAAATGAATAAATTTTGAATTCGGTTGCAATCGCTTGGAAAACAAAAAACGTTTCCATACAAAGACTTGTTTTCATAACGGTCGTTTGTATGGCAGCTATATGATATAGTAATCCGATCCGAATCAAACTTTCACAAATCGTGTATGGCTATGTCAAATGAATGAATGTTGAATTCGGTTGCAATAGCTTGGAAAACAAAAAAGGTTCCCATACAAAGACTTGTTATATATCGGTCGTTTGTATGGCAGCTATATGAGGTAGTGATCCGATCCAAACCAACTTTTCACAAATCGTGTATGTCTAAGTCAAATGAATACATTTTGATATCGGTTGCAATAGCTTAGAAAACAAAAAAGGTTTCCATACAGAGACTTGTTTTATATCGGTCATTTGTATGGCAGCTATATGATATAGTAATCCGATCCGGATCAAACTTTCACAAATCGTATATGGCTATGTGAAATGAATAAATGTTGAATTCGGTTGCAATAGCTTGTAAAACAAAAAAGGTTTCCATACAAAGACTTGTTTTCATATCGGTCGTTTGTATGGCAGCTATATGATCTAGTGGTTCGATCCGGACCAAACTTTCACAAATCGTGTATGGCTATGTCAAATAGCTTAGAAAACTTTAGAAAACAAAAAAGGGTTTCCATACAAAGACTTGTTTTCATATCGGTCGTTTGTATGGCAGCTATATGAGATAGTAATCCGAACCGGACCAACCTTTCACAAATCGTGTATGGCTATGTCAAATGAATAAATGTTGAATTCGGTTGCAATAGCTTGGAAAACAAAAAACGTTTCCATACAAAGACTTGTTTTCATATCGGTCGTTTGTATGGCAGATATATGATATAGTGGTCCGATCCGGACCAAATTTTCACAAATCGTGTATGGCTATGTCGAATAAATAAATGTTTAATTCGGTTGCAATAGCTAAGAAAACAAAAAAGGTTTCCCTACAAAAACTTGTTTTCATATTGGTCGTTTGTATGGCAGCTATATGATAAAGTAATCCGATCCGGATCAACCTTTCACAAATCGTATATGGCTATGTCAAATGAATAAATGTTGAATTCAGTCGCAATAGCTTAGAAAACAAAAAAGGTTCCTATACAAAGACTTGTTTTCATATCGGTCGTTTGTATATCAGCTATATGATATAGTGGTCCGATCCGGATCAACCTTTCACAAATTGTGTATGGCTATGACAAATGAATAAATGTTGAATTCGGTTGCAATAGCTTAGAAAACAAAAAAGGTTCCCATACAAAAGACTTGTTTTCATATCGGTCGTTTCTATATCAGCTATATGATATAGTGGTCCGATCCGGACCAAACTTTCACAAATCGTATATGGCTATGTCAAATGATAAAATGTTGAATTCGGTTGCAATAGCTTGGAAAACAAAAAAGGTTTCCATACAAAGACTTGTTTTCATATCGGTCGTTTGTATGGCAGCTATATGATATAGTAATCCGATCCTTATCAACCTTTCACAAAACCTGTATGGCAATATCAAATGAATAAATGTTGATTTCGGTTGCAATAGCTTAGAAAACAAAAAAGGTTTCCATACAAAGACTTGTTTTCATATTGGTCGTTTGTATGGCAGCTATATGATATAGTAATCCGATCCTTATCAACCTTTCACAAAACCTGTATGGCAATATCAAATGAATAAATGTTGATTTCGGTTGCAATAGCTTAGAAAACAAAAAAAATACAAAGACTTGTTTTCATATCGGTCGTTTGTATGGCAGCTATATGATATAGTAATCCGATCCAAACCAACCTTTCACAAATTGTGTATGGCTATGTCAAAAGAATAAATGTTGAATTCGGTTGCAATAGCTTAGAAAACAAAAAAGGTTTCCATACAAAGACTTGTTTTATATCGGTCGTTTGTATGGCAGTTATATGATATAGTAATCCGATCCGGATCAAACTTTCACAAATCGTATATGGCTATGTCAAATGATAAAATGTTGAATTCGGTTGCAATAGCTTGGAAAACAAAAAAGGTTTCCATACAAAGACTTGTTTTCATATCGGTCGTTTGTATGGCAGCTATATGATCTAGGGGTTCGAGCCGGACCAAACTTTCACTAATCGTGTATGGCTATGTCAAATGAATAAATGTTGAATTCGGTTGCAATAGCTTAGAAAACAAAAAAGGATTCCATACAAAGACTTGTTTTCATATCGGTCGTTTGTATGGCAGCTATATGAGATAGTAATCCGATCCGGACCAACCTTTCACAAATCTTGTATGGCTATGTCAAATGAATAAATGTTGAATTCGGTTGCAATACCTTAGAAAACAAAAAAGGTTTCCATACAAAGACTTGTTTTCATATCGGTAGATTGTATGGCAGCTATATGATATAGTGGTCTGCTCGGCACCAAACTTTCACAAATCGTATATGGCTATGTCACATGATTAAATGTTGAATTCGGTTGCAATAGCTTAGAAAACAAAAAAGGATTCCATACAAAGACTTGTTATCATATTGGTCGTTTGTATGGCAGCTATATGATATAGTAATCCGATCCGGATCAACCTTTCACAAATCGTGTATGGCTATGTCAAATGAATAAATGTTGAATTCGGTTGCAATAGCTAAGAAAACAAAAAAGGTTTCCATACAAAGACTTCACAAATTGTTTTCATATCTGTCGTTTGTATGGCAGATATATGATATAGTGGTCCGATCCGGACCAAATTTTCACAAATCGTGTATGGCTATATCAAATGAATAAGTGTTTAATTCGGTTGCAATAGCTTAGAAAACCAAAAAGGTTTCCATACAAAGACTTGTTTTCATATGGGTCGTTTGTATGGCAGCTATATGAGATAGTGGTTCGATCCGGACCAAACTTTCACAAATCGTGTATGGCTATGTCAAATGAATAAATGTTGAATTCGGTTGCAATACCTTAGAAAACAAAAAAAAGGTTCCATACAAAGACTTGTTTTTATATCGGTAGTTTGTATAGCAGCTATAGGATAAGTGGTCCGATCGGCACCAAACTTTCACAAATCGTATATGGCTATGTCAAATGAATAAATGTTGAATTCGGTTACAATAGCTTAGAAAACAAAAAAGGATTCCATAAAAAGACTTGTTTTCATATCGGTCGTTTGTATGGCAGCTATATGATATAGTAATCCGATCCGGATCAACCTTTCACAAATCGTGTATGGCTATGTCAAATGAATAAATGTTGAATTCGGTTGCAATAGCTTGGAAAACAAAAAAGGTTCCTATACAAAGACTTGTTTTCATATCGGTCGTTTGTATATCAGCTATATGATATAGTGGTCCGATCCGGACCAAACTTTCATAGATCGTGTATGGCTATATCAAATGAATAAGTGTTTAATTCGGTTGCAATAGCTTGGAAAACAAAAAAGGTTTCCATACAAAGACTTGTTTTCATATCGGTCGTTTGTATATCAGCTATATGATATAGTGGTCCGATCCGGACCAAACTTTCACAAATCGTGTATGGCTATGTCAAATGAATAAATGTTGAATTCGGTTGCAATAGCTTAGAAAACAAAAAAGGTTCCTATACAAAGACTTGTTTTCATATCGGTAGATTGTATATCAGCTATATGATATAGTGGTCCGATCCGGATCAACCTTTCACAAATCGTGTACGGCTATGTCAAATTATTAATTGTGGAATTCACTTGCAATAGCCTAGAAAACAAAAAAGGTTTCCATACAAAGACTTGTTTTCATATCGGTCGTTTGTATGCCAGCTATATGATATAGTGTTCCGAACCTGACCAAGCTTTCACAAATCGTGTATGTCTATGTCAAATGAATAAATTTTGAATTCGGTTGCAATCGCTTGGAAAACAAAAAACGTTTCCATACAAAGACTTGTTTTCATAACGGTCGTTTGTATGGCAGCTATATGATATAGTAATCCGATCCGAATCAAACTTTCACAAATCGTGTATGGCTATGTCAAATGAATGAATGTTGAATTCGGTTGCAATAGCTTGGAAAACAAAAAAGGTTCCCATACAAAGACTTGTTATATATCGGTCGTTTGTATGGCAGCTATATGAGGTAGTGATCCGATCCAAACCAACTTTTCACAAATCGTGTATGTCTAAGTCAAATGAATACATTTTGATATCGGTTGCAATAGCTTAGAAAACAAAAAAGGTTTCCATACAGAGACTTGTTTTATATCGGTCATTTGTATGGCAGCTATATGATATAGTAATCCGATCCGGATCAAACTTTCACAAATCGTATATGGCTATGTGAAATGAATAAATGTTGAATTCGGTTGCAATAGCTTGTAAAACAAAAAAGGTTTCCATACAAAGACTTGTTTTCATATCGGTCGTTTGTATGGCAGCTATATGATCTAGTGGTTCGATCCGGACCAAACTTTCACAAATCGTGTATGGCTATGTCAAATAGCTTAGAAAACTTTAGAAAACAAAAAAGGGTTTCCATACAAAGACTTGTTTTCATATCGGTCGTTTGTATGGCAGCTATATGAGATAGTAATCCGAACCGGACCAACCTTTCACAAATCGTGTATGGCTATGTCAAATGAATAAATGTTGAATTCGGTTGCAATAGCTTGGAAAACAAAAAACGTTTCCATACAAAGACTTGTTTTCATATCGGTCGTTTGTATGGCAGATATATGATATAGTGGTCCGATCCGGACCAAATTTTCACAAATCGTGTATGGCTATGTCGAATAAATAAATGTTTAATTCGGTTGCAATAGCTAAGAAAACAAAAAAGGTTTCCCTACAAAGACTTGTTTTCATATTGGTCGTTTGTATGGCAGCTATATGATAAAGTAATCCGATCCGGATCAACCTTTCACAAATCGTATATGGCTATGTCAAATGAATAAATGTTGAATTCAGTCGCAATAGCTTAGAAAACAAAAAAGGTTCCTATACAAAGACTTGTTTTCATATCGGTCGTTTGTATATCAGCTATATGATATAGTGGTCCGATCCGGATCAACCTTTCACAAATCGTGTACGGCTATGTCAAATTATTAATTGTGGAATTCACTTGCAATAGCCTAGAAAACAAAAAAGGTTTCCATACAAAGACTTGTTTTCATATCGGTCGTTTGTATGCCAGCTATATGATATAGTGTTCCGAACCTGACCAAGCTTTCACAAATCGTGTATGTCTATGTCAAATGAATAAATTTTGAATTCGGTTGCAATCGCTTGGAAAACAAAAAACGTTTCCATACAAAGACTTGTTTTCATATCGGTCGTTTGTATATCAGCTATATGATATAGTGGTCCGATCCGGACCAAACTTTCACAAATCGTGTATGGGTATGGCAAATGAATAAATGTTGAATTCGGTTGCAATAGCTTAGAAAACAAAAAAAGTTTCCATACAAAGACTTGTTTTCATATCGGTCGTTTGTATGGCAGCTATATGATATAGTGGTCCGATCCGGACCAAACTTTCACAAATCGTGTATGGCTATGTCAAATGAATAAATGTTGAATTCGGTTGCAATAGCTTAGAAAACAAAAAAGGTTCCTATACAAAGACTTGTTTTCATATCGGTAGATTGTATATCAGCTATATGATATAGTGGTCCGATCCGGATCAACCTTTCACAAATCGTGTACGGCTATGTCAAATTATTAATTGTGGAATTCACTTGCAATAGCCTAGAAAACAAAAAAGGTTTCCATACAAAGACTTGTTTTCATATCGGTCGTTTGTATGCCAGCTATATGATATAGTGTTCCGAACCTGACCAAGCTTTCACAAATCGTGTATGTCTATGTCAAATGAATAAATTTTGAATTCGGTTGCAATCGCTTGGAAAACAAAAAACGTTTCCATACAAAGACTTGTTTTCATATCGGTCGTTTGTATATCAGCTATATGATATAGTGGTCCGATCCGGACCAAACTTTCACAAATCGTGTATGGGTATGGCAAATGAATAAATGTTGAATTCGGTTGCAATAGCTTAGAAAACAAAAAAAGTTTCCATACAAAGACTTGTTTTCATATCGGTCGTTTGTATGGCAGCTATATGATATAGTGGTCCGATCCGGATCAACCTTTCACAAATCGTGTATGGCTATGTCAAATGAATAAATGTTGAATTCGGTTGCAATAGCTTAGAAAACTTTAGAAAACAAAAAAGGTTTCCATACAAAGACTTGTTTACATATCGGTAGTTTGTATGGCAGCTATAGGATATAGTGGTGCGATCGGCACCAAACTTTCACAAATCGTGTATGGCTATGTCAAATGAATAAATGTTGAATTCGGTTGCAATAGCTTAGAAAACTTTAGAAAACAAAAAACGTTTCCATACAAAGACTTGTTTTATATCGGTCGTTTGTATGGCAGCTATATGATATAGTAATCCGATCCGGATCGAACTTTCACAAATCGTATATGGCTATGTCAAATGAATAAATGTTGAATTCGGTTGCAATCGCTTGGAAAAAAAAAGGTATCCATACAAAGACTTGTTTTCATATCGGTCGTTTGTATGGCAGCTATATAAGATAGTAATCCGATCCGGACCAACCTTTCACAAATCGTGTATGGCTATGTCAAATGAATAAATGTTGAATTCGGTTGCAATACCTTAGAAAACAAAAAAAAGGTTCCATACAAAGACTTGTTTTTATATCGGTAGTTTGTATAGCAGCTATAGGATAAGTGGTCCGATCGGCACCAAACTTTCACAAATCGTATATGGCTATGTCAAATGAATAAATGTTGAATTCGGTTACAATAGCTTAGAAAACAAAAAAGGATTCCATAAAAAGACTTGTTTTCATATCGGTCGTTTGTATGGCAGCTATATGATATAGTAATCCGATCCGGATCAACCTTTCACAAATCGTGTATGGCTATGTCAAATGAATAAATGTTGAATTCGGTTGCAATAGCTTGGAAAACAAAAAAGGTTCCTATACAAAGACTTGTTTTCATATCGGTCGTTTGTATATCAGCTATATGATATAGTGGTCCGATCCGGACCAAACTTTCATAGATCGTGTATGGCTATATCAAATGAATAAGTGTTTAATTCGGTTGCAATAGCTTGGAAAACAAAAAAGGTTTCCATACAAAGACTTGTTTTCATATCGGTCGTTTGTATATCAGCTATATGATATAGTGGTCCGATCCGGACCAAACTTTCACAAATCGTGTATGGCTATGTCAAATGAATAAATGTTGAATTCGGTTGCAATAGCTTAGAAAACAAAAAAGGTTCCTATACAAAGACTTGTTTTCATATCGGTAGATTGTATATCAGCTATATGATATAGTGGTCCGATCCGGATCAACCTTTCACAAATCGTGTACGGCTATGTCAAATTATTAATTGTGGAATTCACTTGCAATAGCCTAGAAAACAAAAAAGGTTTCCATACAAAGACTTGTTTTCATATCGGTCGTTTGTATGCCAGCTATATGATATAGTGTTCCGAACCTGACCAAGCTTTCACAAATCGTGTATGGCTATGTCAAATGAATGAATGTTGAATTCGGTTGCAATAGCTTGGAAAACAAAAAAGGTTCCCATACAAAGACTTGTTATATATCGGTCGTTTGTATGGCAGCTATATGAGGTAGTGATCCGATCCAAACCAACTTTTCACAAATCGTGTATGTCTAAGTCAAATGAATACATTTTGATATCGGTTGCAATAGCTTAGAAAACAAAAAAGGTTTCCATACAGAGACTTGTTTTATATCGGTCATTTGTATGGCAGCTATATGATATAGTAATCCGATCCGGATCAAACTTTCACAAATCGTATATGGCTATGTGAAATGAATAAATGTTGAATTCGGTTGCAATAGCTTGTAAAACAAAAAGGTTTCCATACAAAGACTTGTTTTCATATCGGTCGTTTGTATGGCAGCTATATGATCTAGTGGTTCGATCCGGACCAAACTTTCACAAATCGTGTATGGCTATGTCAAATAGCTTAGAAAACTTTAGAAAACAAAAAAGGGTTTCCATACAAAGACTTGTTTTCATATCGGTCGTTTGTATGGCAGCTATATGAGATAGTAATCCGAACCGGACCAACCTTTCACAAATCGTGTATGGCTATGTCAAATGAATAAATGTTGAATTCGGTTGCAATAGCTTGGAAAACAAAAAACGTTTCCATACAAAGACTTGTTTTCATATCGGTCGTTTGTATGGCAGATATATGATATAGTGGTCCGATCCGGACCAAATTTTCACAAATCGTGTATGGCTATGTCGAATAAATAAATGTTTAATTCGGTTGCAATAGCTAAGAAAACAAAAAAGGTTTCCCTACAAAGACTTGTTTTCATATTGGTCGTTTGTATGGCAGCTATATGATAAAGTAATCCGATCCGGATCAACCTTTCACAAATCGTATATGGCTATGTCAAATGAATAAATGTTGAATTCAGTCGCAATAGCTTAGAAAACAAAAAAGGTTCCTATACAAAGACTTGTTTTCATATCGGTCGTTTGTATATCAGCTATATGATATAGTGGTCCGATCCGGATCAACCTTTCACAAATTGTGTATGGCTATGACAAATGAATAAATGTTGAATTCGGTTGCAATAGCTTAGAAAACAAAAAAGGTTCCCATACAAAAGACTTGTTTTCATATCGGTCGTTTCTATATCAGCTATATGATATAGTGGTCCGATCCGGACCAAACTTTCACAGATCGTGTATGGCTAAATCAAATGAATAAGTGTTGAATTCGGTTGCAATAGCTTAGAAAACAAAAAAGGTTTCCATACAAAGACTTGTTTTCATATTGGTCGTTTGTATGGCAGCTATATGATATAGTAATCCGATCCTTATCAACCTTTCACAAAACCTGTATGGCAATATCAAATGAATAAATGTTGATTTCGGTTGCAATAGCTTAGAAAACAAAAAAAATACAAAGACTTGTTTTCATATCGGTCGTTTGTATGGCAGCTATATGATATAGTAATCCGATCCAAACCAACCTTTCACAAATTGTGTATGGCTATGTCAAAAGAATAAATGTTGAATTCGGTTGCAATAGCTTAGAAAACAAAAAAGGTTTCCATACAAAGACTTGTTTTATATCGGTCGTTTGTATGGCAGTTATATGATATAGTAATCCGATCCGGATCAAACTTTCACAAATCGTATATGGCTATGTCAAATGATAAAATGTTGAATTCGGTTGCAATAGCTTGGAAAACAAAAAAGGTTTCCATACAAAGACTTGTTTTCATATCGGTCGTTTGTATGGCAGCTATATGATCTAGGGGTTCGAGCCGGACCAAACTTTCACTAATCGTGTATGGCTATGTCAAATGAATAAATGTTGAATTCGGTTGCAATAGCTTAGAAAACAAAAAAGGATTCCATACAAAGACTTGTTTTCATATCGGTCGTTTGTATGGCAGCTATATGAGATAGTAATCCGATCCGGACCAACCTTTCACAAATCTTGTATGGCTATGTCAAATGAATAAATGTTGAATTCGGTTGCAATACCTTAGAAAACAAAAAAGGTTTCCATACAAAGACTTGTTTTCATATCGGTAGATTGTATGGCAGCTATATGATATAGTGGTCTGCTCGGCACCAAACTTTCACAAATCGTATATGGCTATGTCACATGATTAAATGTTGAATTCGGTTGCAATAGCTTAGAAAACAAAAAGGATTCCATACAAAGACTTGTTATCATATTGGTCGTTTGTATGGCAGCTATATGATATAGTAATCCGATCCGGATCAACCTTTCACAAATCGTGTATGGCTATGTCAAATGAATAAATGTTGAATTCGGTTGCAATAGCTAAGAAAACAAAAAAGGTTTCCATACAAAGACTTCACAAATTGTTTTCATATCTGTCGTTTGTATGGCAGATATATGATATAGTGGTCCGATCCGGACCAAATTTTCACAAATCGTGTATGGCTATATCAAATGAATAAGTGTTTAATTCGGTTGCAATAGCTTAGAAAACCAAAAAGGTTTCCATACAAAGACTTGTTTTCATATGGGTCGTTTGTATGGCAGCTATATGAGATAGTGGTTCGATCCGGACCAAACTTTCACAAATCGTGTATGGCTATGTCAAATGAATAAATGTTGAATTCGGTTGCAATACCCTAGAAAACAAAAAAGGTTTCCATACAAAGACTTGTTTTCATATCGGTAGATTGTATGGCAGCTATATGATATAGTGGTCCGATCGGCACGAAACTTTCACAAATCGTATATGGCTATGTCAAATGATTAAATGTTGAATTCGGTTGCAATAGCTTAGAAAACAAAAAAGGATTCCATACAAAGACTTGTTATCATATTGGTCGTTTGTATGGCAGCTATATGATATAGTAATCCGATCCGGATCAACCTTTCACAAATCGTGTATGGCTATGTCAAATGAATAAATGTTGAATTCGGTTGCAATAGCTTGGAAAACAAAAAACGTTTCCATACAAAGACTTGTTTTCATATCGGTCGTTTGTATGGCAGATATATGATAAAGTGGTCCGATCCGGACCAAATTTTCACAAATCGTGTATGGCTATGTCGAATAAATAAATTTTGAATTCGGATGCAATAGCTTGGAAAACAAAAAAGGTTCCTATACAAAGACTTGTTTTCATATCGGTCGTTTGTATATCAGCTATATGATATAGTGGTCCGATCCGGAGCAACCTTTCACAAATTGTGTATGGCTATGTCAAATGAATAAATGTTGAATTCGGTTGCAATAGCTTAGAAAACAAAAAAGGTTCCCATACAAAAGACTTGTTTTCATACCGGTCGTTTCTATATCAGCTATATGATATAGTGGTCCGATCCGGACCAAACTTTCACAGATCGTGTATGGATATATTAAATGAATAAGTGTTTAATTCGGTTGCAATAGCTAAGAAAACAAAAAAGGTTTCCATACAAAGACTTGTTTTCATATCGGTCGTTTGTATGGCAGCTATATGATATAGTAATTCGATCCGAATCAAACTTTCAAAAATCGTGTATGGCTAAATCAAATGAAAAAGTGTTGAATTCGGTTGCAATAGCTTAGAAAACAAAAAAGGTTTCCATACAAAGACTTGTTTTCATATTGGTCGTTTGTATGGCACCTATATGATATAGTAATCCGATCCGGATCAACCTTTCACAAATCGTGTATGGCTATATCAAATGAATAAATGTTGAATTCGGTTGCAATAGCTTGGAAAACAAAAAACGTTTCCATACAAAGACTTGTTTCATATCGGTCGTTTGTATATCAGCTATAAGATATAGTGGTCCGATCCGGACCAAACTTTCACAAATCGTGTATGGATGTATCAAATGAATAAATGTTGAATTCGGTTGCAATAGCTTAGAAAACAAAAAAGGTTTCCATACAAAGACTTGTTTCATATCGGTCGTTTGTATATCAGCTATAAGATATAGTGGTCCGATCCGGACCAAATTTTCACAAATCGTGTATGGCTATGTCGAATAAATAAATTTTGAATTCGGATGCAATAGCTTGGAAAACAAAAAAGGTTCCTATACAAAGACTTGTTCTCATATCGGTCGTTTCTATATCAGCTATATGATATAGTGGTCCGATCCGGACCAAACTTTCACAGATCGTGTATGGATATATTAAATGAATAAGTGTTTAATTCGGTTGCAATAGCTAAGAAAACAAAAAAGGTTTCCATACAAAGACTTGTTTTCATATCGGTCGTTTGTATGGCAGCTATATGATATAGTAATCCGATCCGAATCAAACTTTCAAAAATCGTGTATGGCTAAATCAAATGAACAAGTGTTGAATTCGGTTGCAATAGCTTGGAAAACAAAAAACGTTTCCATACAAAGACTTGTTTTCATATTGGTCGTTTGTATGGCAGCTATATGATATAGTAATCCGATCCGGATCAACCTTTCACAAATCGTGTATGGCTATGTCAAATGAATAAATGTTGAATTCGGTTGCAATAGCTTGGAAAACAAAAAACGTTTCCATACAAAGACTTGTTTTCATATCGGTCGTTTGTATGGCAGCTATATGATATAGTAATCCGATCCAAACCAACCTTTCACAAATTGTGTATGGCTATGTCAAATGAATAAATGTTGAATTCGGTTGCAATAGCTTAGAAAACTTTAGAAAACAAAAAGGGTTTCCATACAAAGACTTGTTTTCATATCGGTCGTTTGTATGGCAGCTATATGAGATAGTAATCCGATCCGGACCAACCTTTCACAAATCGTGTATGGCTATGTCAAATGAATAAATGTTGAATTCGGTTGCACTAGCTTAGAAAACAAAAAAGGTTTCCATACAAAGACTTGTTTTATATCGGTCGTTTGTATGGCAGCTATATGATATAGTAATCCGATCCAGATCAAACTTTCACAAATCGTATATGGCTATGTCAAATGAACAAGTGTTGAATTCGGTTGCAATAGCTTAGAAAACAAAAAAGGTTTCCATACAAAGACTTGTTTTCATATCGGTAGATTGTATGGCACCTATATGATATAGTAATCCGATCCGGATCAACCTTTCACAAATCATGTATGGCTATATCAAATGAATAAATGTTGAATTCGGTTGCAATAGCTTGGAAAACAAAAAACGTTTCCATACAAAGACTTGTTTTCATATCGGTCGTTTGTATGGCAGCTATATGATATAGTAATCCGATCCAAACCAACCTTTCACAAATTGTGTATGGCTATGTCAAATGAATAAATGTTGAATTCGGTTGCAATAGCTTAGAAAACTTTAGAAAACAAAAAAGGGTTTCCATACAAAGACTTGTTTTCATATCGGTCGTTTGTATGGCAGCTATATGAGATAGTAATCCGATCCGGACCAACCTTTCACAAATCGTGTATGGCTATGTCAAATGAATAAATGTTGAATTCGGTTGCACTAGCTTAGAAAACAAAAAGGTTTCCATACAAAGACTTGTTTTATATCGGTCGTTTGTATGGCAGCTATATGATATAGTAATCCGATCCAGATCAAACTTTCACAAATCGTATATGGCTATGTCAAATGAATAAATTTTGAATTTGGTTGCAATAGCTTTGAAAACAAAAAAGGTTTCCATACAAAGACTTGTTTTCATATCGGTCGTTTGTATGGCAGCTATATGATCTAGTGGTTCGATAAGGACCAAACTTTCACAAATCGTGTATGGCTATGTCAAATGAATAAATGTTGAATTCGGTTGCAATAGCTTAGAAAACTTTAAAAAACAAAACAGGGTTTCCATAAAAAGACTTGTTTTCATATCGGTCGTTTGTATGGCAGCTATATGAGATAGTGGTTCGATCCGGACCAAACTTTCACAAATCGTGTATGGCTATGTCAAATGAATAAATGTTGAATTCGGTTGCAATAGCTTAGAAAACAAAAAAGGATTCCATAAAAAGACTTGTTTTCATATCGGTCGTTTGTATGGCAGCTATATGATATAGTAATCCGATCCGGATCAACCTTTCACAAATCGTGTATGGCTATGTCAAATGAATAAATGTTGAATTCGGTTGCAATAGCTTGGAAAACTTTAGAAAACAAAAACGGGTTTCCATACAAAGATTTGTTTTCATATCGGTCGTTTGTATGGCAGCTATATGAGATAGTAATCCGATCCGGACCAACCTTTCACAAATCGTGTATGGCTATGTCAAATGAATAAATGTTGAATTCGGTTGCACTAGCTTAGAAAACAAAAAGGTTTCCATACAAAGACTTGTTTTATATCGGTCGTTTGTATGGCAGCTATATGATATAGTAATCCGATCCAGATCAAACTTTCACAAATCGTATATGGCTATGTCAAATGAATAAATTTTTGAATTCGGTTGCAATAGCTTAGAAAACAAAAAAGGTTTCCATACAAAGACTTGTTTTCATATCGGTCGTTTGTATGGCAGCTATATGAGATAGTGGTTCGATCCGGACCAAACTTTCACAAATCGTGTATGGCTATGTCAAATGAATAAATGTTGAATTCGGTTGCAATAGCTTAGAAAACAAAAAAGGATTCCATAAAAAGACTTGTTTTCATATCGGTCGTTTGTATGGCAGCTATATGATATAGTAATCCGATCCGGATCAACCTTTCACAAATCGTGTATGGCTATGTCAAATGAATAAATGTTGAATTCGGTTGCAATAGCTTGGAAAACTTTAGAAAACAAAAACGGGTTTCCATACAAAGATTTGTTTTCATATCGTTCGTTTGTATGGCAGCTATATGAGATAGTAATCCGATCCGGACCAACCTTTCACAAATCGTGTATGGCTATGTCAAATGAATAAATGTTGAATTCGGTTGCAATACCTTAGAAAACAAAAAGGTTTCCATACAAAGACTTGTTTTCATATCGGTAGATTGTATGGCAGCTATATGATATAGTGGTCCGATCGGCACCAAACTTTCACAAGTCGTATATGGCTATGTCAAATGATTAAATGTTGAATTCGGTTGCAATAGCTTAGAAAACAAAAAAGGATTCCATACAAAGACTTGTTTTCATATCGGTCGTTTGTATGGCAGCTATATGAGATAGTAATCCGATCCGGACCAACCTTTCACAAATCGTGTATGCCTATGTCAAATGAATAAATGTTGAATTCGGTTGCAATACCTTAGAAAACAAAAAAGGTTTCCATACAAAGACTTGTTTTCATATCGGTAGATTGTATGGCAGCTATATGATATAGTGGTCCGATCGGCACCAAACTTTCACAAATCGTATATGGCTATGTCAAATGATTAAGTGTTGAATTCGGTTGCAATAGCTTAGAAAACAAAAAAGGATTCCATACAAAGACTTGTTATCATATTGGTCGTTTGTATGGCAGCTATATGATATAGTAATCCGATCCGGATTAACCTTTCACAAATCGTGTATGGCTATGTCAAATGAATAAATGTTGAATTCGGTTGCAATAGCTTAGAAAACAAAAAAGGATTCCATAAAAAGACTTGTTTTCATATCGGTCGTTTGTATGGCAGCTATATGATATAGTAATCCGATCCGGATCAACCTTTCACAAATCGTGTATGGCTATGTCAAAAGAATAAATGTTGAATTCGGTTGCAATAGCTTGGAAAACTTTAGAAAACAAAAAAGGGTTTCCATACAAAGATTTGTTTTCATATCGGTCGTTTGTATGGCAGCTATATGATATAGTGGTCCGATCGGCACCAAACTTTCAGAAATCGTATATGGCTATGTCAAATGAATAAATGTTGAATTCGGTTGCAATAGCTAAGAAAACAAAAAAGGTTTCCATACAAAGACTTGTTTTCATATCGGTAGATTGTATGGCAGCTATATGATATAGTGGTCCGATCGGCACCAAACTTTCAGAAATTGTATATGGCTATGTCAAATGATTAAATGTTGAATTCGGTTGCAATAGCTTAGAAAACAAAAAAGCATTCCATACAAAGACTTGTTTTCATATCGGTAGTTTGTATGGCAGCTATAGGATAAGTGGTCCGATAGGCACCAAAACTTTCACAAATCGTATATGGCTATGTCAAATGATTAAATGTTGAATTCGGTTGCAATAGCTTAGAAAACAAAAAAGGATTCCATATGTTTTCATATCGGTCGTTTGTATGGCAGCTATATGAGATAGTAATCCGATCCGGACCAACCTTTCACAAATCTTGTATGGCTATGTCAAATGAATAAATGTTGAATTCGGTTGCAATACCTTAGAAAACAAAAAAGGTTTCCATACAAAGACTTGTTTTCATATCGGTAGATTGTATGGCAGCTATATGATATAGTGGTCTGATCGGCACCAAACTTTCACAAATCGTATATGGCTATGTCAAATGATTAAATGTTGAATTCGGTTGCAATAGCTTAGAAAACAAAAAAGGATTCCATACAAAGACTTGTTATCATATTGGTCGTTTGTATGGCAGCTATATGATATAGTAATCCGATCCGGATCAAACTTTCACAAATCGTGTATGGCTATGTCAAATGAATAAATGTTGAATTCGGTTGCAATAGCTAAGAAAACAAAAAAGGTTTCCATACAAAGACTTCACAAATTGTTTTCATATCGGTCGTTTGTATGGCAGATATATGATATAGTGGTCCGATCCGGACCAAATTTTCACAAATCGTGTATGGCTATATCAAATGAATAAGTGTTTAATTCGGTTGCAATAGCTTAGAAAACCAAAAAGGTTTCCATACAAAGACTTGTTTTCATATCGGTCGTTTGTATGGCAGATATATGATAAAGTGGTCCGATCCGGACCAAATTTTCACAAATCGTGTATGGCTATGTCGAATAAATAAATTTTGAATTCGGTTGCAATAGCTTGGAAAACAAAAAAGGTTCCTATACAAAGACTTGTTTTCATATCGGTCGTTTGTATATCAGCTATATGATATAGTGGTCCGATCCGGATCAACCTTTCACAAATTGTGTATGGCTATGTCAAATGAATAAATGTTGAATTCGGTTGCAATAGCTTAGAAAACAAAAAAGGTTCCCATACAAAAGACTTGTTTTCATATCGGTCGTTTCTATATCAGCTATATGATATAGTGGTCCGATCCGGACCAAACTTTCACAGATCGTGTATGGATATATTAAATGAATAAGTGTTTAATTCGGTTGCAATAGCTAAGAAAACAAAAAAGGTTTCCATACAAAGACTTGTTTTCATATCGGTCGTTTGTATGGCAGCTATATGATATAGTAATCCGATCCGAATCAAACTTTCAAAAATCGTGTATGGCTAAATCAAATGAACAAGTGTTGAATTCGGTTGCAATAGCTTAGAAAACAAAAAAGGTTTCCATACAAAGACTTGTTTTCATATTGGTCGTTTGTATGGCACCTATATGATATAGTAATCCGATCCGGATCAACCTTTCACAAATCGTGTATGGCAATATCAAATGAATAAATGTTGAATTCGGTTGCAATAGCTTGGAAAACAAAAAACGTTTCCATACAAAGACTTGTTTTCATATCGGTCGTTTGTATGGCAGCTATATGA
Source organism: Drosophila merina (assembly GCA_035047645.1). NCBI lineage: Eukaryota > Metazoa > Arthropoda > Insecta > Diptera > Drosophilidae > Drosophila > Drosophila merina. Next base: position 362,383 of record JAWNPH010000020.1, on the reverse strand, counting down.
TATAGTAATCCGATCCAAACCAACCTTTCACAAATTGTGTATGGCTATGTCAAATGAATAAATGTTGAATTCGGTTGCAATAGCTTAGAAAACTTTAGAAAACAAAAAAGGGTTTCCATACAAAGACTTGTTTTCATATCGGTCGTTTGTATGGCAGCTATATGAGATAGTAATCCGATCCGGACCAACCTTTCACAAATCGTGTATGGCTATGTCAAATGAATAAATGTTGAATTCGGTTGCACTAGCTTAGAAAACAAAAAAGGTTTCCATACAAAGACTTGTTTTATATCGGTCGTTTGTATGGCAGCTATATGATATAGTAATCCGATCCAGATCAAACTTTCACAAATCGTATATGGCTATGTCAAATGAATAAATTTTGAATTCGGTTGCAATAGCTTTGAAAACAAAAAAAGGTTTCCATACAAAGACTTGTTTTCATATCGGTCGTTTGTATGGCAGCTATATGATCTAGTGGTTCGATCCGGACCAAACTTTTACAAATCGTGTATGGCTATGTCAAATGAATAAATGTTGAATTCGGTTGCAATAGCTTAGAAAACTTTAAAAAACAAAACAGGGTTTCCATACAAAGACTTGTTTTCATATCGGTCGTTTGTATGGCAGCTATATGAGATAGTGGGTCGATCCGGACCAAACTTTCACAAATCGTGTATGGCTATGTCAAATGAATAAATGTTGAATTCGGTTGCAATACCTTAGAAAACGAAAAAGGTTTCCATACAAAGACTTGTTTTCATATCGGTAGTTTGTATGGCAGCGATAGGATATAGTGGTCCGATCGGCACCAAACTTTCACAACTCGTATATGGCTATGTCAAATGAATAAATGTTGAATTCGGTTGCAATAGCTTAGAAAACAAAAAAGGATTCCATAAAAAGACGTTTTCATATCGGTCGTTTGTATGGCAGCTGTATGATATAGTAATCCGATCCGGATCAACCTTTCACAACTCTTATATGGCTATGTCAAATGAATAAATGTTGAATTCAGTTGCAATAGCTGGGAAAACAAAAAACGTTTCCATACAAAGACTAGTTTTCATATCGGTCGTTTGTATGGCAGACATATGATATAGTGGTTCGATCCGGACCAAACTTTCACAAATCGTGTATGGCTATATCAAATGAATAAGTGTTTAATTCGGTTGCAATAGCTTAGAAAACAAAAAAGGTTTCCATACAAAGACTTGTTTTCATATCGGTCGTTTGTATGGCAGCTATATGAGATAGTAGTTCGATCCGGACCAAACTTTCACAAATCGTGTATGGATATGTCAAATGAATAAATGTTCAATTCGGTTGCAATACCCTAGAAAACAAAAAAGGTTTCCATACAAAGACTTGTTTTCATAGCGGTAGATTGTATGGCAGCTATATGATATAGTGGTCCGATCGGCACCAAACTTTCACAACTCCTATATGGCTATGTCAAATGATTAAATATTGAATTCGGTTGCAATAGCTTAGAAAACAAAAAAGGATTCCATACAAAGACTTGTTATCATATTGGTCGTTTGTATGGCAGCTATATGATATAGTAATCCGATCCGGATCAACCTTTCACAAATCGTGTATAGCTATGTCAAATGAAGAAATGTTGAATTCGGTTGCAATAGCTTGGAAAACAAAAAACGTTTCCATACAAAGACTTGTTTTCATATCGGTCGTTTGTATTGCAGATATATGATAAAGTGGTCCGATCCGGACCAAATTTTCACAAATCGTGTATGGGTATGTCGAATAAATAAATTTTGAATTCGGTTGCAATAGCTTGGAAAACAAAAAAGGTTCCTATACAAAGACTTGTTTTCATATCGGTCGTTTCTATATCAGCTATATGATATAGTGGTCCGATCCGGATCAACCTTTCACAAATTGTGTACGGATATATCAAATGAATAAGTGTTTAATTCGGTTGCAATTGCTTAGAAAACAAAAAAGGTTTCCATACAAAGACTTGTTATCATATCGGTCGTTTGTATGGCAGCTATATGATATTGTAATCCGATCCGAACCAAACTTTCAAAAATCGTGTATGGCTAAATCAAATGAATAAATGTTGAATTCGGTTGCAATAGCTTAGAAAACAAAAAAGGTTTCCATACAAAGACTTGTTTTCATATTGGTCGTTTGTATGGCAGCTATATGATATAGTGGTCCGATCCGGATCAACCTTTAACAAATCGTGTATGGCAATATCAAATGAATAAATTTTGAATTCGGTTGCAATAGCTTGGAAAAAAAAAAAACGTTTCCATACAAAGACTTGTTTTCATATCGGTCGTTTGTATGGCAGCTATATGATATAGTAATCCGATCCAAACCAACCTTTCACAAATTGTGTATGGCTATGTCAAATGAAAAAATGTTGAATTCGGTTGCAATAGCTTAGAAAACTTTAGAAAACAAAAAAGGGTTTCCATACAAAGACTTGTTTTCATATCGGTCGTTTGTATGGCAGCTATATGAGATAGTAATCCGATCCGGACCAACCTTGCACAAATCGTGTATGGCTATGTCAAATGAATAAATGTTGAATTCGGTTGCAATAGCTTAGAAAACAAAAAGGTTTCCATACAAAGACTTGTTTTATATCGGTCGTTTGTATGGCAGCTATATGATATAGTAATCCGATCCGGATCAAACTTTCACAAATCGTGTATGGCTTTGTCAAATGAATAAATGTTGAATTCGGTAGCTTAGAAAACAAAAAAGGTTTCCATACAAAGACTTGTTTTCATATCGGTCGTTTGTATGGCAGCTATATGATCTAGTGGTTCGATCCGGACCAAACTTTCACAAATCGTGTATGGCTATGTCAAATGAATAAATGTTGAATTCGGTTGCAATAGCTTAGAAAACTTTAGAAAACAAAAAAGGGTTTCCATACAAAGACTTGTTTTCATATCGGTCGTTTGTATAGCATCTATATGAGATAGTGGTTCGATCCGGACCAAACTTTCACAAATCGTGTATGGCTATGTCAAATGAATAAATGTTGAATTCGGTTGCAATAGCTTAGAAAACAAAAAAGGATTCCATAAAAAGACTTGCTTTCATAACGGTCGTTTGTATAGCAGCTATATGATATAGTAATCCGATCCGGATCAACTTTTCACAAATCGTGTATGGCTATGTCAAATGAATAAATGTTCAATTCGGTTGCAATAGCTTGGAAAACAAAAAACGTTTCCATACAAAGACTTGTTTTCATATCGGTCGCTTGTATGGCAGCTATATGATATAGTTATCCGATCCGGATCAAACTTTCACAAATCGTATATGGCTTTGTCAAATGAATAAATGTTGAATTCGGTTGCAATAGCTTAGAAAACAAAAAAGGTTTCCATAAAAAGACTTGTTTTCATATCGGTCGTTTGTATGGCAGCTATATGATCTAGTGGTTCGATCCGGACCAAACTTTCACAAATCGTGTATGGCTATGTCAAATGAACAAATGTTGAATTCGGTTGCAATAGCTTAGAAAACAAAAAAGGATTCCATAAAAAGACTTGTTTTCATATCGGTCGTTTGTATAGCAGCTATATGATATAGTAATCCGATCCGGATCAACTTTTCACAAATCGTGTATTACTATATGATATAGTAATCCGATCCGGATCAACCTTTCACAAATCGTGTATGGCAATATCAAATGAATAAATGTTGAATTCGGTTGCAATAGCTTGGAAAACAAAAAACGTTTCCATACAAAGACTTGTTTTCATATCGGTCGTTTGTATGGCAGCTATATGATATAGTAATCCGATCCAAACCAACCTTTCACAAATTGTGTATGGCTATGTCAAATGAATAAATGTTGAATTCGGTTGCAATAGCTTAGAAAACTTTAGAAAACAAAAAAGGGTTTCCATACAAAGACTTGTTTTCATATCGGTCGTTTGTATGGCAGCTATATGAGATAGTAATCCGATCCGGACCAACCTTTCACAAATCGTGTATGGCTATGTCAAATGAATAAATGTTGAATTCGGTTGCACTAGCTTAGAAAACAAAAAAGGACCAACCTTTCACAAATCGTGTATGGCTATGTCAAATGAATAAATGTTGAATTCGGTTGCACTAGCTTAGAAAACAAAAAAGGTTTCCATACAAAGACTTGTTTTATATCGGTCGTTTGTATGGCAGCTATATGATATAGTAATCCGATCCAGATCAAACTTTCACAAATCGTATATGGCTATGTCAAATGAATAAATTTTGAATTCGGTTGCAATAGCTTTGAAAACAAAAAAAGGTTTCCATACAAAGACTTGTTTTCATATCGGTCGTTTGTATGGCAGCTATATGATCTAGTGGTTCGATCCGGACCAAACTTTTACAAATCGTGTATGGCTATGTCAAATGAATAAATGTTGAATTCGGTTGCAATAGCTTAGAAAACTTTAAAAAACAAAACAGGGTTTCCATACAAAGACTTGTTTTCATATCGGTCGTTTGTATGGCAGCTATATGAGATAGTGGGTCGATCCGGACCAAACTTTCACAAATCGTGTATGGCTATGTCAAATGAATAAATGTTGAATTCGGTTGCAATAGCTTAGAAAACAAAAAAGGTTTCCATACAAAGACTTGTTTTCATAGCGGTAGATTGTATGGCAGCTATATGATATAGTGGTCCGATCGGCACCAAACTTTCACAACTCCTATATGGCTGTGTCAAATGATTAAATATTGAATTCGGTTGCAATAGCTGGGAAAACAAAAAACGTTTCCATACAAAGACTAGTTTTCATATCGGTCGTTTGTATGGCAGACATATGATATAGTGGTCCGATCCGGACCAAATTTTCACAAATCGTGTATGGCTATATCAAATGAATAAGTGTTTAATTCGGTTGCAATAGCTTAGAAAACAAAAAAGGTTTCCATACAAAGACTTGTTTTCATATCGGTCGTTTGTATGGCAGCTATATGAGATAGTAGTTCGATCCGGACCAAACTTTCACAAATCGTGTATGGATATGTCAAATGAATAAATGTTGAATTCGGTTGCAATACCCTAGAAAACAAAAAAGGTTTCCATACAAAGACTTGTTTTCATAGCGGTAGATTGTATGGCAGCTATATGATATAGTGGTCCGATCGGCACCAAACTTTCACAACTCCTATATGGCTATGTCAAATGATTAAATATTGAATTCGGTTGCAATAGCTTAGAAAACAAAAAAGGATTCCATACAAAGACTTGTTATCATATTGGTCGTTTGTATGGCAGCTATATGATATAGTAATCCGATCCGGATCAACCTTTCACAAATCGTGTATGGCTATGTCAAATGAAGAAATGTTGAATTCGGTTGCAATAGCTTGGAAAACAAAAAACGTTTCCATACAAAGACTTGTTTTCATATCGGTCGTTTGTATTGCAGATATATGATAAAGTGGTCCGATCCGGACCAAATTTTCACAAATCGTGTATGGGTATGTCGAATAAATAAATTTTGAATTCGGTTGCAATAGCTTGGAAAACAAAAAAAGGTTCCTATACAAAGACTTGTTTTCATATCGGTCGTTTCTATATCAGCTATATGATATAGTGGTCCGATCCGGATCAACCTTTCACAAATTGTGTACGGATATATCAAATGAATAAGTGTTTAATTCGGTTGCAATTGCTTAGAAAACAAAAAAGGTTTCCATACAAAGACTTGTTTTCATATCGGTCGTTTGTATGGCAGCTATATGATATAGTAATCCGATCCGAACCAAACTTTCAAAAATCGTGTATGGCTAAATCAAATGAATAAATGTTGAATTCGGTTGCAATAGCTTAGAAAACAAAAAAGGTTTCCATACAAAGACTTGTTTTCATATTGGTCGTTTGTATGGCAGCTATATGATATAGTGGTCCGATCCGGATCAACCTTTAACAAATCGTGTATGGCAATATCAAATGAATAAATTTTGAATTCGGTTGCAATAGCTTGGAAAAAAAAAACGTTTCCATACAAAGACTTGTTTTCATATCGGTCGTTTGTATGGCAGCTATATGATATAGTAATCCGATCCAAACCAACCTTTCACAAATTGTGTATGGCTATGTCAAATGAAAAAATGTTGAATTCGGTTGCAATAGCTTAGAAAACTTTAGAAAACAAAAAAGGGTTTCCATACAAAGACTTGTTTTCATATCGGTCGTTTGTATGGCAGCTATATGAGATAGTAATCCGATCCGGACCAACCTTGCACAAATCGTGTATGGCTATGTCAAATGAATAAATGTTGAATTCGGTTGCAATAGCTTAGAAAACAAAAAAGGTTTCCATACAAAGACTTGTTTTATATCGGTCGTTTGTATGGCAGCTATATGATATAGTAATCCGATCCGGATCAAACTTTCACAAATCGTGTATGGCTTTGTCAAATGAATAAATGTTGAATTCGGTAGCTTAGAAAACAAAAAAAGGTTTCCATACACAGACTTGTTTTATATCGGTCGTTTGTATAGCAGCTATATGATATAGTAATCCGATCCGGATCAAACTTTTACATTACGTATATGGCTATGTCAAATGAATAAATGTTGAATTCGGTTGCAATAGCTTGGAAAACAAAAAAGGTTTCCATACAAAGACTTGTTTTAATATCGGTCGTTTGTATGGCAGCTATATGATCTAGTGGTTCGATCCGGACCAAACTTTCACAAATCGTGTATGGCTATGTTAAATGAATAAATGTTGAATTCGGTTGCAAGAGCTTAGAAAACTTTAGAAAACAAAATAGGGTTTCCATACAAAGACTTGTTTTCATATCGGTCGTTTGTATGGCAGCTATATGAGATAGTGGTTCGATCCGGACCAAACTTTCACAAATCGTGTATGGCTATGTCAAATGAATAAATGTTGAATTCGGTTGCAATAGCTTAGAAAACAAAAAAGGTTTCCATACAAAGACTTGTTTTCATAGCGGTAGTTTGTATGGCAGCTATAGGATATAGTGGTCCGATCGGCACCAAACTTTCACAAATCGTATACGGCTATGTCAAATGATTAAATGTTGAATTCGGTTGCAATAGCTTAGAAAACAAAAAAGGTTCCTATACAAAGACTTGTTTTCATATCGGTCGTTTGTATATCAGCTATATGATATAGTAATCCGATCCGGATCAACCTTTCACAAATCGTGTATGGCTATGTCAAATGAATAAATGTTGAATTCGGTTGCAATAGCTTGGAAAACAAAAAACGTTTCCATACATAGACTTGTTTTCATATCGGTCGTTTGTATGGCAGATTATGATATAGTGGTCCGATCCGGACCAAATTTTCACAAATCGTGTATGGCTATATAAAATGAATAAGTGTTTAATTCGGTTGCAATAGCTTAGAAAACAAAAAAGGTTTCCATACAAAGACTTGTTTTCATATTGGTCGTTTGTATGGCAGCTATATGATATAGTAATCCGATCCGAATCAACCTTTCACAAATCGTGTATGGCTATGTCAAATGAATAAATTTTCAATTCGGTTGCAATAGCTTGGAAAACAAAAACGTTTCCATACAAAGACTTGTTTTCATATCGGTCGTTTGTATGGCAGATATATGATATAGTGGTCCGATCCGGACCAAATTTTCACAAATCGTGTATGGCTATATCAAATGAATAAGTGTTTAATTCGGTTGCAATAGCTTAGAAAAGAAAAAAGGTTTCCATACAAAGACTTGTTTTCATATCGGTCGTTTGTATGGCAGCTATATGATATAGTAATCCGATCCGGATCAACCTTTCACAAATCGTGTATGGCTATGTCAAATGAATAAATGTTGAATTCGGTTGCAATAGCTTGGAAAACAAAAAAGGTTCCTATACAAAGACTTGTTTTCATATCGGTCGTTTGTATATATATGATATAGTGGTCCGATCCGGATCAACCTTTCACAAATTGTCAAATGAATAAATGTTGAATTCGGTTGCAATAGCTTAGAAAACAAAAAAGGTTCCCATACAAAAGACTTGTTTTCATATCGGTCGTTTGTATATCAGCTATATGATATAGTGGTCCGATCCGGATCAACCTTTTACAAATCGTGTATGACTATGTCAAATGAATAAATGTTGAATTCGGTTGCAATAGCTTGGAAAACAAAAAACGTTTCCATACAAAGACTTGTTTTCATATCGGTCCTTTGTATGGCAGCTATATGGTATAGTGATCCGTTCCGGACCAAACTTTCACTCATCGTGTATGGCTTAGTCAAATGAATAAGTGTTGAATTCGGTTGCAATAGCTTGGAAAACATAAAACGTTTCCATACAAAGACTTAATTTCATATCGGTCGTTTGTATATCAGCTATATGATCTAGTGGTTCGATCCGGACCAAACTTTCACAAATCGTGTATGGCCAATGTAAATGAATAAATGTTGAATTCGGTTGCAAGAGCTTAGAAAACTTTAGAAAACAAAATAGGGTTTCCATACAAAGACTTGTTTTCATATCGGTCGTTTGTATGGCAGCTATATGAGATAGTGGTTCGATCCGGACCAAACTTTCACAAATCGTGTATGGCTATGTCAAATGAATAAATGTTGAATTCGGTTGCAATACCTTAGAAAACAAAAAAGGTTTCCATACAAAGACTTGTTTTCATATCGGTAGTTTGTATGGCAGCTATAGGATATAGTGGTCCGATCGGCACCAAACTTTCACAAATCGTATACGGCTATGTCAAATGATTAAATGTTGAATTCGGTTGCAATAGCTTAGAAAACAAAACAGGATTCCATACAAAGACTTGTTTTCATATCGGTAGTTTGTATGGCAGCTATATGATATAGTGGTCCGATCGGCACCAAATTTCACAAATCGTGTATGGCTATGTCAAATGAATAAATGTTTAATTCGGTTGCAATACCTTAGAAAACAAAAAAGGTTTCCATACACAGACTTGTTTTATATCGGTCGTTTGTATGGCAGCTATATGATATAGTAATCCGATCCGGATCAACCTTTCACAAATCGTGTACGGCTATGTCAAATGAATAAATGTTGAATTCGGTTGCAATACCTTGGAAAACAAAAAAAGTTTCCATACAAAGATTTATTTTCATATCGGTCGTTTGTATGGCAGCTATATGATCTAGTGGTTCGATCCGGACCAAACTTTCACAAATCGTGTATGGCTATGTTAAATGAATAAATGTTGAATTCAGTTGCAAGAGCTTAGAAAACTTTAGAAAACAAAAAAGGGTTTCCATACAAAGACTTGTTTTCATATCGGTCGTTTGTATGGCAGCTATATGAGATAGTGGTTCGATCCGGACCAAACTTTCACAAATCGTGTATGGCTATGTCAAATGAATAAATGTTGAATTCGGTTGCAATAGCTTGGAAAACAAAAAACGTTTCCATACAAAGACTTGTTTTCATATCGGTCGTTTGTATGGCAGATATATGATATAGTAATCCGATCCGGACCAAATTTTCACAAATCGTGTATGGCTATGTCAAATGAATAAATGTTGAATTCGATTGCAATACCTTAGAAAACAAAAAAGGTTTCCATACAAAGACTTGTTTTCATATCGGTAGTTTGTATGGCATCTATAGGATATAGTGGTCCGATCGGCACCAAACTTTCACAAATCGTATACGGCTATGTCAAATGATTAAATGTTGAATTCGGTTGCAATAGCTTAGAAAACAAAACAGGATTCCATAAAAAGACTTGTTTTCATATCGGTCGTTTGTTTGGCAGCTATATGATATAGTAATCCGATCCCGATCAACCTTTCACAAATCGTGTATGGCTATGTCAAATGAATAAATGTTGAAGTCGGTTGCAATAGCTTGGAAAACAAAAACGTTTCCATACATAGACTTGTTTTCATATCGGTAGTTTGTATGGCAGCTATATGATATAGTGGTCCGATCGGCACCAAATTTCACAAATCGTGTATGGCTATGTCAAATGAATAAATGTTTAATTCGGTTGCAATACCTTAGAAAACAAAAAAGGTTTCCATACAAAGACTTGTTTTCATATCGGTCGTTTGTATATCAGCTATATGATATAGTGGTCCGATCCGAACCAAACTTTCATAGATCGTGTATGGCTATATCAAATGAATAAGTGTTTAATTCGGTTGCAATAGCTTAGAAAACAAAAAAGGTTTCCGTACAAAGACTTGTTTTCATATTGGTCGTTTGTATGGCAGCTATATGATATAGTAATCCGATCCGGATCAACCTTTCACAAATCGTGTATGGCTATGTCAAATGAATAAATGTTGAATTCGGTTGCAATAGCTTGGAAAACAAAAACGTTTCCATACATAGACTTGTTTTCATATCGGTCGTTTGTATGGCAGATATATGATATAGTGGTCCGATCGGCACCAAACTTTCACAAATCGTATATGGCTATGTCAAATGAATAAATGTTGAATTCGGTTGCAATACCTTAGAAAACAAAAAAGGTTTCCATACAAAGACTTGTTTTCATATCGGTAGTTTGTATGGCAGCTATATGATATAGTGGTCCGATCGGCACCAAATTTCACAAATCGTGTATGGCTATGTCAAATGAATAAATGTTTAATTCGGTTGCAATACCTTAGAAAACAAAAAAAGGTTTCCATACAAAGACTTGTTTTCATATCGGTCGTTTGTATATCAGCTATATGATATAGTGGTCCGATGCGGACCAAACTTTCACAGATCGTGTATGGCTATATCAAATGAATAAGTGTTTAATTCGGTTGCAATAGCTTAGAAAACAAAAAAGGTTTCCATACACAGACTTGTTTTATATCGGTCGTTTGTATGGCAGCTATATGATATAGTAATCCGATCCGGATCAAACTTTCACATTACGTATATGGCTATGTCAAATGAATAAATGTTGAATTCGGTTGCAATAGCTTGGAAAACAAAAAAGGTTTCCATACAAAGACTTATTTTCATATCGGTCGTTTGTATGGCAGCTATATGATCTAGTGGTTCGATCCGAACTAAACTTTCACAAATCGTGTATGGCTTAGTCAAATGAATAAGTGTTGAATTCGGTTGCAATAGCTCGGAAAACATAAAACGTTCCTATACAAAGACTTGTTTTCATATCGGTCGTTTGTATATCAGCTATATGATATAGTGGTCCGATCCGGACCAAACTTTCACAGATCGTGTATGGCTATATCAAATGAATAAGTGTTTAATTCGGTTGCAATAGCTTAGAAAACAAAAAAGGTTTCCATACAAAGACTTGTTTTCATATCGTTCGTTTGTATGGCAGCTATATGAGATAGTGGTTCGATCCGAACTAAACTTTCACAAATCGTGTATGGCTATGTCAAATGAATAAATGTTGAATTCGGTTGCAATACCTTAGAAAACAAAAAAGGTTTCCATACAAAGACTTGTTTTCATATCAGTAGTTTGTATGGCAGCTATATGATATAGTGGTCCGATCGGCACCAAATTTCACAAATCGTGTATGGCTATGTCAAATGAATAAATGTTGAATTCGGTTGCAATACCTTAGAAAACAAAAAAGGTTTCCATACAAAGACTTGTTTTCATATCGGTCGTTTGTATATCAGCTATATGATATAGTGGTCCGATCCGGACCAAACTTTCACAGATCGTGTATGGCTATATCAAATGAATAAGTGTTTAATTCGGTTGCAATAGCTTAGAAAACAAAAAAGGTTTCCGTACAAAGACTTGTTTTCATATTGGTCGTTTGTATGGCAGCTATATGATATAGTAATCCGATCCGGATCAACCTTTCACAAATCGTGTACGGCTATGTCAAATGAATAAATGTTGAATTCGGTTGCAATAGCTTGGAAAACATAAAACGTTCCTATACAAAGACTTGTTTTCATATCGGTCGTTTGTATATCAGCTATATGATATAGTGGTCCGATCCGGACCAAACTTTCACAGATCGTGTATGGCTATATCAAATGAATAAGTGTTTAATTCGGTTGCAATAGCTTAGAAAACAAAAAAGGTTTCCATACACAGACTTGTTTTATATCGGTCGTTTGTATGGCAGCTATATGATATAGTAATCCGATCCGGATCAAACTTTCAAATTACGTATATGGCTATGTCAAATGAATTAATGTTGAATTCGGTTGCAATAGCTTGGAAAACAAAAAAGGTTTCCATACAAAAGACTTGTTTTCATATCGGTCGTTTGTATATCAGCTATATGATATAGTGGTCCGATCCGGACCAAACTTTCACAAATCGTGTATGACTATGTCAAATGAATAAATGTTGAATTCGGTTGCAATAGCTTGGAAAACAAAAAACGTTTCCATACCAAGACTTGTTTTCATATCGGTCCTTTGTATGGCAGCTATATGGTATAGTGATCCGTTCCGGACCAAACTTTCACAAATCGTGTATGGCTTAGTCAAATGAATAAGTTGTGAATTCGGTTGCAATAGCCTGGAAAACATAAAACGTTCCTATACAAAGACTTGTTTTCATATCGGTCGTTTGTATATCAGCTATATGATATAGTGGTCCGATCCGGACCAAACTTTCACAGATCGTGTATGGCTATATCAAATAAATAAATGTTGAATTCGGTTGCAATAGCTTGGAAAACAAAAAACGTTTCCATACAAAGACTTGTTTTCATATCGGTCCTTTGTATGGCAGCTATATGGTATAGTGCTCCATTCCGGACCAAACTTTCACAAATCGTGTATGGCTTAGTCAAATGAATAAGTGTTGAATTCGGTTGCAAAAGCTCGGAAAACATAAAACGTTCCTATACAAAGACTTGTTTTCATATCGGTCGTTTGTATATCAGCTATATGATATAGTGGTCCGATCCGGATCAAACTTTCACAAATTGTCAAATGAATAAATGTTCAATTCGGTTGCAATAGCTTAGAAAACAAAAAAGGTTCCCATACAAAAGACTTGTTTTCATATCGGTCGTTTGTATATCAGCTATATGATATAGTGGTCCGATCCGGACCAAACTTTCACAAATCGTGTATGACTATGTCAAATGAATTAATGTTGAATTCGGTTGCAATAGCTTGGAAAACAAAAAAGGTTTCCATAGAAAGATTTGTTTTCATATCGGTCGTTTGTATGGCAGCTATATGATCTAGTGGTTCGATCCGGACCAAACTTTCACAAATCGTGTATGGCTATGTCAAATAAATAAATGTTGAATTCGGTTGCAATAGCTTAGAAAACTTTAGAAAACAAAAAAGGGTTTCCATACAAAGACTTGTTTTCATATCGGTCGTTTGTATGGCAGCTATATGAGATAGTAATCCGATCCGGACCAACCTTTCACAAATCGTGTATGGCTATGTCAAATGAATAAATGTTGAATTCGGTTGCAATACCTTAGAAAACAAAAAAGGTTTCCATACAAAGACTTGTTTTCATATCGGTAGTTTGTATGGCAGCTATAGGATATAGTGGTCCGATCGGCACTAAACTTTCACAAATCGTATATGGCTATGTCAAATGATTAAATGTTGAATTCGGTTGCAATAGCTTAGAAAACAAAAAAGGATTCCATAAAAAGACTTGTTTTCATATCGGTCGTTTGTATGGCAGCTATATGATATAGTAATCCGATCCGGATCAACCTTTCACAAATCGTGTATGGCTATGTCGAATAAATAAATTTTGAATTCGGTTGCAATAGCTTGGAAAACAAAAAAGGTTTCCATACAAAGACTTGTTTTCATATCGGTCGTTTGTATATCAGCTATATGATATAGTGGTCCGATCCGGACCAAACTTTCATAGATCGTGTATGGCTTAGTCAAATGAATAAGTTGTGAATTCGGTTGCAATAGCCTGGAAAACATAAAACGTTCCTATACAAAGACTTGTTTTCATATCGGTCGTTTGTATATCAGCTATATGATATAGTGGTCCGATCCGGACCAAACTTTCACAGATCGTGTATGGCTATATCAAATAAATAAATGTTGAATTCGGTTGCAATAGCTTGGAAAACAAAAAAACGTTTCCATACAAGGACTTGTTTTCATATCGGTCCTTTGTATGGCAGCTATATGGTATAGTGATCCGTTCCGGACCAAACTTTCACAAACCGTGTATGGCTTAGTCAAATGAATAAGTGTTGAATTCGGTTGCAATAGCTTGGAAGACATAAAACGTTCCTATACAAAGACTTGTTTTCATATCGGTCGTTTGTATATCAGCTATATGATATAGTGGTCCGATCCGGACCAAATTTTCACAAATCGTGTATGGCTTAGACAAATGAATAAGTGTTGAATTCGGTTGCAATAGCTTGGAAAACATAAAACGTTTCTATACAAAGACTTGTTTTCATATCGGTCGTTTGTATATCAGCTATATGATATAGTGGTCCGATCCGGACCAAACTTTCACAGATCGTGTATGGCTATATCAAATGAATAAATGTTGAATTCGGTTGCAATAGCTTGGAAAACAAAAAACGTTTCCATACCAAGACTTGTTTTCATATCGGTCCTTTGTATGGCAGCTATATGGTATAGTGATCCGTTCCGGACCAAACTTTCACAAACCGTGTATGGCTATATCAAATGAATAAGTGTTCAATTCGGTTGCAATACCTTAGAAAACAAAAAAGGTTTCCATACAAAGACTTGTTTTCATATCGGTAGTTTGTATGGCAGCTATATGATATAGTGGTCCGATCGGCACCAAATTTCACAAATTGTGTATGGCTATGTCAAATGAATAAGTGTTGAATTCGGTTGCAATACCTTAGAAAACAAAAAAGGTTTCCATACAAAGACTTGTTTTCATATCGGTCGTTTGTATATCAGCTATATGATATAGTGGTCCGATCCGAATCAAACTTTCATAGATCGTGTATGGCTATATCAAATGAATAAGTGTTTAATTCGGTTGCAATAGCTTAGAAAACAAAAAGGTTTCCGTACAAAGACTTGTTTTCATATTGGTCGTTTGTATGGCAGCTATATGATATAGTAATCCGATCCGTATCAACCTTTCACAAATCGTGTATGGCTATGTCAAATGAATAAATGTTGAATTCGGTTGCAATAGCTTGGAAAACAAAAAACGTTTCCATACCAAGACTTGTTTTCATATCGGTCCTTTGTATGGCAGCTATATGGTATAGTGATCCGTTCCGGACCAAACTTTCACAAATCGTGTATGGCT
Source organism: Drosophila merina (assembly GCA_035047645.1). Taxonomy (NCBI): domain Eukaryota; kingdom Metazoa; phylum Arthropoda; class Insecta; order Diptera; family Drosophilidae; genus Drosophila; species Drosophila merina. The sequence goes on along the minus strand of JAWNPH010000020.1, from coordinate 347,196 downwards.
TAGTCAAATGAATAAGTGTTGAAATCGGTTGCAATAGCTTGGAAGACATAAAACGTTCCTATACAAAGACTTGTTTTCATATCGGTCGTTTGTATATCAGCTATATGATATAGTGGTCCGATCCGGACCAAACTTTCACAGATCGTGTATGGCTATATCAAATGAATAAGTGTTTAATTCGGTTGCAATACCTTAGAAAACAAAAAGGTTTCCATACAAAGACTTGTTTTCATATCGGTAGTTTGTATGGCAGCTATATGATATAGTGGTCCGATCGGCACCAAATTTCACAGATCGTGTATGGCTATATCAAATGAATAAGTGTTTAATTCGGTTGCAATAGCTTAGAAAACAAAAAAGTTTCCATACACAGACTTGTTTTATATCGGCCCTTTGTATGGCAGCTATATGATATAGTAATCCGATCCGGATCAAACTTTCACATTACGTATATGGCTATGTCAAATGAATTAATGTTGAATTCGGTTGCAATAGCTTGGAAAACAAAAAAGGTTTCCATACAAAAGACTGGCTTAGTCAAATGAATAAGTGTTGAATTCGGTTGCAATAGCTCGGAAAACGTAAAACGTTCCTATACACAGACTTGGTTTCATATCGGTCGTTTGTATATCAGCTATATGATATAGTGGTCCGATCCGGATCAAACTTTCACAAATTGTCAAATGAATAAATGTTCAATTCGGTTGCAATAGCTTAGAAAACAAAAAGGTTCCCATACAAAAGACTTGTTTTCATATCGGTCGTTTGTATATCAGCTATATGATATAGTGGTCCGATCCGGACTAAACTTTCACAAATCGTGTATGACTATGTCACATCAATAAATGTTGAATTCGGTTGCAATAGCTTAGAAAACTTTAGAAAACAAAAAAGGGTTTCCATACAAAGACTTGTTTTCATATCGGTCGTTTGTATGGCAGCTATATGAGATAGTAATCCGATCCGGACCAACCTTTCACAAATCGTGTATGGCTATGTCAAATGAATAAATGTTGAATTCGGTTGCAATACCTTAGAAAACAAAAAAGGTTTCCATACAAAGACTTGTTTTCATATCGGTAGTTTGTATGGCAGCTATAGGATATAGTGGTCCGATCGGCACTAAACTTTCACAAATCGTATATGGCTATGTCAAATGATTAAAAGTTTAATTCGGTTACAATAGCTTAGAAAACAAAAAAGGATTCCATAAAAAGACTTGTTTTCATATCGGTCGTTTGTATATCAGCTATATGATATAGTTGTCCGATCCGGACCAAACTTTCATAGATCGTGTATGGCTATATCAAATGAATAAGTGTTTAATTCGGTTGCATTAGCTTAGAAAACAAAAAAGGTTTCCATACAAAGACTTGTTTTCATATTGGTCGTTTATATGGCAGCTATATGATATAGTAATCCGATCCGGATCAACCTTTCACAAATCGTGTATGGCTATGTCAAATGAATAAATGTTGAATTCGGTTGCAATAGCTTGGAAAACAAAAAACGTTTCCATACCAAGACTTGTTTTCATATCGGTCCTTTGTATGGCAGCTATATGGTATAGTGATCCGTTCCGGACCAAACTTTCACAAATCGTGTATGGCTTAGTCAAATGAATAAGTGTTGAATTGGGTTGCAATAGTTCGGAAAACATAAAACGTTCCTATACAAAGACTTGTTTTCATATCGGTCGTTTGTATATCAGCTATATGATATAGTGGTCCGATCCGGATCAAACTTTCACAAATTGTCAAATGAATAAACGTTCAATTCGGTTGCAATAGCTTAGAAAACAAAAAAGGTTCCCATACAAAAGACTTGTTTTCATATCGGTCGTTTGTATATCAGCTATATGATATAGTGGTCCGATCCGGACCAAACTTTCACAAATCGTGTATGACTATGTCACATGAATAAATGTTGAATTCGGTTGCAATAGCTTGAAAAACAAAAAACGTTTCCATACCAAGACTTGTTTTCATATCGGTCCTTTGTATGGCAGCTATATGGTATAGTGATCCGTTCCGGACCAAACTTTCACAAATCGTGTATGGCTTAGTCAAATGAATAAGTGTTGAATTCGGTTGCAATAGCTTGGAAGACATAAAACGTTCCTATACAAAGACTTGTTTTCATATCGGTCGTTTGTATATCAGCTATATGATATAGTGGTCCGATCCGGACCAAACTTTCACAGATCGTGTATGGCTATATCAAATGAATAAGTGTTTAATTCGGTTGCAATAGCTTAGAAAACAAAAAAGGTTTCCATACACAGACTTGTTTTATATCGGTCGTTTGTATGGCAGCTATATGATATAGTAATCCGATCCGGACAAACTTTCACATTACGTATATGGCTATGTCAAATGAATTAATGTTGAATTCGGTTGCAATAGCTTGGAAAACAAAAAAGGTTTCCATAGAAAGATTTGTTTTCATATCGGTCGTTTGTATGGCACCTATATGATCTAGTGGTTCGATCCGGACCAAACTTTCACAAATCGTGTATGGCTATGTCAAATAAATAAATGTTAAATTCGGTTGCAATAGCTTAGAAAACTTTAGAAAACAAAAAAGGGTTTCCATACAAAGACTTGTTTTCATATCGGTCGTTTGTATGGCAGCTATATGAGATAGTAATCCGATCCGGACCAACCTTTCACAAATCGTGTATGGCTATGTCAAATGAATAAATGTTGAATTCGGTTGCAATACCTTAGAAAAAAAAAAGGTTTCCATACAAAGACTTGTTTTCATATCGGTAGTTTGTATGGCAGCTATAGGAGATAGTGGTCCGATCGGCACCAAACTTTCACAAATCGTATATGGCTATGTCAAATGATTAAATGTTGAATTCGGTTGCAATAGCTTAGAAAACAAAAAAGGATTCCATAAAAAGACTTGTTTTCATATCGGTCGTTTGTATGGCAGCTATATGATATAGTAATCCGATCCGGATCAACCTTTCACAAATCGTGTATGGCTATGTCGAATAAATAAATTTTGAATTCGGTTGCAATAGCTTGGAAAACAAAAAAGGTTCCTATACAAAGACTTGTTTTCATATCGGTCGTTTGTATATCAGCTATATGATATAGTGGTCCGATCCGGACCAAACTTTCATAGATCGTGTATGGCTATATCAAATGAATAAGTGTTTAATTCGGTTGCATTAGCTTAGAAAACAAAAAAGGTTTCCATACAAAGACTTGTTTTCATATTGGTCGTTTATATGGCAGCTGTATGATATAGTAATCCGATCCGGATCAACCTTTCACAAATCGTGTATGGCTTAGACAAATGAATAAGTGTTGAATTCGGTTGCAATAGCTTGGAAAACGTTTATGTTTTCCAAGCTAAAACTGTCCGATCCGGACCAAACTTTCACAGATCGTGTATGGCTATATCAAATGAATAAATGTTGAATTCGGTTGCAATAGCTTGGAAAACAAAAAACGTTTCCATACCAAGACTTGTTTTCATATCGGTCCTTTGTATGGCAGCTATATGGTATAGTGATCCGTTCCGGACCAAACTTTCACAAATCGTGTATGGCTTAGTCAAATGAATAAGTGTTGAATTCGGTTGCAATAGCTTGGAAAACATAAAACGTTCCTATACTTGTTTTCATATCCGTAGTTTGTATGGCAGCTATAGGATATAGTGGTCCGATCGGCACTAAACTTTCACAAATCGTATATGGCTATGTCAAATGATTAAATGTTGAATTCGGTTCCAATAGCTTAGAAAACAAAAAAGGATTCCATAAAAAGACTTGTTTTCATATCGGTCGTTTGTATGGCAGCTATATGATATAGTGGTCCGATCCGGACCAAACTTTCATAGATCGTGTATGGCTATATCAAATGAATAAGTGTTTAATTCGGTTGCATTAGCTTAGAAAACAAAAAAGGTTTCCATACAAAGACTTGTTTTCATATTGGTCGTTTATATGGCAGCTATATGATATAGTAATCCGATCCGGATCAACCTTTCACAAATCGTGTATGGCTATGTCGAATAAATAAATTTTGAATTCGTTTGCAATAGCTTGGAAAACAAAAAAGGTTTCCATACAAAGACTTGTTTTCATATCGGTCGTTTGTATATCAGCTATATGATATAGTGGTCCGATCCGGACCAAACTTTCATAGATCGTGTATGGCTATATCAAATGAATAAGTGTTTAATTCGGTTGCATTAGCTTAGAAAACAAAAAAGGTTTCCATACAAAGACTTGTTTTCATATTGGTCGTTTATATGGCAGCTATATGATATAGTAATCCGATCCGGATCAACCTTTCACAAATCGTGTATGGCTATGTCAAATGAATAAATGTTGAATTCGGTTGCAATAGCTTGGAAAACAAAAAAACGTTTCCATACAAGCACTTGTTTTTATATCGGTCGTTTGTATGGCAGATATATGATATAGTGGTCCGATCCGGACCAAATTTTCACAAATCGTGTATGGCTTAGACAAATGAATAAGTGTTGAATTCGGTTGCAATAGCTTGGAAAACATAAAACGTTTCTATACAAAGACTTGTTTTCATATCGGTCGTTTGTATATCAGCTATATGATATAGTGGTCCGATCCGGACCAAACTTTCACAGATCGTGTATGGCTATATCAAATGAATAAATGTTGAATTCGGTTGCAATAGCTTGGAAAACAAAAAACGTTTCCATACCAAGACTTGTTTTCATATCGGTCCTTTGTATGGCAGCTATATGGTATAGTGATCCGTTCCGGACCAAACTTTCACAAACCGTGTATGGCTTAGTCAAATGAATAAGTGTTGAAATCGGTTGCAATAGCTTGGAAGACATAAAACGTTCCTATACAAAGACTTGTTTTCATATCGGTCGTTTGTATATCAGCTATATGATATAGTGGTCCGATCCGGACCAAACTTTCACAGATCGTGTATGGCTATATCAAATGAATAAGTGTTTAATTCGGTTGCATTAGCTTAGAAAACAAAAAAGGTTTCCATACAAAGACTTGTTTTCATATTGGTCGTTTATATGGCAGCTATATGATATAGTAATCCGATCCGGATCAACCTTTCACAAATCGTGTATGGCTATATCAAATGAATAAGTGTTTAATTCGGTTGCAATAGCTTAGAAAACAAAAAAGGTTTCCATACAAAGACTTGTTTTCATATTGGTCGTTTATATGGCAGCTATATGATATAGTAATCCGATCCGGATCAACCTTTCACAAATCGTGTATGGCTATGTCGAATAAAAAAATTTTGAATTCGGTTGCAATAGCTTGGAAAACAAAAAAGGTTTCCATACAAAGACTTGTTTTCATATCGGTCGTTTGTATATCAGCTATATGATATAGTGGTCCGATCCGGACCAAACTTTCATAGATCGTGTATGGCTATATCAAATGAATAAGTGTTTAATTCGGTTGCATTAGCTTAGAAAACAAAAAAGGTTTCCATACAAAGACTTGTTTTCATATTGGTCGTTTATATGGCAGCTATATGATATAGTAATCCGATCCGGATCAACCTTTCACAAATCGTGTATGGCTATGTCAAATGAATAAATGTTGAATTCGGTTGCAATAGCTTGGAAAACAAAAAAACGTTTCCATACAAGCACTTGTTTTTATATCGGTCGTTTGTATGGCAGATATATGATATAGTGGTCCGATCCGGACCAAATTTTCACAAATCGTGTATGGCTTAGACAAATGAATAAGTGTTGAATTCGGTTGCAATAGCTTGGAAAACATAAAACGTTTCTATACAAAGACTTGTTTTCATATCGGTCGTTTGTATATCAGCTATATGATATAGTGGTCCGATCCGGACCAAACTTTCGCAGATCGTGTATGGCTATATCAAATGAATAAATGTTGAATTCGGTTGCAATAGCTTGGAAAACAAAAAAAGGTTCCATACCAAGACTTGTTTTCATATCGGTCCTTTGTATGGCAGCTATATGGTATAGTGATCCGTTCCGGACCAAACTTTCACAAACCGTGTATGGCTTAGTCAAATGAATAAGTGTTGAAATCGGTTGCAATAGCTTGGAAGACATAAAACGTTCCTATACAAAGACTTGTTTTCATATCGGTCGTTTGTATATCAGCTATATGATATAGTGGTCCGATCCGGACCAAACTTTCACAGATCGTGTATGGCTATATCAAATGAATAGGTGTTCAATTCGGTTATAATACCTTAGAAAACAAAAAAGGTTTCAATACAAAGACTTGTTTTCATATCGGTAGTTTGTATGGCAGCTATATGATATAGTGGTCCGATCGGCACTAAACTTTCACAAATCGTATATGGCTATGTCAAATGATTAAAAGTTTAGTTCGGTTGCAATAGCTTAGAAAACAAAAAAGGATTCCATAAAAAGACTTGTTTTCATATCGGTCGTTTGTATATCAGCTATATGATATAGTTGTCCGATCCGGACCAAACTTTCATAGATCGTGTATGGCTATATCAAATGAATAAGTGTTTAATTCGGTTGCATTAGCTTAGAAAACAAAAAAGGTTTCCATACAAAGACTTGTTTTCATATTGGTCGTTTATATGGCAGCTATATGATATAGTAATCCGATCCGGATCAACCTTTCACAAATCGTGTATGGCTATGTCAAATGAATAAATGTTGAATTCGGTTGCAATAGCTTGGAAAACAAAAAACGTTTCCATACCAAGACTTGTTTTCATATCGGTCCTTTGTATGGCAGCTATATGGTATAGTGATCCGTTCCGGACCAAACTTTCACAAATCGTGTATGGCTTAGTCAAATGAATAAGTGTTGAATTGGGTTGCAATAGCTCGGAAAACATAAAACGTTCCTATACAAAGACTTGTTTTCATATCGGTCGTTTGTATATCAGCTATATGATATAGTGGTCCGATCCGGATCAAACTTTCACAAATTGTCAAATGAATAAATGTTCAATTCGGTTGCAATAGCTTAGAAAACAAAAAAGGTTCCCATACAAAAGACTTGTTTTCATATCGGTCGTTTGTATATCAGCTATATGATATAGTGGTCCGATCCGGACCAAACTTTCACAAATCGTGTATGACTATGTCACATGAATAAATGTTGAATTCGGTTGCAATAGCTTGAAAAACAAAAAACGTTTCCATACCAAGACTTGTTTTCATATCGGTCCTTTGTATGGCAGCTATATGGTATAGTGATCCGTTCCGGACCAAACTTTCACAAATCGTGTATGGCTTAGTCAAATGAATAAGTGTTGAATTCGGTTGCAATAGCTTGGAAGACATAAAACGTTCCTATACAAAGACTTGTTTTCATATCGGTCGTTTGTATATCAGCTATATGATATAGTGGTCCGATCCGGACCAAACTTTCACAGATCGTGTATGGCTATATCAAATGAATAAGTGTTTAATTCGGTTGCAATAGCTTAGAAAACAAAAAAGGTTTCCATACACAGACTTGTTTTATATCGGTCGTTTGTATGGCAGCTATATGATATAGTAATCCGATCCGGACAAACTTTCACATTACGTATATGGCTATGTCAAATGAATTAATGTTGAATTCGGTTGCAATAGCTTGGAAAACAAAAAGGTTTCCATAGAAAGATTTGTTTTCATATCGGTCGTTTGTATGGCACCTATATGATCTAGTGGTTCGATCCGGACCAAACTTTCACAAATCGTGTATGGCTATGTCAAATAAATAAATGTTAAATTCGGTTGCAATAGCTTAGAAAACTTTAGAAAACAAAAAGGGTTTCCATACAAAGACTTGTTTTCATATCGGTCGTTTGTATGGCAGCTATATGAGATAGTAATCCGATCCGGACCAACCTTTCACAAATCGTGTATGGCTATGTCAAATGAATAAATGTTGAATTCGGTTGCAATACCTTAGAAAAAAAAAAAGGTTTCCATACAAAGACTTGTTTTCATATCGGTAGTTTGTATGGCAGCTATAGGAGATAGTGGTCCGATCGGCACCAAACTTTCACAAATCGTATATGGCTATGTCAAATGATTAAATGTTGAATTCGGTTGCAATAGCTTAGAAAACAAAAAAGGATTCCATAAAAAGACTTGTTTTCATATCGGTCGTTTGTATGGCAGCTATATGATATAGTAATCCGATCCGGATCAACCTTTCACAAATCGTGTATGGCTATGTCGAATAAATAAATTTTGAATTCGGTTGCAATAGCTTGGAAAACAAAAAAGGTTCCTATACAAAGACTTGTTTTCATATCGGTCGTTTGTATATCAGCTATATGATATAGTGGTCCGATCCGGACCAAACTTTCATAGATCGTGTATGGCTATATCAAATGAATAAGTGTTTAATTCGGTTGCATTAGCTTAGAAAACAAAAAAGGTTTCCATACAAAGACTTGTTTTCATATTGGTCGTTTATATGGCAGCTGTATGATATAGTAATCCGATCCGGATCAACCTTTCACAAATCGTGTATGGCTTAGACAAATGAATAAGTGTTGAATTCGGTTGCAATAGCTTGGAAAACGTTTATGTTTTCCAAGCTAAAACTGTCCGATCCGGACCAAACTTTCACAGATCGTGTATGGCTATATCAAATGAATAAATGTTGAATTCGGTTGCAATAGCTTGGAAAACAAAAAACGTTTCCATACCAAGACTTGTTTTCATATCGGTCCTTTGTATGGCAGCTATATGGTATAGTGATCCGTTCCGGACCAAACTTTCACAAATCGTGTATGGCTTAGTCAAATGAATAAGTGTTGAATTCGGTTGCAATAGCTTGGAAAACATAAAACGTTCCTATACTTGTTTTCATATCCGTAGTTTGTATGGCAGCTATAGGATATAGTGGTCCGATCGGCACTAAACTTTCACAAATCGTATATGGCTATGTCAAATGATTAAATGTTGAATTCGGTTCCAATAGCTTAGAAAACAAAAAAGGATTCCATAAAAAGACTTGTTTTCATATCGGTCGTTTGTATGGCAGCTATATGATATAGTGGTCCGATCCGGACCAAACTTTCATAGATCGTGTATGGCTATATCAAATGAATAAGTGTTTAATTCGGTTGCATTAGCTTAGAAAACAAAAAAGGTTTCCATACAAAGACTTGTTTTCATATTGGTCGTTTATATGGCAGCTATATGATATAGTAATCCGATCCGGATCAACCTTTCACAAATCGTGTATGGCTATGTCGAATAAATAAATTTTGAATTCGGTTGCAATAGCTTGGAAAACAAAAAAGGTTTCCATACAAAGACTTGTTTTCATATCGGTCGTTTGTATATCAGCTATATGATATAGTGGTCCGATCCGGACCAAACTTTCATAGATCGTGTATGGCTATATCAAATGAATAAGTGTTTAATTCGGTTGCATTAGCTTAGAAAACAAAAAAGGTTTCCATACAAAGACTTGTTTTCATATTGGTCGTTTATATGGCAGCTATATGATATAGTAATCCGATCCGGATCAACCTTTCACAAATCGTGTATGGCTATGTCAAATGAATAAATGTTGAATTCGGTTGCAATAGCTTGGAAAACAAAAAAACGTTTCCATACAAGCACTTGTTTTTATATCGGTCGTTTGTATGGCAGATATATGATATAGTGGTCCGATCCGGACCAAATTTTCACAAATCGTGTATGGCTTAGACAAATGAATAAGTGTTGAATTCGGTTGCAATAGCTTGGAAAACATAAAACGTTTCTATACAAAGACTTGTTTTCATATCGGTCGTTTGTATATCAGCTATATGATATAGTGGTCCGATCCGGACCAAACTTTCACAGATCGTGTATGGCTATATCAAATGAATAAATGTTGAATTCGGTTGCAATAGCTTGGAAAACAAAAAACGTTTCCATACCAAGACTTGTTTTCATATCGGTCCTTTGTATGGCAGCTATATGGTATAGTGATCCGTTCCGGACCAAACTTTCACAAACCGTGTATGGCTTAGTCAAATGAATAAGTGTTGAAATCGGTTGCAATAGCTTGGAAGACATAAAACGTTCCTATACAAAGACTTGTTTTCATATCGGTCGTTTGTATATCAGCTATATGATATAGTGGTCCGATCCGGACCAAACTTTCACAGATCGTGTATGGCTATATCAAATGAATAAGTGTTTAATTCGGTTGCATTAGCTTAGAAAACAAAAAGGTTTCCATACAAAGACTTGTTTTCATATTGGTCGTTTATATGGCAGCTATATGATATAGTAATCCGATCCGGATCAACCTTTCACAAATCGTGTATGGCTATATCAAATGAATAAGTGTTTAATTCGGTTGCAATAGCTTAGAAAACAAAAAAGGTTTCCATACAAAGACTTGTTTTCATATTGGTCGTTTATATGGCAGCTATATGATATAGTAATCCGATCCGGATCAACCTTTCACAAATCGTGTATGGCTATGTCGAATAAAAAAATTTTGAATTCGGTTGCAATAGCTTGGAAAACAAAAAAGGTTTCCATACAAAGACTTGTTTTCATATCGGTCGTTTGTATATCAGCTATATGATATAGTGGTCCGATCCGGACCAAACTTTCATAGATCGTGTATGGCTATATCAAATGAATAAGTGTTTAATTCGGTTGCATTACCTTAGAAAACAAAAAAGGTTTCCATACAAAGACTTGTTTTCATATTGGTCGTTTATATGGCAGCTATATGATATAGTAATCCGATCCGGATCAACCTTTCACAAATCGTGTATGGCTATGTCAAATGAATAAATGTTGAATTCGGTTGCAATAGCTTGGAAAACATAAAACGTTTCTATACAAAGACTTGTTTTCATATCGGTCGTTTGTATATCAGCTATATGATATAGTGGTCCGATCCGGACCAAACTTTCGCAAATCGTGTATGGCTATATCAAATGAATAAATGTTGAATTCGGTTGCAATAGCTTGGAAAACAAAAAAAGGTTCCATACCAAGACTTGTTTTCATATCGGTCCTTTGTATGGCAGCTATATGGTATAGTGATCCGTTCCGGACCAAACTTTCACAAACCGTGTATGGCTTAGTCAAATGAATAAGTGTTGAAATCGGTTGCAATAGCTTGGAAGACATAAAACGTTCCTATACAAAGACTTGTTTTCATATCGGTCGTTTGTATATCAGCTATATGATATAGTGGTCCGATCCGGACCAAACTTTCACAGATCGTGTATGGCTATATCAAATGAATAGGTGTTCAATTCGGTTATAATACCTTAGAAAACAAAAAAGGTTTCAATACAAAGACTTGTTTTCATATCGGTAGTTTGTATGGCAGCTATATGATATAGTGGTCCGATCGGCACCAAATTTCACAAATCGTGTATGGCTATGTCAAATGAATAAGTGTTGAATTCGGTTGCAATACCTTAGAAAACAAAAAAGGTTTCCATACAAAGACTTGTTTTCATATCGGTCGTTTGTATATCAGCTATATGATATAGTGGTCCGATCCGAACCAAACTTTCATAGATCGTGTATGGCTATATCAAATGAATAAGTGTTTAATTCGGTTGCAATAGCTTAGAAAACAAAAAGGTTTCCGTACAAAGACTTGTTTTCATATTGGTCGTTTGTATGGCAGGTATATGATATAGTAATCCGATCCGGATCAACCTTTCACAAATCGTGTATGGCTATGTCAAATGAATAAATGTTGAATTCGGTTGCAATAGCTTGGAAAACAAAAAACGTTTTCCATACCAAGACTTGTTTTCATATCGGTCCTTTGTATGGCAGCTATATGGTATAGTGATCCGTTCCGGACCAAACTTTCACAAATCGTGTATGGCTTAGTCAAATGAATAAGTGTTGAATTCGGTTGCAATAGCTTGGAAGACATAAAACGTTCCTATACAAAGACTTGTTTTCATATCGGTCGTTTGTATATCAGCTATATGATATAGTGGTCCGATCCGGACCAAACTTTCACAGATCGTGTATGGCTATATCAAATGAATAAATGTTTAATTCGGTTGCAATACCTTAGAAAACAAAAAAGGTTTCCATACAAAGACTTGTTTTCATATCGGTAGTTTGTATGGCAGCTATATGATATAGTGGTCCGATCGGCACCAAATTTCACAAATCGTGTATGGCTATGTCAAATGAATAAATGTTGAATTCGGTTGCAATACTTTAGAAAACAAAAAAGGGTTTCCATACAAAGACTTGTTTTAATATCGGTCGTTTGTATATCAGCTATATGATATAGTGATCCGATCCGGATCAAACTTTCACATTACGTATATGGCTATGTCAAATGAATTAATGTTGAATTCGGTTGCAATAGCTTGGAAAACAAAAAAGGTTTCCATACAAAAGACTTGTTTTCATATCGGTCCTTTGTATGGCAGCTATATGGTATAGTGATCCGTTCCGGACCAAACTTTCACAAATCGTGTATGGCTTAGTCAAATGAATAAGTTGTGAATTCGGTTGCAATAGCCTGGAAAACATAAAACGTTCCTATACAAAGACTTGTTTTCATATCGGTCGTTTGTATATCAGCTATATGATATAGTGGTCCGATCCGGACCAAACTTTCACAGATCGTGTATGGCTATATCAAATGAATAAATGTTGAATTCGGTTGCAATAGCTTGGAAAACAAAAAACGTTTTCATACCAAGACTTGTTTTCATATCGGTCCTTTGTATGGCAGCTATATGGTATAGTGATCCGTTCCGGACCAAACTTTCACAAATCGTGTATGGCTTAGTCAAATGAATAAGTGTTGAATTCGGTTGCAATAGCTCGGAAAACATAAAACGTTCCTATACAAAGACTTGTTTTCATATCGGTCGTTTGTATATCAGCTATATGATATAGTGGTCCGATCCGGATCAAACTTTCACAAATCGTGTGTGGCTATATCAAATGAATAAGTGTTTAATTCGGTTGCAATAGCTTAGAAAACAAAAAAGGTTTCCATACACAGACTTGTTTTATATCGGTCGTTTGTATGGCAGCTATATGATATAGTAATCCGATCCGGATCAAACTTTCACATTACGTATATGGCTATGTCAAATGAATTAATGTTGAATTCGGTTGCAATAGCTTGGAAAACAAAAAAGGTTTCCATAGAAAGATTTGTTTTCATATCGGTCGTTTGTATGGCAGCTATATGATCTAGTGGTTCGATCCGGACCAAACTTTCACAAATCGTGTATGGCTATGTCAAATAAATAAATGTTAAATTCGGTTGCAATAGCTTAGAAAACTTTAGAAAACAAAAAAAGGTTTCCATACAAAGACTTGTTTTCATATCGGTCGTTTGTATGGCAGCTATATGAGATAGTAATCCGATCCGGACCAACCTTTCACAAATCGTGTATGGCTATGTCAAATGAATAAATGTTGAATTCGGTTGCAATACCTTAGAAAAAAAAAGGTTTCCATACAAAGACTTGTTTTCATATCGGTAGTTTGTATGGCAGCTATAGGATATAGTGGTCCGATCGGCACCAAACTTTCACAAATCGTATATGGCTATGTCAAATGATTAAGTGTTGAATTCGGTTGCAATAGCTTAGAAAACAAAAAAGGATTCCATAAAAAGACTTGTTTTCATATCGGTCGTTTGTATGGCAGCTATATGATATAGTAATCCGATCCGGATCAACCTTTCACAAATCGTGTATGGCTATGTCGAATAAATAAATTTTGAATTCGGTTGCAATAGCTTGGAAAACAAAAAAGGTTTCCATAGAAAGATTTGTTTTCATATCGGTCGTTTGTATGGCAGCTATATGATCTAGTGGTTCGATCCGGACCAAACTTTCACAAATCGTGTATGGCTATGTCAAATAAATAAATGTTAAATTCGGTTGCAATAGCTTAGAAAACTTTAGAAAACAAAAAAAGGGTTTCCATACAAAGACTTGTTTTCATATCGGTCGTTTGTATGGCAGCTATATGAGATAGTAATCCGATACGGACCAACCTTTCACAAATCGTGTATGGCTATGTCAAATAAATAAATGTTGAATTCGGTTGCAATACCTTAGAAAAAAAAAGGTTTCCATACAAAGACTTGTTTTCATATCGGTAGTTTGTATGGCAGCTATAGGATATAGTGGTCCGATCGGCACCAAACTTTCACAAATCGTATATGGCTATGTCAAATGATTAAATGTTGAATTCGGTTGCAATAGCTTAGAAAACAAAAAAGGATTCCATAAAAAGACTTGTTTTCATATCGGTCGTTTGTATATCAGCTATATGATATAGTGGTCCGATCCGGACCAAACTTTCATAGATCGTGTATGGCTATATCAAATGAATAAGTGTTTAATTCGGTTGCATTAGCTAAGAAAACAAAAAAGGTTTCCATACAAAGACTTGTTTTCATATTGGTCGTTTATATGGCAGCTATATGATATAGTAATCCGATCCGGATCAACCTTTCACAAATCGTGTATGGCTATGTCAAATGAATAAATGTTGAATTCGGTTGCAATAGCTTGGAAAACAAAAAAACGTTTCCATACAAGGACTTGTTTTTATATCGGTCGTTTGTATGGCAGATATATGATATAGTGGTCCGATCCGGACCAAATTTTCACAAATCGTGTATGGCTTAGACAAATGAATAAGTGTTGAATTCGGTTGCAAAACATAAATGTTTTCCAAGCTAAAACTGTCCGATCCGGACCAAACTTTCACAGATCGTGTATGGCTATATCAAATGAATAAATGTTGAATTCGGTTGCAATAGCTTGGAAAACAAAAAACGTTTCCATACCAAGACTTGTTTTCATATCGGTCCTTTGTATGGCAGCTATATGGTATAGTGATCCGTTCCGGACCAAACTTTCACAAATCGTGTATGGCTTAGTCAAATGAATAAATGTTGAATTCGGTTGCAATAGCTTGGAAAACATAAAACGTTCCTATACAAAGACTTGTTTTCATATCGGTCGTTTGTATATCAGCTATATGATATAGTGGTCCGATCCGGACCAAATTTTTACAAATCGTGTATGGCTATATCAATGAATAAGTGTTTAATTCGGTTGCAATAGCTTAGAAAACAAAAAAGGTTTCCATACAAAGACTTGTTTTCATATCGGTAGTTTGTATGGCAGCTATATGATATAGTGGTCCGATCGGCACCAAACTTTCACAAATCGTGTATGGCTATGTCAAATGAATAAGTGTTGAATTCGGTTGCAATACCTTAGAAAACAAAAAAGGTTTCCATACAAAGACTTGTTTTCATATCGGTCGTTTGTATATCAGCTATATGATATAGTGGTCCGATCCGAACCAAACTTTCATAGATCGTGTATGGCTATATCAAATGAATAAATGTTTAATTCGGTTGCAATAGCTTGGAAAACAAAAAGGTTTCCGTACAAAGACTTGTTTTCATATTGGTCGTTTGTATGGCAGGTATATGATATAGTAATCCGATCCGGATCAACCTTTCACAAATCGTGTATGGCTATGTCAAATAAATAAATGTTGAATTCGGTTGCAATAGCTTGGAAAACAAAAAACGTTTCCATACCAAGACTTGTTTTCATATCGGTCCTTTGTATGGCAGCTATATGGTATAGTGGTCCGTTCCGGACCAAACTTTCACAAATCGTGTATGGCTTAGTCAAATGAATAAGTGTTGAATTCGGTTGCAATAGCTTGGAAAACATAAAACGTTCCTATACAAAGACTTGTTTTCATATCGGTCGTTTGTATAGCAGCTATATGATATAGTGGTCCGATCCGGACCAAACTTTCACAAATCGTGTATGGCTAAATCAAATAAATAAATGTTTAATTCGGTTGCAATACGTTGGAAAACAAAAAAGGTTTCCATACAAAGACTTGTTTTCATATCGGTAGTTTGTATGGCAGCTATATGATATAGTGGTCCGATCGGCACCAAACTTTCACAAATCGTGTATGGCTATGTCAAATGAATAAATGTTGAATTCGGTTGCAATAGTTTAGAAAACAAAAAAGGGTTTCCATACAAAGACTTGTTTTAATATCGGTCGTTTGTATAGCAGCTATATGATATAGTGATCCGATCCGGATCAAACTTTCACATTACGTGTATGGCTATGTCAAATGAATTAATGTTGAATTCGGTTGCAATAGGTTGGAAAACAAAAAAGGTTTCCATACAAAAGACTTGTTTTCATATCGGTCCTTTGTATGGCAGCTATATGGTATAGTAGTCCGATCCGGACCAAACTTTCACAAATCGTGTATGGCTTAGTCAAATAAATAAATTGTGAATTCGGTTGCAATAGGCTGGAAAACAAAAAACGTTCCTATACAAAGACTTGTTTTCATATCGGTCGTTTGTATAGCAGCTATATGATATAGTGGTCCGATCCGGACCAAACTTTCACAAATCGTGTATGGCTATATCAAATAAATAAATGTTGAATTCAGTTGCAATAGCTTGGAAAACAAAAAACGTTTTCCATACCAAGACTTGTTTTCATATCGGTCCTTTGTATGGCAGCTATATGATATAGTGATCCGTTCCGGACCAAACTTTCACAAATCGTGTATGGCTTAGTCAAATAAATAAGTGTTGAATTCGGTTGCAATAGCTCGGAAAACATAAAACGTTCCTATACAAAGACTTGTTTTCATATCGGTCGTTTGTATGGCAGCTATATGATATAGTGGTCCGATCCGGATCAAACTTTCACAAATCGTGTGTGGCTATATCAAATGAATAAATGTTTAATTCGGTTGCAATAGCTTAGAAAACAAAAAAGGTTTCCATACAAAGACTTGTTTTATATCGGTCGTTTGTATGGCAGCTATATGATATAGTAATCCGATCCGGATCAAACTTTCACATTACGTATATGGCTATGTCAAATGAATTAATGTTGAATTCGGTTGCGATAGCTTGGAAAACAAAAAAGGTTTCCATAGAAAGATTTGTTTTCATATCGGTCGTTTGTATGGCAGCTATATGATCTAGTGGTTCGATCCGGACCAAACTTTCACAAATCGTGTATGGCTATGTCAAATAAATAAATGTTAAATTCGGTTGCAATAGCTTAGAAAACTTTAGAAAACAAAAAAGGGTTTCCATACAAAGACTTGTTTTCATATCGGTCGTTTGTATGGCAGCTATATGATATAGTAATCCGATCCGGACCAACCTTTCACAAATCGTGTATGGCTATGTCAAATGAATAAATGTTGAATTCGGTTGCAATAGCTTAGAAAAAAAAAGGTTTCCATACAAAGACTTGTTTTCATATCGGTCGTTTGTATGGCAGCTATATGATATAGTGGTCCGATCCGGACCAAACTTTCACAAATCGTATATGGCTATATCAAATGATTAAATGTTGAATTCGGTTGCAATAGCTTGGAAAACAAAAAAGGATTCCATACAAAGACTTGTTTTCATATCGGTCGTTTGTATGGCAGCTATATGATATAGTAGTCCGATCCGGACCAAACTTTCACAAATCGTGTATGGCTATATCGAATAAATAAATGTTGAATTCGGTTGCAATAGCTTGGAAAACAAAAAAGGTTTCCATACAAAGATTTGTTTTCATATCGGTCGTTTGTATGGCAGCTATATGATATAGTGGTTCGATCCGGACCAAACTTTCACAAATCGTGTATGGCTATGTCAAATAAATAAATGTTGAATTCGGTTGCAATAGCTTAGAAAACTTTAGAAAACAAAAAAGGGTTTCCATACAAAGACTTGTTTTCATATCGGTCGTTTGTATGGCAGCTATATGATATAGTAATCCGATACGGACCAACCTTTCACAAATCGTGTATGGCTATGTCAAATAAATAAATGTTGAATTCGGTTGCAATAGCTTAGAAAAAAAAAGGTTTCCATACAAAGACTTGTTTTCATATCGGTCGTTTGTATGGCAGCTATATGATATAGTGGTCCGATCGGGACCAAACTTTCACAAATCGTGTATGGCTATGTCAAATGAATAAATGTTGAATTCGGTTGCAATAGGTTGGAAAACAAAAAAGGTTTCCATAAAAAGACTTGTTTTCATATCGGTCGTTTGTATATCAGCTATATGATATAGTGGTCCGATCCGGACCAAACTTTCATAAATCGTGTATGGCTATATCAAATGAATAAATGTTTAATTCGGTTGCAATAGCTTAGAAAACAAAAAAGGTTTCCATACAAAGACTTGTTTTCATATCGGTCGTTTGTATGGCAGCTATATGATATAGTAGTCCGATCCGGACCAAACTTTCACAAATCGTGTATGGCTATGTCAAATGAATAAATGTTGAATTCGGTTGCAATAGCTTGGAAAACAAAAAAACGTTTCCATACAAAGACTTGTTTTTATATCGGTCGTTTGTATGGCAGATATATGATATAGGGGGCCGATCCGGACCAAATTTTCACAAATCGTGTATGGCTTAGACAAATGAATAAGTGTTGAATTCGGTTGCAAAACATAAATGTTTTCCAAGCTAAAACTTGTCCGATCCGGACCAAACTTTCACAAATCGTGTATGGCTATATCAAATGAATAAATGTTGAATTCGGTTGCAATAGGTTGGAAAACAAAAAACGTTTCCATACAAAGACTTGTTTTCATATCGGTCCTTTGTATGGCAGCTATATGATATAGTAGTCCGATCCGGACCAAACTTTCACAAATCGTGTATGGCTTAGTCAAATAAATAAATGTTGAATTCGGTTGCAATAGCTTGGAAAACAAAAAACGTTCCTATACAAAGACTTGTTTTCATATCGGTCGTTTGTATAGCAGCTATATGATATAGTGATTCGATCCGAAACAAACTTTCATAAATCGTGTATGGCTATATCAAATAAATAAGTGTTTAATTCGGTTGCAATAGCTTGGAAAACAAAAAAGGTTTCCATACAAAGACTTGTTTTCATATTGGTCGTTTGTATGGCAGCTATATGATATAGTAATCCGATCCGGATCAACCTTTCACAAATCGTGTATGTCTATGTCAAATGAATAAATGTTGAATTCGGTTGCAATAGCTTGGAAAACAAAAAAGGTTTCCATACAAAGACTTGTTTTCATATCGGTCGTTTGTATATCAGCTATATGATATAGTGGTCCGATCCGGACCAAACTTTCACAAATCGTGTATGGCTATATCAAATAAATAAATGTTGAATTCGGTTGCAATAGCTTAGAAAACAAAAAAGTTTTCCATACAAAGACTTGTTTTCATATCGGTCCTTTGTATGGCAGCTATATGATATAGTAGTCCGATCCGGACCAAACTTTCACAAATCGTATATGGCTATGTCAAATGAATAAATGTTGAATTCGGTTGCAATAGCTTGGAAAACAAAAAGGTTTCCATACAAAAGACTTGTTTTCATATCGGTCGTTTGTATAGCAGCTATATGATATAGTGGTCCGATCCGGACCAAACTTTCACAAATCGTGTATGGCTATATCAAATAAATAAATGTTGAATTCGGTTGCAATAGGTTGGAAAACAAAAAACGTTTCCATACAAAGACTTGTTTTCATATCGGTCCTTTGTATGGCAGCTATATGATATAGTGATCCGATCCGGACCAAACTTTCACAAATCGTGTATGGCTTAGTCAAATGAATAAATGTTGAATTCGGTTGCAATAGCTTGGAAAACAAAAAACGTTCCTATACAAAGACTTGTTTTCATATCGGTCGTTTGTATAGCAGCTATATGATATAGTGGTCCGATCCGGACCAAACTTTCACAAATCTGTCAAATGAATAAACGTTCAATTCGGTTGCAATAGCTTGGAAAACAAAAAGGTTCCCATACAAAAGACTTGTTTTCATATCGGTCGTTTGTATGGCAGCTGTATGACATAGTGGTCCGATCCGGACCAAACTTTCACAAATCGTGTATGGCTATAACAGATAAATAAATGTTGAATTCAGTTGCAATAGCTTGGAAAACAAAAAACGTTTCCATACCAAGACTTGTTTTCATATCGGTCCTTTGTATGGCAGCTATATGATATAGTGGTCCGATCCGGACCAAACTTTCACAAATCGTGTATGGCTTAGTCAAATGAATAAATGTTGAATTCGGTTGCAATAGCTTGGAAGACATAAAACGTTCCTATACAAAGACTTGTTTTCATATCGGTCGTTTGTATAGCAGCTATATGATATAGTGGTCCGATCCGGACCAAACTTTCACAAATCGTGTATGGCTATATCAAATGAATAAATGTTTAATTCGGTTGCAATAGCTTGGAAAACAAAAAGGTTTCCATACAAAGACTTGTTTTATATCGGTCGTTTGTATGGCAGCTATATGATATAGTAATCCGATCCGGATCAAACTTTCACAAATCGTATATGGCTATGTCAAATGAATTAATGTTGAATTCGGTTGCGATAGGTTGGAAAACAAAAAGGTTTCCATAGAAAGATTTGTTTTCATATCGGTCGTTTGTATGGCAGCTATATGATCTAGTGGTCCGATCCGGACCAAACTTTCACAAATCGTGTATGGCTATGTCAAATAAATAAATGTTGAATTCGGTTGCAATAGCTTAGAAAACTTTAGAAAACAAAAAGGGTTTCCATACAAAGACTTGTTTTCATATCGGTCGTTTGTATGGCAGCTATATGATATAGTAGTCCGATCCGGACCAAACTTTCACAAATCGTGTATGGCTATGTCAAATGAATAAATGTTGAATTCGGTTGCAATACCTTAGAAAAAAAAAAGGTTTCCATACAAAGACTTGTTTTCATATCGGTCGTTTGTATGGCAGCTATATGATATAGTGGTCCGATCGGGACCAAACTTTCACAAATCGTATATGGCTATGTCAAATAATTAAATGTTGAATTCGGTTGCAATAGGTTAGAAAACAAAAAAGGTTTCCATAAAAAGACTTGTTTTCATATCGGTCGTTTGTATGGCAGCTATATGATATAGTAGTCCGATCCGGATCAAACTTTCACAAATCGTGTATGGCTATGTCGAATAAATAAATTTTGAATTCGGTTGCAATAGGTTGGAAAACAAAAAAGGTTCCTATACAAAGACTTGTTTTCATATCGGTCGTTTGTATGGCAGCTATATGATATAGTGGTCCGATCCGGACCAACCTTTCACAAATCGTGTATGGCTATGTCAAATGAATAAATGTTGAATTCGGTTGCAATAGCTTGGAAAACAAAAAAACGTTTTCCATACAAGGACTTGTTTTTATATCGGTCGTTTGTATGGCAGATATATGATATAGTAGTCCGATCCGGACCAAATTTTCACAAATCGTGTATGGCTTAGACATATGAATAAGTGTTGAATTCGGTTGCAATAGCTTGGAAAACATTTATGTTTTCCAAGCTAAAACTGTCCGATCCGGACCAAACTTTCACAGATCGTGTATGGCTATGTCAAATGAATAAATGTTGAATTCGGTTGCAATACCTTAGAAAAAAAAAAAGGTTTCCATACAAAGACTTGTTTTCATATCGGTCGTTTGTATGGCAGCTATATGATATAGTAATCCGATCCGGACCAACCTTTCACAAATCGTGTATGGCTATGTCAAATGAATAAATGTTGAATTCGGTTGCAATACCTTAGAAAAAAAAAAGGTTTCCATACAAAGACTTGTTTTCATATCGGTAGTTTGTATGGCAGCTATATGATATAGTGGTCCGATCGGCACCAAACTTTCACAAATCGTATATGGCTATGTCAAATGATTAAATGTTGAATTCGGTTGCAATAGCTTAGAAAACAAAAAAGGATTCCATAAAAAGACTTGTTTTCATATCGGTCGTTTGTATGGCAGCTATATGATATAGTAATCCGATCCGGATCAACCTTTCACAAATCGTGTATGGCTATGTCGAATAAATAAATTTTGAATTCGGTTGCAATAGCTTGGAAAACAAAAAAGGTTCCTATACAAAGACTTGTTTTCATATCGGTCGTTTGTATAGCAGCTATATGATATAGTGGTCCGATCCGGACCAACCTTTCACAAATCGTGTATGGCTATGTCAAATGAATAAATGTTGAATTCGGTTGCAATAGCTTGGAAAACAAAAAAACGTTTCCATACAAGGACTTGTTTTTATATCGGTCGTTTGTATGGCAGATATATGATATAGTGGTCCGATCCGGACCAAATTTTCACAAATCGTGTATGGCTTAGACATATGAATAAGTGTTGAATTCGGTTGCAATAGCTTGGAAAACATTTATGTTTTCCAAGCTAAAACTTCATATGTCCGATCCGGACCAAACTTTCACAGATCGTGTATGGCTATGTCAAATGAATAAATGTTGAATTCGGTTGCAATACCTTAGAAAAAAAAAGGTTTCCATACAAAGACTTGTTTTCATATCGGTCGTTTGTATGGCAGCTATATGATATAGTAGTCCGATCCGGACCAACCTTTCACAAATCGTGTATGGCTATGTCAAATGAATAAATGTTGAATTCGGTTGCAATACCTTAGAAAAAAAAAAGGTTTCCATACAAAGACTTGTTTTCATATCGGTAGTTTGTATGGCAGCTATAGGATATAGTGGTCCGATCGGCACCAAACTTTCACAAATCGTATATGGCTATGTCAAATGATTAAATGTTGAATTCGGTTGCAATAGCTTGGAAAACAAAAAAGGATTCCATAAAAAGACTTGTTTTCATATCGGTCGTTTGTATGGCAGCTATATGATATAGTAATCCGATCCGGATCAACCTTTCACAAATCGTGTATGGCTATGTCGAATAAATAAATTTTGAATTCGGTTGCAATAGCTTGGAAAACAAAAAAGGTTCCTATACAAAGACTTGTTTTCATATCGGTCGTTTGTATATCAGCTATATGATATAGTGGTCCGATCCGGACCAAACTTTCACAGATCGTGTATGGCTATATCAAATGAATAAGTGTTTAATTCGGTTGCAATAGCTTAGAAAACAAAAAAGGTTTCCATACAAAGACTTGTTTTCATATTGGTCGTTTATATGGCAGCTATATGATATAGTAATCCGATCCGGATCAACCTTTCACAAATCGTGTATGGCTATGTCAAATGAATAAATGTTGAATTCGGTTGCAATAGCTTGGAAAACAAAAAACGTTTCCATACAAGGACTTGTTTTTATATCGGTCGTTTGTATGGCAGATATATGATATAGTGGTCCGATCCGGACCAAATTTTCACAAATCGTGTATGGCTTAGACATATGAATAAGTGTTGAATTCGGTTGCAATAGCTTGGAAAACATAAATGTTTTCCATAAAAGTGCATAAAAACTGTCCGATCCGACCAAACTTTCACAAATCGTGTATGGCTATATCAAATGAATAAATGTTGAATTCGGTTGCAATAGGTTGGAAAACAAAAAACGTTTCCATACCAAGACTTGTTTTCATATCGGTCCTTTGTATGGCAGCTATATGGTATAGTGATCCGTTCCGGACCAAACTTTCACAAATCGTGTATGGCTTAGTCAAATAAATAAATGTTGAATTCGGTTGCAATAGGTTGGAAAACATAAAACGTTCCTATACAAAGACTTGTTTTCATATCGGTCGTTTGTATGGCAGCTATATGATATAGTAGTCCGATCCGGACCAAACTTTCACAAATCGTGTATGGCTATGTCAAATGAATAAATGTTGAATTCGGTTGCAATGCCTTAGAAAAAAAAAGGTTTCCATACAAAGACTTGTTTTCATATCGGTAGTTTGTATGGCAGCTATATGATATAGTGGTCCGATCGGCACCAAACTTTCACAAATCGTATATGGCTATGTCAAATGATTAAATGTTGAATTCGGTTGCAATAGCTTGGAAAACAAAAAAGGTTTCCATACAAAGACTTGTTTTCATATCGGTCGTTTGTATGGCAGCTATATGAGATAGTGGTTCGATCCGGACTAAACTTTCACAAATCGCGTATGGCTATGTCAAATGAATAAATGTTGAATTCGGTTGCAATACCTTAGGTTTCCATACAAAGACTTGTTTTCATATCGGTAGTTTGTATGGCAGCTATATGATATAGTGGTCCGATCGGCACCAAATTTCACAAATCGTATATGCCTATGTCAAAGGATTAAATGTTGAATTCGGTTGCAATAGCTTAGAAAACAAAAAGGTTTCCATAAAAAGACTTGTTTTCATATCGGTCGTTTGTATATCAGCTATATGATATAGTGGTCCGATCCGGACCAAACTTTCACAGATCGTGTATGGCTATATCAAATGAATAAGTGTTTAATTCGGTTGCAATACCTTAGACAACAAAAAAGGTTTCCATACAAAGACTTGTTTTCATATCGGTAGTTTGTATGGCAGCTATATGATATAGTGGTCCGATCGGCACCAAATTTCACAAATCGTGTATGGCTATGTCAAATGAATAAATGTTGAATTCGGTTGCAATACCTTAGAAAACAAAAAGGTTTCCATACAAAGACTTGTTTTCATATCGGTCGTTTGTATATTAGCTATATGATATAGTGGTCCGATCCGAACCAAACTTTCACAGATCGTGTATGGCTATATCAAATGAATAAGTGTTTAATTCGGTTGCAATAGCTTAGAAAACAAAAAAGGTTTCCGTACAAAGACTTGTTTTCATATTGGTCGTTTGTATGGCAGCTATATGATATAGTAATCCGATCCGGATCAACCTTTCACAAATCGTATATGGCTATGTCAAATGAATAAATGTTGAATTCGGTTGCAATAGCTTGGAAAACAAAAAGGTTTCCATACAAAGACTTGTTTTCATATCGGTCGTTTGTATATCAGCTATATGATACAGTGGTCCGATCCGGACCAAACTTTCACAGATCGTGTATGGCTATATCAAATGAATAAGTGTTTAATTCGGTTGCAATAGCTTAGAAAACAAAAAAGGTTTCCATACACAGACTTGTTTTATATCGGTCCTTTGTATGGCAGCTATATGATATAGTAATCCGATCCGGATCAAACTTTCACATTACGTATATGGCTATGTCAAATGAATTAATGTTGAATTCGGTTGCAATAGCTTGGAAAACAAAAAAGGTTTCCATACAAAAGACTTGTTTTCATATCGGTCGTTTGTATATCAGCTATATGATATAGTGGTCCGATCCGGACCAAACTTTCACAGATCGTGTATGGCTATATCAAATGAATAAGTGTTTAATTCGGTTGCAATACCTTAGACAACAAAAAAGGTTTCCATACAAAGACTTGTTTTCATATCGGTAGTTTGTATGGCAGCTATATGATATAGTGGTCCGATCGGCACCAAATTTCACAAATCGTGTATGGCTATGTCAAATGAATAAATGTTGAATTCGGTTGCAATACCTTAGAAAACAAAAAGGTTTCCATACAAAGACTTGTTTTCATATCGGTCGTTTGTATATCAGCTATATGATATAGTGGTCCGATCCGAACCAAACTTTCATAGATCGTGTATGGCTATATCAAATGAATAAGTGTTTAATTCGGTTGCAATAGCTTAGAAAACAAAAAAGGTTTCCGTACAAAGACTTGTTTTCATATTGGTCGTTTGTATGGCAGCTATATGATATAGTAATCCGATCCGGATCAACCTTTCACAACTCGTGTATGGCTATGTCAAATGAATAAATGTTGAATTCGGTTGCAATAGCTTGGAAAACAAAAAAGGTTTCCATACAAAGACTTGTTTTCATATTGGTCGTTTGTATATCAGCTATATGATATAGTGGTCCGATCCGGACCAAACTTTCACAGATCGAGTATGGCTATATCAAATGAATAAATGTTTAATTCGGTTGCAATAGCTTAGAAAACAAAAAAGGTTTCCATACACAGACTTGTTTTATATCGGTCCTTTGTATGGCAGCTATATGATATACGAAATCCGATCCGGATCAAACTTTCACATTACGTATATGGCTATGTCAAATGAATTAATGTTGAATTCGGTTGCAATAGCTTGGAAAACAAAAAAGGAAAACAAAAAAGGTTCCTATACAAAGACTTGTTTTCATATCGGTCGTTTGTATATCAGCTATATGATATAGTGGTCCGATCCGGACCAAACTTTCATAGATCGTGTATGGCTATATCAAATGAATAAGTGTTTAATTCGGTTGCATTAGCTTAGAAAACAAAAAGGTTTCGATACAAAGACTTGTTTTCATATTGGTCGTTTATATGGCAGCTATATGATATAGTAATCCGATCCGGATCAACCTTTCACAAATCGTGTATGGCTATGTCAAATGAATAAATGTTGAATTCGGTAGCAATAGCTTGGAAAACAAAAAAACGTTTCCATACAAGGACTTGTTTTCATATCGGTCGTTTGTATGGCAGCTATATGGTATAGTGATCCGTTCCGGACCAAACATTCACAAATCGTGTATGGCTTAGTCAAATGAATAAGTGTTGAATTCGGTTGCAATAGCTTGGAAAACATAAAACGTTCCTATACAAAGACTTGTTTTCATATCGGTCGTTTGTATATCAGCTATATGGTATAGTGGTCCGATCCGGACCAAACTTTCACAGATCGTGTATGGCTATATCAAATGAATAAATGTTGAATTCGGTTGCAATAGCTTGGAAAACAAAAAACGTTTCCATACCAAGACTTGTTTTCATATCGGTCCTTTGTATGGCAGCTATATGGTATAGTGATCCGTTCCGGACCAAACTTTCACAAATCGTGTATGGCTTAGTCAAATGAATAAGTGTTGAATTCGGTTGCAATAGCTTGGAAAACAAAAAACGTTTCCATACCAAGACTTGTTTTCATATCGGTCCTTTGTATGGCAGCTATATGGTATAGTGATCCGTTCCGGACCAAACTTTCACAAATCGTTTATGGCTTAGTCAAATGAATAAGTGTTGAATTCGGTTGCAATAGCCTGGAAAACATAAAACGTTCCTATACAAAGACTTGTTTTCATATCGGTCGTTTGTATATCAGCTATATGATATAGTGGTCCGATCCGGGCCAAACTTTCACAGATCGTGTATGGCTATATCAAATGAATAAATGTTGAATTCGGTTGCAATAGCTTGGAAAACAAAAAACGTTTCCATACCAAGACTTGTTTTCATATCGGTCCTTTGTATGGCAGCTATATGGTATAGTGATCCGTTCCGGACCAAACTTTCACAAATCGTGTATGGCTTAGTCAAATGAATAAGTGTTGAATTCGGTTGCAATAGCCTGGAAAACATAAAACGTTCCTATACAAAGACTTGTTTTCATATCGGTCGTTTGTATATCAGCTATATGATATAGTGGTCCGATCCGGACCAAACTTTCACAGATCGTGTATGGCTATATCAAATGAATAAATGTTGAATTCGGTTGCAATAGCTTGGAAAACAAAAACGTTTCCATACACAGACTTGTTTTATATCGGTCGTTTGTATGGCAGCTATATGATATAGTAATCCGATCCGGATGAAACTTTCACATTACGTATATGGAAATGTCAAATAAATTAATGTTGAATTCGGTTGCAATAGCTTGGAAAACAAAAAAGGTTTTCATAGAAAGACTTGTTTTCATATCGGTCGTTTGTATGGCAGCTATATGATCTAGTGGTTCGATCCGGACCAACCTTTCACAAATCGTGTATGGCTATGTCAAATGAATAAATGTTGAATTCGGTTGCAATACCTTAGAAAACAAAAAAGGTTTCCATACAAAGACTTGTTTTCATATCGGTAGTTTGTATGGCAGCTATAGGATATAGTGGTCCGATCGGCACCAAACTTTCACATTACGTATATGGAAATGTCAAATGAATTAATATTGAATTCGGTTGCAATAGCTTGGAAAACAAAAAACGTTTCCATACCAAGACTTGTTTTCATATCGGTCCTTTGTATGGCAGCTATATGGTATAGTGATCCGTTCCGGACCAAACTTTCACAAATCGTGTATGGCTTAGTCAAATGAATAAGTGTTGAATTCGGTTGCAATAGCTTGGAAAACAAAAAACGTTTCCATACCAAGACTTGTTTTCATATCGGTCCTTTGTATGGCAGCTATATGGTATAGTGATCCGTTCCGGACCAAACTTTCACAAATCGTTTATGGCTTAGTCAAATGAATAAGTGTTGAATTCGGTTGCAATAGCCTGGAAAACATAAAACGTTCCTATACAAAGACTTGTTTTCATATCGGTCGTTTGTATATCAGCTATATGATATAGTGGTCCGATCCGGACCAAACTTTCACAGATCGTGTATGGCTATATCAAATGAATAAATGTTGAATTCGGTTGCAATAGCTTGGAAAACAAAAAACGTTTCCATACCAAGACTTGTTTTCATATCGGTCCTTTGTATGGCAGCTATATGGTATAGTGATCCGTTCCGGACCAAACTTTCACAAATCGTGGATGGCTTAGACAAATGAATAAGTGTTGAATTCGGTTGCAATAGCTCGGAAAACATAAAACGTTTCTATACAAAGACTTGTTTTCATATCGGTCGTTTGTATATCAGCTATATGATATAGTGGTCCGATCCGGACCAAACTTTCACAAATCGTGTATGACTATGTCAAATAATTAAATGTTGAATTCGGTTGCAATAGCTTAGAAAACAAAAAAGGATTCCATAAAAAGACTTGTTTTCATATCGGTCGTTTGTATGGCAGCTATATGATATAGTGGTCCGATCCGGATCAACCTTTCACAAATCGTGTATGGCTATGTCAAATGAACAAATGTTGAATTCGGTTCCAATAGCTTGGAAAACAAAAAACGTTTCCATACAAAAGACTTGTTTTTATATCGGTCGTTTGTATGGCAGATATATGATATAGTGGTCCGATGCGGACCAAATTTTCACAAATCGTGTATGGCTATATCCAATGAATAAATGTTTAATTCGGTTGCAATAGCTTAGAAAACAAAAGGTTTCCATACAAAGACTTGTTTTCATATCGGTCGTTTGTATGGCAGCTATATGATATAGTAGTCCGATCCGGATCAACCTTTCACAAATCGTGTATGGCTATGTCGAATAAATAAATTTTGAATTCGGTTGCAATAGCTTGGAAAACATAAAACGTTCCTATACAAAGACTTGTTTTCATATCGGTCGTTTGTATATCAGCTATATGATATAGTGGTCCGATCCGGACCAAACTTTCATAGATCGTGTATGGCTATATCAAATGAATAAGTGTTTAATTCGGTTGCAATAGCTTAGAAAACAAAAAGGTTTCCATACAAAGACTTGTTTTCATATTGGTCGTTTGTATGGCAGCTATATGATATAGTAATCCGATCCGGATCAACCTTTCACAAATCGTGTATGGCTATGTCAAATGAATAAATGTTGAATTCGGTTGCAATAGCTTGGAAAACAAAAAAGGTTTCTATACAAAGACTTGTTTTCATTTTGGTAGTTTGTATGGCAGCTATAGGATGTAGTGGTTGGATCCGGACCAAACTTTCACAAATCGTGTATGGCTATGTCAAATAAATAAATGTTGAATTCGGTAGCAATACCAAACTTTCATAGATCGTGTATGGCTTTATCAAATGAATAAGTGCTTAATTCGTTTGCAATAGCTTGGAAAACAAAAAATGTCAAATAAATAAATGTTGAATTCGGTTGCAATACCTTGGAAAACAAAAAAGGTTTCCATACAAAGACTTGTTTTCATATCGGTAGTTTGTATGGCAGCTATAGGATATAGTGGTCCGATCGCCACCAAACTTTCACAAATCGTATATGGCTATGTCAAATGAATAAATGTTGAATTCGGTTGCAATAGCTAAGAAAACAAAAAAGGATTGCATAAAAAGACTTGTTTTCATATCGGTCGTTTCTATGGCAGCTATATGATATAGTAATCCGATCCGGATCAACCTTTCACAAATCGTGTATGGCTATGTTAAATAAATAAATGTTGAATTCGGTTGCAATAGCTTGGAAGCAAAAAGGTTTCCATACAAAGACTTGTTTTCATATTGGTCGTTTGTATGGCAGCTATATGATATAGTAATCCGATCCGGATCAACCTTTCACATTTGTGAAAGATTTCGTGACACGATTTCGTGTATGGCTATGACAAATGAATAAATGTTGAATTCGGTTGCAATAGCTTGGAAAACAAAAAACGTTTCCATACAAAGACTTGTTTTTATATCGGTCGTTTGTATGGCAGATATATGATATAGTAGTCCGATCCGGACCAAATTTTCACAAATCGTGTATGACTATGTCAAATAAATAAATGTTGAATTCGGTTGCAATAGCTTGGAAAACAAAAAACGTTTCCATACAAAGACTTATTTTCATATCGGTCCTTTGTATGACAGCTATATGGTATAGTGATCCGTTCCGGACCAAACTTTGACAAATCGTGTATGGCTTAATCAAATGCATAAGTGTTGAATTCGGTTGCAATAGCTTGGAAAACATAAAACGTTTCCATACAAAGACTTGTTTTCATATCGGTAGTTTGTATGGCAGCTATATGATATAGTGGTCCGATCGGCACCAAACTTTCACAAATCGTATATGGCTATGTCAAATGAATAAATGTTGAATTCGGTTGCAAAAGCTAAGAAAACAAAAAAGGATTGCATAAAAAGACTTGTTTTCATATCGGTCCTTTGTATGGCAGCTATATGATATAGTAATCCGATCCGGATCAACCTTTCACAAATCGTGTATGGCTATGTTAAATAAATAAATGTTGAATTCGGTTGCAATAGCTTGGAAGCAAAAAGGTTTCCATACAAAGACTTGTTTTCATATTGGTCGTTTGTATGGCAGCTATATGATATAGTAATCCGATCCGGATCAACCTTTCACATTTGTGAAAGATTTCGTGACACGATTTCGTGTATGGCTATGACAAATGAATAAATGTTGAATTCGGTTGCAATAGCTTGGAAAACAAAAAACGTTTCCATACAAAGACTTGTTTTTATATCGGTCGTTTGTATGGCAGATATATGATATAGTAGTCCGATCCGGACCAAATTTTCACAAATCGTGTATGACTATGTCAAATAAATAAATTTTGAATTCGGTTGCAATAGCTTAGAAAACAAAAAATGTTTCCATACAAAGAATTGTTTTCATATCGGTCGTTTGTATGGCAGCTATATGATATAGTAATCCGATCCGAATCAAACTTTCAAAAATCGTGTATGGCTATGTCGAATAAATAAATTTTGAATTCGGTTGCAATAGCTTGGAAAACAAAAAAGGTTCCTATACAAAGACTTGTTTTCATATCGGTCGTTTGTATATCAGCTATATGATATAGTGGTCCGATCCGGATCAACCTTTCACAAATTGTCAAATGAATATGGCTATGTCGAATAAATAAATTTTGAATTCGGTTGCAATAGCTTAGAAAACAAAAAAGGTTCCTATACAAAGACTTGTTTTCATATCGGTCGTTTGTATATCAGCTATATGATAAAATGGTCCGATCCGGACCAAACTTTCATAGATCGTGTATGTCTTTATCAAATGAATAAGTGCTTAATTCGGTTGCAATAGCTTGGAAAACAAAAAACGTTTCCCTAAAAAGACTTGTTTTCATATCGGTCGTTTGTATGGCAGCTATATGATATAGTAATCCCATCCGGATCAACCTTTCACAAATCGTGTATGGCTATGTCAAATGAATAAATGTTGAATTCGGTTTCAATAGCTTGGAAAACAAAAAACGTTTCCATACAAAGACTTGTTTTTATATCGGTCGTTTGTATGGCAGATATATGATATAGTAGTCCGATCCGGACCAAATTTTCACAAATCGTGTATGGCTATATCCAATCAATAAGTGTTTAATTCGGTTGCAATAGATTAGAAAAGAAAAAAGGTTTCCATACAAAGACTTGTTTTCATATCGGTCGTTTGTATGGCAGCTATATGATATAGTAATCCGATCCGGATGAACCTTTCACAAATCGTGTATGGCTATGTCGAATAAATAAATTTTGAATTCGATTGCAATAGGTTGGAAAACAAAAAAGGTTCCTATACAAAGACTTGTTTTCATATCGGTCGTTTGTATATCAGCTATATGATATAGTGGTCCGATCCGGATCAACCTTTCACAAATTGTCAAATGAATAAATGTTGAATTCGGTTGCAATAGCTTAGAAAACAAAAAAGGTTCCCATACAAAAGACTTGTTTTCATATCGGCCGTTTGTATATCAGCTATATGATATAGTGGTTCGATCCGGACCAAACTTTCACAAATCGTGTATGACTATGTCAAATGAATAAATGTTGAATTCGGTTGCAATAGCTTGGAAAACAAAAACGTTTCCATACAAAGACTTGTTTTCATATCGGTCGTTTGTATGGCAGCTATATGGTATAGTGATCCGTTCCGGACCAAACTTTCACAAATCGTGTATGGCTAAGTCAAATGAATAAGTGTTGAATTCGGTTGCAATAGCTTGGAAAACATAAAACGTTGCCATACAAAGACTTGTTTTCATATCGGTCGTTTGTATATATGATATATGATAGTGTGATATATATGATATAGTGGTCCGATCCGGACCAAACTTTCACAGATCGTGTATGGCTAAATCAAATGAATAAGTGTTTAATTCGGTTGCAATACCTTAGAAAACAAAAAGGTTTCCATACAAAGAATTGTTTCATATCGGTCGATTGTATGGCAGCTATATGATATAGTAATCCGATCCGAATGAAACTTTCACAAATCGTGTATGGCTAAGTTAAATGAAGAAGTGTTGAATTCGGTTGCAATACCTTAGAAAACAAAAAGGTTTCCATACAAAGACTTGTTTTCATATCGGTAGTTTGTATGGCAGCTATATGATATAGTGCTCCGATCGGCACCAAACTTTCACAAATCGT
This sequence comes from Drosophila merina, assembly GCA_035047645.1. Taxonomy (NCBI): domain Eukaryota; kingdom Metazoa; phylum Arthropoda; class Insecta; order Diptera; family Drosophilidae; genus Drosophila; species Drosophila merina. The sequence goes on along the minus strand of JAWNPH010000020.1, from coordinate 314,320 downwards.
ATATGGCTATGTCAAATGAATAAATGTTGAATTCGGTTGCAATAGCTAAGAAAACAAAAAAGGATTGCATAAAAAGACTTGTTTTCATATCGGTCGTTTGTATGGCAGCTATATGGTATAGTGATCCGTTCCGGACCAAACTTTCACAAATCGTGTATGGCTAAGTCAAATGAATAAGTGTTGAATTCGGTTGCAATAGCTTGGAAAACATAAAACGTTGCCATACAAAGACTTGTTTTCATATCGGTCGTTTGTATATATGATATATGATAGTGTGATATATATGATATAGTGGTCCGATCCGGACCAAACTTTCACAGATCGTGTATGGCTAAATCAAATGAATAAGTGTTTAATTCGGTTGCAATACCTTAGAAAACAAAAAAGGTTTCCATACAAAGAATTGTTTCATATCGGTCGATTGTATGGCAGCTATATGATATAGTAATCCGATCCGAATGAAACTTTCACAAATCGTGTATGGCTAAGTTAAATGAAGAAGTGTTGAATTCGGTTGCAATAGCTTGGAAAACATAAAAGGTTTCCATACAAAGACTTGTTTTCATTTTGGTAGTTTGTATGGCAGCTATAGGATATAGTGGTCCGATCCGGACCAAACTTTTACAATTCGTGTATGGCTAAGTCAAATAAATAAATATTGAATTCGGTTGCAATACCTTAGAAAACAAAAAGGTTTCCATACAAAGACTTGTTTTCATATCGGTAGTTTGTATGGCAGCTATATGATATAGTGCTCCGATCGGCACCAAACTTTCAAAAATCGTATATGGCTATGTCAAATGAATAAATGTTGAATTCGGTTGCAATAGCTAAGAAAACAAAAAGGATTGCATAAAAAGTTTTGTTTTCATATCGGTCGTTTGTATGGCAGCTATATGGTATAGTGATCCGTTCCGGACCAAACTTTCACAAATCGTGTATGGCTAAGTCAAATGAATAAGTGTTGAATTCGGTTGCAATAGCTTGGAAAACATAAAACGTTGCCATACAAAGACTTGTTTTCATATCGGTCGTTTGTATATATGATATATGATAGTGTGATATATATGATATAGTAATCCGATCCGGATCAACCTTTCACAAATCGTGTATGGCTATGTCAAATGAATAAATGTTGAATTCGGTTGCAATAGCTTAGAAAACAAAAAAGGTTCCTATACAAAGACTTGTTTTCATATCGGTCGTTTGTATATCAGCTATATGATATAGTAGTCCGATCCGGGCCAAACTTTCATAGATCGTGTATGGCTTTATCAAATGAATAAGTGTTTAATTCGGTTGCAATAGATTAAAAAACAAAAAAGGTTTCCATACAAAGACTTGTTTTCATATCGGTCCTTTGTATGACAGCTATATGGTATAGTGATCCGTTCCGGACCAAACTTTCACAAATCGTGTATGGCTAAGTCAAATGAATAAGTGTTGAATTCGGTTGCAATAGCTTGGAAAACATAAAACGTTGCCATACAAAGACTTGTTTTCATATCGGTCGTTTGTATATATGATATATGATAGTGTGATATATATGATATAGTGGTCCGATCCGGACCAAACTTTCACAGATCGTGTATGGCTAAATCAAATGAATAAGTGTTTAATTCGGTTGCAATACCTTAGAAAACAAAAAAGGTTTCCATACAAAGAATTGTTTCATATCGGTCGATTGTATGGCAGCTATATGATATAGTAATCCGATCCGAATGAAACTTTCACAAATCGTGTATGGCTAAGTTAAGTGAAGAAGTGTTGAATTCGGTTGCAATAGCTTGGAAAACATAAAAGGTTTCCATACAAAGACTTGTTTTCATTTTGGTAGTTTGTATGGCAGCTATAGGATATAGTGGTCCGATCCGGACCAAACTTTTACAAATCGTGTATGGCTAAGTCAAATGAATAAATATTGAATTCGGTTGCAATACCTTAGAAAACAAAAAAGGTTTCCATACAAAGACTTGTTTTCATATCGGTAGTTTGTATGGCAGCTATATGATATAGTGCTCCGATCGGCACCAAACTTTCACAAATCGTATATGGCTATGTCAAATGAATAAATGTTGAATTCGGTTGCAATAGCTAAGAAAACAAAAAAGGATTGCATAAAAAGACTTGTTTTCATATCGGTCGTTTGTATGGCAGCTATATGGTATAGTGATCCGTTCCGGACCAAACTTTCACAAATCGTGTATGGCTAAGTCAAATGAATAAGTGTTGAATTCGGTTGCAATAGCTTGGAAAACATAAAACGTTGCCATACAAAGACTTGTTTTCATATCGGTCGTTTGTATATATGATATATGATAGTGTGATATATATGATATAGTGGTCCGATCCGGACCAAACTTTCACAGATCGTGTATGGCTAAATCAAATGAATAAGTGTTTAATTCGGTTGCAATACCTTAGAAAACAAAAAAGGTTTCCATACAAAGAATTGTTTCATATCGGTCGATTGTATGGCAGCTATATGATATAGTAATCCGATCCGAATGAAACTTTCACAAATCGTGTATGGCTAAGTTAAATGAAGAAGTGTTGAATTCGGTTGCAATAGCTTGGAAAACATAAAAGGTTTCCATACAAAGACTTGTTTTCATTTTGGTAGTTTGTATGGCAGCTATAGGATATAGTGGTCCGATCCGGACCAAACTTTTACAATTCGTGTATGGCTAAGTCAAATAAATAAATATTGAATTCGGTTGCAATACCTTAGAAAACAAAAAAGGTTTCCATACAAAGACTTGTTTTCATATCGGTAGTTTGTATGGCAGCTATATGATATAGTGCTCCGATCGGCACCAAACTTTCAAAAATCGTATATGGCTATGTCAAATGAATAAATGTTGAATTCGGTTGCAATAGCTAAGAAAACAAAAAAGGATTGCATAAAAAGTTTTGTTTTCATATCGGTCGTTTGTATGGCAGCTATATGGTATAGTGATCCGTTCCGGACCAAACTTTCACAAATCGTGTATGGCTAAGTCAAATGAATAAGTGTTGAATTCGGTTGCAATAGCTTGGAAAACATAAAACGTTGCCATACAAAGACTTGTTTTCATATCGGTCGTTTGTATATATGATATATGATAGTGTGATATATATGATATAGTAATCCGATCCGGATCAACCTTTCACAAATCGTGTATGGCTATGTCAAATGAATAAATGTTGAATTCGGTTGCAATAGCTTAGAAAACAAAAAAGGTTCCTATACAAAGACTTGTTTTCATATCGGTCGTTTGTATATCAGCTATATGATATAGTAGTCCGATCCGGGCCAAACTTTCATAGATCGTGTATGGCTTTATCAAATGAATAAGTGTTTAATTCGGTTGCAATAGATTAAAAAACAAAAAAAGGTTTCCATACAAAGACTTGTTTTCATATCGGTCCTTTGTATGACAGCTATATGGTATAGTGATCCGTTCCGGACCAAACTTTCACAAATCGTGTATGGCTTAGTCAAATGAATAAGTGTTGAATTCGGTTGCAATAGCTTGGAAAACATAAAACGTTTCCATACAAAGACTTGTTTTCATATCGGTCGTTTGTATATCAGCTATATGATATAGTGGTCCGATCCGGACCAAACTTTCACAGATCGTGTATGGCTATGTCAGATGAATAAGTGTTTAATTCGATTGCAATAGCTTAGAAAACAAAAAAGGTTTCCATACAAAGACTTGTTTTCATATTGGTAGTTTGTATGGCAGCTATATGATATAGTGGTCCGATCGGCACCAAACTTTCACAAATCGTATATGGCTATGTCAAATGATTAAGTGTTGAATTCGGTTGCAATAGCTTACAAAACAAAAAAGGATTCCATAAAAAGACTTGTTTTCATATCGGTCGTTTGTATGGCAGCTATATGATATAGTAATCCGATCCGGATCAACCTTTTACAAATCGTGTATGGCTATGTCGAATAAATAAATTTTAAATTCGGTTGCAATAGCTTGGAAAACAAAAAAGGTTCCTATACAAAGACTTGTTTTCATATCGGTCGTTTGTATATCAGCTATATGATATAGTGGTCCGATCCGGACCAAACTTTCACAAATCGTGTATGACTATGTCAAATGAATAATTGTTTAATTCGGTTGCAATAGCTTAGAAAACAAAAAAGGTTTCCATACAAAGACTTGTTTTCATATTGGTCGTTTGTATGGCAGCTATATGATATAGTAATCCGATCCGGATCAACCTTTCACAAATCGTGTATGGCTATGGCAAATGAATAAATGTTGAATTCGGTTGCAATAGCTTGGAAAACAAAAAACGTTTCCATACAAAGACTTGTTTTTATATCGGTCGTTTGTATGGCAGATATATGATATAGTGGTCCGATCCGGACCAAATTTTCACAAATCGTGTATGGCTATATCCAATGAATAAGTGTTTAATTCGGTTGCAATAGATTAGAAAACAAAAAAGGTTTCCATACAAAGACTTGTTTTCATATCGGTCGTTTGTATGGCAGCTATATGATATAGTAATCCGATCCGGATCAACCTTTCACAAATCGTGTATGGCTATGTCGAATTAATAAATTTGGAATTCGGTTCCAATAGCTTGGAAACCAAAAAAGGTTCCTATACAAAGACTTGTTTTCATATCGGTCGTTTGTATATCAGCTATATGATATAGTGGTCCGATCCGGATCAACCTTTCACAAATTGTTAAATGAATAAGTGTTGAATTCGGTTGCAATAGCTTGGAAAACATAAAACGTTTCCATACAAAGACTTGTTTTCATATCGGTCGTTTGTATGGCAGATATATGATATAGTGGTCCGATCCGGACCAAATTTTCATAGATCGTGTATGGATATATCAAATGAATAATTGTTTAATTCGGTTGCAATAGCTTGGAAAACAAAAAAGGTTCCTATACAAAGACTTGTTTTCATATCGGTCGTTTGTATATCAGCTATATGATATAGTGGTCCGATCCGGACCAAATTTTCACAAATCGTGTATGGCTATATCCAATGAATAAGTGTTTAATTCGGTTGCAATAGATTAGAAAACAAAAAAGGTTTCCATACAAAGACTTGTTTTCATATCGGTCGTTTGTATGGCAGCTATATGATATAGTAATCCGATCCGGATCAACCTTTCACAAATCGTGTATGGCTATGTCGAATTAATAAATTTGGAATTCGGTTGCAATAGCTTGGAAACCAAAAAAGGTTCCTATACAAAGACTTGTTTTCATATCGGTCGTTTGTATATCAGCTATATGATATAGTGGTCCGATCCGGATCAACCTTTCACAAATTGTTAAATGAATAAGTGTTGAATTCGGTTGCAATAGCTTGGAAAACATAAAACGTTTCCATACAAAGACTTGTTTTCATATCGGTCGTTTGTATGGCAGATATATGATATAGTGGTCCGATCCGGACCAAATTTTCATAAATCGTGTATGGCTATATCCAATGAATAAATGTTGAATTCGGTTGCAATAGCTTGGAAAACAAAAAACGTTTCCATACAAAGACTTGTTTTCATATCGGTCCTTTGTATGACAGCTATATGGTATAGTGATCCGTTCCGGACCAAACTTTCACAAATCGTGTATGGCTTAGTCAAATGAATAAGTGTTGAATTCGGTTGCAAAAGCTTGGAAAAAAAAAAAACGTTTCCATACAAAGACATGTTTTCATATCGGTCGTTTGTATATCATGTATATGATATAGTGGTCCGATCCGGACCAAACTTTCACAGATCGTGTATGGCTATATCAAATGAATAAGTCTTTAATTCAAATCGTGTATGGCTATATCCAATGAATAAGTGTTTAATTCGGTTGCAATAGATTAGAAAACAAAAAAGGTTTCCATACAAAGACTTGTTTTCATATCGGTCGTTTGTATGGCAGCTATATGATATAGTAATCCGATCCGGATCAACCTTTCACAAATCGTGTATGGCTATGTCGAATTAATAAATTTGGAATTCGGTTGCAATAGCTTGGAAACCAAAAAAGGTTCCTATACAAAGACTTGTTTTCATATCGGTCGTTTGTATATCAGCTATATGATATGGTGGTCCGATCCGGATCAACCTTTCACAAATTGTCAAATGAATAAGTGTTGAATTCGGTTGCAATAGCTTGGAAAACATAAAACGTTTCCATACAAAGACGTGTTTTCATATCGGTCGTTTGTATATCAGCTATATGATATAGTGGTCCGATCCGGACCAAACATTCACAGATCGTGTATGGCTATATCAAATGTATAAGTGTTTAATTCGGTTGCAATAGCTTAGAAAATAAAAAAGGTTTCCATACAAAGACTTGTTTTATATCGGTCGTTTGTATGGCAGCTATATGATATAGTAATCCGATCCGGATCAACCTTTCACAAATCGTGTATGGCTATGTCAAATAAATAAATGTTGAATTCGGTTACAATATCTTGGAAAACATAAAAGGTTTCCATACAAAGACTTGTTTTCATTTTGGTAGTTTGTATGGCAGCTATAGGATATAGTGGTCGAATCCGGACCAAACTTTCACAAATCGTGTATGGCTTAGTCAAATAAATAAATGTTGAATTCGGTTGCAATAGCTTCGAAAACAAAAAACATTTCCACACAAAAACTTGTTTTTATATCGGTCGTTTGTATGGCAGCTATATGATATAGTAATCCGATCCGGATCAACCTTTCACATTTGTGAAAGATTTCGTGACACGATTTCGTGTATGGCTATGACAAATGAATAAATGTTAAATTCGGTTGCAATAGCTTGGAAAACAAAAAACGTTTCCATAGAAAGACTTGTTTTCATATCGGTCGTTTGTATGGCAGCTATATGATATAGTAATCCGATCCGAATCAAACTTTTAAAAATCGTGTATGGCTAAGTCAAATGAATAAGTGTTGAATTTGGTTGCAATAGCTTGGAAAGCATAAAAGGTTTCTATACAAAGACTTGTTTTCATTTTGGTAGTTTGTATGGCAGCTATAGGATGTAGTGGTTGGATCCGGACCAAACTTTCACAAATCGTGTATGGCTATGTCAAATAAATAAATGTTGAATTCGGTAGCAATACCTTAGAAAACAAAAAAGGTTTCCATACAAAGACTTGTTTTCATATCGGTAGTTTGTATGGCAGCTATATGATATAGTGGTCCGATCGGCACCAAACTTTCACAAATCGTATATGGCTATGTCAAATAAATAAATGTTGAATTCGGTTGCAATAGCTAAGCAACCAAAAAAGGATTGCATAAAAAGACTTGTTTTTATATCGGTCGTTTGTATGGCAGCTATATGATATAGTAATCCGATCCGGATCAACCTTTCACAAATCGTGAATGGCTATGTCAAATGAATAAATGTTGAATTCGGTTTCAATAGCTTAGAAAACAAAAAAGGTTCCTATACAAAGACTTGTTTTCATATCGGTCGTTTGTATATCAGCTATATGGTATAGTGGTCCGATCCGGACCAAACTTTCATAGATCGTGTATGGCTTTATCAAATGAATAAGTGCTTAATTCGGTTGCAATAGCTTGGAAAACAAAAAATGTCAAATAAATAAATGTTGAATTCGGTTGCAATACCTTAGAAAACAAAAAAGGTTTCCATACAAAGACTTGTTTTCATATCGGTAGTTTGTATGGCAGCTATAGGATATAGTGGTCCGATCGCCACCAAACTTTCACAAATCGTATATGGCTATGTCAAATGAATAAATGTTGAATTCGGTTGCAATAGCTAAGAAAACAAAAAAGGATTGCATAAAAAGACTTGTTTTCATATCGGTCGTTTGTATGGCAGCTATATGATATAGTAATCCGATCCGGATCAACCTTTCACAAATCGTGTATGGCTATGTTAAATAAATAAATGTTGAATTCGGTTGCAATAGCTTGGAAGCAAAAAAGGTTTCCATACAAAGACTTGTTTTCATATTGGTCGTTTGTATGGCAGCTATATGATATAGTAATCCGATCCGGATCAACCTTTCACATTTGTGAAAGATTTCGTGACACGATTTCGTGTATGGCTATGACAAATGAATAAATGTTGAATTCGGTTGCAATAGCTTGGAAAACAAAAAACGTTTCCATAGAAAGACTTGTTTTCATATCGGTCGTTTGTATGGCAGATATATGATATAGTGGTCCGATCCGGACCAAATTTTTACAAATCGTGTATGGCTATGTCGAATAAATAAACTTTGAATTCGGTTGCAATAGCTTGGAAAACAAAAAAGGTTCCTATACAAAGACTTGTTTTCATATCGGTCGTTTGTATATCAGCTATATGATATAGTGGTCCGATCCGGACCAAACTTTCATAAATCGTGTATGGCTATGTCAAATAAATAAATGTTGAATTCGGTTGCAATAGCTTCGAAAACAAAAAACGTTTCCATACAAAAACTTGTTTTCATATCGGTCGTTTGTATGGCAGCTATATGGTATAGTAATCCGATCCGAATCAAACTTTCACAAATCGTGTATGGCTAAGTCAAATGAATAAGTGTTGAATTCGGTTGCAATAGCTTGGAAAACATAAAACGTTTCCATACAAAGACTTGTTTTCATATCGGTCGTTTGTATATCAGCTATATAATATAGTGGTCCGATCCGGATCAACCTTTCACAAATTGTGTATGGCTATATCAAATGAATAAATGTTTAACTCGGTTGCAATAGCTTAGAAAACAAAAAAGGTTTCCATACAAAGACTTGTTTTCATTTTGGTAGTTTGTATGGCAGCTATAGGATATAGTAATCCGATCCGGACCAAACTTTCTCAAATCGTGTATGGCTATATTAAATGAATAAATGTTGAACTCGGTTGCAATAGCTTAGAAAACAAAAAATGTTTCCATACAAAGACTTGTTTTCATTTTGGTAGTTTGTATGGCAGCTATACGATGTAGTGGTCCGATCCGGACGAAACTTTCACAAATCGTGTATGGCTATGTCAAATAAATAAATGTTGAATTCAGTTGCAATAGCTTAGAAAACAAAAAAGGTTCCTATACAAAGACTTGTTTTCATATCGGTCGTTTGTATATCAGCTATATTGTATAGTGATCCGTTCGAGACCAAACTTTCACAAATCCTGTATGGCTAAGTCAAATGAATAAGTGTTGAATTCGGTTGCAATAGCTTGGAAAACATAAAACGTTTCCATACAAAGACTTGTTTTCATATCGGTCGTTCGTATATCAGCTATATGATATAGTGGTCCGATCCGGACCAAACTTTCACAAATCGTGTATGACTATGTCAAATGAATAAATGTTGAATTCGGTTGCAATAGCTTGGAAAACAAAAAACGTTTCCATACAAAGACTTGTTTTCATATCGGTCCTTTGTATGACAGCTATATGGTATAGTGATCCGTTCCGGACCAAACTTTCAGAAATCGTGTATGGCTCAGTCAAATGAATAAGTGTTGAATTCGGTTGCAATAGCTTGGAAAAAAAAAACGTTTCCATACAAAGACTTGTTTTCATATCGGTCGTTTGTATATCATCTATATGATATAGTGGTTCGATCCGGACCAAACTTTCACAGATCGTGTATGGCTATATCAAATGAATAAGTCTTTAATTCAAATCGTGTATGGCTATATCCAATGAATAAGTGTTTAATTCGGTTGCAATAGATTAGAAAACAAAAAAGGTTTCCATACAAAGACTTGTTTTCATATGTTTCCATACAAAGACTTGTTTTCATTTTGGTAGTTTGTATGGCAGCTATAGGATATAGTAATCCGATCCGGACGAAACTTTCACAAATCGTGTATGGCTATGTCAAATAAATAAATGTTGAATTCAGTTGCAATAGCTTAGAAAACAAAAAAGGTTCCTATACAAAGACTTGTTTTCATATCGGTCGTTTGTATATCAGCTATAGATATAGTGGTCTGATCCGGACCAAACTTTCACAAATCGTGTATGGTTATGTCAAATGAATAAATGTTGAATTCGGTTGCAATAGCCTAGAAAACAAAAAAGGTTCCTTTACAAAAACTTGTTTTCATATCGGTCGTTTGTATGGCAGCTATATTGTATAGTGATCCGTTCGAGACCAAACTTTCACAAATCGTGTATGGCTAAGTCTAATGAATAACTGTTGAATTCGGTTGCAATAGCTTGGAAAACATAAAACGTTTCCATACAAAGACTTGTTTTCATATCGATCGTTCGTATATCAGCTATATGATATAGTGGTATGATCCGGACCAAACTTTCACAAATCGTGTATGACTATGTCAAATGAATAAATGTTGAATTCGGTTGCAATAGCTTGGAAAACAAAAAACGTTTCCATACAAAGACTTGTTTTCATATCGGTCCTTTGTATGACAGCTATATGGTATAGTGATCCGTTCCGGACCAAACTTTCAGAAATCGTGTATGGCTTAGTCAAATGAATAAGTGTTGAATTCGGTTGCAATAGCTTGGAAAAAAAAACGTTTCCATACAAAGACTTGTTTTCATATTGGTCGTTTGTATATCATCTATATGATATAGTGGTCCGATCCGGACCAAACTTTCACAGATCGTGTATGGCTATATCAAATGAATAAGTCTTTAATTCAAATCGTGTATGGCTATATCCAATGAATAAGTGTTTAATTCGGTTGCAATAGATTAGAAAACAAAAAAGGTTTCCATACAAAGACTTGTTTTCATATCGGTCGTTTGTATGGCAGCTTTATGATATAGTAATCCGATTCGGATCAACCTTTCACAAATCGTGTATGGCTATGTCGAATTAATAAATTTGAATTCGGTTGCAATAGCTTGGAAACCAAAAAAGGTTCCTATACAAAGACTTGTTTTCATATCGGTCGTTTGTATATCAGCTATATGATATGGTGGTCCGATCCGGATCAACCTTTCACAAATTGTCAAATGAATAAGTGTTGAATTCGGTTGCAATAGCTTGGAAAACATAAAACGTTTCCATACAAAGACGTGTTTTCATATCGGTCGTTTGTATATCAGCTATATGATATAGTGGTCCGATCCGGACCAAACATTCACAGATCGTGTATGGCTATATCAAATGTATAAGTGTTTAATTCGGTTGCAATAGCTTAGAAAACAAAAAGGTTTCCATACAAAGACTTGTTTTATATCGGTCGTTTGTATGGCAGCTATATGATATAGTAATCCGATCCGGATCAACCTTTCACAAATCGTGTATGGCTATGTCAAATAAATAAATGTTGAATTCGGTTACAATATCTTGGAAAACATAAAAGGTTTCCATACAAAGACTTGTTTTCATTTTGGTAGTTTGTATGGCAGCTATAGGATATAGTGGTCCGATCCGGACCAAATTTTCACAAATCGTGTATGGCTATATCCAATGAATAAGTGTTTAATTCGGTTGCAATAGATTAGAAAACAAAAAAGGTTTCCATACAAAGACTTGTTTTCATATCGGTCGTTTGTATGGCAGCTATATGATATAGTAATCCGATCCGGATCAACCTTTCACAAATCGTGTATGGCTATGTCGAATTAATAAATTTGGAATTCGGTTCCAATAGCTTGGAAACCAAAAAAGGTTCCTATACAAAGACTTGTTTTCATATCGGTCGTTTGTATATCAGCTATATGATATAGTGGTCCGATCCGGATCAACCTTTCACAAATTGTTAAATGAATAAGTGTTGAATTCGGTTGCAATAGCTTGGAAAACATAAAACGTTTCCATACAAAGACTTGTTTTCATATCGGTCGTTTGTATGGCAGATATATGATATAGTGGTCCGATCCGGACCAAATTTTCACAAATCGTGTATGGCTATATCCAATGAATAAATGTTGAATTCGGTTGCAATAGCTTGGAAAACAAAAACGTTTCCATACAAAGACTTGTTTTCATATCGGTCCTTTGTATGACAGCTATATGGTATAGTGATCCGTTCCGGACCAAACTTTCACAAATCGTGTATGGCTTAGTCAAATGAATAAGTGTTGAATTCGGTTGCAATAGCTTGGAAAAAAAAAACGTTTCCATACAAAGACATGTTTTCATATCGGTCGTTTGTATATCATCTATATGATATAGTGGTCCGATCCGGACCAAACTTTCACAGATCGTGTATGGCTATATCAAATGAATAAGTCTTTAATTCAAATCGTGTATGGCTATATCCAATGAATAAGTGTTTAATTCGGTTGCAATAGATTAGAAAACAAAAAGGTTTCCATACAAAGACTTGTTTTCATATCGGTCGTTTGTATGGCAGCTATATGATATAGTAATCCGATCCGGATCAACCTTTCACAAATCGTGTATGGCTATGTCGAATTAATAAATTTGGAATTCGGTTGCAATAGCTTGGAAACCAAAAAAGGTTCCTATACAAAGACTTGTTTTCATATCGGTCGTTTGTATATCAGCTATATGATATGGTGGTCCGATCCGGATCAACCTTTCACAAATTGTCAAATGAATAAGTGTTGAATTCGGTTGCAATAGCTTGGAAAACATAAAACGTTTCCATACAAAGACGTGTTTTCATATCGGTCGTTTGTATATCAGCTATATGATATAGTGGTCCGATCCGGACCAAACATTCACAGATCGTGTATGGCTATATCAAATGTATAAGTGTTTAATTCGGTTGCAATAGCTTAGAAACAAAAAAGGTTTCCATACAAAGACTTGTTTTATATCGGTCGTTTGTATGGCAGCTATATGATATAGTAATCCGATCCGGATCAACCTTTCACAAATCGTGTATGGCTATGTCAAATAAATAAATGTTGAATTCGGTTACAATATCTTGGAAAACATAAAAGGTTTCCATACAAAGACTTGTTTTCATTTTGGTAGTTTGTATGGCAGCTATAGGATATAGTGGTCGAATCCGGACCAAACTTTCACAAATCGTGTATGGCTTAGTCAAATAAATAAATGTTGAATTCGGTTGCAATAGCTTCGAAAACAAAAAACATTTCCACACAAAAACTTGTTTTTATATCGGTCGTTTGTATGGCAGCTATATGATATAGTAATCCGATCCGGATCAACCTTTCACATTTGTGAAAGATTTCGTGACACGATTTCGTGTATGGCTATGACAAATGAATAAATGTTGAATTCGGTTGCAATAGCTTGGAAAACAAAAAACGTTTCCATAGAAAGACTTGTTTTCATATCGGTCGTTTGTATGGCAGCTATATGATATAGTAATCCGATCCGAATCAAACTTTTAAAAATCGTGTATGGCTAAGTCAAATGAATAAGTGTTGAATTTGGTTGCAATAGCTTGGAAAGCATAAAAGGTTTCTATACAAAGACTTGTTTTCATTTTGGTAGTTTGTATGGCAGCTATAGGATGTAGTGGTTGGATCCGGACCAAACTTTCACAAATCGTGTATGGCTATGTCAAATAAATAAATGTTGAATTCGGTAGCAATACCTTAGAAAACAAAAAAGGTTTCCATACAAAGACTTGTTTTCATATCGGTATTTTGTATGGCAGCTATATGATATAGTGGTCCGATCGGCACCAAACTTTCACAAATCGTATATGGCTATGTCAAATAAATAAATGTTGAATTCGGTTGCAATAGCTAAGCAACCAAAAAAGGATTGCATAAAAAGACTTGTTTTTATATCGGTCGTTTGTATGGCAGCTATATGATATAGTAATCCGATCCGGATCAACCTTTCACAAATCGTGAATGGCTATGTCAAATGAATAAATGTTGAATTCGGTTTCAATAGCTTAGAAAACAAAAAAGGTTCCTATACAAAGACTTGTTTTCATATCGGTCGTTTGTATATCAGCTATATGGTATAGTGGTCCGATCCGGACCAAACTTTCATAGATCGTGTATGGCTTTATCAAATGAATAAGTGCTTAATTCGGTTGCAATAGCTTGGAAAACAAAAAATGTCAAATAAATAAATGTTGAATTCGGTTGCAATACCTTAGAAAACAAAAAAGGTTTCCATACAAAGACTTGTTTTCATATCGGTAGTTTGTATGGCAGCTATAGGATATAGTGGTCCGATCGCCACCAAACTTTCACAAATCGTATATGGCTATGTCAAATGAATAAATGTTGAATTCGGTTGCAATAGCTAAGAAAACAAAAAGGATTGCATAAAAAGACTTGTTTTCATATCGGTCGTTTGTATGGCAGCTATATGATATAGTAATCCGATCCGGATCAACCTTTCACAAATCGTGTATGGCTATGTTAAATAAATAAATGTTGAATTCGGTTGCAATAGCTTGGAAGCAAAAAGGTTTCCATACAAAGACTTGTTTTCATATTGGTCGTTTGTATGGCAGCTATATGATATAGTAATCCGATCCGGATCAACCTTTCACATTTGTGAAAGATTTCGTGACACGATTTCGTGTATGGCTATGACAAATGAATAAATGTTGAATTCGGTTGCAATAGCTTGGAAAACAAAAAACGTTTCCATAGAAAGACTTGTTTTCATATCGGTCGTTTGTATGGCAGATATATGATATAGTGGTCCGATCCGGACCAAATTTTTACAAATCGTGTATGGCTATGTCGAATAAATAAACTTTGAATTCGGTTGCAATAGCTTGGAAAACAAAAAAGGTTCCTATACAAAGACTTGTTTTCATATCGGTCGTTTGTATATCAGCTATATGATATAGTGGTCCGATCCGGACCAAACTTTCATAAATCGTGTATGGCTATGTCAAATAAATAAATGTTGAATTCGGTTGCAATAGCTTCGAAAACAAAAAACGTTTCCATACAAAAACTTGTTTTCATATCGGTCGTTTGTATGGCAGCTATATGGTATAGTAATCCGATCCGAATCAAACTTTCACAAATCGTGTATGGCTAAGTCAAATGAATATGTGTTGAATTCGGTTGCAATAGCTTGGAAAACATAAAACGTTTCCATACAAAGACTTGTTTTCATATCGGTCGTTTGTATATCAGCTATATAATATAGTGGTCCGATCCGGATCAACCTTTCACAAATTGTGTATGGCTATATCAAATGAATAAATGTTTAACTCGGTTGCAATAGCTTAGAAAACAAAAAAGGTTTCCATACAAAGACTTGTTTTCATTTTGGTAGTTTGTATGGCAGCTATAGGATATAGTAATCCGATCCGGACCAAACTTTCTCAAATCGTGTATGGCTATATTAAATGAATAAATGTTGAACTCGGTTGCAATAGCTTAGAAAACAAAAAATGTTTCCATACAAAGACTTGTTTTCATTTTGGTAGTTTGTATGGCAGCTATACGATGTAGTGGTCCGATCCGGACGAAACTTTCACAAATCGTGTATGGCTATGTCAAATAAATAAATGTTGAATTCAGTTGCAATAGCTTAGAAAACAAAAAGGTTCCTATACAAAGACTTGTTTTCATATCGGTCGTTTGTATATCAGCTATATTGTATAGTGATCCGTTCGAGACCAAACTTTCACAAATCCTGTATGGCTAAGTCAAATGAATAAGTGTTGAATTCGGTTGCAATAGCTTGGAAAACATAAAACGTTTCCATACAAAGACTTGTTTTCATATCGGTCGTTCGTATATCAGCTATATGATATAGTGGTCCGATCCGGACCAAACTTTCACAAATCGTGTATGACTATGTCAAATGAATAAATGTTGAATTCGGTTGCAATAGCTTGGAAAACAAAAAACGTTTCCATACAAAGACTTGTTTTCATATCGGTCCTTTGTATGACAGCTATATGGTATAGTGATCCGTTCCGGACCAAACTTTCAGAAATCGTGTATGGCTCAGTCAAATGAATAAGTGTTGAATTCGGTTGCAATAGCTTGGAAAAAAAACGTTTCCATACAAAGACTTGTTTTCATATCGGTCGTTTGTATATCATCTATATGATATAGTGGTTCGATCCGGACCAAACTTTCACAGATCGTGTATGGCTATATCAAATGAATAAGTCTTTAATTCAAATCGTGTATGGCTATATCCAATGAATAAGTGTTTAATTCGGTTGCAATAGATTAGAAAACAAAAAAGGTTTCCATACAAAGACTTGTTTTCATATCGGTCGTTTGTATGGCAGCTATATGATATAGTAATCCGATCCGGATCAACCTTTCACAAATCGTGTATGGCTATGTCGAATTAATAAATTTGGAATTCGGTTGCAATAGCTTGGAAACCAAAAAAGGTTCCTATACAAAGACTTGTTTTCATATCGGTCGTTTGTATATCAGCTATATGATATGGTGGTCCGATCCGGATCAACCTTTCACAAATTGTCAAATGAATAAGTGTTGAATTCGGTTGCAATAGCTTGGAAAACATAAAACGTTTCCATACAAAGACGTGTTTTCATATCGGTCGTTTGTATATCAGCTATATGATATAGTGGTCCGATCCGGACCAAACATTCACAGATCGTGCATGGCTATATCAAATGTATAAGTGTTTAATTCGGTTGCAATAGCTTAGAAAACAAAAAAGGTTTCCATACAAAGACTTGTTTTCATTTTGGTAGTTTGTATGGCAGCTATAGGATATAGTAATCCGATCCGGACCAAACTTTCTCAAATCGTGTATGGCTATATTAAATGAATAAATGTTGAACTCGGTTGCAATAGCTTAGAAAACAAAAAATGTTTCCATACAAAGACTTGTTTTCATTTTGGTAGTTTGTATGGCAGCTATAGGATATAGTAATCCGATCCGGACGAAACTTTCACAAATCGTGTATGGCTATGTCAAATAAATAAATGTTGAATTCAGTTGCAATAGCTTAGAAAACAAAAAAGGTTCCTATACAAAGACTTGTTTTCATATCGGTCGTTTGTATATCAGCTATAGATATAGTGGTCTGATCCGGACCAAACTTTCACAAATCGTGTATGGTTATGTCAAATGAATAAATGTTGAATTCGGTTGCAATAGCCTAGAAAACAAAAAAAGGTTCCTTTACAAAAACTTGTTTTCATATCGGTCGTTTGTATGGCAGCTATATTGTATAGTGATCCGTTCGAGACCAAACTTTCACAAATCGTGTATGGCTAAGTCAAATGAATAACTGTTGAATTCGGTTGCAATAGCTTGGAAAACATAAAACGTTTCCATACAAAGACTTGTTTTCATATCGATCGTTCGTATATCAGCTATATGATATAGTGGTATGATCCGGACCAAACTTTCACAAATCGTGTATGACTATGTCAAATGAATAAATGTTGAATTCGGTTGCAATAGCTTGGAAAACAAAAAACGTTTCCATACAAAGACTTGTTTTCATATCGGTCCTTTGTATGACAGCTATATGGTATAGTGATCCGTTCCGGACCAAACTTTCAGAAATCGTGTATGGCTTAGTCAAATGAATAAGTGTTGAATTCGGTTGCAATAGCTTGGAAAAAAAAAACGTTTCCATACAAAGACTTGTTTTCATATTGGTCGTTTGTATATCATCTATATGATATAGTGGTCCGATCCGGACCAAACATTCACAGATCGTGTATGGCTATATCAAATGTATAAGTGTTTAATTCGGTTGCAATAGCTTAGAAAACAAAAAAGGTTTCCATACAAAGACTTGTTTTCATTTTGGTAGTTTGTATGGCAGCTATATGATATAGTAATCCGATCCGGATCAACCTTTCACAAATCGTGTATGGCTATGTCAAATAAATAAATGTTGAATTCGGTTACAATATCTTGGAAAACATAAAAGGTTTCCATACAAAGACTTGTTTTCATTTTGGTAGTTTGTATGGCAGCTATAGGATATAGTGGTCGGATCCGGACCAAACTTTCACAAATCGTGTATGGCTATGTCAAATAAATAAATGTTGAATTCGGTTGCAATAGCTTCGAAAACAAAAAACATTTCCACACAAAAACTTGTTTTTATATCGGTCGTTTGTATGGCAGCTATATGATATAGTAATCCGATCCGGATCAACCTTTCACATTTGTGAAAGATTTCGTGACACGATTTCGTGTATGGCTATGACAAATGAATAAATGTTGAATTCGGTTGCAATAGCTTGGAAAACAAAAAACGTTTCCATAGAAAGACTTGTTTTCATATCGGTCGTTTGTATGGCAGCTATATGATATAGTAATCCGATCCGAATCAAACTTTTAAAAATCGTGTATGGCTATGTTAAATAAATAAATGTTGAATTCGGTTGCAATAGCTTGGAAAACATAAAAGGTTTCTATACAAAGACTTGTTTTCATTTTGGTAGTTTGTATGGCAGCTATAGGATGTAGTGGTTGGATCCGGACCAAACTTTCACAAATCGTGTATGGCTATGTCAAATAAATAAATGTTGAATTCGGTAGCAATACCTTAGAAAACAAAAAAGGTTTCCATACAAAGACTTGTTTTCATATCGGTAGTTTGTATGGCAGCTATATGATATAGTGGTCCGATCGGCACCAAACTTTCACAAATCGTATATGGCTATGTCAAATAAATAAATGTTGAATTCGGTTCCAATAGCTAAGCAACCAAAAAAGGATTGCATAAAAAGACTTGTTTTTATATCGGTCGTTTGTATGGCAGCTATATGATATAGTAATCCGATCCGGATCAACCTTTCACAAATCGTGAATGGCTATGTCAAATGAATAAATGTTGAATTCGGTTTCAATAGCTTAGAAAACAAAAAAGGTTCCTATACAAAGACTTGTTTTCATATCGGTCGTTTGTATATCAGCTATATGGTATAGTGGTCCGATCCGGACCAAACTTTCATAGATCGTGTATGGCTTTATCAAATGAATAAGTGCTTAATTCGGTTGCAATAGCTTGGAAAACAAAAAATGTCAAATAAATAAATGTTGAATTCGGTTGCAATACCTTGGAAAACAAAGAAGGTTTCCATACAAAGACTTGTTTTCATATCGGTAGTTTGTATGGCAGCTATAGGATATAGTGGTCCGATCGCCACCAAACTTTCACAAATCGTATATGTCAAATGAATAAATGTTGAATTCGGTTGCAATAGCTAAGAAAACAAAAAAGGATTGCATAAAAAGACTTGTTTTCATATCGGTCGTTTGTATGGCAGCTTTATGATATAGTAATCCGATCCGGATCAACCTTTCACAAATCGTGTATGGCTATGTTAAATAAATAAATGTTGAATTCGGTTGCAATAGCTTGGAAGCAAAAAAGGTTTCCATACACAGACTTGTTTTCATATTGGTCGTTTGTATGGCAGCTATATGATATAGTAATCCGATCCGGATCAACCTTTCACATTTGTGAAAGATTTCGTGACACGATTTCGTGTATGGCTATGACAAATGAATAAATGTTGAATTCGGTTGCAATAGCTTGGAAAACAAAAAACGTTTCCACAGAAAGACTTGTTTTCATATCGGTCGTTTGTATGGCAGATATATGATATAGTGGTCCGATCCGGACCAAATTTTTACAAATCGTGTATGGCTATGTCGAATAAATAAACTTTGAATTCGGTTGCAATAGCTTGGAAAACAAAAAAGGTTCCTATACAAAGACTTGTTTTCATATCGGTCGTTTGTATATCAGCTATATGATATAGTGGTCCGATCCGGACCAAACTTTCATAAATCGTGTATGGCTATGTCAAATAAATAAATGTTGAATTCGGTTGCAATAGCTTCGAAAACAAAAAACGTTTCCATACAAAAACTTGTTTTCATATCGGTCGTTTGTATATCAGCTATATAATATACTGGTCCGATCCGGATCAACCTTTCACAAATTGTGTATGGCTATATCAAATGAATAAATGTTGAACTCGGTTGCAATAGCTTAGAAAACAAAAAAGGTTTCCATACAAAGACTTGTTTTCATTTTGGTAGTTTGTATGGCAGCTATAGGATATAGTAATCCGATCCGGACCAAACTTTCTCAAATCGTGTATGGCTATATTAAATGAATAAATGTTGAACTCGGTTGCAATAGCTTAGAAAACAAAAAATGTTTCCATACAAAGACTTGTTTTCATTTTGGTAGTTTGTATGGCAGCTATACGATGTAGTGGTCCGATCCGGACGAAACTTTCACAAATCGTGTATGGCTATGTCAAATAAATAAATGTTGTATTCAGTTGCAATAGCTTAGAAAACAAAAAAGGTTCCTATACAAAGACTTGTTTTCATATCGGTCGTTTGTATATCAGCTATAGATATAGTGGTCTGATCCGGACCAAACTTTCACAAATCGTGTATGGTTATGTCAAATGAATAAATGTTGAATTCGGTTGCAATAGCCTAGAAAACAAAAAAGGTTCCTTTACAAAAACTTGTTTTCATATCGGTCGTTTGTATGGCAGCTATATTGTATTTTGATCCGTTCGAGACCAAACTTTCACAAATCGTGTATAGCTAAGTCAAATGAATAAGTGTTGAATTCGGTTGCAATAGCTTGGAAAACATAAAACGTTTCCATACAAAGACTTGTTTTCATATCGGTCGTTCGTATATCATCTATATCAGCTTTGAAAACAAAAAAGGTTCCTATACAAAGACTTGTTTTCATATCGGTCGTTTGTATATCAGCTATAGGATATAGTGGTCCGATCTGGATCAACCTTTCACAAATTTTGTATGGCTGTGTCAAATGAATAAATGTTGAATTCGGTTGCAATAGCTTAGAAAACAAAAATGGTTCCCATACAAAAGACTTGTTTTCATATCGGTCGTTTGTATGGCAGCTATATTGTATAGTGATCCGTTCGAGACCAAACTTTAACAAATCGTGTATGGCTAAGTCAAATGAATAAGTGTTGAATTCGGTTGCAATAGCTTGGAAAACATAAAACGTTTCCATACAAAGACTTGTTTTCATATCGGTCGTTTGTATATCAGCTATATGATATAGTGGTCCGATCCGGACCAAACTTTCATAGATCGTGTATGGCTTTATCAAATGAATAAGTGTTTAATTCGGTAGCAATAGCTTAGAAAACAAAAAGGTTTCCATACAAAGACTTGTTTTCATATTGGTCGTTTGTATGGCAGCTATATGATATAGTAATCCGATCCGGATCAACCTTTCACAAATCGTGTATGGCTAAGTCAAATGAATAAATGTTGAATTCGGTTGCAATAGCTTGGAAAACAAAAAACGTTTCCATAGAAAGACTTGTTTTCATATCGGTCGTTTGTATGGCGGATATATGATATAGTGGTCCGATCCGGACAAAATTTTCACAAATCGTGTATGGCTTGTCGAATAAATAAATTTTGAATTCGGTTGCAATAGCTAAGAAAACAAAAAAGGATTGCATACAAAGACTTGTTTTCATATCGGTCGTTTGTATGGCAGCTATATGATATAGTAATCCGATCCGGATCAACCTTTCACAAATCGTGTATGGCTATGTCAAATAAATAAATGTTGAATTCGGTTGCAATAGCTTGGAAGCAAAAAAGGTTTCCATACAAAGACTTGTTTTTATATTGGTCGTTTGTATGGCAGCTATATGATATAGTAATCCGATCCGGATCAACCTTTCACAAATCGTGTATGGCTATGACAAATGAATAAATGTTGAATTCGGTTGCAATAGCTTGGAAAACAAAAAACGTTTCCATAGAAAGACTTGTTTTCATATCGGTCGTTTGTATGGCAGATATATGATATAGTGGTCCGATCCGGACCAAATTTTTACAAATCGTGTATGGCTATGTCGAATAAATAAACTTTGAATTCGGTTGCAATAGCTTGGAAAACAAAAAAGGTTCCCACACAAAGACTTGTTTTCATATCGGTCGTTTGTATATCAGCTATATGATATAGTGGTCTGATCCGGACCAAACTTTCACAAATCGTGTATGGTTATGTCAAATGAATAAATGTTGAATTCGGTTGCAATAGCCTAGAAAACAAAAAAGGTTCCTATACAAAGACTTGTTTTCATATTGGTCGTTTGTATGGCAGCTTTCACAAATCGTGTATGGCTAAGTCAAATGAATAAGTGTTGAATTCGGTTGCAATAGCTTGGAATACATAAAACGTTTCCATACAAAGACTTGTTTTCATATCGGTCGTTTGTATATCAGCTATATGATATAGTGGTCCGATCCGGATCAACCTTTCACAAATTGTGTATGGCTATATCAAATGAATAAATGTTGAACTCGGTTGCAATAGCTTAGAAAACAAAAAAGGTTTCCATACAAAGACTTGTTTTCATTTTGGTAGTTTGTATGGCAGCTATAGGATATAGTAATCCGATCCGGACCAAACTTTCTCAAATCGTGTATGGCTATATCAAATGAATAAATTTTGAACTCGGTTGCAATAGCTTAGAAAACAAAAAATGTTTTCATACAAAGACTTGTTTTCATTTTGGTAGTTTGTATATCAGCTATACGATATAGTGGTCCGATCCGGATCAACCTTTCACAAATCGTGTATGGCTATGTCAAATAAATAAATGTTGAATTCGGTTGCAATAGCTTAGAAAACAAAAAAGGTTCCTATACAAAGACATGTTTTCATATCGGTCTTTTGTATATCAGCTATATGATATAGTGGTCTGATCCGGACCAAACTTTCACAAATCGTGTATGGTTATGTCAAATGAATAAATGTTGAATTCGGTTGCAATAGCCTAGAAAACAAAAAAGGTTCCTATACAAAGACTTGTTTTCATATTGGTCGTTTGTATGGCAGCTATATGATATAGTAATCCGATCCGGATCAACCTTTCACAAATCGTGTATGGCTATGTCAAATGAATAAATGTTGAATTCGGTTGCAATAGCTTGGAAAACAAAAAACGTTTCCATACAAAAACTTGTTTTCATATTGGTCGTTTGTATGGCAGCTATATTGTATAGTGATCCGTTCAAGACCAAACTTTCACAAATCGTGTATGGCTAAGTCAAATGAATAAGTGTTGAATTCGGTTGCAATAGCTTGGAAAACATAAAACGTTTCCATACAAAGACTTGTTTTCATATCGGTCGTTCGTATATCAGCTATATCAGCTTTGAAAACAAAAAAGGTTCCTATACAAAGACTTGTTTTCATATCGGTCGTTTGTATATCAGCTATAGGATATAGTGGTCCGATCCGGATCAACCTTTCACAAATTGTGTATGGCTATGTCAAATGAATAAATGTTGTATTCGGTTGCAATAGCTTAGAAAACAAAAATGGTTCCCATACAAAAGACTTGTTTTCATATCGGTCGTTTGTATATCAGCTATATGATATAGTGGTCCGATCCGGACCAAACTTTCATAGATCGTGTATGGCTTTATCAAATGAATAAGTGTTTAATTCGGTAGCAATAGCTTAGAAAACAAAAAAGGTTTCCATACAAAGACTTGTTTTCATATTGGTCGTTTGTATGGCAGCTATATGATATAGTAATCCGATCCGGATCAACCTTTTACAAATCGTGTATGGCTATGACAAATGAATAAATGTTGAATTCGGTTGCAATAGCTTGGAAAACAAAAAACGTTTCCATAGAAAGACTTGTTTTCATATCGGTCGTTTGTATGGCAGATATATGATATAGTGGTCCGATCCGGACCAAATTTTCACAAATCGTGTATGGCTTGTCGAATAAATAAATTTTGAATTCGGTTGCAATAGCTTGGAAAACAAAAAAGGTTCCTATACAAAGACTTGTTTTCATATCGGTCGTTTGTATATCAGCTATAGGATATAGTTGTCCGATCCGGACCAAACTTTCACAAATTGTGTATGGCTATGTCAAATGAATAAATGTTGAATTCGGTTGGAATAGCTTGGAAAACAAAAAACGTTTCCATACAAAGACTTGTTTTCATATCGGTCCTTTGTATGGCAGCTATATGGTATAGTGATCCGTTCCGGACCAAACTTTCACAAAACTTTTCAGAAATCACTTCACCTTCATAGCGAACGGACGTGTTTTTTTTTGGCGAGCATTCGATTTTATTATTTTCTTATAAAGACAAACCGGCGTTTGTCGAGAAATTAATTATTTAAATCTTACTTTAAATCTCACTTTAATCGTTTCCATTCGCACTCGCGTCTGCGCGGTACCGTATTTGGTTATTTTATTATCTACCCAAGTAAGGTACTGTGCCCTATTTATTTCTATTCCCTTTTCTTACGTTTACTGCAATTTCTACTTTTGCAATAACTCTCTCTCCTAGTTTGCGCTCTTATTTTCCCATTACCTCTTTATAACAAGTTGCTCTTATTAACAAGTACAGTGGTTCAAGGCTACTAGTTTGTCTATTATTAATTATTTGCTGTTTATTTATTTCTTATATTCTTAAATTGCTAATTCTTACCTTAAAATTTCTATAATGGAATTTTATAGCATCTGCGCTATAAAATCGTGCAATAAGCCGATTTCCGCGTCCCAGCCTAGCATCCCCTGTTGGCTGTGTGAAAATGTTGTGCATGCGACATGTGCAGGTTTCACCGCCTCAGTTTCGGATGCAATTTCTAGAAACGCTGGTTTCCACTTTTGCTGCAGTGGATGTCGCGCGGTTCAGAAAGAAATGCGAACGTTCATGCGGCAAACTAAAAACGGTTTTAAAGAGTTGATCGGTGGTTTCGGGAAAATCAACGACCAACTCTCTGCGCTGGATTCCCAATTTAGCAGCCTACAGCTACTAAATGAATCCCCAAAGCGCAAAAAAACCGCTTTTAGGGACTCCGTAGGCACTGATATCGCTATTCAGCCCGATCAGCCGACGACCATGCAGCCGCTCATAACTCTTACTACCCCAAGAGCTGGAGTTCGAAACACAAACGTGGTTTCGAAATTTGACTCCATTGTTGAGCATAACTCGTCCGAAATACCACCCAGGGTATCACTCCAAGTGATTCCTCCGGCACGAGTAGAGTCGACCCCCTTAAAATCCACTGATAAGGGTAAACCACCGTCCGGACCCCCGGTACGGACTGATGTCGCGGTCTTACCAACCGCAACACCAAAGCCCTTACAGGTGATCCTCCCCTCTAAAAATATATTTATTTCACGGCTGGCCCCTGACACCTCAGAGATTGATATCTCGGCTTATATCCAAGCTAAATCCAAGGCCGTTGTTAGAGTGGAGGACATTAGGAAATTTAAATATTCTTACTCAAGGCTTACGTCATCTTTTAAGATACGTGTACCTTTGCCGATGTTCGATACGATCTGTTCGCCCAGCTTTTGGCCGGAGAACATATTCGTACAAGAACATCAGCCGAGTACAGTAAAGAAAAAGGTTAGTAAGCCTGTGGGAGTTAAACTCCCAAAGCCTAAAAACCCTGTACCATCTTCGTCTCCCTTACCTAAACCTTCATCCTCAAAAAACTAACAACATCTTACATATCCCTTACCTATCAAAATACTAGGGGGCTTCGGAGTAAGCTCCCTAAACTGTATTCTGATAGTCTATCTTTTGCATCCCAGATTTTAGTCTTCACAGAGACCTGGTTAAAGCCGGAGATTTCCAGTTCGGAAATTTTCCCAGACAGGTACACCACTTACAGACGGGACCGACCACTACGAAGGGGAGGAGGAGTCCTTATCTCTGTGGACTCCGACTTTGCTTCTGAAGAGGTTAGGTTACCGAATCTGGGTGATATTGAATTCCTATGTATCAAAATCACTATGTCGCTTCAATCAATATTCATAACATGCTCATATTTACCACCTTCTTCGGAACCACCTACATACTGGCACCACTTATCTGCCATTCAGCTGGTTTCGAACCGCATGTCTGACAGCGACCTTTTAGTGACTCTAGGAGATTTCAATTTACCGGAACTTATCTGGTCAAACATCGAGAATTCACCATCTTTAACACTCTCAACACATCACGATTTTACTGAGGGTATGTTTGACATATCCCTTGGTCAAATTAACCACGTAAGGAATTCTTTAGGTCGGCTTCTAGACTTATGTTTTGTTTCTGACCCAGATGGAATAACCGTTTCCAGAGCCATGCCACTTTCGCTCCCAGAAGATCCTTACCACCCAACGCTTGAGGTTTCGATTGAAACCCTTACTGCTAGCAACCTTCAGTCTCGCCATGGAGTTCATAAAACTCGCTGCTTTCGTAAGGCTGATTTTCAGAGACTAAGCAATTTAATTTCTTTATTTGATTGGTCCGATCTCTGGGAATGCACCGATATTAATATCGCTTTAGAAACATTCTACAAAACGCTTAACGCTTTCTTCGACTCTTGCGTGCCATGGAAGTATCCATCCGCCTCGACCGACCCTCCTTGGTTCACAAGGAGCCTTAAAAACTTAAAATACATTAAAAATAGA
Organism: Drosophila merina; assembly: GCA_035047645.1. NCBI lineage: Eukaryota > Metazoa > Arthropoda > Insecta > Diptera > Drosophilidae > Drosophila > Drosophila merina. Next base: position 288,050 of record JAWNPH010000020.1, on the reverse strand, counting down.
CTCCTTAAGAGACATAAGAAAACTGGCTGTAACGTAACTTTCTCAAGATACTTAGTAGCTCGGTCAAATTTCACCGTGCATAACGCTGAGTGTTATAAGAATTATATAGACCGCTGTCGGATTCAGTTCACTCAGGATCCGAAGCAGTTTTATAATTTTGTTAACACTAAGCGTAAGCAGGTATCTTCTCCCCCCTAATTTCGTTTGAAAAAATATCTGCGACTACTGATCAGGGTATTGCCGATCTATTCGCAACTTTCTTTGAAACAACGTACTCATTTCCTACAAGTATGGATCAGCCTTATTCATATAACATTCAATCAGCTAATCTTATTTTCAGACCAACTTTCTCCGAAAGCATTGTGTTATCGGATCTTCTGAGGGTGAAACCAGTCTATTCGCCAGGTCCTGATGGTGTTCCTGGCTGTGTACTGAGAAACTGCGCTAAGCCATTGTGCAGACCCCTTCTTAAACTTTTCTCTTTGTCTCTGGAAACGTCGATTTTTCCCCAATTGTGGAAGGAATCCTATATAATTCCCTTACACAAAAAAGGGAAAAAATCGGATGCCGCAAACTATAGAGGAATCTCTAAATTGTCGGCAATTCCAAAGCTTTTTGAAAAATTGGTAACACCACATCTTCAACATCTCTGCAGCTCAATTATTTCTCCATGTCAGCATGGTTTTATAAAGCGTCGCTCCACCACCACAAACCTCTTGGAGCTGACCTCCTTTATTATAGATGGCTTCCGTAAAGGCCTTCAAACAGATGTCATCTACACTGACTTTAGTAAAGCATTTGACTCTGTCAACCACTCACTCCTCTTGAGTAAACTTAGTATCCTAGGATTTCCCTCAGACCTTCTCACGTGGATTTCTAGCTACTTAACTGGGAGAACCCAACGTGTTCTTTTTAAGGATGTACACTCTCGTCTTGTTAGTGCTACATCGGGAGTCCCCCAAGGAAGCCATCTTGGGCCACTACTTTTCACTATCTTTATTAACGACCTACCCCCTGCCATAACGAACTCTCTGGTTCTTATGTATGCAGACGATGTTAAGCTCTGTCTTCAATACAAATCCCCTTCTGCCCAATATAAACTTCAGTCAGACTTGGACAATTTTCAAAAGTGGTGTTCCACCAATCTCTTAAAACTTAATGGGTCAAAATGTAAACTTATGTCTTTCTATCGCTCATGCCCTAACCAGGCGACATACTTTCTCTATGGGATCTCCTTAGATAGATTAACCCAGGTTAACGATCTTGGTGTCCTATTAGATACTAAACTTAAATTTTCCGACCACATTTCTACGATGGTTAATAAAGCCAAGGGCGTGCTTGGCTTCATTAAAAGATGGTCTAAGGAATTCAATGACCCTTATATTACTAAAACTTTATACGTATCTTTAGTACGTCCAATTCTGGAGTACGGGTCATGCGTCTCGAGCCCTCAGTATGGGGTTCATCAAGATCGCATTGAATCCGTTCAAAAGAATTTCTTGATGTTTGCACTTAGGGGACTCAACTGGGATGCAAATCTTCAACTCCCATCTTACTCTAACAGACTCCTTCTAATTAATTTACCTTCCCTAACCAATCGTAGAAAGATGCTGGGGGTCGTTTTCCTTTATAACCTTATTAATGGTAATGTAGACAGCCAGCATCTACTAACACGACTAACATTTAACATTCCAAATAGACGTACTAGAAATTTTAGTCCCCTATTCCTAAGTTGTTGTAGATCTACGTATGCCCAGCATGAGCCTTTCAGGGTTTTATGTTCTGACTACAATGACTTATACTCCATTACTTCACTCTGCACGTCCACCTCTATCAAATCCTCAATTCTCACCTACCTTTCAGAGCAACAAACGAACTCTACTTTTTCCTCGTAATCTTTCTAAACTTTATTCTCTCGGGTCTATCCCCGCGATCCGAGCCGTCAAAATGTAAACGATAAACGGCAGCGCCCCTCGGTCGGTTGGGCGGGAGGTGGGCTGTACGTTATGCAGTGGGAGCCGCGCGAAAAAAATTAAGTCCCCCACCATCGTGTATGGCTATGTCAAATGAATAAATGTTGAATTCGGTTGCAATAGCTTGGAAAACAAAAAACGTTTCCATACAAAAACTTGTTTTCATATCGGTCGTTTGTATGGCAGCTATATGGTATAGTGATCCGTTCGAGACCAAACTTTCACAAATCGTGTATGGCTAAGTCAAATGAATAAGTGTTGAATTCGGTTTCAATAGCTTTGAAAACATAAAACGTTTCCATACAAAGACTTGTTTTCATATCGGTCGTTTGTATGGCAGCTATATGATATAGTAATCCGATCCGGATCAACCTTTCACAAATCGTGTATGGCTATGACAAATGAATAAATGTTGAATTCGGTTGCAATAGCTTGGAAAACCAAAAAACGTTTCCATAGAAAGACTTGTTTTCATATCGGTCGTTTGTATGGCAGATATATGATATAGTGGTCCGATCCGGACCAAATTTTCACAAATCGTGTATGGCTTGTCGAATAAATAAATTTTGAATTCGGTTGCAATAGCTTGGAAAATAAAAAAGGTTCCTATACAAAGACTTGTTTTCATATCGGTCGTTTGTATATCAGCTATAGGATATAGTGGTCCGATCCGGACCAAACTTTCACAAATTGTGTATGGCTATGTCAAATGAATAAATGTTGAATTCGGTTGCAATAGCTTGGAAAACAAAAAACGTTTCCATACAAAGACTTGTTTTCATTTTGGTAGTTTGTATGGCAGCTATACGATATAGTGGTCCGATCCGGACGAAACTTTCACAAACCGTGTATGGCTAAGTCAAATTAATAAGTGTTGAATTCGGTTGCAATAGCTTAGAAAACAAAAAAGGTTCCTATACAAAGACTTGTTTTCATATCGGTCGTTTGTATATCAGCTATATGATATAGTGGTCTGATCCGGACCAAACTTTCACAAATCGTGTATGGTTATGTCAAATAAATAAATGTTGAATTCGGTTGCAATAGCTTCGAAAACAAAAAACGTTTCCATACAAAAACTTGTTTTCATATCGGTCGTTTGTATGGCAGCTATATGATATAGTGATCCGTTCCAGACCAAACTTTCACAAATCGTGTATGGGTAAGTCAAATGAATACGTGTTGAATTCGGTTGCAATAGCTTGGAAAACATAAAACGTTTCCATACAAAGACTTGTTTTCCTATCGGTTGTTTGTATATCAGCTATATGATATAGTGGTCCGATCCGGACCAAACTTTCACAAATCGTGTATGGCTATGTCAAATGAATAAATGTTGAATTCGGTTGCAATAGCTAAGAAAACAAAAAAGGATTGCATAAAAAGACTTGTTTTCATATCGGAAGTTTGTATATCAGCTATATGATATAGTGGTCCGATCCGGATCAAACTTTCACAAATCGTGTATGGCTTTATCAAATGAATAAGTTTTCAATTCGGTTGCAATAGCTTAGAAAACAAAAAAGGTTTCCATACAAAGACTTGTTTTCATATCGGTCGTTTGTATGGCAGCTATATGATATAGTAATCCGATCCGTATCAAACTTTCACAAATCGTGTATGACCAAGTCAAATAAATAAGTTTTGAATTCGGTTGCAATAGCTTCGAAAAGAAAAAACGTTTCCATACAAAAACTTGTTTTCATATCGGTCGTTTGTATGGCAGCTATATGATATAGTGATCCGTTCCAGACCAAACTTTCACAAATCGTGTATGGGTAAGTCAAATGAATACGTGTTGAATTCGGTTGCAATAGCTTGGAAAACATAAAACGTTTCCATACAAAGACTTGTTTTCATATCGGTTGTTTGTATATCAGCTATATGATATAGTGGTCCGATCCGGACCAAACTTTCACAAATCGTGTATGGCTATGTCAAATGAATAAATGTTGAATTCGGTTGCAATAGCTTCGAAAACAAAAAACGTTTCCATACAAAAACTTGTTTTCATATCGGTCGTTTGTATGGCAGCTATATGATATAGTGATCCGTTCCAGACCAAACTTTCACAAATCGTGTATGGGTAAGTCAAATGAATACGTGTTGAATTCGGTTGCAATAGCTTGGAAAACATAAAACGTTTCCATACAAAGACTTGTTTTCATATCGGTTGTTTGTATATCAGCTATACGATATAGTGGTCCGATCCGGACGAAACTTTCACAAATCGTGTATAGCTATGTCATATAAATAAATTTTGAATTCGGTTGCAATAGCTTAGAAAACAAAAAAGGTTCCTATACAAAGACTTGTTTTCATATCGGTCGTTTGTATATCAGCTATATGATATAGTGGTCCGATCCGGATCAAACTTTCACAAATCGTGTATGGCTTTATCAAATGAATAAGTTTTTAATTCGGTTGCAATAGCTTAGAAAACAAAAAAGGTTTCCATACAAAGACTTGTTTTCATATCGGTAGTTTGTATGGCAGCTATATGATATAGTAATCCGATCCGAATCAAACTTTCACTAATCGTGTATGACCAAGTCAAATGAATAAGTTTTGAATTCGGTTGCAATAGCTTGGAAAACATAAAAGGTTTCCACACAAAGACTTGTTTTCATATCGGTTGTTTGTATATCAGCTATATGATATAGTGGTCCGATCCGACCAAAATTTTTACAAATCGTGTATGGCTATGTCAAATGATTAAATGTTGAATTCGGTTGCAATAGCTAAGAAAACAAAAAAGGATTGCATAAAAAGACTTGTTTTCATATCGGTCGTTTGTATGGCAGCTATATGATATAGTCATCCGATCCGGATCAACCTTTCACCAATCGTGTATGGTTATGTCAAATAAATAAATGTTGAATTCGGTTGCAATAGCTTGGAAGCAAAAAAGGTTTCCATACAAAGACTTGTTTTCATATCGGTCGTTTGTATGGCAGCTATATGATATAGTAATCCGATCCGGATCAACCTTTCACAAATCGTGTATGGCTATATCAAATGAATAAATGTTGAATTCGGTTGCAATAGCTTCGAAAACAAAAAACGTTTCCATACAAAAACTTGTTTTCATATCGGTCGTTTGTATGGCAGCTATATGGTATATTAATCCGATCCGAATCAAACTTTCACAAATCGTGTATGGCTAAGTCAAATAAATAAGTGTTGAATTCGGTTGCAATAGCTTGGAAAACATAAAACGTTTCCATACAAAGACTTGTTTTCATATCGGTCGTTTGTATATCAGCTATATGATATAGTGGTCCGATCCGGATCAACCTTTCACAAATTGTGTATGGCTATATCAAATCAATAAATTTTGAACTCGGTTGCAATAGCTTAGAAAACAAAGAAGGTTTCCATACAAAGACTTGTTTTCATATTGGTCGTTTGTATGGCAGCTATAGGATATAGTAATCCGATCCGGACCAAACTTTCTCAAATCGTGTATGGCTATATCAAATGAATAAATGTTGAACTCGGTTGCAATAGCTTAGAAAACAAAAAATGTTTCCATACAAAGACTTGTTTTCATTTTGGTAGTTTGTATGGCAGCTATACGATATAGTTGTCCGATCCGGACGAAACTTTCACAAATCGTGTATGGCTATGTCAAATAAATAAATGTTGAATTCGGTTGCAATAGCTTGGAAAACAAAAAACGTTTCCATACAAAAACTTGTTTTCATATCGGTCGATTGTATGGCAGCTATATGGTATAGTGATCCGTTCGAGACCAAACTTTCACAAATCGTGTATGGCTAAGTCAAATGAATAAGTGTTGAATTCGGTTGCAATAGCTTGGAAAACATAAAACGTTTCCATACAAAGACTTGTTTTCATATCGGTCGTTTGTATGGCAGCTATATGATATAGTAATCCGATCCGGACCAAATTTTCACAAATCGTGTATGGCTATGACAAATGAATAAATGTTGAATTCGGTTGCAATAGCTTGGAAAACAAAAAACGTTTCCATACAAAGACTTGTTTTCATTTTGGTAGTTTGTATGGCAGCTAAACGATAAAGTGGTCCGATCCGGACGAAACTTTCACAAATCGTGTATGGCTATGTCAGATAAATAAATGTTGAATTCGGTTGCAATAGCTTAGAAAACAAAAAAGGTTCATATACAAAGACTTGTTTTCATATCGGTCGTTTGTATATCAGCTATATGATATAGTGGTCTGATCCGGACCAAACTTTCACAAATCGTGTATGGCTAAGTCAAATGAATAAGTGTTGAATTCGGTTGCAATAGCTTGGAAAAAATAAAACGTTTCCATACAAAGACTTGTTTTCATATCGGTCGTTTGTATATCAGCTATATCAGCTTTGAAAACAAAAAAGGTTCCTATACAAAGACTTGTTTTCATATCGGTTGTTTGTATATCAGCTATAGGATATAGTGGTCCGATCCGGATCAACCTTTCACAAATTGTGTATGGCTATGTCAAATGAATAAATGTTGAATTTGGTTGCAATAGCTTAGAAAACAAAAATGGTTCCCATACAAAAGACTTGTTTTCATATCGGTCGTTTGTATATCAGCTATATGATATAGTGGTCCGATCCGGACCAATCTTTCATAGATCGTGTATGGCTTTATCAAATGAATAGGTGTTTAATTCGGTAGCAATAGCTTAGAAAACAAAAAAGGTTTCCATACAAAGACTTGTTTTCATATTGGTCGTTTCTATGGCAGATATATGATGTAGTGGTCCGATCCGACCAAATTTTCACAAATCGTGTATGACTATGTCATATGAATAAATGTTGAATTCGGTTGCAATAGCTTGCAAAACAAAAAACGTTTCCATACAAAGACTTGTTTTCATATCGGTCCTTTGTATGGCAGCTATATGGTATAGTGATCCGTTCCGGACCAAACTTTCACAAATCGTGTATGGCTATGTCAAATGAATAAATGTTGAATTCGGTTGCAATAACTTGGAAAACATAAAACGTTTCCATACAAAGACTTATTTTCATATCGGTCGTTTGTATATCAGCTATATGATATAGTGGTCCGATCCGGACCAAACTTTCACAGATCGTGTATGGCTTTATCAAATAAATAAGTTTTTAATTCGGTTGCAATAGCTTAGCAAACAAAAAAGGTTCCTATACAAAGACTTGTTTTCATATCGGTAGTTTGTATATCAGCTATATGATATAGTGGTCTGATCCGGACCAAACTTTCACAAATCGTGTATGGTTATGTCAAATGAATAAATGTTGAATTCGGTTGCAATAGCTTGGAAAACATAAAACGTTTCCATACAAAGACTTGTTTTCATACCGGTCGTTTGTATGGCAGCTATATGGTATAGTGATCCGTTCGAGACCAAACTTTCACAAATCGTGTTTGGCTAAGTCAAATGAATAAGTGTTGAATTCGGTTGCAATAGCTTGGAAAACATAAAACGTTTCCATACAAAGACTTGTTTTCATATCGGTCTTTGTATATCAGCTATATCAGCTTTGAAAACAAAAAAGGTTCCTGTACAAAGACTTGTTTTCATATCGGTCGTTTGTATATCAGCTATAGGATATAGTGGTCCGATCCGGATCAACCTTTCACAAATCGTGTATGGCTATATCAAATGAATAAATGTTGAACTCGGTTGCAATAGCTTAGAAAACAAAAAAGGTTTCCATACAAAGACTTGTTTTCATTTTGGTAGTTTGTATGGCAGCTATAGGATATAGTAATCCGATCCGGACCAAACTTTCTCAAATCGTGTACGGCTATATCAAATGAATAAATGTTGACCTCGGTTGCAATAGCTTAGAAAACAAAAAATGTTTCCATACAAAGACTTGTTTTCATTTTGGTAGTTTGTATGGCAGCTATACGATATAGTGGTCCGATCCGGACGAAACTTTCACAAATCGTGTATGGCTATGTCAAATAAATAAATGTTGAATTCGGTTGCAATAGCCTAGAAAACAAAAAAGGTTCCTATACAAAGACTTGTTTTCATATTGGTCGTTTGTATGGCAGCTATATGATATAGTAATCCGATCCGGATCAACCTTTCACAAATCGTGTATGGCTATGTCAAATGAATAAATGTTAAATTCGGTTGCAATAGCTTGGAAAACAAAAAACGTTTCCATACAAAAACTTGTTTTCATATCGGTCGATTGTATGGCAGCTATATGGTATAGTGATCCGTTCGAGACCAAACTTTCACAAATCGTGTATGGCTAAGTCAAATGAATAAGTGTTGAATTCGGTTGCAATAGCTTGGAAAACATAAAACGTTTCCATACAAAGACTTGTTTTCATATCGGTCGTTTGTATATCAGCTATATCAGCTTTGAAAACAAAAAAGGTTCCTATACAAAGACTTGTTTTCATATCGGTCGTTTGTATATCAGCTATAGGATATAGTGGTCCGATCCGGATCAACCTTTCACAAATTGTGTATGGCTATGTCAAATGAATAAATGTTGAATTCGGTTGCAATAGCTTAGAAAACAAAAATGGTTCCCATACAAAAGACTTGTTTTCATATCGGTCGTTTGTATATCAGCTATATGATATAGTGGTCCGATCCGGACCAAACTTTCATAGATCGTGTATGGCTTTATCAAATGAATAAGTGTTTAATTCGGTAGCAATAGCTTAGAAAACAAAAAAGGTTTCCATACAAAGACTTGTTTTCATATTGGTCGTTTGTATGGCAGCTATATGATATAGTAATCCGATCCGGATCAACCTTTCACAAATCGTGTATGGCTATGACAAATGAATAAATGTTGAATTCGGTTGCAATAGCTTGGAAAACAAAAAACGTTTCCATAGAAAGACTTGTTTTCATATCGGTCGTTTGTATGGCAGATGTATGATATAGTGGTCCGATCCGGACCAAATTTTCAGAAATCGTGTATGGCTTGTCGAATAAATAAATTTTGAATTCGGTTGCAATAGCTTGGAAAACAAAAAAAGGTTCCTATACAAAGACTTGTTTTCATATCGGTCGTTTGTATATCAGCTATAGGATATAGTGGTCCGCTCCGGATCAACCTTTCACAAATTGTGTATGGCTATGTCAAATGAATAAATGTTGAATTCGGTTGCAATAGCTTGGAAAACAAAAACGTTTCCATACAAAAACTTGTTTTCATATCGGTCGTTTGTATGGCAGCTATATGGTATAGTGATCCGTTCGAGACCAAACTTTCACAAATCGTGTATGGCTAAGTCAAATTAATAAGTGTTGAATTCGGTTGCAATAGCTTGGAAAACATAAAACGTTTCCATACAAAGACTTGTTTTCATATCGGTCGTTTGTATGGCAGCTATATGATATAGTAATCCGATCCGAATCAAACTTTCACAAATCGTGTATGGCTAAGTCAAATGAATAAGTTTTGAATTCGGTTGCAATAGCTTGGAAAACAAAAAACGTCTCCATACAAAGACTTGTTTTCATTTTGGTAGTTTGTATGGCAGCTAAACGATAAAGTGGTCCGATCCGGACGAAACTTTCACAAATCGTGTATGGCTATGTCAGATAAATAAATGTTGAATTCGGTTGCAATAGCTTAGAAAACAAAAAAGGTTCATATACAAAGACTTGTTTTCATATCGGTCGTTTGTATATCAGCTATATGATATAGTGGTCTGATCCGGACCAAACTTTCACAAATCGTGTATGGCTAAGTCAAATGAATAAGTGTTGAATTCGGTTGCAATAGCTTAGAAAAAATAAAACGTTTCCATACAAAGACTTGTTTTCATATCGGTCGTTTGTATATCAGCTATATCAGCTTTGAAAACAAAAAAGGTTCCTATACAAAGACTTGTTTTCATATCGGTTGTTTGTATATCAGCTATAGGATATAGTGGTCCGATCCGGATCAACCTTTCACAAATTGTGTATGGCTATGTCAAATGAATAAATGTTGAATTTGGTTGCAATAGCTTAGAAAACAAAAATGGTTCCCATACAAAAGACTTGTTTTCATATCGGTCGTTTGTATATCAGCTATATGATATAGTGGTCCGATCCGGACCAATCTTTCACAGATCGTGTATGGCTTTATCAAATGAATAGGTGTTTAATTCGGTAGCAATAGCTTAGAAAACAAAAAAGGTTTCCATACAAAGACTTGTTTTCAGATTGGTCGTTTGTATGGCAGATATATGATATAGTGGTCCGATCCGGACCAAATTTTCACAAATCGTGTATGACTATGTCATATGAATAAATGTTGAATTCGGTTGCAATAGCTTGCAAAACAAAAAACGTTTCCATACAAAGACTTGTTTTCATATCGGTCCTTTGTATGGCAGCTATATGGTATAGTGATCCGTTCCGGACCAAACTTTCACAAATCGTGTATGGCTATGTCAAATGAATAAATGTTGAATTCGGTTGCAATAGCTTGGAAAACATAAAACGTTTCCATACAAAGACTTGTTTTCATATCGGTCGTTTGTATATCAGCTATATGATATAGTGGTCCGATCCGGACCAAACTTTCACAGATCGTGTATGGCTTTATCAAATAAATAAGTTTTTAATTCGGTTGCAATAGCTTAGAAAACAAAAAAGGTTTCCATACAAAGACTTGTTTTCATATCGGTCGTTTGTATGGCAGCTATATGATATAGTAATCCGATCCGAATCAAACTTTCACAAATCGTGTATGGCTAAGTCAAATGAATAAGTTTTGAATTCGGTTGCAATAGCTTGGAAAACATAAAACGTTTCCATACAAAGACTTGTTTTCATATCGGTCGTTTGTATATCAGCTATATCAGCTTTGAAAACAAAAAAGGTTCCTATACAAAGACTTGTTTTCATATCGGTCGTTTGTATATCAGCTATAGGATATAGTGGTCCGATCCGGATCAACCTTTCACAAATTGTGTATGGCTATGTCAAATGAATAAATGTTGAATTCGGTTGCAATAGCTTAGAAAACAAAAATGGTTCCCATACAAAAGACTTGTTTTCATATCGGTCGTTTGTATGGCAGCTATATGATATAGTGATCCGTTCCAGACCAAACTTTCACAAATCGTGTATGGCTAAGTCAAATGAATAAGTTTTGAATTCGGTTGCAATAGCTTGGAAAACATAAAACGTTTCCATACAAAGACTTGTTTTCATATCGGTCGTTTGTATATCAGCTATATCAGCTTTGAAAACAAAAAAGGTTCCTATACAAAGACTTGTTTTCATATCGGTCGTTTGTATATCAGCTATAGGATATAGTGGTCCGATCCGGATCAACCTTTCACAAATTGTGTATGGCTATGTCAAATGAATAAATGTTGAATTCGGTTGCAATAGCTTAGAAAACAAAAATGGTTCCCATACAAAAGACTTGTTTTCATATCGGTCGTTTGTATGGCAGCTATATGATATAGTGATCCGTTCCGGACCAAACTTTCACAAATCGTGTATGGCTAAGTCAAATGAATAAGTTTTGAATTCGGTTGCAATAGCTTGGAAAACATAAAACGTTTCCATACAAAGACTTGTTTTCATATCGGTCGTTTGTATATCAGCTATATGATATAGTGGTCCGATCCGGACCAAACTTTCACAGATCGTGTATGGCTTTATCAAATAAATAAGTTTTTAATTCGGTTGCAATAGCTTAGAAAACAAAAAGGTTTCCATACAAAGACTTGTTTTCATATCGGTCGTTTGTATGGCAGCTATATGATATAGTAATCCGATCCGAATCAAACTTTCACAAATCGTGTATGGCTAAGTCAAATGAATAAGTTTTGAATTCGGTTGCAATAGCTTCGAAAACATAAAACGTTTCCATACAAAGACTTGTTTTCATATCGGTCCTTTGTATGGCAGCTATATGGTATAGTGATCCGTTCCGGACCAAACTTTCACAAATCGTGTATGGCTAAGTCAAATGAATAAGTGTTGAATTCGGTTGCAATAGCTTGGAAAACATAAAACGTTTCCATACAAAGACTTGTTTTCATATCGGTCGTTTGTATATCAGCTATATCAGCTTTGAAAACAAAAAAGGTTCCTATACAAAGACTTGTTTTCATATCGGTCGTTTGTATATCAGCTATAGGATATAGTGGTCCGATCCGGATCAACCTTTCACAAATTGTGTATGGCTATGTCAAATGAATAAATGTTGAATTCGGTTGCAATAGCTTAGAAAACAAAAATGGTTCCCATACAAAAGACTTGTTTTCATATCGGTCGTTTGTATATCAGCTATATGATATAGTGGTCCGATCCGGACCAAACTTTCATAGATCGTGTATGGCTTTATCAAATTAATAAGTTTTTAATTCGGTAGCAATAGCTTAGAAAACAAAAAAGGTTTCCATACAAAGACTTGTTTTCATATTGGTCGTTTGTATGGCAGCTATATGATATAGTAATCCGATCCGGATCAACCTTTCACAAATCGTGTATGGCTATGACAAATGAATATGTGTTGAATTCGGTTGCAATAGCTTGGAAAACAAAAAACGTTTCCATAGAAAGACTTGTTTTCATATCGGTCGTTTGTATGGCAGATATATGATATAGTGGTCCGATCCGGACCAAATTTTCACAAATCGTGTATGGCTTGTCGAATAAATAAATTTTGAATTCGGTTGCAATAGCTTGGAAAACAAAAAAGGTTCCTATACAAAGACTTGTTTTCATATCGGTCGTTTGTAGATCAGCTATAGGATATAGTGGTCCGATCCGGATCAACCTTTCACAAATTGTGTATGGCTATGTCAAATGAATAAATGTTGAATTCGGTTGCAAGAGCTTGGAAAACAAAAAACGTTTCCATACAAAGACTTGTTTTCATATCGGTCCTTTGTATGGCAGCTATATGGTATAGTGATCCGTTCCGGACCAAACTTTCACAAAACGTGTATGGCTATGTCAAATGAATAAATGTTGAATTCGGTTGCAATAGCTTGGAAAACAAAAAACGTTTCCATACAAAAACTTGTTTTCATATCGGTCGTTTGTATGGCAGCTTTATGGTATAGTAATCCGTTCGAGACCAAACTTTCACAAATCGTGTATGGCTAAGTCAAATGAATAAGTGTTGAATTCGTTTGCAATAGCTTTGAAAACAAAAAAGGTTCCTATACAAAGACTTGTTTTCATATCGGTCGTTTGTATATCAGCTATAGGATATAGTGGTCCGATCCGGATCAACCTTTCACAAATTGTGTATGGCTATGTCAAATGAATAAATGTTGAATTCGGTTGCAATAGCTTAGAAAACAAAAATGGTTCCCATACAAAAGACTTGTTTTCATATCGGTCGTTTGTATATCAGCTATATGATATAGTAGTCCGATCCGGACCAAACTTTCACAAATCGTGTATGACTATGTCAAATGAATAAATGTTGAATTCGGTTGCAATAGCTTCGAAAACAAAAAACGTTTCCATACAAAAACTTGTTTTCATATCGGTCGTTTGTATGGCAGCTATATGGTATAGTGATCCGTTCCAGACCAAACTTTCACAAATCGTGTATGGCTAAGTCAAATGAATACGTGTTGAATGCGGTTGCAATAGCTTGGAAAACATAAAACGTTTCCATACAAAGACTTGTTTTCATATCGGTTGTTTGTATATCAGCTATATGATATAGTGGTCCGATCCGGACCAAACTTTCACAGATCGTGTATGGCTTTATCAAATGAATAAGTTTTTAATTCGGTTGCAATAGCTTTGAAAACAAAAAAGGTTTCCATACAAAGACTTGTTTTCATATCGGTCGTTTGTATGGCAGCTATATGACATAGTAATTAGATCCGAATCAAACTTTCACAAATCGTGTATGGCTAAGTCAAATAAATAAGTTTTGAATTCGGTTGCAATAGCTTGGAAAACATAAAACGTTTCCATACAAAGACTTGTTTTCATATCGGTCGTTTGTATATCAGCTATATGATATAGTGGTCCGATCCGGACCAAACTTTCACAAATCGTGTATGGCTATGTCAAATAAATAAATGTTGAACTCGGTTACAATAGCTTAGAAAACAAAAAAGGTTTCCATACAAAGTCTTGTTTTTATTTTGGTAGTTTGTATGGCAGCTATAGGATATAGAGGTCCGATCCGGACCAAACTTTCACAAATCGTGTACGGCAATATCAAATGAATAAGTGTTTAATTCGGTTGCAATAGCTTAGAAAAAAAAAGGTTCCTATACAAAGACTTGTTTTATATCGGTCGTTTGTATATCAGCTATATGATATAGTGGTCCGATCCGGATCAACCTTCACAAATCGTGTACGGCTATGTCAAATGAATAAATGTTGAATTCGGTTGCAATAGCCTAGAAAACAAAAAAGGTTTCCATACAAAGACTTGTTTTCTTATCGGTCGTTTGTATATCAGCTATATGATATAGTGGTCCGAACCGGACCAAACTTTCACAAATCGTGTATGTCTATGTCAAATGAATAAATGTTGAATTCGGTTGCAATCACTTGGAAAACAAAAAACGTTTCCATACAAAGACTTGTTTTCATATCGGTCGTTTGTATATCAGCTATATGATATAGTAGTCCGATCCGGACCAAACTTTCACAAATCGTGTATGACTATGTCAAATGAATAAATGTTGAATTCGGTTGCAATAGCTTCGAAAACAAAAAACGTTTCCATACAAAAACTTGTTTTCATATCGGTCGTTTGTATGGCAGCTATATGGTATAGTGATCCGTTCCAGACCAAACTTTCACAAATCGTGTATGGCTAAGTCAAATGAATACGTGTTGAATGCGGTTGCAATAGCTTGGAAAACATAAAACGTTTCCATACAAAGACTTGTTTTCATATCGGTTGTTTGTATATCAGCTATATGATATAGTGGTCCGATCCGGACCAAACTTTCACAGATCGTGTATGGCTTTATCAAATGAATAAGTTTTTAATTCGGTTGCAATAGCTTTGAAAACAAAAAGGTTTCCATACAAAGACTTGTTTTCATATCGGTCGTTTGTATGGCAGCTATATGACATAGTAATTAGATCCGAATCAAACTTTCACAAATCGTGTATGGCTAAGTCAAATAAATAAGTTTTGAATTCGGTTGCAATAGCTTGGAAAACATAAAACGTTTCCATACAAAGACTTGTTTTCATATCGGTCGTTTGTATATCAGCTATATGATATAGTGGTCCGATCCGGACCAAACTTTCACAAATCGTGTATGGCTATGTCAAATAAATAAATGTTGAACTCGGTTACAATAGCTTAGAAAACAAAAAAGGTTTCCATACAAAGTCTTGTTTTTATTTTGGTAGTTTGTATGGCAGCTATAGGATATAGAGGTCCGATCCGGACCAAACTTTCACAAATCGTGTACGGCAATATCAAATGAATAAGTGTTTAATTCGGTTGCAATAGCTTAGAAAAAAAAAGGTTCCTATACAAAGACTTGTTTTATATCGGTCGTTTGTATATCAGCTATATGATATAGTGGTCCGATCCGGATCAACCTTCACAAATCGTGTACGGCTATGTCAAATGAATAAATGTTGAATTCGGTTGCAATAGCCTAGAAAACAAAAAAGGTTTCCATACAAAGACTTGTTTTCTTATCGGTCGTTTGTATATCAGCTATATGATATAGTGGTCCGAACCGGACCAAACTTTCACAAATCGTGTATGTCTATGTCAAATGAATAAATGTTGAATTCGGTTGCAATCACTTGGAAAACAAAAAACGTTTCCATACAAAGACTTGTTTTCATATCGGTCGTTTGTATATCAGCTATATGATATAGTAATCCGATCCGAATCAAACTTTCACAAATCGTGTATGACTATGTCAAATGAATAAATGTTGAATTCGGTTGCAATAGCTTGGAAAACAAAAAACGTTTCCATACAAAGACTTGTTTTCATATCGGTCCTTTGTATGGCAGCTATATGGTATAGTGATCCGTTCCGGACCAAACTTTCACAAATCGTGTATGGCTAAATCAAATGAATAAATGTTGAATTCGGTTGCAATAGCTTCGAAAACAAAAAACGTTTCCATACAAAAACTTGTCTTCATATCGGTCGTTTGTATGGCAGCTATATGTTATAGTGATCCGTTCCAGACCAAACTTTCACAAATCGTGTATGGCTAAGTCAAATGAATAAGTGTTGAATTCGGTTGCAATAGGTTGGAAAACATAAAACGTTTCCATACAAAGACTTGTTTTCATATCGGTCGTTTGTATATCAGCTATATCAGCTTGGAAAACAAAAAAGGTTCCTATACAAAGACTTGTTTTCATATCGGTCGTTTGTATATCAGCTATAGGATATAGTGGTCCGATCCGGATCAACCTTTCACAAATTGTGTATGGCTATGTCAAATGAATAAATGTTGAATTCGGTTGGAATAGCTTAGAAAACAAAAATGGTTTCCATACAAAAGACCTGTTTGCATATCGGTCGTTTGTATATCAGCTATATGATATAGTGGTCCGATCCGGACCAAACTTTCACAAATAGTGTATGACTATGTCAAATGAATAAACGTTGAATTCGGTTGCAATAGCTTGGAAAACAAAAAAACGTTTCCATACAAAGACTTGTTTTCATATCGGTCCTTTGTATGGCAGCTATATGGTATAGTGATCCGTTCCGGACCAAACTTTCACAAATCGTGTATGGCTAGATCAAATGAATAAATGTTGAATTCGGTTGCAATAGCTTCGAAAACAAAAAACGTTTCCATACAAAGACTTGTTTTCATATCGGTCGTTTGTATATCAGCTATATCAGCTTGGTAAACAAAAAAGGTTCCTATACAAAGACTTGTTTTCATATCGGTCGTTTGTATATCAGCTATATGATATAGTGGTCCGATCCGGACCAAACTTTCACAAATCGTGTATGGCAATATCAAATGAATAAGTGTTTAATTCGGTTGCAATAGCTTGGAAAACAAAAAAGGTTCCTATACAAAGACTTGTTTTATATCGGACGTTTGTATATCAGCTATATGATATAGTGGTCCGATCCGGATCAACCTTTCACAAATTGTGTATGGCTATGTCAAATAAATAAATGTTGAATTCGGTTGCAATAACTTAGAAAACAAAAATGGTTCCCATACAAAAGACTTGTTTTCATATCGGTCGTTTGTATATCAGCTATATGATATAGTGGTCCGATCCGGACCAAACTTTCACAAATCGTGTATGACTATGTCAAATGAATAAACGTTGAATTCGGTTGCAATAGCTTGGAAAACAAAAAACGTTTCCATACAAAAACATGTTTTCATATCGGTCGTTTGTATGGCAGCTATATGGTATAGTGATACGTTCGAGACCAAACTTTCACAAATCGTGTATGGCTAAGTCAAATGAATAAGTGTTGAATTCGGTTGCAATAGCTTGGAAAACATAAAACGATTCCATACAAAGACTTGTTTTCATATCGGTCGTTTGTATATCAGCTATATCAGCTTGGAAAACAAAAAAGGTTCCTATACAAAAGATTGTTTTCATATCGGTCGTTTGTATTTCAGCTATAGGATATAGTGGTCCGATCCGGATCAACCTTTCACAAATTGTGAATGGCTATGTCAAATGAATAAATGTTGAATTCGGTTGCAATAGCTTGGAAAACAAAAAACGTTTCCATACAAAGACTTGTTTTCATATCGGTCGTTTGTATGGCAGCTATACGGTATAGTGATCCGTTCGAGACTAAACTTTCACAAATCGTGTATGGCTAAGTCAAATGAATAAGTGTTGAATTCGGTTGCAATAGCTTGGAAAACAAAATACGTTTCCATACAAAGACTTGTTTTCATATCGGTTGTTTATATGGCAGCTATACGGTATAGTGATCCGTTCGAGACCAAACTTTCACAAATCGTGTATGGCTAAGTCAAATGAATAAGTGTTGAATTTGGTTGCAATAGCTTGGAAAACATAAAACGTTTCCATACAAAGACTTGTTTTCATATCGGTCGTTTGTATATCAGCTATATGATATAGTGGTCCGATCCGAACCAAACTTTCACAAATCGTGTATGGCTATGTTAAATGAATAAATGTTGAATTCGGTTGCAATAGCTTAGAAAACAAAAAAGGTTCCTATACAAAGACTTGTTTTCATATCGGTCGTTTGTATATCAGCTATATGATATAGTGGTCCGATCCGGACCAAACTTTGACAGATCGTGTATGGCTATATCAAATGAATAAGTATTTAATTCGGTTGCAATAGCTTAGAAAACAAAAAAGGTTTCCATACAAAGACTTGTTTTCATATCGGTCGTTTGTATAGCAGCTATATGGTATAGTGATCCGTTCGAGACCAAACTTTCACAAATAGTGTATGGCTAAGTCAAATGAATAAGTGTTGAATTCGGTTGCAATAGCTTGGAAAACATAAAACGTTTCCATACAAAGACTTGTTTTCTTATCGGTCGTTTGTATGGCAGCTATATGATATAGTTATCCGATCCGAATCAACCTTGCACAAATTGTGTATGACTATGTCAAATGAATAAGTGTTGAATTCGGTTTCAATAGCTTGGAAAACATAAAACGTTTCCATACAAAGACTTGTTTTCATATCGGTCGTTTGTATATCAGCTATATCAGCTTGGAAAACAAAAAAGGTTCCTATACAAAGACTTGTTTTCATATCGGTCGTTTGTATATCAGCTATAGGATATAGTGGTCCGATCCGGATCAACCTTTCACAGATTGTGTATGGCTATGTCAAATGAATAAATGTTGAATTCGGTTGCAATAGCTTAGAAAACAAAAATGGTTCCCATACAAAAGACTTGTTTTCATATCGGTCGCTTGTATATCAGCTATATGATATAGTGGTCCGATCCGGACCAAACTTTCACAAATCGTGTATGACTATGTCAAATGAATAAATGTTAAATTCGGTTGCAATAGCTTAGAAAACAAAAATTGTTTCCATACAAAAGACTTGTTTGCATATCGGTCGTTTGTATATCAGCTATATGATATAGTGGTCCGATCCGGACCAAACTTTCACAAATCGTGTATGACTATGTCAAATGAATAAATGTTGAATTCGGTTGCAATAGCTTGGAAAACAAAAAAACGTTTCCATACAAAGACTTGTTTTCATATCGGTCCTTTGTATGGCAGCTATATGGTATAGTGATCCGTTCCGGACCAAACTTTCACAAATCGTGTATGGCTAGATCAAATGAATAAATGTTGAATTCGGTTGCAATAGCTTCGAAAACAAAAATCGTTTCTATACAAAAACTTATTTTCATATCGGTCGTTTGTATGGCAGCTATATGGTATAGTGATCCGTTCCAGACCAAACTTTCACAAATCGTGTATGGCTAAGTCAAATGAATAAGTGTTGAATTCGGTTGCAATAGCTTGGAAAACATAAAACGTTTCCATACAAAGACTTGTTATCATATCGGTCGTTTGTATATCAGCTATATCAGCTTGGAAAACAAAAAGTTCCTATACAAAGACTTGTTTTCATATCGGTCGTTTGTATATCAGCTATATGATATAGTGGTCCGATCCGGACCAAACTTTCACAAATCGTGTATGGCAATATCAAATGAATAAGTGTTTAATTCGGTTGCAATAGCTTGGAAAACAAAAAAGGTTCCTATACAAAGACTTGTTTTATATCGGACGTTTGTATATCAGCTATATGATATAGTGGTCCGATCCGGATCAACCTTTCACAAATTGTGTATGGCTATGTCAAATAAATAAATGTTGAATTCGGTTGCAATAACTTAGAAAACAAAAATGGTTTCCATACAAAAGACTTGTTTTCATATCGGTCGCTTGTATATCAGCTATATGATATAGTGGTCCGATCCGGACCAAACTTTTACAAATCGTGTATGACTATGTCAAATGAATAAATGTTGAATTCGGTTGCAATAGCTTGGAAAACAAAAAACGTTTCCATACAAAAACTTGTTTTCATATCGGTCGTTTGTATGGCAGCTATATGGTATAGTGATACGTTCGAGACCAAACTTTCACAAATCGTGTATGGCTAAGACAAATGAATAAGTGTTGAATTCGGTTGCAATAGCTTGGAAAACATAAAACGATTCCATACAAAGACTTGTTTTCATATCGGTCGTTTGTATATCAGCTATATCAGCTTGGAAAACAAAAAAGGTTCCTATACAAAGACTTGTTTTCATATCGGTCGTTTGTATATCAGCTATAGGATATAGTGGTCCGATCCGGATCAACCTTTTACAAATTGTGAATGGCTATGTCAAATGAATAAATGTTGAATTCGGTTGCAATAGCTTGGAAAACAAAAAACGTTTCCATACAAAGACTTGTTTTCATATCGGTCGTTTGTATGGCAGCTATACGGTATAGTGATCCGTTCGAGACCAAACTTTCACAAATCGTGTATGGCTAAGTCAAATGAATAAGTGTTGAATTCGGTTGCAATAGCTTGGAAAACAAAATACGTTTCCATACAAAGACTTGTTTTCATATCGGTTGTTTGTATGGCAGCTATATCAGCTTGGTAAACAAAAAAGGTTCCTATACAAAGACTTGTTTTCATATCGGTCGTTTGTATATCAGCTATATGATATAGTGGTCCGATCCGGAACAAACTTTCACAAATCGTGTATGGCAATATCAAATGAATAAGTGTTTAATTCGGTTGCAATAGCTTGGAAAACAAAAAAGGTTCCTATACAAAGACTTGTTTTATATCGGACGTTTGTATATCAGCTATATGATATAGTGGTCCGATCCGGATCAACCTTTCACAAATTGTGTATGGCTATGTCAAATAAATAAATGTTGAATTCGGTTGCAATAACTTAGAAAACAAAAATGGTTCCCATACAAAAGACTTGTTTTCATATCGGTCGTTTGTATATCAGCTATATGATATAGTGGTCCGATCCGGACCAAACTTTCACAAATCGTGTATGACTATGTCAAATGAATAAACGTTGAATTCGGTTGCAATAGCTTGGAAAACAAAAAACGTTTCCATACAAAAACATGTTTTCATATCGGTCGTTTGTATGGCAGCTATATGGTATAGTGATACGTTCGAGACCAAACTTTCACAAATCGTGTATGGCTAAGTCAAATGAATAAGTGTTGAATTCGGTTGCAATAGCTTGGAAAACATAAAACGATTCCATACAAAGACTTGTTTTCATATCGGTCGTTTGTATATCAGCTATATCAGCTTGGAAAACAAAAAAGGTTCCTATACAAAGACTTGTTTTCATATCGGTCGTTTGTATTTCAGCTATAGGATATAGTGGTCCGATCCGGATCAACCTTTCACAAATTGTGAATGGCTATGTCAAATGAATAAATGTTGAATTCGGTTGCAATAGCTTGGAAAACAAAAAACGTTTCCATACAAAGACTTGTTTTCATATCGGTCGTTTGTATGGCAGCTATACGGTATAGTGATCCGTTCGAGACTAAACTTTCACAAATCGTGTATGGCTAAGTCAAATGAATAAGTGTTGAATTCGGTTGCAATAGCTTGGAAAACAAAATACGTTTCCATACAAAGACTTGTTTTCATATCGGTTGTTTATATGGCAGCTATACGGTATAGTGATCCGTTCGAGACCAAACTTTCACAAATCGTGTATGGCTAAGTCAAATGAATAAGTGTTGAATTTGGTTGCAATAGCTTGGAAAACATAAAACGTTTCCATACAAAGACTTGTTTTCATATCGGTCGTTTGTATATCAGCTATATGATATAGTGGTCCGATCCGAACCAAACTTTCACAAATCGTGTATGGCTATGTTAAATGAATAAATGTTGAATTCGGTTGCAATAGCTTAGAAAACAAAAAGGTTCCTATACAAAGACTTGTTTTCATATCGGTCGTTTGTATATCAGCTATATGATATAGTGGTCCGATCCGGACCAAACTTTGACAGATCGTGTATGGCTATATCAAATGAATAAGTATTTAATTCGGTTGCAATAGCTTAGAAAACAAAAAAGGTTTCCATACAAAGACTTGTTTTCATATCGGTCGTTTGTATAGCAGCTATATGGTATAGTGATCCGTTCGAGACCAAACTTTCACAAATAGTGTATGGCTAAGTCAAATGAATAAGTGTTGAATTCGGTTGCAATAGCTTGGAAAACATAAAACGTTTCCATACAAAGACTTGTTTTCTTATCGGTCGTTTGTATGGCAGCTATATGATATAGTTATCCGATCCGAATCAACCTTGCACAAATTGTGTATGACTATGTCAAATGAATAAGTGTTGAATTCGGTTTCAATAGCTTGGAAAACATAAAACGTTTCCATACAAAGACTTGTTTTCATATCGGTCGTTTGTATATCAGCTATATCAGCTTGGAAAACAAAAAAGGTTCCTATACAAAGACTTGTTTTCATATCGGTCGTTTGTATATCAGCTATAGGATATAGTGGTCCGATCCGGATCAACCTTTCACAGATTGTGTATGGCTATGTCAAATGAATAAATGTTGAATTCGGTTGCAATAGCTTAGAAAACAAAAATGGTTCCCATACAAAAGACTTGTTTTCATATCGGTCGCTTGTATATCAGCTATATGATATAGTGGTCCGATCCGGACCAAACTTTCACAAATCGTGTATGACTATGTCAAATGAATAAATGTTGAATTCGGTTGCAATAGCTTGGAAAACATAAAACGTTTCCATACAAAGACTTGTTTTCATATCGGTCGTTTGTATGGCGGCTATATGATATAGTAATCCGATCCGAATCAACCTTGCACAAATTGTGTATGGCTATGTCAAATGAATAAATGTTGAATTCGGTTGCAATAGCTTAGAAAACAAAAATGGTTCCCATACAAAAGACTTGTTTTCATATCGGTCGCTTGTATATCAGCTATATGATATAGTGGTCCGATCCGGACCAAACTTTCACAAATCGTGTATGACGATGTCAAATGAATAAATGTTGAATTCGGTTGCAATAGCTTGGAAAACATAAAACGTTTCCATACAAAGACTTGTTTTCATATCGGTCGTTTGTATATCAGCTATATCAGCTTGGAAAACAAAAAAGGTTCCTATACAAAGACTTGTTTTCATATCGGTCGTTTGTATATCAGCTATAGGATATAGTGGTCCGATCCGGATCAACCTTTCACAAATTGTGTATGGCGATGTCAAATGAATAAATGTTGAATTCGGTTGCAATAGCTTGGAAAACAAAAAAACGTTTCCATACAAAGACTTGTTTTCATATCGGTCCTTTGTATGGCAGCTATATGGTATAGTGATCCGTTCCGGACCAAACTTTCACAAATCGTGTATGGCTAGATCAAATGAATAAATGTTGAATTCGGTTGCAATAGCTTCGAAAACAAAAATCGTTTCTATACAAAAACTTATTTTCATATCGGTCGTTTGTATGGCAGCTATATGGTATAGTGATCCGTTCCAGACCAAACTTTCACAAATCGTGTATGGCTAAGTCAAATGAATAAGTGTTGAATTCGGTTGCAATAGCTTGGAAAACATAAAACGTTTCCATACAAAGACTTGTTATCATATCGGTCGTTTGTATATCAGCTATATCAGCTTGGAAAACAAAAAGTTCCTATACAAAGACTTGTTTTCATATCGGTCGTTTGTATATCAGCTATATGATATAGTGGTCCGATCCGGACCAAACTTTCACAAATCGTGTATGGCAATATCAAATGAATAAGTGTTTAATTCGGTTGCAATAGCTTGGAAAACAAAAAAGGTTCCTATACAAAGACTTGTTTTATATCGGACGTTTGTATATCAGCTATATGATATAGTGGTCCGATCCGGATCAACCTTTCACAAATTGTGTATGGCTATGTCAAATAAATAAATGTTGAATTCGGTTGCAATAACTTAGAAAACAAAAATGGTTCCCATACAAAAGACTTGTTTTCATATCGGTCGCTTGTATATCAGCTATATGATATAGTGGTCCGATCCGGACCAAACTTTCACAAATCGTGTATGGCTATGTCAAATGAATAAATGTTGAATTCGGTTGCAATAGCTTGGAAAACAAAAAACGTTTCCATACAAAAACTTGTTTTCATATCGGTCGTTTGTATGGCAGCTATATGGTATAGTGATACGTTCGAGACCAAACTTTCACAAATCGTGTATGGCTAAGACAAATGAATAAGTGTTGAATTCGGTTGCAATAGCTTGGAAAACATAAAACGATTCCATACAAAGACTTGTTTTCATATCGGTCGTTTGTATATCAGCTATATGATATAGTAGTCCGATCCGGACCAAACTTTCACAAATCGTGTATGACTATGTCAAATGAATAAATGTTGAATTCGGTTGCAATAGCTTCGAAAACAAAAAACGTTTCCATACAAAAACTTGTTTTCATATCGGTCGTTTGTATGGCAGCTATATGGTATAGTGATCCGTTCCAGACCAAACTTTCACAAATCGTGTATGGCTAAGTCAAATGAATACGTGTTGAATTCGGTTGCAATAGCTTGGAAAACATAAAACGTTTCCATACAAAGACTTGTTTTCATATCGGTTGTTTGTATATCAGCTATATGATATAGTGGTCCGATCCGGACCAAACTTTCACAGATCGTGTATGGCTTTATCAAATGAATAAGTTTTTAATTCGGTTGCAATAGCTTTGAAAACAAAAAAGGTTTCCATACAAAGACTTGTTTTCATATCGGTCGTTTGTATGGCAGCTATATGACATAGTAATTAGATCCGAATCAAACTTTCACAAATCGTGTATGGCTAAGTCAAATAAATAAGTTTTGAATTCGGTTGCAATAGCTTGGAAAACATAAAACGTTTCCATACAAAGACTTGTTTTCATATCGGTCGTTTGTATATCAGCTATATGATATAGTGGTCCGATCCGGACCAAACTTTCACAAATCGTGGATGGCTATGTCAAATAAATAAATGTTGAACTCGGTTACAATAGCTTAGAAAACAAAAAAGGTTTCCATACAAAGTCTTGTTTTTATTTTGGTAGTTTGTATGGCAGCTATAGGATATAGAGGTCCGATCCGGACCAAACTTTCACAAATCGTGTATGGCAATATCAAATGAATAAGTGTTTAATTCGGTTGCAATAGCTTAGAAAAAAAAAGGTTCCTATACAAAGACTTGTTTTATATCGGTCGTTTGTATATCAGCTATATGATATAGTGGTCCGATCCGGATCAACCTTCACAAATCGTGTACGGCTATGTCAAATGAATAAATGTTGAATTCGGTTGCAATAGCCTAGAAAACAAAAAAGGTTTCCATACAAAGACTTGTTTTCTTATCGGTCGTTTGTATATCAGCTATATGATATAGTGGTCCGAACCGGACCAAACTTTCACAAATCGTGTATGTCTATGTCAAATGAATAAATGTTGAATTCGGTTGCAATCACTTGGAAAACAAAAAACGTTTCCATACAAAGACTTGTTTTCATATCGGTCGTTTGTATATCAGCTATATGATATAGTAATCCGATCCGAATCAAACTTTCACAAATCGTGTATGACTATGTCAAATGAATAAATGTTGAATTCGGTTGCAATAGCTTGGAAAACAAAAACGTTTCCATACAAAGACTTGTTTTCATATCGGTCCTTTGTATGGCAGCTATATGGTATAGTGATCCGTTCCGGACCAAACTTTCACAAATCGTGTATGGCTAAATCAAATGAATAAATGTTGAATTCGGTTGCAATAGCTTCGAAAACAAAAAACGTTTCCATACAAAAACTTGTCTTCATATCGGTCGTTTGTATGGCAGCTATATGTTATAGTGATCCGTTCCAGACCAAACTTTCACAAATCGTGTATGGCTAAGTCAAATGAATAAGTGTTGAATTCGGTTGCAATAGGTTGGAAAACATAAAACGTTTCCATACAAAGACTTGTTTTCATATCGGTCGTTTGTATATCAGCTATATCAGCTTGGAAAACAAAAAGGTTCCTATACAAAGACTTGTTTTCATATCGGTCGTTTGTATATCAGCTATAGGATATAGTGGTCCGATCCGGATCAACCTTTCACAAATTGTGTATGGCTATGTCAAATGAATAAATGTTGAATTCGGTTGGAATAGCTTAGAAAACAAAAATGGTTTCCATACAAAAGACTTGTTTGCATATCGGTCGTTTGTATATCAGCTATATGATATAGTGGTCCGATCCGGACCAAACTTTCACAAATCGTGTATGACTATGTCAAATAAATAAATGTTGAATTCGGTTGCAATAACTTAGAAAACAAAAATGGTTCCCATACAAAAGACTTGTTTTCATATCGGTCGTTTGTATATCAGCTATATGATATAGTGGTCCGATCCGGACCAAACTTTCACAAATCGTGTATGACTATGTCAAATGAATAAACGTTGAAGTCGGTTGCAATAGCTTGGAAAACAAAAAAACGTTTCCATACAAAGACTTGTTTTCATATCGGTCCTTTGTATGGCAGCTATATGGTATAGTGATCCGTTCCGGACCAAACTTTCACAAATCGTGTATGGCTAGATCAAATGAATAAATGTTGAATTCGGTTGCAATAGCTTCGAAAACAAAAAACGTTTCCATACAAAGACTTGTTTTCATATCGGTCGTTTGTATATCAGCTATATCAGCTTGGAAGACAAAAAAGGTTCCTATACAAAGACTTGTTTTCATATCGGTCGTTTGTATTTCAGCTATAGGATATAGTGGTCCGATCCGGATCAACCTTTCACAAATTGTGAATGGCTATGTCATATGAATAAATGTTGAATTCGGTTGCAATAGCTTGGAAAACAAAAAACGTTTCCATACAAAGACTTGTTTTCATATCGGTCGTTTGTATGGCAGCTATACGGTATAGTGATCCGTTCGAGACTAAACTTTCACAAATCGTGTATGGCTAAGTCAAATGAATAAGTGTTGAATTCGGTTGCAATAGCTTGGAAAACAAAATACGTTTCCATACAAAGACTTGTTTTCATATCGGTTGTTTATATGGCAGCTATACGGTATAGTGATCCGTTCGAGACCAAACTTTCACAAATCGTGTATGGCTAAGTCAAATGAATAAGTGTTGAATTTGGTTGCAATAGCTTGGAAAACATAAAACGTTTCCATACAAAGACTTGTTTTCATCTCGGTCGTTTGTATATCAGCTATATGATATAGTGGTCCGATCCGAACCAAACTTTCACAAATCGTGTATGGCTATGTTAAATGAATAAATGTTGAATTCGGTTGCAATAGCTTAGAAAACAAAAAAGGTTCCTATACAAAGACTTGTTTTCATATCGGTCGTTTGTATATCAGCTATATGATATAGTGGTCCGATCCGGACCAAACTTTGACAGATCGTGTATGGCTATATCAAATGAATAAGTATTTAATTCGGTTGCAATAGCTTAGAAAACAAAAAAGGTTTCCATACAAAGACTTGTTTTCATATCGGTCGTTTGTATAGCAGCTATATGGTATAGTGATCCGTTCGAGACCAAACTTTCACAAATAGTGTATGGCTAAGTCAAATGAATAAGTGTTGAATTCGGTTGCAATAGCTTGGAAAACATAAAACGTTTCCATACAAAGACTTGTTTTCATATCGGTCGTTTGTATATCAGCTATATCAGCTTGGAAAACAAAAAAGGTTCCTATACAAAGACTTGTTTTCATATCGGTCGTTTGTATATCAGCTATAGGATATAGTGGTCCGATCCGGATCAACCTTTCACAGATTGTGTATGGCTATGTCAAATGAATAAATGTTGAATTCGGTTGCAATAGCTTAGAAAACAAAAATGGTTCCCATACAAAAGACTTGTTTTCATATCGGTCGCTTGTATATCAGCTATATGATATAGTGGTCCGATCCGGACCAAACTTTCACAAATCGTGTATGACTATGTCAAATGAATAAATGTTAAATTCGGTTGCAATAGCTTAGAAAACAAAAATTGTTTCCATACAAAAGACTTGTTTGCATATCGGTCGTTTGTATATCAGCTATATGATATAGTGGTCCGATCCGGACCAAACTTTCACAAATCGTGTATGACTATGTCAAATGAATAAATGTTGAATTCGGTTGCAATAGCTTGGAAAACAAAAAAACGTTTCCATACAAAGACTTGTTTTCATATCGGTCCTTTGTATGGCAGCTATATGGTATAGTGATCCGTTCCGGACCAAACTTTCACAAATCGTGTATGGCTAGATCAAATGAATAAATGTTGAATTCGGTTGCAATAGCTTCGAAAACAAAAATCGTTTCTATACAAAAACTTATTTTCATATCGGTCGTTTGTATGGCAGCTATATGGTATAGTGATCCGTTCCAGACCAAACTTTCACAAATCGTGTATGGCTAAGTCAAATGAATAAGTGTTGAATTCGGTTGCAATAGCTTGGAAAACATAAAACGTTTCCATACAAAGACTTGTTATCATATCGGTCGTTTGTATATCAGCTATATCAGCTTGGAAAACAAAAAAGTTCCTATACAAAGACTTGTTTTCATATCGGTCGTTTGTATATCAGCTATATGATATAGTGGTCCGATCCGGACCAAACTTTCACAAATCGTGTATGGCAATATCAAATGAATAAGTGTTTAATTCGGTTGCAATAGCTTGGAAAACAAAAAAGGTTCCTATACAAAGACTTGTTTTATATCGGACGTTTGTATATCAGCTATATGATATAGTGGTCCGATCCGGATCAACCTTTCACAAATTGTGTATGGCTATGTCAAATAAATAAATGTTGAATTCGGTTGCAATAACTTAGAAAACAAAAATGGTTCCCATACAAAAGACTTGTTTTCATATCGGTCGCTTGTATATCAGCTATATGATATAGTGGTCCGATCCGGACCAAACTTTTACAAATCGTGTATGACTATGTCAAATGAATAAATGTTGAATTCGGTTGCAATAGCTTGGAAAACAAAAAACGTTTCCATACAAAAACTTGTTTTCATATCGGTCGTTTGTATGGCAGCTATATGGTATAGTGATACGTTCGAGACCAAACTTTCACAAATCGTGTATGGCTAAGACAAATGAATAAGTGTTGAATTCGGTTGCAATAGCTTGGAAAACATAAAACGATTCCATACAAAGACTTGTTTTCATATCGGTCGTTTGTATATCAGCTATATCAGCTTGGAAAACAAAAAAGGTTCCTATACAAAGACTTGTTTTCATATCGGTCGTTTGTATATCAGCTATAGGATATAGTGGTCCGATCCGGATCAACCTTTTACAAATTGTGAATGGCTATGTCAAATGAATAAATGTTGAATTCGGTTGCAATAGCTTGGAAAACAAAAAACGTTTCCATACAAAGACTTGTTTTCATATCGGTCGTTTGTATGGCAGCTATACGGTATAGTGATCCGTTCGAGACCAAACTTTCACAAATCGTGTATGGCTAAGTCAAATGAATAAGTGTTGAATTCGGTTGCAATAGCTTGGAAAACAAAATACGTTTCCATACAAAGACTTGTTTTCATATCGGTTGTTTGTATGGCAGCTATATCAGCTTGGTAAACAAAAAAGGTTCCTATACAAAGACTTGTTTTCATATCGGTCGTTTGTATATCAGCTATATGATATAGTGGTCCGATCCGGACCAAACTTTCACAAATCGTGTATGGCAATATCAAATGAATAAGTGTTTAATTCGGTTGCAATAGCTTGGAAAACAAAAAAGGTTCCTATACAAAGACTTGTTTTCATATCGGTCGTTTGTATATCAGCTATATGATATAGTGGTCCGATCCGGACCAAACTTTCACAAATCGTGTATGGCTAAGTCAAATGAATAAGTGTTGAATTCGGTTGCAATAGCTTGGAAAACAAAATACGTTTCCATACAAAGACTTGTTTTCATATCGGTTGTTTATATGGCAGCTATACGGTATAGTGATCCGTTCGAGACCAAACTTTCACAAATCGTGTATGGCTAAGTCAAATGAATAAATGTTGAATTCGGTTGCAATAGCTTAGAAAACAAAAAAGGTTCCTATACAAAGACTTGTTTTCATATCGGTCGTTTGTATATCAGCTATATGATATAGTGGTCCGATCCGGACCAAACTTTGACAGATCGTGTATGGCTATATCAAATGAATAAGTATTTAATTCGGTTGCAATAGCTTAGAAAACAAAAAAGGTTTCCATACAAAGACTTGTTTTCATATCGGTCGTTTGTATAGCAGCTATATGGTATAGTGATCCGTTCGAGACCAAACTTTCACAAATAGTGTATGGCTAAGTCAAATGAATAAGTGTTGAATTCGGTTGCAATAGCTTGGAAAACATAAAACGTTTCCATACAAAGACTTGTTTTCTTATCGGTCGTTTGTATGGCAGCTATATGATATAGTTATCCGATCCGAATCAACCTTGCACAAATTGTGTATGACTATGTCAAATGAATAAGTGTTGAATTCGGTTTCAATAGCTTGGAAAACATAAAACGTTTCCATACAAAGACTTGTATTCATATCGGTCGTTTGTATATCAGCTATATCAGCTTGGAAAACAAAAAAGGTTCCTATACAAAGACTTGTTTTCATATCGGTCGTTTGTATATCAGCTATAGGATATAGTGGTCCGATCCGGATCAACCTTTCACAGATTGTGTATGGCTATGTCAAATGAATAAATGTTGAATTCGGTTGCAATAGCTTAGAAAACAAAAATGGTTCCCATACAAAAGACTTGTTTTCATATCGGTCGCTTGTATATCAGCTATATGATATAGTGGTCCGATCCGGACCAAACTTTCACAAATCGTGTATGACTATGTCAAATGAATAAATGTTGAATTCGGTTGCAATAGCTTGGAAAACATAAAACGTTTCCATACAAAGACTTGTTTTCATATCGGTCGTTTGTATGGCGGCTATATGATATAGTAATCCGATCCGAATCAACCTTGCACA
The DNA here is from genome assembly GCA_035047645.1 of Drosophila merina. NCBI lineage: Eukaryota > Metazoa > Arthropoda > Insecta > Diptera > Drosophilidae > Drosophila > Drosophila merina. Next base: position 257,106 of record JAWNPH010000020.1, on the reverse strand, counting down.
AATTGTGTATGGCTATGTCAAATGAATAAATGTTGAATTCGGTTGCAATAGCTTAGAAAACAAAAATGGTTCCCATACAAAAGACTTGTTTTCATATCGGTCGCTTGTATATCAGCTATATGATATAGTGGTCCGATCCGGACCAAACTTTCACAAATCGTGTATGACTATGTCAAATGAATAAATGTTGAATTCGGTTGCAATAGCTTGGAAAACATAAAACGTTTCCATACAAAGACTTGTTTTCATATCGGTCGTTTGTATATCAGCTATATCAGCTTGGAAAACAAAAAAGGTTCCTATACAAAGACTTGTTTTCATATCGGTCGTTTGTATATCAGCTATAGGATATAGTGGTCCGATCCGGATCAACCTTTCACAAATTGTGTATGGCTATGTCAAATGAATAAATGTTGAATTCGGTTGCAATAGCTTGGAAAACAAAAAAACGTTTCCATACAAAGACTTGTTTTCATATCGGTCCTTTGTATGGCAGCTATATGGTATAGTGATCCGTTCCGGACCAAACTTTCACAAATCGTGTATGGCTAGATCAAATGAATAAATGTTGAATTCGGTTGCAATAGCTTCGAAAACAAAAATCGTTTCTATACAAAAACTTATTTTCATATCGGTCGTTTGTATGGCAGCTATATGGTATAGTGATCCGTTCCAGACCAAACTTTCACAAATCGTGTATGGCTAAGTCAAATGAATAAGTGTTGAATTCGGTTGCAATAGCTTGGAAAACATAAAACGTTTCCATACAAAGACTTGTTATCATATCGGTCGTTTGTATATCAGCTATATCAGCTTGGAAAACAAAAAGTTCCTATACAAAGACTTGTTTTCATATCGGTCGTTTGTATATCAGCTATATGATATAGTGGTCCGATCCGGACCAAACTTTCACAAATCGTGTATGGCAATATCAAATGAATAAGTGTTTAATTCGGTTGCAATAGCTTGGAAAACAAAAAAGGTTCCTATACAAAGACTTGTTTTATATCGGACGTTTGTATATCAGCTATATGATATAGTGGTCCGATCCGAATCAACCTTTCACAAATTGTGTATGGCTATGTCAAATAAATAAATGTTGAATTCGGTTGCAATAACTTAGAAAACAAAAATGGTTCCCATACAAAAGACTTGTTTTCATATCGGTCGCTTGTATATCAGCTATATGATATAGTGGTCCGATCCGGACCAAACTTTCACAAATCGTGTATGGCTATGTCAAATGAATAAATGTTGAATTCGGTTGCAATAGCTTGGAAAACAAAAAACGTTTCCATACAAAAACTTGTTTTCATATCGGTCGTTTGTATGGCAGCTATATGGTATAGTGATACGTTCGAGACCAAACTTTCACAAATCGTGTATGGCTAAGACAAATGAATAAGTGTTGAATTCGGTTGCAATAGCTTGGAAAACATAAAACGATTCCATACAAAGACTTGTTTTCATATCGGTCGTTTGTATATCAGCTATATCAGCTTGGAAAACAAAAAGGTTCCTATACAAAGACTTGTTTTCATATCGGTCGTTTGTATATCAGCTATAGGATATAGTGGTCCGATCCGGATCAACCTTTTACAAATTGTGAATGGCTATGTCAAATGAATAAATGTTGAATTCGGTTGCAATAGCTTGGAAAACAAAAAACGTTTCCATACAAAGACTTGTTTTCATATCGGTCGTTTGTATGGCAGCTATACGGTATAGTGATCCGTTCGAGACCAAACTTTCACAAATCGTGTATGGCTAAGTCAAATGAATAAGTGTTGAATTCGGTTGCAATAGCTTGGAAAACAAAATACGTTTCCATACAAAGACTTGTTTTCATATCGGTTGTTTGTATGGCAGCTATACGGTATATTGATCCGTTCGAGACCAAACTTTCACAAATCGTGTATGGCTATGTCAAATGAATAAGTGTTGAATTCGGTTGCAATAGCTTGGAAAACAAAATACGTTTCCATACAAAGACTTGTTTTCATATCGGTTGTTTATATGGCAGCTATACGGTATAGTGATCCGTTCGAGAACAAACTTTCAAAAATCGTGTATGGCTAAGTCAAATGAATAAGTGTTGAATTTGGTTGCAATAGCTTGGAAAACATAAAACGTTTCCATACAAAGACTTGTTTTCATATCGGTCGTTTGTATATCAGCTATATTATATAGTGGTCCGATCCGAACCAAACTTTCACAAATCGTGTATGGCTATGTTAAATGAATAAATGTTGAATTCGGTTGCAATAGCTTAGAAAACAAAAAAGGTTCCTATACAAAGACTTGTTTTCATATCGGTCGTTTGTATATCAGCTATATGATATAGTGGTCCGATCCGGACCAAACTTTGACAGATCGTGTACGGCTATATCAAATGAATAAGTATTTAATTCGGTTGCAATAGCTTAGAAAACAAAAAAGGTTTCCATACAAAGACTTGTTTTCATATCGGTCGTTTGTATAGCAGCTATATGGTATAGTGATCCGTTCGAGACCAAACTTTCACAAATAGTGTATGGCTAAGTCAAATGAATAAGTGTTGAATTCGGTTGCAATAGCTTGGAAAACATAAAACGTTTCCATACAAAGACTTGTTTTCTTATCGGTCGTTTGTATGGCGGCTATATGATATAGTTATCCGATCCGAATCAACCTTGCACAAATTGTGTATGACTATGTCAAATGAATAAGTGTTGAATTCGGTTTCAATAGCTTGGAAAACATAAAACGTTTCCATACAAAGACTTGTTTTCATATCGGTCGTTTGTATATCAGCTATATCAGCTTGGAAAACAAAAAAGGTTCCTATACAAAGACTTGTTTTCATATCGGTCGTTTGTATATCAGCTATAGGATATAGTGGTCCGATCCGGATCAACCTTTCACAGATTGTGTATGGCTATGTCAAATGAATAAATGTTGAATTCGGTTGCAATAGCTTGGAAAACATAAAACGTTTCCATACAAAGACTTGTTTTCATATCGGTCGTTTGTATGGCGGCTATATGATATAGTAATCCGATCCGAATCAACCTTGCACAAATTGTGTATGGCTATGTCAAATGAATAAATGTTGAATTCGGTTGCAATAGCTTAGAAAACAAAAATGGTTCCCATACAAAAGACTTGTTTTCATATCGGTCGCTTGTATATCAGCTATATGATATAGTGGTCCGATCCGGACCAAACTTTCACAAATCGTGTATGACTATGTCAAATGAATAAATGTTGAATTCGGTTGCAATAGCTTGGAAAACATAAAACGTTTCCATACAAAGACTTGTTTTCATATCGGTCGTTTGTATATCAGCTATATCAGCTTGGAAAACAAAAAAGGTTCCTATACAAAGACTTGTTTTCATATCGGTCGTTTGTATATCAGCTATAGGATATAGTGGTCCGATCCGGATCAACCTTTCACAAATTGTGTATGGCTATGTCAAATGAATAAATGTTGAATTCGGTTGCAATAGCTTAGAAAACAAAAATGGTTCCCATACAAAAGACTTGTTTTCATATCGGTCGCTTGTATATCAGCTATATGATATAGTGGTCCGATCCGGACCAAACTTTCACAAATCGTGTATGGCTAAGACAAATGAATAAGTGTTGAATTCGGTTGCAATAGCTTGGAAAACATAAAACGATTCCATACAAAGACTTGTTTTCATATCGGTCGTTTGTATATCAGCTATATCAGCTTGGAAAACAAAAAAGGTTCCTATACAAAGACTTGTTTTCATATCGGTCGTTTGTATATCAGCTATAGGATATAGTGGTCCGATCCGGATCAACCTTTTACAAATTGTGAATGGCTATGTCAAATGAATAAATGTTGAATTCGGTTGCAATAGCTTGGAAAACAAAAAACGTTTCCATACAAAGACTTGTTTTCATATCGGTCGTTTGTATGGCAGCTATACGGTATAGTGATCCGTTCGAGACCAAACTTTCACAAATCGTGTATGGCTAAGTCAAATGAATAAGTGTTGAATTCGGTTGCAATAGCTCGGAAAACAAAATACGTTTCCATACAAAGACTTGTTTTCATATCGGTTGTTTGTATGGCAGCTATACGGTATATTGATCCGTTCGAGACCAAACTTTCACAAATCGTGTATGGCTAAGTCAAATGAATAAGTGTTGAATTCGGTTGCAATAGCTTGGAAAACAAAATACGTTTCCATACAAAGACTTGTTTTCATATCGGTTGTTTATATGGCAGCTATACGGTATAGTGATCCGTTCGAGACCAAACTTTCAAAAATCGTGTATGGCTAAGTCAAATGAATAAGTGTTGAATTTGGTTGCAATAGCTTGGAAAACATAAAACGTTTCCATACAAAGACTTGTTTTCATATCGGTCGTTTGTATATCAGCTATATGATATAGTGGTCCGATCCGAACCAAACTTTCACAAATCGTGTATGGCTATGTTAAATGAATAAATGTTGAATTCGGTTGCAATAGCTTAGAAAACAAAAAAGGTTCCTATACAAAGACTTGTTTTCATATCGGTCGTTTGTATATCAGCTATATGATATAGTGGTCCGATCCGGACCAAACTTTGACAGATCGTGTATGGCTATATCAAATGAATAAGTATTTAATTCGGTTGCAATAGCTAAGAAAACAAAAAAGGTTTCCATACAAAGACTTGTTTTCATATCGGTCGTTTGTATAGCAGCTATATGGTATAGTGATCCGTTCGAGACCAAACTTTCACAAATAGTGTATGGCTAAGTCAAATGAATAAGTGTTGAATTCGGTTGCAATAGCTTGGAAAACATAAAACGTTTCCATACAAAGACTTGTTTTCTTATCGGTCGTTTGTATGGCAGCTATATGATATAGTTATCCGATCCGAATCAACCTTGCACAAATTGTGTATGACTATGTCAAATGAATAAGTGTTGAATTCGGTTTCAATAGCTTGGAAAACATAAAACGTTTCCATACAAAGACTTGTTTTCATATCGGTCGTTTGTATATCAGCTATATCAGCTTGGAAAAAAAAAGAGGTTCCTATACAAAGACTTGTTTTCATATCGGTCGTTTGTATATCAGCTATAGGATATAGTGGTCCGATCCGGATCAACCTTTCACAGATTGTGTATGGCTATGTCAAATGAATAAATGTTGAATTCGGTTGCAATAGCTTGGAAAACATAAAACGTTTCCATACAAAGACTTGTTTTCATATCGGTCGTTTGTATGGCGGCTATATGATATAGTAATCCGATCCGAATCAACCTTGCACAAATTGTGTATGGCTATGTCAAATGAATAAATGTTGAATTCGGTTGCAATAGCTTAGAAAACAAAAATGGTTCCCATACAAAAGACTTGTTTTCATATCGGTCGCTTGTATATCAGCTATATGATATAGTGGTCCGATCCGGACCAAACTTTCACAAATCGTGTATGACTATGTCAAATGAATAAATGTTGAATTCGGTTGCAATAGCTTGGAAAACATAAAACGTTTCCATACAAAGACTTGTTTTCATATCGGTCGTTTGTATATCAGCTATATCAGCTTGGAAAACAAAAAAGGTTCCTATACAAAGACTTGTTTTCATATCGGTCGTTTGTATATCAGCTATAGGATATAGTGGTCCGATCCGGATCAACCTTTCACAAATTGTGTATGGCTATGTCAAATGAATAAATGTTGAATTCGGTTGCAATAGCTTAGAAAACAAAAATGGTTCCCATACAAAAGACTTGTTTTCATATCGGTCGCTTGTATATCAGCTATATGATATAGTGGTCCGATCCGGACCAAACTTTCACAAATCGTGTATGACTATGTCAAATGAATAAATGTTAAATTCGGTTGCAATAGCTTAGAAAACAAAAATTGTTTCCATACAAAAGACTTGTTTGCATATCGGTCGTTTGTATATCAGCTATATGATATAGTGGTCCGATCCGGACCAAACTTTCACAAATCGTGTATGACTATGTCAAATGGATAAATGTTGAATTCGGTTGCAATAGCTTGGAAAACAAAAAAACGTTTCCATACAAAGACTTGTTTTCATATCGGTCCTTTGTATGGCAGCTATATGGTATAGTGATCCGTTCCGGACCAAACTTTCACAAATCGTGTATGGCTAGATCAAATGAATAAATGTTGAATTCGGTTGCAATAGCTTCGAAAACAAAAATCGTTTCTATACAAAAACTTATTTTCATATCGGTCGTTTGTATGGCAGCTATATGGTATAGTGATCCGTTCCAGACCAAACTTTCACAAATCGTGTATGGCTAAGTCAAATGAATAAGTGTTGAATTCGGTTGCAATAGCTTGGAAAACATAAAACGTTTCCATACAAAGACTTGTTATCATATCGGTCGTTTGTATATCAGCTATATCAGCTTGGAAAACAAAAAGTTCCTATACAAAGACTTGTTTTCATATCGGTCGTTTGTATATCAGCTATATGATATAGTGGTCCGATCGGGACCAAACTTTCACAAATCGTGTATGGCAATATCAAATGAATAAGTGTTTAATTCGGTTGCAATAGCTTGGAAAACAAAAAAGGTTCCTATACAAAGACTTGTTTTATATCGGACGTTTGTATATCAGCTATATGATATAGTGGTCCGATCCGGATCAACCTTTCACAAATTGTGTATGGCTATGTCAAATAAATAAATGTTGAATTCGGTTGCAATAACTTAGAAAACAAAAATGGTTCCCATACAAAAGACTTGTTTTCATATCGGTCGCTTGTATATCAGCTATATGATATAGTGGTCCGATCCGGACCAAACTTTCACAAATCGTGTATGACTATGTCAAATGAATAAATGTTGAATTCGGTTGCAATAGCTTGGAAAACAAAAAACGTTTCCATACAAAAACTTGTTTTCATATCGGTCGTTTGTATGGCAGCTATATGGTATAGTGATACGTTCGAGACCAAACTTTCACAAATCGTGTATGGCTAAGACAAATGAATAAGTGTTGAATTCGGTTGCAATAGCTTGGAAAACATAAAACGATTCCATACAAAGACTTGTTTTCATATCGGTCGTTTGTATATCAGCTATATCAGCTTGGAAAACAAAAAAGGTTCCTATACAAAGACTTGTTTTCATATCGGTCGTTTGTATATCAGCTATAGGATATAGTGGTCCGATCCGGATCAACCTTTTACAAATTGTGAATGGCTATGTCAAATGAATAAATGTTGAATTCGGTTGCAATAGCTTGGAAAACAAAAAACGTTTCCATACAAAGACTTGTTTTCATATCGGTCGTTTGTATGGCAGCTATACGGTATAGTGATCCGTTCGAGACCAAACTTTCACAAATCGTGTATTGCTACGTTAAATGAATAAATTTTGAATTCGGTTGCAATAGCTTGGAAAACAAAATACGTTTCCATACAAAGACTTGTTTTCATATCGGTTGTTTGTATGGCAGCTATACGGTATATTGATCCGTTCGAGACCAAACTTTCACAAATCGTGTATGGCTAAGTCAAATGAATAAGTGTTGAATTCGGTTTCAATAGCTTGGAAAACATAAATCGTTTCCATACAAAGACTTGTTTTTATATCGGTCGTTTGTATATCAGCTATATGATATAGTGGTCCGATCCGAACCAAACTTTCACAAATCGTGTATGGCTATGTTAAATGAATAAATGTTGAATTCGGTTGCAATAGCTTAGAAAACAAAAAAGGTTCCTATACAAAGACTTGTTTTCAAGTCGGTCGTTTGTATATCAGCTATATGATATAGTGGTCCGATCCGGACCAAACTTTCACAAATCGTGTATGACTATGTCAAATGAATAAATGTTGAATTCGGTTGCAATAGCTTGGAAAACAAAAAACGTTTCCATACAAAAACTTGTTTTCATATCGGTCGTTTGTATGGCAGCTATATGGTATAGTGATACGTTCGAGACCAAACTTTCACAAATCGTGTATGGCTAAGACAAATGAATAAGTGTTGAATTCGGTTGCAATAGCTTGGAAAACATAAATCGTTTCCATACAAAGACTTGTTTTTATATCGGTCGTTTGTATATCAGCTATATGATATAGTGGTCCGATCCGAACCAAACTTTCACAAATCGTGTATGGCTATGTTAAATGAATAAATGTTGAATTCGGTTGCAATAGCTTAGAAAACAAAAAAGGTTCCTATACAAAGACTTGTTTTCAAGTCGGTCGTTTGTATATCAGCTATATGATATAGTGGTCCGATCCGGACCAAACTTTGACAGATCGTGTATGGCTATATCAAATGAATAAGTTTTTAATTCGGTTGCAATAGCTTAGAAAACAAAAAAGGTTTCCATACAAAGACTTGTTTTCATATCGGTCGTTTGTATGGCAGCTATATGGTATAGTGATCCGTTCGAGACCAAACTTTCACAAATCGTGTATGGCTAAGTCAAATAAATAAGTGTTAAATTCGGTTGCAATAGCTTGGAAAACATAAAACGTTTCCATACAAAGACTTGTTTTCTTATCGGTCGTTTGTATGGCAGCTATATGATATAGTGGTCCAAACCGGACCAAACTTTCACAAATCGTGTATGTTTCTGTCATATGAATAAATTTTGAATTCGGTTGCAATCGCTTGGAAAACAAAAAACGTTTCCATACAAAGACTTGTTTTCATATCGGTCGTTTGTATGGCAGCTATATGATATAGTAATCCGATCCGAATCAAACTTGCACAAATTGTGTATGACTATGTCAAATGAATAAGTGTTGAATTCGGTTTCAATAGCTTGGAAAACATAAAACGTTTCCATACAAAGACTTGTTTTCATATCGGTCGTTTGTATATCAGCTATATGATATAGTGGTCCGATCCGGACCAAACTTTCACAAATTGTGAATGGCTATGTCAAATGAATAAATGTTGAATTCGGTTGCAATAGCTTGGAAAACAAAAAACGTTTCCATACAAAGACTTGTTTTCATATCGGTCGTTTGTATGGCAGCTATACGGTATAGTGATCCGTTCGAGACCAAACTTTCACAAATCGTGTATGGCTAAGTCAAATGAATAAGTGTTGAATTCGGTTGCAATAGCTTAGGAAACAAAATACGTTTCCATACAAAGACTTGTTTTCATATCGGTTGTTTGTATGGCAGCTATACGGTATAGTGATCCGTTCCAGACCAAACTTTCACAAATCGTGTATGGCTAAGTCAATAAATAAGTGTTGAATTCGGTTGCAATAGCTTGGAAAACATAAAACGTTTCCATACAAAGACTTGTTTTCATATCGGTCGTTTGTATATCAGCTATATGATATAGTGGTCCGATCCGGACCAAACTTTCACAAATCGTGTATGACTATGTCAAATGAATAAATGTTGAATTCGGTTGCAATAGCTTGGAAAACAAAAAAACGTTTCCATACAAAGACTTGTTTTCATATCGGTCCTTTGTATGGCAGCTATATGGTATAGTGATCCGTTCCGGACCAAACTTTCACAAATCGTGTATGGCTAAGTCAAATGAATAAGTGTTGAATTCGGTTGCAATAGCTTGGAAAACATAAAACGTTTCCATACAAAGACTTGTTTTCATATCGGTCGTTTGTATATCAGCTATATCAGCTTGGAAAACAAAAAAGGTTCCTATACAAAGACTTGTTTTCATATCGGTCGTTTGTATATCAGCTATATGATATAGTGGTCCGATCCGGACCAAACTTTCACAAATCGTGTATGGCAATATCAAATGAATAAGTGTTTAATTCGGTTGCAATAGCTTGGAAAACAAAAAAGGTTCCTATACAAAGACTTGTTTTATATCGGACGTTTGTATATCAGCTATATGATATAGTGGTCCGATCCGGATCAACCTTTCACAAATTGTGTATGGCTATGTCAAATAAATAAATGTTGAATTCGGTTGCAATAACTTAGAAAACAAAAATGGTTCCCATACAAAAGACTTGTTTTCATATCGGTTGTTTGTATGGCAGCTATACGGTATAGTGATCCGTTCGAGACCAAACTTTCACAAATCGTGTATGGCTAAGGCAATAAATAAGTGTTGAATTCGGTTGCAATAGCTTGGAAAACATAAAACGTTTCCATACAAAGACTTGTTTTCATATCGGTCGTTTGTATATCAGCTATATGATATAGTGGTCCGATCCGGACCAAACTTTCACAAATCGTGTATGACTATGTCAAATGAATAAATGTTGAATTCGGTTGCAATAGCTTGGAAAACAAAAAACGTTTCCATACAAAAACTTGTTTTCATATCGGTCGTTTGTATGGCAGCTATATGGTATAGTGATACGTTCGAGACCAAACCTTCACAAATCGTGTATGGCTAAGTCAAATGAATAAGTGTTGAATTCGGTTGCAATAGCTTGGAAAACATAAAACGATTCCATACAAAGACTTGTTTTCATATCGGTCGTTTGTATATCAGCTATATCAGCTTGGAAAACAAAAAAGGTTCCTATACAAAGACTTGTTTTCATATCGGTCGTTTGTATATCAGCTATAGGATATAGTGGTCCGATCCGGATCAACCTTTCACAAATTGTGAATGGCTATGTCAAATGAATAAATGTTGAATTCGGTTGCAATAGCTTGGAAAACAAAAAACGTTTCCATACAAAGACTTGTTTTCATATCGGTCGTTTGTATGGCAGCTATACGGTATAGTGATCCGTTCGAGACCAAACTTTCACAAATCGTGTATGGCTAAGTCAAATGAATAAGTGTTGAATTCGGTTGCAATAGCTTAGGAAACAAAATACGTTTCCATACAAAGACTTGTTTTCATATCGGTTGTTTGTATGGCAGCTATACGGTATAGTGATCCGTTCCAGACCAAACTTTCACAAATCGTGTATGGCTAAGTCAATAAATAAGTGTTGAATTCGGTTGCAATAGCTTGGAAAACATAAAACGTTTCCATACAAAGACTTGTTTTCATATCGGTCGTTTGTATATCAGCTATATGATATAGTGGTCCGATCCGGACCAAACTTTCACAAATCGTGTATGACTATGTCAAATGAATAAATGTTGAATTCGGTTGCAATAGCTTGGAAAACAAAAAAACGTTTCCATACAAAGACTTGTTTTCATATCGGTCCTTTGTATGGCAGCTATATGGTATAGTGATCCGTTCCGGACCAAACTTTCACAAATCGTGTATGGCTAAGTCAAATGAATAAGTGTTGAATTCGGTTGCAATAGCTTGGAAAACATAAAACGTTTCCATACAAAGACTTGTTTTCATATCGGTCGTTTGTATATCAGCTATATCAGCTTGGAAAACAAAAAAGGTTCCTATACAAAGACTTGTTTTCATATCGGTCGTTTGTATATCAGCTATATGATATAGTGGTCCGATCCGGACCAAACTTTCACAAATCGTGTATGGCAATATCAAATGAATAAGTGTTTAATTCGGTTGCAATAGCTTGGAAAACAAAAAAGGTTCCTATACAAAGACTTGTTTTATATCGGACGTTTGTATATCAGCTATATGATATAGTGGTCCGATCCGGATCAACCTTTCACAAATTGTGTATGGCTATGTCAAATAAATAAATGTTGAATTCGGTTGCAATAACTTAGAAAACAAAAATGGTTCCCATACAAAAGACTTGTTTTCATATCGGTTGTTTGTATGGCAGCTATACGGTATAGTGATCCGTTCGAGACCAAACTTTCACAAATCGTGTATGGCTAAGTCAATAAATAAGTGTTGAATTCGGTTGCAATAGCTTGGAAAACATAAAACGTTTCCATACAAAGACTTGTTTTCATATCGGTCGTTTGTATATCAGCTATATGATATAGTGGTCCGATCCGGACCAAACTTTCACAAATCGTGTATGACTATGTCAAATGAATAAATGTTGAATTCGGTTGCAATAGCTTGGAAAACAAAAAACGTTTCCATACAAAAACTTGTTTTCATATCGGTCGTTTGTATGGCAGCTATATGGTATAGTGATACGTTCGAGACCAAACCTTCACAAATCGTGTATGGCTAAGTCAAATGAATAAGTGTTGAATTCGGTTGCAATAGCTTGGAAAACATAAAACGATTCCATACAAAGACTTGTTTTCATATCGGTCGTTTGTATATCAGCTATATCAGCTTGGAAAACAAAAAAGGTTCCTATACAAAGACTTGTTTTCATATCGGTCGTTTGTATATCAGCTATAGGATATAGTGGTCCGATCCGGATCAACCTTTCACAAATTGTGAATGGCTATGTCAAATGAATAAATGTTGAATTCGGTTGCAATAGCTTGGAAAACAAAAAACGTTTCCATACAAAGACTTGTTTTCATATCGGTTGTTTGTATGGCAGCTATACGGTATATTGATCCGTTCGAAACCAAACTTTCACAAATCGTGTATGGCTAAGTCAAATGAATAAGTGTTGAATTCGGTTGCAATAGCTTGGAAAACATAAAACGTTTCCATACAAAGACTTGTTTTTATATCGGTCGTTTGTATATCAGCTATATGATATAGTGGTCCGATCCGAACCAAACTTTCACAAATCGTGTATGGCTATGTTAAATGAATAAATGTTGAATTCGGTTGCAATAGCTTAGAAAACAAAAAAGGTTCCTATACAAAGACTTGTTTTCATATCGGTCGTTTGTATATCAGCTATATGATATAGTGGTCCGATCCGGACCAAACTTTGACAGATCGTGTATGGCTATATCAAATGAAAAAATTTTTAATTCGGTTGCAATAGCTTAGAAAACAAAAAAGGTTTCCATACAAAGACTTGTTTTCATATCGGTCGTTTGTATGGCAGCTATATGGTATAGTGATCCGTTCGAGACCAAACTTTCACAAATCGTGTATGGCTAAGTCAAATGAATAAGTGTTGAATTCGGTTGCAATAGCTTGGAAAACATAAAACGTTTCCATACAAAGACTTGTTTTCTTATCGGTCGTTTGTATGGCAGCTATATGATATAGTGGTCCAAACCGGACCAAACTTTCACAAATCGTGTATGTTTCTGTCATATGAATAAATTTTGAATTCGGTTGCAATCGCTTGGAAAACAAAAAACGTTTCCATACAAAAACTTGTCTTCATATCGGTCGTTTGTATGGCAGCTATATGATATAGTAATCCGATCCGAATTAAACTTTCACAAATCGTGTATGACTATGTCAAATGAATAAGTGTTGAATTCAGTTTCAATAGCTTGGAAAACATAAAACGTTTCCATACAAAGACTTGTTTTCATATCGGTCGTTTGTATATCAGCTATATGATATAGTGGTCCGATCCAGACCAAACTTTCACAAATTGTGAATGGCTATGTCAAATGAATAAATGTTGAATTCGGTTGCAATCGCTTGGAAAACAAAAAACGTTTCCATACAAAGACTTGTTTTCATATCGGTCGTTTGTATGGCAGCTATACGGTATAGTGATCCGTTCGAGACCAAACTTTCACAAATCGTGTATGGCTAAGTCAAATGAATAAGTGTTGAATTCGGTTGCAATAGCTTAGAAAACAAAATACGTTTCCATACAAAGACTTGTTTTCATATCGGTTGTTTGTATGGCAGCTATACGGTATAGTGATCCGTTCGAGACCAAACTTTCACAAATCGTGTATGGCTAAGTCAAATGAATAAGTGTTGAATTCGGTTGCAATAGCTTGGAAAACATAAAACGTTTCCATACAAAGACTTGTTTTCATATCGGTCGTTTGTATATCAGCTATATGATATAGTGGTCCGATCCGAACCAAACTTTCACAAATCGTGTATGGCTATGTTAAATGAATAAATGTTGAATTCGGTTGCAATAGCTTAGAAAACAAAAAAGGTTCCTATACAAAGACTTGTTTTCATATCGGTCGTTTGTATATCAGCTATATGATGTAGTGGTCCGATCCAGACCAAACTTTGACAGATCGTGTATGGCTATATCAAATGAATAAGTTTTTAATTCGGTTGCAATAGCTTAGAAAACAAAAAGGTTTCCATACAAAGACTTGTTTTCATATCGGTCGTTTGTATGGCAGCTATATGGTAAAGTGATCCGTTCGAGACCAAACTTTCACAAATCGTGTATGGCTAAGTCAAATGAATAAGTGTTGAATTCGGTTGCAATAGCTTGGAAAACATAAAACGTTTCCATACAAAGACTTGTTTTCTTATCGGTCGTTTGTATGGCAGCTATATGATATAGTGGTCCAAACCGGACCAAACTTTCACAAATCGTGTATGTTTATGTCATATGAATAAATTTTGAATTCGGTTGCAATCGCTTGGAAAACAAAAAACGTTTCCATACAAAGACTTGTTTTCATATCGGTCGTTTGTATATCAGCTATATCAGCTTGGAAAACAAAAAAGGTTCCCATACAAAGACTTGTTTTCATATCGGTCGTTTGTATATCAGCTATATCAGCTTGGAAAACAAAAAAGGTTCCTATACAAAGACTTGTTTTCATATCGGTCGTTTGTATATCAGCTATAGGATATGGTGGTCCGATCCGGATCAACCTTTCACAAATTGTGAATGGCTATGTCAAATGAATAAATGTTGAATTCGGTTGCAATAGCTTGGAAAACACAAAACGTTTCCATACAAAGACTTGTTTTCATATCGGTCGTTTGTATGGCAGCTATACGGTATAGTGATCCGTTCGAGACCAAACTTTCACAAATCGTGTATGGCTAAGTCAAATGAATAAGTGTTGAATTCGGTTGCAATAGCTTGGAAAACAAAAAACGTTTCCATACAAAGACTTGTTTTCATATCGGTCGTTTGTATGGCAGCTATATGGTATAGTGATCCGTTCGAGATCAAACTTTCACAAATCGTGTATGGCTAAGTCAAATGAATAAGTGTTGAATTCGATTGCAATAGCTTGGAAAACATAAAACGTTTCCATACAAAGACTTGTTTTCATATCGGTCGTTTGTATATCAGCTATATGATATAGTGGTCCGATCGGGACCAAACTTTCACAAATCGTGTATGGCTATGTTAAATGAATAAATGTTGAATTCGGTTGCAATAGCTTAGAAAACAAAAAAGGTTCCTATACAAAGACTTGTTTTCATATCGGTCGTTTGTATATCAGCTATATGATATAGTGGTCCGATCGAGACTAAACTTTCACAAATCACGTATGGCTAAGTCAAATAAATAAGTGTTGAATTCGGTTGCAATAGCTTGGAAAACATAAAACGTTTCCATACAAAGACTTGTTTTCTTATCGGTCGTTTGTATGGCAGCTATATGATATAGTGGTCCGAACCGGACCAAACTTTCACAAATCGTGTATGTTTATGTCATATGAATAAGTGTTGAATTCGGTTGCAATAGCTTGGAAAACAAAAAACGTTTCCATACAAAAACTTGTCTTCATATCGGTCGTTTGTATGGCAGCTATATGATATAGTAATCCGATCCGAATTAAACTTTCACAAATCGTGTATGACTATGTCAAATGAATAAGTGTTGAATTCGGTTGCAATATCTTGGAAAACAAAAAACGTTTCCATACAAAAACTTGTCTTCATATCGGTCGTTTGTATGGCAGCTATATGGTATAGTGATCCGTTCCAGACCAAACTTTCACAAATCGTGTATGTCTAAGTCAAATGAATAAGTGTTGAATTCGGTTGCAATAGCTTGGAAAACATAAAACGTTTCCATACAAAGACTTGTTTTCATATCGGTCGTTTGTATATCAGCTATATCAGCTTGGAAAACAAAAAAGGTTCCTATACAAAGACTTGTTTTCATATCGGTCGTTTGTATGGCAGCTATATGGTAAAGTGATCCGTTCGAGACCAAACTTTCACAAATCGTGTATGGCTAAGTCAAATGAATAAGTGTTGAATTCGGTTGCAATAGCTTGGAAAACATAAAATGTTTCCATACAAAGACTTGTTTTCTTATCGGTCGTTTGTATGGCAGCTATATGATATAGTGGTCCAAACCGGACCAAACTTTCACAAATCGTGTATGTTTATGTCATATGAATAAATTTTTGAATTCGGTTGCAATCGCTTGGAAAACAAAAAACGTTTCCATACAAAGACTTGTTTTCATATCGGTCGTTTGTATATCAGCTACATATATCAGCTTGGAAAACAAAAAAGGTTCCTATACAAAGACTTGTTTTCATATCGGTCGTTTGTATATCAGCTATATCAGCTTGGAAAACAAAAAAGGTTCCTATACAAAGACTTGTTTTCATATCGGTCGTTTGTATATCAGCTATAGGATATGGTGGTCCGATCCGGATCAACCTTTCACAAATTGTGAATGGCTATGTCAAATGAATAAATGTTGAATTCGGTTGCAATAGCTTGGAAAACACAAAACGTTTCCATACAAAGACTTGTTTTCATATCGGTCGTTTGTATGGCAGCTATACGGTATAGTGATCCGTTCGAGACCAAACTTTCACAAATCGTGTATGGCTAAGTCAAATGAATAAGTGTTGAATTCGGTTGCAATAGCTTGGAAAACAAAAAACGTTTCCATACAAAGACTTGTTTTCATATCGGTCGTTTGTATGGCAGCTATATGGTATAGTGATCCGTTCGAGATCCAACTTCCACAAATCGTGTATGGCTAAGTCAAATGAATAAGTGTTGAATTCGATTGCAATAGCTTGGAAAACATAAAACGTTTCCATACAAAGACTTGTTTTCATATCGGTCGTTTGTATATCAGCTATATGATATAGTGGTCCGATCCGGACCAAACTTTCACAAATCGTGTATGGCTATGTTAAATGAATAAATGTTGAATTCGGTTGCAATAGCTTAGAAAACAAAAAAGGTTCCTATACAAAGACTTGTTTTCATATCGGTCGTTTGTATATCAGCTATATGATATAGTGGTCCGATCCGGACCAAACTTTCACAGATCGTGTATGGCTATATCAAATGAATAAGTTATTAATTCGGTAGCAATAGCTTAGAAAACAAAAAAGGTTTCCATACAAAGACTTGTTTTCATATCGGTCCTTTGTATGGCAGCTATATGGTATAGTGATCCGTTCCGGACCAAACTTTCACAAATCGTGTATGGCTAAGTCAAATGAACAAATGTTGAATTCGGTTGCAATAGCTTGGAAAACAAAAAACGTTTCCATACAAAAACTTGTCTTCATATCGGTCGTTTGTATGGCAGCTATATGGTATAGTGATCCGTTCTAGACCAAACTTTCACAAATCGTGTATGGCTAAGTCAAATAAATAAGTGTTGAATTCGGTTGCAATAGCTTGGAAAACATAAAACGTTTCCATACAAAGAATTGTTTTCATATCGGTCGTTTGTATGGCAGCTATACGGTATAGTGATCCGTTCGAGACCAAACTTTCACAAATCGCGTATGGCTAAGTCAAATAAATAAGTGTTGAATTCGGTTGCAATAGCTTGGAAAACATAAAACGTTTCCATACAAAGACTTGTTTTCTTATCGGTCGTTTGTATGGCAGCTATATGATATAGTGATCCGTTCGAGACCAAACTTTCACAAATCGTGTATGGCTAAGTCATATGAATAAGTGTTGAATTCGGTTGCAATAGCTTGGAAAACAAAAAACGTTTCCATACAAAAACTTGTCTTCATATCGGTCGTTTGTATGGCAGCTATATGATATAGTAATCCGATCCGTATTAAACTTTCACAAATCGTGTATGACTATGTCAAATGAATAAGTGTTGAATTCGGTTGCAATAGCTTGGAAAACAAAAAACGTTTCCATACAAAAACTTGTCTTCATATCGGTCGTTTGTATGGCAGCTATATGGTATAGTGATCCGTTCCAGACCAAACTTTCACAAATCGTGTATGTCTAAGTCAAATGAATAAGTGTTGAATTCGGTTGCAATAGCTTGGAAAACATAAAACGTTTCCATACAAAGACTTGTTTTCATATCGGTCGTTTGTATATCAGCTATATCAGCTTGGAAAACAAAAAAGGTTCCTATACAAAGACTTGTTTTCATATCGGTCGTTTGTATATCAGCTATAGGATATAGTGGTCGGATCCAGATCAACCATTCACAAATTGTGTATGGCTATGTCAAATGAATAAATGTTGAATTCGGTTGCAATAGCTTAGAAAACAAAAATGGTTCCCATACAAAAGACTTGTTTCCATATCGGTCGTTTGTATATCAGCTATATGATATAGTGGTCCGATCCGGACCAAACTTTCACAAATCGTGTATAACTATGTCAAATGAATAAATGTTGAATTCGGTTACAATAGCTTGGAAAACAAGAAAACGTTTCCATACAAAGACTTGTTTTCATATCGGTCGTTTGTATATCAGCTATATGATATAGTGGTCCGATCCGGACCAAACTTTCACAAATCGTGTATGGCTATGTTAAATGAATAAATGTTGAATTCGGTTGCAATAGCTTAGAAAACAAAAAAGGTTCCTATACAAAGACTTGTTTTCATATCGGTCGTTTGTATATCAGCTATATGATATAGTGGTCCGATCCGGACCAAACTTTCACAGATCGTGTATGGCTATATCAAATGAATAAGTTATTAATTCGGTTGCAATAGCTTAGAAAACAAAAAAGGTTTCCATACAAAGACTTGTTTTCATATCGGTCCTTTGTATGGCAGCTATACGGTATAGTGATCCGTTCGAGACCAAACTTTCACAAATCGCGTATGGCTAAGTCAAATAAATAAGTGTTGAATTCGGTTGCAATAGCTTGGAAAACATAAAACGTTTCCATACAAAGACTTGTTTTCTTATCGGTCGTTTGTATGGCAGCTATATGATATAGTGATCCGTTCGAGACCAAACTTTCACAAATCGTGTATGGCTAAGTCATATGAATAAGTGTTGAATTCGGTTGCAATAGCTTGGAAAACAAAAAACGTTTCCATACAAAAACTTGTCTTCATATCGGTCGTTTGTATGGCAGCTATATGATATAGTAATCCGATCCGAATTAAACTTTCACAAATCGTGTATGACTATGTCAAATGAATAAGTGTTGAATTCGGTTGCAATAGCTTGGAAAACAAAAAACGTTTCCATACAAAAACTTGTCTTCATATCGGTCGTTTGTATGGCAGCTATATGGTATAGTGATCCGTTCCAGACCAAACTTTCACAAATCGTGTATGTCTAAGTCAAATGAATAAGTGTTGAATTCGGTTGCAATAGCTTGGAAAACATAAAACGTTTCCATACAAAGACTTGTTTTCATATCGGTCGTTTGTATATCAGCTATATGATATAGTGGTCCGATCCGGACCAAACTTTCACAAATCGTGTATGGCTATGTTAAATGAATAAATGTTGAATTCGGTTGCAATAGCTTGGAAAACAAGAAAACGTTTCCATACAAAGACTTGTTTTCATATCGGTCGTTTGTATATCAGCTATATGATATAGTGGTCCGATCCGGACCAAACTTTCACAAATCGTGTATGGCTATGTTAAATGAATAAATGTTGAATTCGGTTGCAATAGCTTAGAAAACAAAAAAGGTTCCTATACAAAGACTTGTTTTCATATCGGTCGTTTGTATATCAGCTATATGATATAGTGGTCCGATCCGGACCAAAACTTTCACAGATCGTGTATGGCTATATCAAATGAATAAGTTATTAATTCGGTTGCAATAGCTTAGAAAACAAAAAAGGTTTCCATACAAAGACTTGTTTTCATATCGGTCCTTTGTATGGCAGCTATACGGTATAGTGATCCGTTCGAGATCAAACTTTCACAAATCGTGTATGGCTAAGTCAAATGAATAAGTGTTGAATTCGGTTGCAATAGCTTGGAAAACATAAAACGTTTCCATACAAAGACTTGTTTTCATATCGGTCGTTTGTATATCAGCTATATGATATAGTGGTCCGATCCGGACCAAACTTTCACAAATCGTGTATGGCTATGTTAAATGAATAAATGTTGAATTCGGTTGCAATAGCTTGGAAAACAAAAAACGTTTCCATACAAAAACTTGTCTTCATATCGGTCGTTTGTATGGCAGCTATATGATATAGTAATCCGATCCGAATTAAACTTTCACAAATCGTGTATGACTATGTCAAATGAATAAGTGTTGAATTCGGTTGCAATAGCTTGGAAAACAAAAAACGTTTCCATACAAAAACTTGTCTTCATATCGGTCGTTTGTATGGCAGCTATATGGTATAGTGATCCGTTCCAGACCAAACTTTCACAAATCGTGTATGTCTAAGTCAAATGAATAAGTGTTGAATTCGGTTGCAATAGCTTGGAAAACATAAAACGTTTCCATACAAAGACTTGTTTTCATATCGGTCGTTTGTATATCAGCTATATGATATAGTGGTCCGATCCGGACCAAACTTTCACAAATCGTGTATGGCTATGTTAAATGAATAAATGTTGAATTCGGTTGCAATAGCTTGGAAAACAAGAAAACGTTTCCATACAAAGACTTGTTTTCATATCGGTCGTTTGTATATCAGCTATATGATATAGTGGTCCGATCCGGACCAAACTTTCACAAATCGTGTATGGCTATGTTAAATGAATAAATGTTGAATTCGGTTGCAATAGCTTAGAAAACAAAAAAGGTTCCTATACAAAGACTTGTTTTCATATCGGTCGTTTGTATATCAGCTATATGATATAGTGGTCCGATCCGGACCAAAACTTTCACAGATCGTGTATGGCTATATCAAATGAATAAGTTATTAATTCGGTTGCAATAGCTTAGAAAACAAAAAAGGTTTCCATACAAAGACTTGTTTTCATATCGGTCCTTTGTATGGCAGCTATACGGTATAGTGATCCGTTCGAGATCAAACTTTCACAAATCGTGTATGGCTAAGTCAAATGAATAAGTGTTGAATTCGGTTGCAATAGCTTGGAAAACATAAAACGTTTCCATACAAAGACTTGTTTTCATATCGGTCGTTTGTATATCAGCTATATGATATAGTGGTCCGATCCGGACCAAACTTTCACAAATCGTGTATGGCTATGTTAAATGAATAAATGTTGAATTCGGTTGCAATAGCTTAGAAAACAAAAAAGGTTCCTATACAAAGACTTGTTTTCATATCGGTCGTTTGTATATCAGCTATATGATATAGTGGTCCGATCCGGACCAAACTTTCACAGATCGTGTATGGCTATATCAAATGAATAAGTTATTAATTCGGTTGCAATAGCTTAGAAAACAAAAAAGGTTTCCATACAAAGACTTGTTTTCATATCGGTCCTTTGTATGGCAGCTATATGGTATAGTGATCCGTTCTAGACCAAACTTTCACAAATCGTGTATGGCTAAGTCAAATGAATAAGTGTTGAATTCGGTTGCAATAGCTTGGAAAACATAAAACGTTTCCATACAAAGAATTGTTTTCATATCAGTCGTTTGTATGGCAGCTATACGGTATAGTGATCCGTTCGAGACCAAACTTTCACAAATCGCGTATGGCTAAGTCAAATGAATAAGTGTTGAATTCGGTTGCAATAGCTTGGAAAACATAAAACGTTTCCATACAAAGACTTGTTTTCTTATCGGTCGTTTGTATGGCAGCTATATGATATAGTGGTCCGAACCGGACCAAACTTTCACAAATCGTGTACGTTTATGTCATATGAATAAGTGTTGAATTCGGTTGCAATAGCTTGGAAAACAAAAAACGTTTCCATACAAAAATTTGTCTTCATATCGGTCGTTTGTATGGCAGCTAATTGATATAGTAATCCGATCCGAATTAAACTTTCACAAATCGTGTATGACTATGTCAAATGAATAAGTGTTGAATTCGGTTGCAATAGCTTGGAAAACAAAAAACGTTTCCATACAAAAACTTGTCTTCATATCGGTCGTTTGTATGGCAGCTATATGGTATAGTGATCCGTTCCAGACCAAACTTTCACAAATCGTGTATGTCTAAGTCAAATGAATAAGTGTTGAATTCGGTTGCAATAGCTTGGAAAACATAAAACGTTTCCATACAAAGACTTGTTTTCATATCGGTCGTTTGTATAACAGCTATATCAGCTTGGAAAACAAAAAAGGTTCCTATACAAAGACTTGTTTTCATATCGGTCGTTTGTATATCAGCTATAGGATATAGTGGTCCGATCCAGATCAACCATTCACAAATTGTGTATGGCTATGTCAAATGAATAAATGTTGAATTCGGTTGCAATAGCTTAGAAAACAAAAATGGTTCCCATACAAAAGACTTGTTTCCATATCGGTCGTTTGTATATCAGCTATATGATATAGTGGTCCGATCCGGACCAAACTTTCACAAATCGTGTATGACTATGTCAAATGAATAAATGTTGAATTCGGTTGAAATAGCTTAGAAAAGAAAAATGGTTCCCATACAAAAGACTTGTTTTCATATCGGTCGTTTGTATATCAGCTATATGATATAGTGGTCCGATCCGGACCAAACTTTCACAAATCATGTATGACTATGTCAAATGAATAAATGTTGAATTCGGTTACAATAGCTTGGAAAACAAGAAAACGTTTCCATACAAAGACTTGTTTTCATATCGGTCCTTTGTATGGCAGCTATAAGGTATAATGATCCGTTCCGGACCAAGCTTTCACAAATCGTGTATGGCTAAGTCAAATGAATAAATGTTGAATTCGGTTGCAATAGCTTCGAAAACAAAAAACGTTTCTATACAAAAAGTTGTTTTCATATCGGTCGTTTGTATGGCAGCTATATGGTATAGTGATCCGTTCCAGACCAAACTTTCACAAATCGTGTATGGCTAAGTCAAATGAATAAGTGTTGAATTCGGTTGCAATAGCTTAGAAAACATAAAACGTTTCCATACAAAGACTTGTTTTCATATCGGTCGTTTGTATATCAGCTATATCAGCTTGGAAAACAAAAAAGGTTCCTATACAAAGACTTGTTTTCATATCGGTCGTTTGTATATCAGCTATATGATATAGTGGTCCGATCCGGACCAAACTTTCACAAATCGTGTATGGCAATATCAAATGAATAAGTGTTTAATTCGGTTGCAATAGCTTGGAAAACAAAAAAGGTTCCTATACAAAAGACTTGTTTTCATATCGGTCGTCTGTATATCAGCTATATGATATAGTGGTCCGATCCGGACCAAACTTTCACAAATCGTGTATGACTATGTCAAATGAATAAATGTTGAATTCGGTTGAAATAGCTTGGAAAACAAAAAACGTTTCCATACAAAGACTTGTTTTCATATCGGTCCTTTGTATGGCAGCTATATGGTATAGTGATCCGTTCCGGACCAAACTTTCACAAATCGTGTATGGCTAAGTCAAATGAATAAATGTTGAATTCGGTTGCAATAGCTTCGAAAACAAAAAACGTTTCCATACAAAAACTTGTCTTCATATCGGTCGTTTGTATGGCAGCTATATGGTATAGTGATCCGTTCCAGACCAAACTTTCACAAATCGTGTATGGTTAAGTCAAATGAATAAGTGTTGAATTCGGTTGCAATAGCTTGGAAAACATAAAACGTTTCAATACAAAGACTTGTTTTCATATCGGTCGTTTGTATATCAGCTATATCAGCTTAGAAAACAAAAAAGGTTCCTATACAAAGACTTGTTTTCATATCGGTCGTTTGTATATCAGCTATAGGATATAGTGGTCCGATCCGGATCAACCATTCACAAATTGTGTATGGCTATGTCAAATGAATAAATGTTGAATTCGGTTGCAATAGCTTAGAAAACAAAAATGGTTCCCATACAAAAGACTTGTTTTCATATCGGTCGTTTGTATATCAGCTATATGATATAGTGGTCCGATCCGGCCAAACTTTCACAAATCGTGTATGACTATGTCAAATGAATAAATGTTGAATTCGGTTGCAATAGCTTGGAAAACAAAAAACGTTTCCATACAAAGACTTGTTTTCATATCGGTCCTTTGTATGGCAGCTATATGGTATAGTGATCCGTTCCGGACCAAACTTTCACAAATCGTGTATGACTATGTCAAATGAATAAATGTTGAATTCGGTTGAAATAGCTTAGAAAAGAAAAATGGTTCCCATACAAAAGACTTGTTTTCATATCGGTCGTTTGTATATCAGCTATATGATATAGTGGTCCGATCCGGACCAAACTTTCACAAATCGTGTATGACTATGTCAAATGAATAAATGTTGAAGTCGGTTACAATAGCTTGGAAAACAAGAAAACGTTTCCATACAAAGACTTGTTTTCATATCGGTCCTTTGTATGGCAGCTATATGGTATAGTGATCCGTTCCGGACCAAACTTTCACAAATCGTGTATGATGAATGTCAAATGAATAAAAGTTGAATTCGGTTACAATAGCTTGGAAAACAAGAAAACGTTTCTATACAAAAACTTGTTTTCATATCGGTCGTTTGTATGGCAGCTATATGGTATAGTGATCCGTTCCAGACCAAACTTTCACAAATCGTGTATGGCTAAGTCAAATGAATAAGTGTTGAATTCGGTTGAAATAGCTTGGAAAACAAAAACGTTTCCATACAAAGACTTGTTTTCATATCGGTCCTTTGTATGGCAGCTATATGGTATGGTGATCCGTTCCGGACCAAACTTTCACAAATCGTGTATGGCTAAGTCAAATGAATAAATGTTGAATTCGGTTGCAATAGCTTCGAAAACAAAAAACGTTTCCATACAAAAACTTGTCTTCATATCGGTCGTTTGTATGGCAGCTATATGGTATAGTGATCCGTTCCGGACCAAACTTTCACAAATCGTGTGTGGCTAAGTCAAATGAATAAATGTTGAATTCGGTTGCAATAGCTTCGAAAACAAAAAACGTTTCCATACAAAAACTTGTCTTCATATCGGTCGTTTGTATGGCAGCTATATGGTATAGTGATCCGTTCCAGACCAAACTTTCACAAATCGTGTATGGCTAAGTCAAATGAATAAGTGTTGAATTCGGTTGCAATAGCTTGGAAAACATAAAACGTTTCCATACAAAGACTTGTTTTCATATCGGTCGTTTGTATATCAGCTATATCAGCTTGGAAAACAAAAAAGGTTCCTATACAAAGAATTGTTTTCATATCGGTCGTTTGTATATCAGCTATATGATATAGTGGTCCGATCCGGACCAAACTTTCACAAATCGTGTATGACTATGTCAAATGAATAAATGTTGAAGTCGGTTACAATAGCTTGGAAAACAAGAAAACGTTTCCATACAAAGACTTGTTTTCATATCGGTCCTTTGTATGGCAGCTATATGGTATAGTGATCCGTTCCGGACCAAACTTTCACAAATCGTGTATGATGAATGTCAAATGAATAAATGTTGAATTCGGTTACAATAGCTTGGAAAACAAGAAAACGTTTCTATACAAAAACTTGTTTTCATATCGGTCGTTTGTATGGCAGCTATATGGTATAGTGATCCGTTCCAGGCCAAACTTTCACAAATCGTGTATGGCTAAGTCAAATGAATAAGTGTTGAATTCGGTTGAAATAGCTTGTAAAACAAAAAACGTTTCCATACAAAGACTTGTTTTCATATCGGTCCTTTGTATGGCAGCTATATGGTATGGTGATCCATTCCGGACCAAACTTTCACAAATCGTGTATGGCTAAGTCAAATGAATAAATGTTGAATTCGGTTGCAATAGCTTCGAAAACAAAAAACGTTTCCATACAAAAACTTGTCTTCATATCGGTCGTTTGTATGGCAGCTATATGGTATAGTGATCCGTTCCGGACCAAACTTTCACAAATCGTGTGTGGCTAAGTCAAATGAATAAATGTTGAATTCGGTTGCAATAGCTTGGAAAACATAAAACGTTTCCATACAAAGACTTGTTTTCATATCGGTCGTTTGTATATCAGCTATATCAGCTTGGAAAACAAAAAAGGTTCCTATACAAAGACTTGTTTTCATATCGGTCGTTTGTATATCAGCTATATGATATAGTGGTCCGATCCGGACCAAACTTTCACAAATCGTGTATGGCAATATCAAATGAATAAGTGTTTAATTCGGTTGCAATAGCTTGGAAAACAAAAAAGGTTCCTATACAAAGACTTATTTTATATCGGTCGTTTGTATATCAGCTATATGATATAGTGGGCCGATCCGGATCAACCTTTCACAAATTGTGTATGGCTATATCAAATGAATAAATGTTGAATTCGGTTGCAATAGCTTAGAAAACAAAAATGGTTCCCATACAAAAGACTTGTTTTCATATCGGTCGTTTGTATATCAGCTATATGATATAGTGGTCCGATCCGGACCAAACTTTCACAAATCGTGTATGACTATGTCAAATGAATAAATGTTGAATTCGGTTGAAATAGCTTGGAAAACAAAAAACGTTTCCATACAAAGACTTGTTTTCATATCGGTCCTTTGTATGGCAGCTATATGGTATAGTGATCCGTTCCGGACCAAACTTTCACAAATCGTGTATGGCTAAGTCAAATGAATAAATGTTGAATTCGGTTGCAATAGCTTCGAAAACAAAAAACGTTTCCATACAAAAACTTGTCTTCATATCGGTCGTTTGTATGGCAGCTATATGGTATAGTGATCCGTTCCAGACCAAACTTTCACAAATCGTGTATGGTTAAGTCAAATGAATAAGTGTTGAATTCGGTTGCAATAGCTTGGAAAACATAAAACGTTTCAATACAAAGACTTGTTTTCATATCGGTCGTTTGTATATCAGCTATATCAGCTTGGAAAACAAAAAAGGTTCCTATACAAAGACTTGTTTTCATATCGGTCGTTTGTATATCAGCTATAGGATATAGTGGTCCGATCCGGATCAACCATTCACAAATTGTGTATGGCTATGTCAAATTAATAAATGTTGAATTCGGTTGCAATAGCTTAGAAAACAAAAATGGTTCCCATACAAAAGACTTGTTTTCATATCGGTCGTTTGTATATCAGCTATATGATATAGTGGTCCGATCCGGCCAAACTTTCACAAATCGTGTATGACTATGTCAAATGAATAAATGTTGAATTCGGTTGCAATAGCTTGGAAAACAAAAAACGTTTCCATACAAAGACTTGTTTTTATATCGGTCCTTTGTATGGCAGCTATATGGTATAGTGATCCGTTCCGGACCAAACTTTCACAAATCGTGTATGACTATGTCAAATGAATAAATGTTGAATTCGGTTGAAATAGCTTAGAAAAGAAAAATGGTTCCCATACAAAAGACTTGTTTTCATATCGGTCGTTTGTATATCAGCTATATGATATAGTGGTCCGATCCGGACCAAACTTTCACAAATCGTGTATGACTATGTCAAATGAATAAATGTTGAAGTCGGTTACAATAGCTTGGAAAACAAGAAAACGTTTCCATACAAAGACTTGTTTTCATATCGGTCCTTTGTATGGCAGCTATATGGTATAGTGATCCGTTCCGGACCAAACTTTCACAAATCGTGTATGATGAATGTCAAATGAATAAAAGTTGAATTCGGTTACAATAGCTTGGAAAACAAGAAAACGTTTCTATACAAAAACTTGTTTTCATATCGGTCGTTTGTATGGCAGCTATATGGTATAGTGATCCGTTCCAGACCAAACTTTCACAAATCGTGTATGGCTAAGTCAAATGAATAAGTGTTGAATTCGGTTGAAATAGCTTGGAAAACAAAAAACGTTTCCATACAAAGACTTGTTTTCATATCGGTCCTTTGTATGGCAGCTATATGGTATGGTGATCCGTTCCGGACCAAACTTTCACAAATCGTGTATGGCTAAGTCAAATGAATAAATGTTGAATTCGGTTGCAATAGCTTCGAAAACAAAAAACGTTTCCATACAAAAACTTGTCTTCATATCGGTCGTTTGTATGGCAGCTATATGGTATAGTGATCCGTTCCGGACCAAACTTTCACAAATCGTGTGTGGCTAAGTCAAATGAATAAATGTTGAATTCGGTTGCAATAGCTTCGAAAACAAAAAACGTTTCCATACAAAAACTTGTCTTCATATCGGTCGTTTGTATGGCAGCTATATGGTATAGTGATCCGTTCCAGACCAAACTTTCACAAATCGTGTATGGCTAAGTCAAATGAATAAGTGTTGAATTCGGTTGCAATAGCTTGGAAAACATAAAACGTTTCCATACAAAGACTTGTTTTCATATCGGTCGTTTGTATATCAGCTATATCAGCTTGGAAAACAAAAAAGGTTCCTATACAAAGAATTGTTTTCATATCGGTCGTTTGTATATCAGCTATATGATATAGTGGTCCGATCCGGACCAAACTTTCACAAATCGTGTATGACTATGTCAAATGAATAAATGTTGAAGTCGGTTACAATAGCTTGGAAAACAAGAAAACGTTTCCATACAAAGACTTGTTTTCATATCGGTCCTTTGTATGGCAGCTATATGGTATAGTGATCCGTTCCGGACCAAACTTTCACAAATCGTGTATGATGAATGTCAAATGAATAAATGTTGAATTCGGTTACAATAGCTTGGAAAACAAGAAAACGTTTCTATACAAAAACTTGTTTTCATATCGGTCGTTTGTATGGCAGCTATATGGTATAGTGATCCGTTCCAGACCAAACTTTCACAAATCGTGTATGGCTAAGTCAAATGAATAAGTGTTGAATTCGGTTGAAATAGCTTGGAAAACAAAAAACGTTTCCATACAAAGACTTGTTTTCATATCGGTCCTTTGTATGGCAGCTATATGGTATGGTGATCCATTCCGGACCAAACTTTCACAAATCGTGTATGGCTAAGTCAAATGAATAAATGTTGAATTCGGTTGCAATAGCTTCGAAAACAAAAAACGTTTCCATACAAAAACTTGTCTTCATATCGGTCGTTTGTATGGCAGCTATATGGTATAGTGATCCGTTCAGGGCCAAACTTTCACAAATCGTGTGTGGCTAAGTCAAATGAATAAATGTTGAATTCGGTTGCAATAGCTTCGAAAACAAAAAACGTTTCCATACAAAAAACTTGTCTTCATATCGGTCGTTTGTATGGCAGCTATATGGTATAGTGATCCGTTCCAGACCAAACTTTCACAAATCGTGTATGGCTAAGTCAAATGAATAAGTGTTGAATTCGGTTGCAATAGCTTGGAAAACATAAAACGTTTCCATACAAAGACTTGTTTTCATATCGGTCGTTTGTATATCAGCTATATCAGCTTGGAAAACAAAAAAGGTTCCTATACAAAGAATTGTTTTCATATCGGTCGTTTGTATATCAGCTATAGGATATAGTGGTCCGATCCGGATCAACCATTCACAAATTGTGTATGGCTATGTCAAATGAATAAATGTTGAATTCGGTTGCAATAGCTTAGAAAACAAAAATGGTTCCCATACAAAAGACTTGTTTTCATATCGGTCGTTTGTATATCAGCTATATGATATAGTGGTCCGATCGGGACCAAACTTTCACAAATCGTGTATGACTATGTCAAATGAATAAATGTTGAATTCGGTTGCAATAGCTTGGAAAACAAAAAACGTTTCCATACAAAGACTTGTTTTCATATCGGTCCTTTGTATGGCAGCTATACGGTATAGTGATCCGTTCCGGACCAAACTTTCACAAATCGTGTATGACTATGTCAAATGAATAAATGTTGAATTCGGTTGCAATAGCTTGGAAAACAAAAAACGTTTCCATACAAAGACTTGTTTTCATATCGGTCCTTTGTATGGCAGCTATATGGTATAGTGATCCGTTCCGGACCAAACTTTCACAAATCGTGTATGGCTAAGTCAAATGAATAAATGTTGAATTCGGTTCCAATAGCTTCGAAAACAAAAAACGTTTCCATACAAAGACTTGTTTTCATATCGGTCCTTTGTATGGCAGCTATATGGTATAGTGATCCGTTGCAGACCAAACTTTCACAAATCGTGTATGGCTAAGTCAAATGAATAAGTTTTGAATTCGGTTGCAATAGCTTGGAAAACATAAAACGTTTCCATACAAAGACTTGTTTTCATATCGGTCGTTTGTATATCAGCTTTATCAGCTTGGAAAACAAAAAAGGTTCCTATACAAAGACTTGTTTTCATATCGGTCGCTTGTATATCAGCTATATGATATATTGGTCCGATCCGGATCAACCATTCACAAATTGTGTATGGCTATGTCAAATGAATAAATGTTGAATTCGGTTGCAATAGCTTAGGAAAACAAAAATGGATCCCATACAAAAGACTTGTTTTCATATCGGTCGTTTGTATATCAGCTATATGATATAGTGGTCCGATCCGGACCAAACTTTCACAAATCGTGTATGACTATGTCAAATAAATAAATGTTGAATTCGGTTGCAATAGCTTAGAAAAAAAAAAACGTTTCCATACAAAGACTTGTTTTCATATCGGTCGTTTGTATATCAGCTATATCAGCTTGGAAAAAAAAAAAAGGTTCCTATACAAAGACTTGTTTTCATATCGGTCGTTTGTATATCAGCTATATGATATAGTGGTCCGATCCGGACCAAACTTTCACAAATCGTGTACGACTATGTCTATTGAATAAATGTTGAATTCGGTTGCAATAGCTTGGAAAACATAAAACGTTTCCATACAAAGACTTGTTTTCATATCGGTCGTTTGTATATCAGCTATATCAGCTTGGAAAACAAAAAAGGTTCCTATACAAAGACTTGTTTTCATATCGGTCGTTTGTATATCAGCTATAGGATATAGTGGTCCGATCCGGATCAACCATTCACAAATTGTGTATGGCTATGTCAAATGAATAAATGTTGAATTCGGTTGCAATAGCTTAGAAAACAAAAATGGTTCGCATACAAAAGACTTGTTTTCATATCGGTCGTTTGTATATCAGCTATATGATATAGTGGTCCGATCCGGACCAAACTTTCACAAATCGTGTATGACTATGTCAAATGAATAAATGTTGAATTCGGTTGCAATAGCTTAGAAAAAAAACGTTTTCATACAAAGACTTGTTTTCATATCGGTCGTTTGTATATCAGCTATATCAGCTTGGAAAAAAAAAGGTTCCTATACAAAGACTTGTTTTCATATCGGTCGTTTGTATATCAGCTATATGATATAGTGGTCTGATCCGGACCAAACTTTCAAAAATCGTGTACGACTATGTCAAATGAATAAATGTTGAATTCTGTTGCAATAGCTTGGAAAACAAAAAACGTTTCCATACAAAGACTTGTTTTCATATCGGTCCTTTGTATGGCAGCTATATGGTATAGTGATCCGTTCCGGACCAAACTTTCACAAATCGTGTATGGCTAAGTCAAATGAATAAATGTTGAATTCGGTTGCAATAGCTTGGAAAACATAAAACGTTTCCATACAAAGACTTGTTTTCATATCGGTCGTTTGTATATCAGCTATATCAGCTTGGAAAACAAAAAAGGTTCCTATACAAAGACTTGTTTTCATATCGATCGTTTGTATATCAGCTATAGGATATAGTGGTCCGATCCGGATCAACCATTCACAAATTGTGTATGGCTATGTCAAATGAATAAATGTTGAATTCGGTTGCAATAGCTTTGAAAACAAAAATGGTTCCCATACAAAAGACTTGTTTTCATATCGGTCGTTTGTATATCAGCTATATGATATATTGGTCCGATCCGGACCAAACTTTCACAAATCGTGTATGACTATGTCAAATGAATAAATGTTGAATTCGGTTGCAATAGCTTAGAAAAAAAAAACGTTTCCATACAAAGACTTGTTTTCATATCGGTCGTTTGTGTATCAGCTATATCAGCTTTGAAAAAAAAGGTTCCTATACAAAGACTTGTTTTCATATCGGTCGTTTGTATATCAGCTATATGATATAGTGGTCCGATCCGGACCAAACTTTCACAAATCGTGTACGACTATGTCAAATGAATAAATGTTGAATTCGGTTGCAATAGCTTGGAAAACATAAAACGTTTCCATACAAAGACTTGTTTTCATATCGGTTCTTTGTATGGCAGCTATATGGTATAGTGATCCGTTCCGGACCAAACTTTCACAAATCGTGTATGGCTAAGTCAAATGAATAAATGTTGAATTCGGTTGGAATAGCTTCGAAAACAAAAAACGTTTCCATACAAAAACTTGTCTTCATATCGGTCGTTTGTATGGCAGCTATATGGTATAGTGATCCGTTCCAGACCAAACTTTCACAAATCGTGTATGGCTAAGTCAAATGAATAAGTGTTGAATTCGGTTGCAATAGCTTGGAAAACATAAAACGTTTCCATACAAAGACTTGTTTTCATATCGGTCGTTTGTATATCAGCTATATCAGCTTGGATAAAAAAAAAGGTTCCTATACAAAGACTTGTTTTCATATCGGTCGTTTGTATATCAGCTATATGATAGAGTGGTCCGATCCGGACCAAACTTTCACAAATCGTGTATGACTATATCAAATGAATAAATGTTGAATTCGGTTGCAATAGTTTGGAAAACAAAAAACGTTTCCATACAAAGACTTGTTTTCATATCGGTCCTTTGTATGGCAGCTATATGGTATAGTGATCCGTTCCGGACCAAACTTTCACAAATCGTGTATGGCTAAGTCAAATGAATAAGTGTTGAATTCGGTTGCAATAGCTTGGAAAACATAAAACGTTTCCATACAAAGACTTGTTTTCATATCGGTCGTTTGTATATCAGCTATATCAGCTTGGAAAACAAAAATGGTTCCCATACAAAAGACTTGTTTTCATATCAGTCGTTTGTATATCAGCTATATGATATAGTGGTCCAATCCAGACCAAACTTTCACAAATCGTGTACGACTATGTCAAATGAATAAATGTTGAATTCGGTTGCAATAGCTTAGAAAAAAAAAACGTTTCCATACAAAGACTTGTTTTCATATCGGTCGTTTGTGTATCAGCTATATCAGCTTGGAAAAAAAAGGTTCCTATACAAAGACTTGTTTTTATATCGGTCGTTTGTATATCAGCTATATGATATAGTGGTCCGATCCGGACCAAACTTTCACAAATCGTGTACGACTATGTCAAATGAATAAATGTTGAATTCGGTTGCAATAGCTTGGAAAACATAAAACGTTTCCATACAAAGACTTGTTTTCATATCGGTCGTTTGTATATCAGCTATATCAGCTTGGAAAACAAAAAAGGTTCCTATACAAAGACTTGTTTTCATATCGGTCGTTTGTATATCAGCTATAGGATATAGTGGTCCGATCCGGATCAACCATTCACAAATTTTGTATGGCTATGTCAAATGAATAAATGTTGAATTCGGTTGCAATAGCTTAGAAAACAAAAATGGTTCCCATACAAAAGACTTGTTTTCATATCGGTCGTTTGTATATCAGCTATATGATATAGTGGTCCGATCCGGACCAAACTTTCACAAATCGTGTATGACTATGTCAAATGAATAAATGTTGAATTGGGTTGCAATAAGTTAGAAAAAAAAAACGTTTCCATACAAAGGCTTGTTTTCATATCGGTCGTTTGTATATCAGCTATATCAGCTTGGAAAAAAAAAAAGGTTCCTATACAAAGACTTGTTTTCATATCGGTCGTTTGTATATCAGCTATATGATATAGTGGTCCGAGCCGGACCAAACTTTCACAAATCGTGTACGACTATGTCAAATGAATAAATGTTGAATTCGGTTGCAATAGCTTGGAAAACAAAAAACGTTTCCATACAAAGACTTGTTTTCATATCGGTCC
This sequence comes from Drosophila merina, assembly GCA_035047645.1. Classification (NCBI taxonomy): domain Eukaryota; kingdom Metazoa; phylum Arthropoda; class Insecta; order Diptera; family Drosophilidae; genus Drosophila; species Drosophila merina. The sequence continues at coordinate 223,373 of JAWNPH010000020.1, read as the reverse complement.
TTTGTATGGCAGCTATATGGTATAGTGATCCGTTCCGGACCAAACTTTCACAAATCGTGTATGGCTAAGTCAAATGAATAAATGTTGAATTCGGTTGCAATAGCTTGGAAAACAAAAAACGTTTCCATACAAAAACTTGTCTTCATATCGGTCGTTTGTATGGCAGCTATATGGTATAGTGATCCGTTCCAGACCAAACTTTCACAAATCGTGTATGACTATGTCAAATGAATAAATGTTGAATTCGGTTGCAATAGCTTAGAAAAAAAAAAAGTTCCATACAAAGACTTGTTTTCATATCGGTCGTTTGTATATCAGCTATATCAGCTTGGAAAAAAAAAGGTTCCTATACAAAGACTTGTTTTCATATCGGTCGTTTGTATATCAGCTATATGATATAGTGGTCCGATCCGGACCAAACTTTCACAAATCGTGTATGACTATGTCAAATGAATAAATGTTGAATTCGGTTGCAATAGCTTAGAAAACAAAAATGGTTCCCATACAAAAGACTTGTTTTCATATCGGTCGTTTGTATATCAGCTATATGATATAGTGGTCCGATCCGGACCAAACTTTCACAAATCGTGTATGACTATGTCAAATGAATAAATGTTGAATTCGGTTGCAATAGCTTAGAAAAAAAAAAAGTTCCATACAAAGACTTGTTTTCATATCGGTCGTTTGTATATCAGCTATATCAGCTTGGAAAAAAAAGGTTCCTATACAAAGACTTGTTTTCATATCGGTCGTTTGTATATCAGCTATATGATATAGTGGTCCGATCCGGACCAAACTTTCACAAATCGTATATGGCAATATCAAATGAATAAGTGTTGAATTCGGTTGCAATAGCTTGGAAAACAAAAATGGTTCCCATACAAAAGACTTGTTTTCATATCGGTCGTTTGTATATAAGCTATATGATATAGTGGTCCAATCCAGACCAAACTTTCACAAATCGTGTATAACTATGTCAAATGAATAAATGTTGAATTCGGTTGCAATAGCTTGGAAAACATAAAACGTTTCCATACAAAGACTTGTTTTCATATCGGTCGTTTGTATATCAGCTATATCAGCCTGGAAAACAAAAAAGGTTCCTATACAAAGACTTGTTTTCATATCGGTCGTTTGTATATCAGCTATATGATATAGTGGTCCGATCCGGACCAAACTTTCACAAATCGTGTGGCAATATCAAATGAATAAATGTTGAATTCGGTTGCAATAGCTTAGAAAACAAAAATGGTTCCCATACAAAAGACTTGTTTTCATATCGGTCGTTTGTATATCAGCTATATGATATAGTGGTCCAATCCAGACCAAACTTTCACAAATCGTGTATGACTATGTCAAATGAATAAATGTTGAATTCGGTTGCAATAGCTTGGAAAACATAAAACGTTTCCATACAAAGACTTGTTTTCATATCGGTCGTTTGTATATCAGCTATATGATATAGTGGTCCGATCCGGACCAAACTTTCACAAATCGTGTATGGCAATATTAAATGAATAAATGTTGAATTCGGTTGCAATAGCTTAGAAAACAAAAATGGTTCCCATACAAAAGACTTGTTTTCATATCGGTCGTTTGTATATCAGCTATATGATATAGTGGTCCAATCCAGACCAAACTTTCACAAATCGTGTATGACTATGTCAAATGAATAAATGTTGAATTCGGTTGCAATAGCTTAGAAAACAAAAAAGGTTCCTATACAAAGACTTGTTTTCATATCGGTCGTTTGTATATCAGCTATATGATATAGTGGTCCGATCCGGACCAAACTTTCACAGATCGTGTATTACTATATCAAATGAATAAGTTATTAATTCGGTTGCAATAGCTTAGAAAGCAAAAAAGGTTTCCATACAAAGACTTGTTTTCATATCGGTCCTTTGTATGGCAGCTATATGGTATAGTGATCCGTTCCGGACCAAACTTTCACAAATCGTGTATGGCTAAGTCAAATGAATAAATGTTGAATTCGGTTGCAATAGCTTGGAAAACAAAAAACGTTTCCATACAAAAACTTTTCTTCATATCGGTCGTTTGTATGGCAGCTATATGGTATAGTGATCCGTTCTAGACCAAACTTTCACAAATCGTGTATGGCTAAGTCAAATGAATAAGTGTTGAATTCGGTCGCAATAGCTTGGAAAACATAAAACGTTTCCATACAAAGACTTGTTTTCATATCGGTCGTTTGTATATCAGCTATATCAGCTTGGAAAACAAAAAAGGTTCCTATACAAAGACTTGTTTTCATATCGGTCGTTTGTATATCAGCTATATGATATAGTGGTCCGATCCGGACCAAACTTTCACAAATCGTGTATGGCAATATCAAATGAATAAGTGTTTAATTCGGTTGCAATAGCTTGGAAAACAAAAAAGGTTCCTATACAAAGACTTGTTTTATATCGGTCGTTTGTATATCAGCTATATGATATAGTGGTGCGATCCGGATCAACCTTTCACAAATTGTGTATGGCTATGTCAAATGAATAAATGTTGAATTCGGTTGCAATAGCTTAGAAAACAAAAATGGTTCCCATACAAAAGACTTGTTTTCATATCGGTCGTTTGTATATCAGCTATATGATATAGTGGTCCAATCCAGACCAAACTTTCACAAATCGTGTATGACTATGTCAAATGAATAAGTGTTTAATTCGGTTGCAATAGCTTGGAAAACAAAAAAGGTTCCTATACAAAGACTTGTTTTATATCGGTCGTTTGTATATCAGCTATATGATATAGTGGTGCGATCCGGATCAACCTTTCACAAATCGTGTATGACTATGTCAAATGAATAAATGTTGAATTCGGTTGCAATAGCTTGGAAAACAAAAACGTTTCCATACAAAGACTTGTTTTCATATCGGTCCTTTGTATGGCAGCTATATGGTATAGTGATCCGTTCCGGACCAAACTTTCACAAGTCGTGTATGGCTATGTCAAATGAATAAATGTTGAATTCGGTTGCAATAGCTTAGAAAACAAAAATGGTTCCCATACAAAAGACTTGTTTTCATATCGGTCGTTTGTATATCAGCTATATGATATAGTGGTCCGATCCGGACCAAACTTTCACAAATCGTGTATGGCAATATCAAATGAATAAGTGTTTAATTCGGTTGCAATAGCTTGGAAAACAAAAAAGATTCCTATACAAAGACTTGTTTTATATCGGTCGTTTGTATATCAGCTATATGATATAGTGGTGCGATCCGGATCAACCTTTCACAAATTGTGTATGGCTATGTCAAATAAATAAATGTTGAATTCGGTTGCAATAGCTTAGAAAACAAAAATGGTTCCCATACAAAAGACTTGTTTTCATATCGGTCGTTTGTATATCAGCTATATGATATAGTGGTCCGATCCGGACCAAACTTTCACAAATCGTGTATGACTATGTCAAATACTATGTCATATCGGTCCTTTGTATGGCAGCTATATGGTATAGTGATCCGTTCCGGACCAAACTTTCGCAAATCGTGTATGACTATGTCGAATGAATAAGTGTTGAATTCGGTTGTAATAGCTTGGAAAACAAAAAACGTTTCCATACAAAGACTTGTTTTCATATCGGTCCTTTGTATGGCAGCTATATGGTATAGTGATCCGTTCCGGACCAAACTTTCACAAGTCGTGTATGGCTATGTCAAATGAATAAATGTTGAATTCGGTTGCAATAGCTTAGAAAACAAAAATGGTTCCCATACAAAAGACTTGTTTTCATATCGGTCGTTTGTATATCAGCTATATGATATAGTGGTGCGATCCGGATCAACCTTTCACAAATTGTGTATGGCTATGTCAAATGAATAAATGTTGAATTCGGTTGCAATAGCTTAGAAAACAAAAATGGTTCCCATACAAAAGACTTGTTTTCATATCGGTCGTTTGTATATCAGCTATATGATATAGTGGTCCGATCCGGACCAAACTTTCACAAATCGTGAATGGCAATATCAAATGAATAAGTGTTTAATTCGGTTGCAATAGCTTGGAAAACAAAAAAGGTTCCTATACAAAAGACTTGTTTTCATATCGGTCGTTTGTATATCAGCTATATGATATAGTGGTCCGATCCGGACCAAACTTTCACAAATCGTGTATGACTATGTCAAATGAATAAATGTTGAATTCGGTTGCAATAGCTTGGAAAACAAAAAAGGTTCCTATACAAAAGACTTGTTTTCATATCGGTCGTTTGTATATCAGCTATATGATATAGTGGTCCGATCCGGACCAAACTTTCACAAATCGTGAATGGCAATATCAAATGAATAAGTGTTTAATTCGGTTGCAATAGCTTGGAAAACAAAAAAGGTTCCTATACAAAAGACTTGTTTTCATATCGGTCGTTTGTATATCAGCTATATGATATAGTGGTCCGATCCGGACCAAACTTTCACAAATCGTGTATGACTATGTCAAATGAATAAATGTTGAATTCGGTTGCAATAGCTTGGAAAACAAAAACGTTTCCATACAAAGACTTGTTTTCATATCGGTCCTTTGTATGGCAGCTATATGGTATAGTGATCCGTTCCGGACCAAACTTTCACAAATCGTGTATGGCTATGTCAAATGAATAAATGTTGAATTCGGTTGCAATAGCTTGGAAAACAAAAAAGGTTCCTATACAAAGACTTGTTTTATATCGGTCGTTTGTATATCAGCTATATGATATAGTGGTGCGATCCGGATCAACCTTTCACAAATTGTGTATGGCTATGTCAAATGAATAAATGTTGAATTCGGTTGCAATAGCTTAGAAAACAAAAATGGTTCCCATACAAAAGACTTGTTTTCATATCGGTCGTTTGTATATCAGCTATATGATATAGTGGTCCAATCCAGACCAAACTTTCACAAATCGTGTATGACTATGTCAAATGAATAAATGTTGAATTCGGTTGCAATAGCTTGGAAAACAAAAAACGTTTCCATACAAAGACTTGTTTTCATATCGGTCCTTTGTATGGCAGGTATATGGTATAGTGATCCGTTCCGCACCAAACTTTCACAAATCGTGTATGGCTAAGTCAAATGAATAAATGTTGAATTCGGTTGCAATAGCTTCGAAAACAAAAAACGTTTCCATACAAAAACTTGTTTTCATATCGGTCGTTTGTATGGCAGCTATATGGTATAGTGATCCGTTCCAGACCAATCTTTCACAAATCGTCTATGGCTAAGTCAAATGAATAAGTGTTGAATTCGGTTGCAATAGCTTGGAAAACATAAAACGTTTCCATACAAAGACTTGTTTTCATATCGGTCGTTTGTATATCAGCTATATCAGCTTGGAAAACAAAAAAGGTTCCTATACAAAGACTTGTTTTCATATCGGTCGTTTGTATATCAGCTATATGATATAGTGGTCCGATCCGGACCAAACTTTCACAAATCGTGTATGGCAATATCAAACGAATAAGTGTTTAATTCGGTTGCAATAGCTTGGAAAACAAAAAAGGTTCCTATACAAAAGACTTGTTTTCATATCGGTCGTTTGTATATCAGCTATATGATATAGTGGTTCGATCCGGACCAAACTTTCACAAATCGTGTATGACTATGTCAAATGAATAAATGTTGAATTCGGTTGCAATAGCTTGGAAAACAAAAACGTTTCCATACAAAGACTTGTTTTCATATCGGTCCTTTGTATGGCAGCTATATGGTATAGTGATCCGTTCCAGACCAAACTTTCACAAATCGTGTATGGCTATGTCAAATGAATAAATGTTGAATTCGGTTGCAATAGCTTAGAAAACAAAAATGGTTCCCATACAAAAGACTTGTTTTCATATCGGTCGTTTGTATATCAGCTATATGATATAGTGGTCCGATCCGGACCAAACTTTCACAAATCGTGTATGGCTAAGTTAAATGAATAAGTGTTGAATTCGGTTGCAATAGCTTGGAAAACATAAAACGTTTCCATACAAAGACTTGTTTTCATATCGGTCGTTTGTATATAAGCTATATCAGCTTGGAAAACAAAAAAGGTTCCTATACAAAGACTTGTTTTATATCGGTCGTTTGTATATCAGCTATATGATATAGTGGTGCGATCCGGATCAACCTTTCACAAATTGTGTATGGCTATGTCAAATAAATAAATGTTGAATTCGGTTGCAATAGCTTAGAAAACAAAAATGGTTCCCATACAAAAGACTTGTTTTCATATCGGTCGTTTGTATATCAGCTATATGATATAGTCCGATCCGGACCAAACTTTCACAAATCGTGTATGACTATGTCAAATGAATAAATGTTGAATTCGGTTGCAATAGCTTGGAAAACAAAAACGTTTCCATACAAAGACTTGTTTTCATATCGGTCCTTTGTATGGCAGCTATATGGTATAGTGATCCGTTCCGGACCAAACTTTCACAAATCGTGTATGACTATGTCAAATGAATAAGTGTTGAATTCGGTTGTAATAGCTTGGAAAACAAAAAACGTTTCCATACAAAGACTTGTTTTCATATCGGTCCTTTGTATGGCAGCTATATGGTATAGTGGTCCGATCCGGACCAAACTTTCACAAATCGTGTATGGCTAAGTTAAATGAATAAGTGTTGAATTCGGTTGCAATAGCTTGGAAAACATAAAACGTTTCCATACAAAGACTTGTTTTCATATCGGTCGTTTGTATATCAGCTTTATGATATAGTGGTCCGATCCGGACCAAACTTTCACAAATCGTGTATGACTAAGTTAAATGAATAAGTGTTGAATTCGGTTGCAATAGCTTGGAAAACAAAAATGGTTCCCATACAAAAGACTTGTTTTCATATCGGTCGTTTGTATATCAGCTATATGATATAGTGGTCCAATCCAGACCAAACTTTCACAAATCGTGTATGGCTAAGTCAAATGAATAAATGTTGAATTCGGTTGCAATAGCTTCGAAAACAAAAAACGTTTCCATACAAAAACTTGTTTTCATATCGGTCGTTTGTATGGCAGCTATATGGTATAGTGATCCGTTCCAGACCAAACTTTCACAAATCGTCTATGGCTAAGTCAAATGAATAAGTGTTGAATTCGGTTGCAATAGCTTGGAAAACATAAAACGTTTCCATACAAAGACTTGTTTTCATATCGGTCGTTTGTATATCAGCTATATCAGCTTGGAAAACAAAAAAGGTTCCTATACAAAGACTTGTTTTCATATCGGTCGTTTGTATATCAGCTATATGATATAGTGGTCCGATCCGGACCAAACTTTCACAAATCGTGTATGGCAATATCAAATGAATAAATGTTTAATTCGGTTGCAATAGCTTGGAAAACAAAAAAGGTTCCTATACATAGACTTGTTTTATATCGGTCGTTTGTATATCAGCTATATGATATAGTGGTGCGATCCGGATCAACCTTTCACAAATCGTGTATGACTATGTCAAATGAATAAATGTTGAATTCGGTTGCAATAGCTTGGAAAACAAAAACGTTTCCATACAAAGACTTGTTTTCATATCGGTCCTTTGTATGGTAGCTATATGGTATAGTGATCCGTTCCGCACCAAACTTTCACAAATCGTGTATGACTATGTCAAATGAATAAGTGTTGAATTCGGTTGTAATAGCTTGGAAAACAAAAAACGTTTCCATACAAAGACTTGTTTTCATATCGGTCCTTTGTATGGCAGCTATATGGTATAGTGATCCGTTCCGGACCAAACTTTCACAAATCGTGTATGGCTATGTCAAATGAATAAATGTTGAATTCGGTTGCAATAGCTTAGAAAACAAAAATGGTTCCCATACAAAGACTTGTTTTCATATCGGTCCTTTGTATATCAGCTATATGATATAGTGGTCCGATCCGGACCAAACTTTCACAAATCGTGTATGGCTAAGTCAAATGAATAAGTGTTGAATTCGGTTGCAATAGCTTGGAAAACATAAAACGTTTCCATACAAAGACTTGTTTTCATATCGGTCGTTTGTATATCAGCTATATCAGCTTGGAAAACAAAAAAGGTTCCTATACAAAGACTTGTTTTCATATCGGTCGTTTGTATATCAGCTATATGATATAGTGGTCCGATCCGGACCAAACTTTCACAAATTGTGTATGGCTATGTCAAATGAATAAATGTTGAATTCGGTTGCAATAGCTTAGAAAACAAAAATGGTTCCTATACGAAAGACTTGTTTTCATATCGGTCGTTTGTATATCAGCTATATGATATAGTGGTCCGATCCGGACCAAACTTTCACAAATCGTGTATGGCAATATCAAATGAATAAGTGTTTAATTCGGTTGCAATAGCTTGGAAAACAATAAAGGTTCCTATAAAAACACTTGTTTCATATCGGTCGTTTGTATATCAGCTATATGATATAGTGGTCCGATCCGGACCAAACTTTCACAAATCGTGTATGACTATGTCAAATGAATAAATGTTGAATTCGGTTGCAATAGCTTGGAAAACAAAAACGTTTCCATACAAAGACTTGTTTTCATATCGGTCCTTTGTATGGCGGCTATATGGTATAGTGATCCGTTCCGGACCAAACTTTTACAAATCGTGTATGACTATGTCAAATGAATAAGTGTTGAATTCGGTTGTAATAGCTTGGAAAACAAAAAACGTTTCCATACAAAGACTTGTTTTAATATCGGTCCTTTGTATGGCAGCTATATGATATAGTGGTCCGATCCGGACCAAACTTTCACAAATTGTGTATGGCTATGTTAAATGAATAAATGTTGAATTCGGTTGCAATAGCTTAGAAAACAAAAATGGTTCCTATACGAAAGACTTGTTTTCATATCGGTCGTTTGTATATCAGCTATATGATATAGTGGTCCGATCCGGACCAAACTTTCACAAATCGTGTATGGCAATATCAAATGAATAAGTGTTTAATTCGGTTGCAATAGCTTGGAAAACAATAAAGGTTCCTATAAAAACACTTGTTTCATATCGGTCGTTTGTATATCAGCTATATGATATAGTGGTCCGATCCGGACCAAACTTTCACAAATCGTGTATGACTATGTCAAATGAATAAATGTTGAATTCGGTTGCAATAGCTTGGAAAACAAAAACGTTTCCATACAAAGACTTGTTTTCATATCGGTCCTTTGTATGGCAGCTATATGGTATAGTGATCCGTTCCGGACCAAACTTTTACAAATCGTGTATGACTATGTCAAATGAATAAGTGTTGAATTCGGTTGTAATAGCTTGGAAAACAAAAAACGTTTCCATACAAAGACTTGTTTTCATATCGGTCCTTTGTATGGCAGCTATATGGTATAGTGATCCGTTCCGGACCAAACTTTCACAAATCGTGTATGGCTATGTCAAATGAATAAATGTTGAATTCGGTTGCAATAGCTTAGAAAACAAAAATGGTTCCCATACAAAAGACTTGTTTTCATATCGGTCGTTTGTATATCAGCTATATGATATAGTGGTCCGATCCGGACCAAACTTTCACAAATCGTGTATGGCTAAGTCAAATGAATAAGTGTTGAATTCGGTTGCAATAGCTTGGAAAACATAAAACGTTTCCATACAAAGACTTGTTTTCATATCGGTCGTTCGTATATCAGCTATATCAGCTTGGAAAACAAAAAAGGTTCCTATACAAAGACTTGTTTTCATATCGGTCGTTTGTATATCAGCTATATGATATAGGAGTCCGATCCGGACCAAACTTTCACAAATTGTGTATGGCTATGTCAAATGAATAAATGTTGAATTCGGTTGCAATAGCTTAGAAAACAAAAATGGTTCCCATACAAAAGACTTGTTTTCATATCGGTCGTTTGTATATCAGCTATATGATATAGTGGTCCGATCCGGACCAAACTTTCACAAATCGTGTATGGCTAAGTCAAATGAATAAGTGTTGAATTCGGTTGCAATAGCTTGGAAAACATAAAACGTTTCCATACAAAGACTTGTTTTCATATCGGTCGTTTGTATATCAGCTATATCAGCTTGGCAAACAAAAAAGGTTCCTATACAAAGACTTGTTTTCATATCGGTCGTTTGTATATCAGCTATATGATATAGTGGTCCGATCCGGACCAAACTTTCACAAATCGTGTATGGCAATATCAAATGAATAAGTGTTTAATTCGGTTGCAATAGCTTGGAAAACAATAAAGGTTCCTATACAAACACTTGTTTTATATCGGTCGTTTGTATATCAGCTATATGATATAGTGGTGCGATCCGGATCAACCTTTTTACAAATTGTGTATGGCTATGTCAAATGAATAAATGTTGAATTCGGTTGCAATAGCTTAGAAAACAAAAATGGTTCCCATACAAAAGACTTGTTTTCATATCGCTCCTTTGTATGGCAGCTATATGGTATAGTGATCCGTTCCGGACCAAACTTTCACAAATCGTGTATGGCTAAGTCAAAAGAATAAATGTTGAATTCGGTTGCAATAGCTTCGAAAACAAAAAACGTTTCCATACAAAAACTTGTTTTCATATCGGTCGTTTGTATGGCAGCTATATGATATTGTAATCCGATCCGAATCAAACTTTCAAAAATCGTGTATGGCTATATCAAATAAATAAGTGTTTAATTCGGTTGCAATAGCTTAGAAAACAAAAAAGGTTTCCATACAAAGACTTCTTTTCTTATCGGTCGTTTGTATGGCAGCTATATGATATAGTGGTCCGATCCGTATCAACCTTTTACAAATAGTGTATGACTATGTTAAATGAGTAAATGTTGAATTCGGTTGCAATAGCTTAGAAAACAAAAAAGGTTCCTATACAAAGACTTGTTTTCATATCGGTCGTTTGTACATCAGCTATATGATATAGTGGTCCGATCCGTATCAACCTTTCACAAATCGTGTACAGCTATGTCAAATAAATAAATGTTGAATTCGGTTGCAATAGCTTAGAAAACATAAAACGTTTCCTTACAAAGACTTGTTTTCATATCGGTCGTTTGTATATCAGATATATCAGCTTGGAAAACAAAAAAGGTTCCTATACAAAGACTTGTTTTCATATCGGTCGTTTGTATATCAGCTATAGGATATAGTGGTCCGATCCGGATCAACCTTTCACAAATCGTGTATGACTATGTCAAATGAATAAATGTTGAATTCGGTTGCAATAGCTTGGAAAACAAAAAACGTTTCCATACAAAGACTTGTTTTCATATCGGTCCTTTGTATGGCAGCTATATGGTATAGTGATCCGTTCCGGACCAAACTTTCACAAATCGTGTATGGCTAAGTCAAATGAATAAATGTTGAATTCGGTTGCAATAGCTTGGAAAACAAAAAACGTTTCCATACAAAAACTTGTTATCATATCGGTCGTTTGTATGGCAGCTATATGGTATAGTGATCCGTTCCAGACCAAACTTTCACAAATCGTGTATGGCTAAGTCAAATGAATAAGTGTTGAATTCGGTTAAAATAGCTTGGAAAACATAAAACGTTTCCATACAAAGACTTGTTTTCATATCGGTCGTTTGTATATCAGCTATATGATATAGTGGTCCGATCCGGACCAAACTTTCACAAATCGTGTATGGCTATGTTATATAAATAAATGTTGAATTCGGTTGCAATAGCTTAGAAAACAAAAAAGGTTCCTATACAAAGACTTGTTTTCATATCGGTCGTTTGTATATCAGCTATATGATATAGTGGTCCGATCCGGACCAAACTTTCACAGATCGTGTATGGCTAAGTCAAATGAATAAGTGTTGAATTCGGTTGCAATAGCTTGGAAAACATACAACGTTTCCATACAAAGACTTGTTTTCATATCGGTCGTTTGTATATCAGCTATATGATATAGTGGTCCGATCCGGACCAAACTTTCACAAATCGTGTATGGCTATATCAAATGAATAAATGTTGAACTCGTTTGCAATGGCTTAGAAAACAAAAAAGGTTTCCATACAAAGACTTGTTTTCATTTTGGTAGTTTGTATGGCAGCTATAGGATATAGTGGTCCGATCCGGACCAAACTTTTACAAATCGTGTATGGCAATATCAAATGAATAAATGTTTAATTCGGTTGCAATGGCTTGGAAAACAAAAAAGGTACCTATACAAAGACTTGTTTTATATCGGTCATTTGTATATCAGGTATATGATATAGTGGTCCGATCCGGATCAACCTTTCACAAATCGTGTACGGCTATATGAAATCAATAAATGTTGAATTCGGTTGCAATAGCCTAAAAAACAAAAAAGGTTTCCATACAAAGACTTGTTTTCTTATCGGTCGTTTGTATGGCAGCTATATGATATAGTGGTCCGATCCAAATCAAACTTTCACAAATCGTGTATGGCTAAGTCAAATGAATAAGTGTTGAATTCGGTTGCAATAGCTTGGAAAACAAAAAAGGTTTCCATGCAAAGACTTGTTTTCTTATCGGTCGTTTGTATGGCAGCTATATGATATAGTAATCCGATCCGAATCAAACTTTCACAAATCGTGTATGGCTAAGTCAAATGAATAAGTGTTGAATTCGGTTGCAATAGCTTGGAAAACATAAAACGTTTCCATACAAAGACTTGTTTTCATATCGGTCGTTGGTATATCAGCTATATGATATAGTCGTCCGATCCGGAGCAAACTTTCACAAATAGTGTATGACTATGTTAAATGAGTAAATATTGAATTCGGTTGCAATAGCTTAGAAAACAAAAAAGGTTCCTATACAAAGTCTTGTTTTCATATCGGTCGTTTGTACATCAGCTATATGATATAGTGGTCCGATCCGTATCAACCTTTCACAAATCGTGTACGGCTATGTCAAATAAATAAATGTTGAATTCGGTTGCAATAGCTTAGAAAAAAAAAAGGTTCCTATATAAAGACTTGTTTTATATCGGTCGTTTGTATATCAGCTATATGATATAGTGGTCCGATCCGGACCAAACTTTCACAAATCGTGTATGTCTATGTCAAATGAATAAATGTTGAATTCGGTTGCAATACCTTAGAAAACAAAAAGGTTTCCATACAAAGACTTGTTTTCATATCGGTCTTTGTATATCAGCTATATGATATAGTGGTCCGATCCGGACCAAACTTTCACAAATCGTGTATGGCTATATCAAATGAATAAATGTTGAACTCGTTTGCAATGGCTTAGAAAAAAAAAAAGGTTTCCATACAAAGACTTGTTTTCATTTTGGTAGTTTGTATGGCAGCTATAGGATATAGTGGTCCGATCCGGACCAAACTTTTACAAATCGTGTATGGCAATATCAAATGAATAAATGTTTAATTCGGTTGCAATGGCTTGGAAAACAAAAAAGGTACCTATACAAAGACTTGTTTTATATCGGTCATTTGTATATCAGGTATATGATATAGTGGTCCGATCCGGATCAACCTTTCACAAATCCTGTACGGCTATATGAAATCAATAAATGTTGAATTCGGTTGCAATAGCCTAAAAAACAAAAAAGGTTTCCATACAAAGACTTGTTTTCTTATCGGTCGTTTGTATGGCAGCTATATGATATAGTGGTCCGATCCAAATCAAACTTTCACAAATCGTGTATGGCTAAGTCAAATGAATAAGTGTTGAATTCGGTTGCAATAGCTTGGAAAACAAAAAAGGTTTCCATGCAAAGACTTGTTTTCTTATCGGTCGTTTGTATGGCAGCTATATGATATAGTAATCCGATCCGAATCAAACTTTCACAAATCGTGTATGGCTAAGTCAAATGAATAAGTGTTGAATTCGGTTGCAATAGCTTGGAAAACATAAAACGTTTCCATACAAAGACTTGTTTTCATATCGGTCGTTGGTATATCAGCTATATGATATAGTCGTCCGATCCGGAGCAAACTTTCACAAATAGTGTATGACTATGTTAAATGAGTAAATATTGAATTGGGTTGCAATAGCTTAGAAAACAAAAAAGGTTCCTATACAAAGTCTTGTTTTCATATCGGTCGTTTGTACATCAGCTATATGATATAGTGGTCCGATCCGTATCAACCTTTCACAAATCGTGTACGGCTATGTCAAATAAATAAATGTTGAATTCGGTTGCAATAGCTTAGAAAAAAAAAAAGGTTCCTATATAAAGACTTGTTTTATATCGGTCGTTTGTATATCAGCTATATGATATAGTGGTCCGATCCGGACCAAACTTTCACAAATCGTGTATGTCTATGTCAAATGAATAAATGTTGAATTCGGTTGCAATACCTTAGAAAACAAAAAAGGTTTCCATACAAAGACTTGTTTTCATATCGGTCTTTGTATATCAGCTATATGATATAGTGGTCCGATCCGGACCAAACTTTCACAAATCGTGTATGGCTAAGTCAAATGAATAAGTTTTGAATTCGGTTGCAATAGCTTAGAAAAACAAAAAGGTTCCTATACAAAGACTTGTTTTATATCGGTCGTTTGTATATCAGCTATATGATATAGTGGTCCGATCCGGACCAAACTTTCACAGATCGTGTATGGCTATATCAAATGAATAAGTGTTTAATTCGGTTGCAATAGCTTAGAAAACAAAAAGGTTTCCATACAAAGACTTGTTTTCATATCGGTCGTTTGTATGGCAGCTATATGATATAGTAATCCGATCCGAATCAAACTTTTACAAATCGTGTATGGCTAAGTCAAATGAATAAGTTTTGAATTCGGTTGCAATAGCTTAGAAAAAAAAAAAGGTTCCTATATAAAGACTTGTTTTATATCGGTCGTTTGTATATCAGCTATATGATATAGTGGTCCGATCCGGACCAAACTTTCACAAATCGTGTATGTCTATGTCAAATGAATAAATGTTGAATTCGGTTGCAATACCTTAGAAAACAAAAAAGGTTTCCATACAAAGACTTGTTTTCATATCGGTCGTTGGTATATCAGCTATATGATATAGTGGTCCGATCCGGACCAAACTTTCACAAATCGTGTATGACTATGTTAAATGAGTAAATATTGAATTCGGTTGCAATAGCTTAGAAAACAAAAAAGGTTCCTATACAAAGACTTGTTTTCATATCGGTTGTTTGTATATCAGCTATATGATATAGTGGTCCGATCCGTATCAACCTTTCACAAACCGTGTACGGCTATGTCAAATAAATAAATGTTGAATTCGGTTGCAATAGCTTACAAAAGAAAAAAGGTTCCTATACAAAGACTTGTTTTATATCGGTCGTTTGTATATCAGCTATATGATATAGTGGTCCGATCCGGACCAAACTTTCACAAATCGTGTATGTCTATGTCAAATGAATAAATGTTGAATTCGGTTGCAATACCTTAGAAAACAAAAAACGTTTCCATACAAAGACTGGTTTTCATATTGGTCCTTTGTATGGCAGCTATATGGTATAGTGATCCGTTCCGGACCAAACTTTCACAAATCGTGTATGGCTAAGTCAAATGAATAAATGTTGAATTCGGTTGCAATAGCTTCGAAAACAAAAAACGTTTCCATACAAAAACTTGTTTTCATATCGGTCGTTTGTATATCAGCTATATGATATAGTGATCCGTTCCAGACCAAACTTTCACAAATCGTGTATGGCTAAGTCAAATGAATAAGTGTTGAATTCGGTTGCAATAGCTTGGAAAACATAAAACGTTTCCATACAAAGACTTGTTTTCATATCGGTCGTTTGTATATCAGCTATATGATATAGTGGTCCGATCCGGACCAAACTTTCACAAATCGTGTATGGCTATGTTAAATGAATAAATGTTGAATTCGGTTGCAATACCTTAGAAAACAAAAAGGTTTCCATACAAAGACTTGTTTTCATATCGGTCGTTTGTATGGCAGCTATATGATATAGTAATCCGATCCGAATCAAACTTTTACAAATCGTGTATGGCTAAGTTAAATGAATAAGTGTTGAATTCGGTTGCAATAGCTTGGAAAACATAAAACGTTTCCATACAAAGACTTGTTTTCATATCGGTCGTTGGTATATCAGCTATATGATATAGTGGTCCGATCCGGACCAAACTTTCACAAATCGTGTATGGCTAAGTCAAATGAATAAGTGTTGAATTCGGTTGCAATAGCTTGGAAAACATAAAACGTTTCCATACAAAGACTTGTTTTCATATCGGTCTTTGTATATCAGCTATATGATATAGTGGTCCCATCCGGACCAAACTTTCACAAATCGTGTATGGCTAAGTCAAATGAATAAGTTTTGAATTCGGTTGCAATAGCTTAGAAAAACAAAAAGGTTCCTATACAAAGACTTGTTTTATATCGGTCGTTTGTATATCAGCTATATGATATAGTGGTCCGATCCGGACCAAACTTTCACAGATCGTGTATGGCTATATCAAATGAATAAGTGTTTAATTCGGTTGCAATAGCTTAGAAAACAAAAAAGGTTTCCATACAAAGACTTGTTTTCATATCGGTCGTTTGTATGGCAGCTATATGATATAGTAATCCGATCCGAATCAAACTTTTACAAATCGTGTATGGCTAAGTCAAATGAATAAGTTTTGAATTCGGTTGCAATAGCTTAGAAAAAAAAAAGGTTCCTATATAAAGACTTGTTTTATATCGGTCGTTTGTATATCAGCTATATGATATAGTGGTCCGATCCGGACCAAACTTTCACAAATCGTGTATGACTATGTTACATGAGTAAATGTTGAATTCGGTTGCAATAGCTTAGAAAACAAAAAAGGTTCCTATACAAAGACTTGTTTCCATATCGGTCGTTTGTATATCAGCTATATGATATAGTGGTCCGATCCGGACCAAACTTTCACAGATCGTGTATGGCTATAGCAAATGAATAAGTGTTTAATTCGGTTGTAATAGCTTAGAAAACAAAAAAGGTTTCCATACAGAGACTTGTATTCATATCGGTCGTTTGTATATCAGCTATATGATATAGTGGTTCGATCCGGACCAAACTTTCACAAATCGTGTATGGCTATATCAAATGAATAAATGTTGAACTCGGTTGCAATAGCTTAGAAAACAAAAAAGGTTTCCATACAAAGACTTGTTTTTATTTTGGTAGTTTGTATGGCAGCTATAGGATATAGTGGTCCGATCCGGACCAAACTTTCACAAATCGTGTATGGCTATGTCAAATAAATAATTGTTGAATTCGGTTGCAATAGCTTAGAAAACTTTAGAAAACAAAAAAGGGTTTCCATACAAAGGCTTGTTTTCATATCGGTCGTTTGTATGGCAGCTATATGAGATAGTGATCCGATTCGGATCAACCTTTCACAAATCCTGTATGGCTATGTCAAATGAATAAATGTTGAATTCGGTTGCAATACCTTTGAAAACAAAAAAGGTTTCCATACAAAGACTTGTTTTCATATCGGTAGTTTGTATGGCAGCTATAGGATATAGTGGTCCGATCGGCACCAAGCTTTCACAAATCGTATATGGCTATGTCAAATGAATAAATGTTGAATTCGGTTGCAATAGCTTGGAAAACAAAAAAGGATTCCATAAAAAGACTTGTTTTCATATCGGTCGTTGGTATATCAGCTATATGATATAGTGGTCCGATCCGGACCAAACTTTCACAAATCGTGTATGACTATGTTACATGAGTAAATGTTGAATTCGGTTGCAATAGCTTAGAAAACAAAAAAGGTTCCTATACAAAGACTTGTTTCCATATCGGTCGTTTGTATATCAGCTATATGATATAGTGGTCCGATCCGGACCAAACTTTCACAGATCGTGTATGGCTATATCAAATTAATAAGTGTTTAATTCGGTTGTAATAGCTTAGAAAACAAAAAAGGTTTCCATACAGAGACTTGTATTCATATCGGTCGTTTGTATATCAGCTATATGATATAGTGGTTCGATCCGGACCAAACTTTCACAAATCGTGTATGGCTATATCAAATGAATAAATGTTGAACTCGGTTGCAATAGCTTAGAAAACAAAAAAGGTTTCCATACAAAGACTTGTTTTTATTTTGGTAGTTTGTATGGCAGCTATAGGATATAGTGGTCCGATCCGGACCAAACTTTCACAAATCGTGTATGGCTATGTCAAATAAATAATTGTTGAATTCGGTTGCAATAGCTTAGAAAACTTTAGAAAACAAAAAAGGGTTTCCATACAAAGGCTTGTTTTCATATCGGTCGTTTGTATGGCAGCTATATGAGATAGTGATCCGATTCGGATCAACCTTTCACAAATCCTGTATGGCTATGTCAAATGAATAAATGTTGAATTCGGTTGCAATACCTTTGAAAACAAAAAAGGTTTCCATACAAAGACTTGTTTTCATATCGGTAGTTTGTATGGCAGCTATAGGATATAGTGGTCCGATCGGCACCAAGCTTTCACAAATCGTATATGGCTATGTCAAATGAATAAATGTTGAATTCGGTTGCAATAGCTTGGAAAACAAAAAAGGATTCCATAAAAAGACTTGTTTTCATATCGGTCGTTTGTATGGCAGCTATATGATATAGTGAACCGATCCGGATCAACCTTTCACAAATCGTGTATGGCTATGTCGAATAAATAAATTTTGAATTCGGTTGCAATAGCTTGGAAAACAAAATACGTTTCCATACAAAGACTTGTTTTCATATCGGTCGTTTGTATGGCAGATATATGATATAGTAAACCGATCCGGATCAACCTTTCACAAATCGTGTATGGCTATGTCGAATAAATAAATTTTGAATTCGGTTGCAATAGCTTGGAAAACAAAATACGTTTCCATACAAAGACTTGTTTTCATATCGGTCGTTTGTATGGCAGATATATGATATAGTGGTCCGATCCGGATCAACCTTTCACAAATCGTGTATGGCTATGTCAAATGAATAAATGTTGAATTCGGTTGCAATACCTTTGAAAACAAAAAAGGATTCCATACAAAGACTTGTTTTCATATCGGTCGTTTTTATATCAGCTATATGATATAGTGGTCCGATCCGGACCAAATTTTTACAAATCGTGTATGGCTATGTCGAATAAATAAATTTTGAATTCGGTTGCAATTGCTTGGAAAACAAAATACGTTTCCATACAAAGACTTGTTTTCATATCGGTCGTTTGTATGGCAGATATATGATATAGTGGTCCGATCCGGATCAACCTTTCACGAATCGTGTATGGCTATGTCAAATGAATAAATGTTGAATTCGGTTGCAATAGCTTGGAAAACAAAAAATGTTTCCATACAAAGACTTGTTTTCATATCGGTCGTTTGTATATCAGCTATATGATATAGTGGTCCGATCCGGACCAAATTTTCACAAATCGTGTATGGCTATGTCAAATGAATAAATGTTGAATTCGGTTGCAATAGCTTAGAAAACAAAAAAGGTTTCCATACAAAGACTTGTTTTCATATCGGTAGTTTGTATGGCAGCTATAGGATATAGTGGTCCGATCGGCACCAAGCTTTCACAAATCGTATATGGCTATGTCAAATGAATAAATGTTGAATTCGGTTGCAATAGCTTGGAAAACAAAAAAGGATTCCATAAAAAGACTTGTTTTCATATCGGTCGTTTGTATGGCAGCTATATGAGATAGTGATCCGATTCGGATCAACCTTTCACAAATCCTGTATGGCTATGTCAAATGAATAAATGTTAAATTCGGTTGCAATACCTTTGAAAACAAAAAAGGATTCCATACAAAGACTTGTTTTCATATCGGTCATTTTTATATCAGCTATATGATATAGTGGTCCGATCCGGACCAAATTTTTACAAATCGTGTATGGCTATGTCGAATAAATAAATTTTGAATTCGGTTGCAATTGCTTGGAAAACAAAATACGTTTCCATACAAAGACTTGTTTTCATATCGGTCGTTTGTATGGCAGATATATGATATAGTAGTCCGATCCGGACCAACCTTTCACAAATCGTGTATGGCTATGTCAAATGAATAAATGTTGAATTCGGTTGCAATAGCTTGGAAAACAAAAAATGTTTCCATACAAAGACTTGTTTTCATATCGGTCGTTTGTATAGCAGCTATATGATATAGTGGTCCGATCCGGACCAAATTTTCACAAATCGTGTATGGCTATGTCGAATAAATAAATTTTGAATTCGGTTGCAATAGCTTGGAAAACATAAAACGTTTCCATACAAAGACTTGTTTTCATATCGGTCGTTTGTATAGCAGCTATATGATATAGTGGTCCGATCCGGATCAACCTTTCACAAATAGTGTATGGCTATGTCAAATGAATAAATGTTGAATTCGGTTGCAATAGCTTAGAAAACAAAAAAGGTTCCCATACAAAAGACTTGTTTTCATATCGGTCGTTTGTATAGCAGCTATATTAGTGGTCCGATCCGGACCAAACTTTCACAAATCGTGTATGTCAAATGAATAAATGTTGAATTCGGTTGCAATAGCTTGAAAAACAAAAAACGTTTCCATAAACGTTTATGGAAACGTTTTTTGTTTTTCAAGCTATTGCAACCGGCAGATATATGGACAAAGACCTGTTTTCATATCGGTCCTTTGTATGGCAGCTATATGGTATAGTGATCCGATCCGGACCAAACTTTCATAAATCGTGTATGGCTAAGTCAAATAAATAAGTGTTGAATTCGGTTGTAATACCTTGGAAAACATAAAACGTTTCCATACAAAGACTTGTTTTCATATCGGTCGTTTGTATATCAGCTATATGATATAGTGGTCCGATCCGGACCAAACTTTCACAAATCGTGTATGGCTATGTTAAATAAATAAATGTTGAATTCGGTTGCAACAGCTTGGAAAACAAAAAAGGTTCCCATACAAAGACTTGTTTCATATCGGTTGTTTGTATGGCAGCTATATTATATAGTGATCCGATGCGGACCAAACTTTCACATATCGTGTAAGGCTATCTCAAATGAATAAATGTTGAATTCGGTTGCAATAGCTTGGAAAACAAAAAAGGTTCCTATACAAAGACTTGTTTTCATATCGGTCGTTTGTATATCAGCTATATGATATAGTGGTCCGATCCGGACCAAACTTTCACAAATCGTGTATGACTATGTCAAATGAATAAATGTTGAATTCGGTTGCAATAGCTTGGAAAACAAAAAACGTTTCCATACAAAGACTTGTTTTCATATCGGTCCTTTGAATGGCAGGTATATGGTATAGTGATCCGATCCGCACCAAACTTTCACAAATCGTGTATGGCTAAGTCAAATGAATAAATGTTGAATTCGGTTGCAATAGCTTCGAAAACAAAAAACGTTTCCATACAAAAACTTGTTTTCATATCGGTCGTTTGTATGGCAGCTATATGGTATAGTGATCCGTTCCAGACCAAACTTTCACAAATCGTCTATGGCTAAGTCAAATGAATAAGTGTTGAATTCGGTTGCAATAGCTTGGAAAACATAAAACGTTTCCATACAAAGACTTGTTTTCATATCGGTCGTTTGTATATCAGCTATATCAGCTTGGAAAACAAAAAAGGTTCCTATACAAAGACTTGTTTTCATATCGGTCGTTTGTATAGCAGCTATATGATATAGTGGTCCGATCCGGACCAAACTTTCACAAATCGTGTATGGCAATATCAAATGAATAAATGTTGAATTCGGTTGCAATAGCTTGGAAAACAAAAAAGGTTCCTATACAAAAGACTTGTTTTCATATCGGTCGTTTGTATATCAGCTATATGATATAGTGGTCCGATCCGGACCAAACTTTCACAAATCGTGTATGGCTATGTCAAATGAATAAATGTTGAATTCGGTTGCAATAGCTTGGAAAACAAAAAAGTTTCCATACAAAGACTTGTTTTCATATCGGTCCTTTGTATGGCAGCTATATGGTATAGTGATCCGATCCGGACCAAACTTTCACAAATCGTGTATGGCTATGTCAAATGAATAAATGTTGAATTCGGTTGCAATAGCTTAGAAAACAAAAATGGTTCCCATACAAAAGACTTGTTTTCATATCGGTCGTTTGTATAGCAGCTATATGATATAGTGGTCCGATCCGGACCAAACTTTCACAAATCGTGTATGGCTATGTTAAATGAATAAGTGTTGAATTCGGTTGCAATAGCTTGGAAAACATAAAACGTTTCCATACAAAGACTTGTTTTCATATCGGTCGTTTGTATATCAGCTATATCAGCTTTGAAAACAAAAAAGGTTCCTATACAAAGACTTGTTTTCATATCGGTCGTTTGTATAGCAGCTATATGATATAGTGGTCCGATCCGGACCAAACTTTCACAAATCGTGTATGGCAATATCAAATGAATAAATGTTGAATTCGGTTGCAATAGCTTGGAAAACAAAAAAGGTTCCTATACAAAGACTTGTTTTCATATCGGTCGTTTGTATATCAGCTATATGATATAGTGGTCCAATCCAGACCAAACTTTCACAAATCGTGTATGACTATGTCAAATGAATAAATGTTGAATTCGGTTGCAATAGCTTAGAAAACAAAAATGGTTCCCATACAAAAGACTTGTTTTCATATCGGTCGTTTGTATATCAGCTATATGATATAGTGGTCCAATCCACACCAAACTTTCACAAATCGTGTATGGCTAAGTCAAATGAATAAATGTTGAATTCGGTTGCAATAGCTTCGAAAACAAAAAACGTTTCCATACAAAAACTTGTTTTCATATCGGTCGTTTGTATGGCAGCTATATGGTATAGTGATCCGATCCAGACCAAACTTTCACAAATCGTCTATGTCTAAGTCAAATGAATAAGTGTTGAATTCGGTTGCAATAGCTTGGAAAACATAAAACGTTTCCATACAAAGACTTGTTTTCATATCGGTCGTTTGTATATCAGCTATATCATATGCTTGGAAAACAAAAAAGGTTCCTATACAAAGACTTGTTTTCATATCGGTCGTTTGTATAGCAGCTATATGATATAGTGGTCCGATCCGGACCAAACTTTCACAAATCGTGTATGGCAATATCAAATGAATAAATGTTGAATTCGGTTGCAATAGCTTGGAAAACAAAAAAGGTTCCTATACAAAGACTTGTTTTATATCGGTCGTTTGTATATCAGCTATATGATATAGTGGTGCGATCCGGATCAAACTTTCACAAATCGTGTATGGCTATGTCAAATGAATAAATGTTGAATTCGGTTGCAATAGCTTAGAAAACAAAAAAGGTTCCCATACAAAAGACTTGTTTTCATATCGGTCGTTTGTATAGCAGGTATATGATATAGTGGTCCGATCCGGACCAAACTTTCACAAATCGTGTATGGCTATGTCAAATGAATAAATGTTGAATTCGGTTGCAATAGCTTGGAAAACAAAAAAGTTTCCATACAAAGACTTGTTTTCATATCGGTCCTTTGTATGGCAGCTATATGATATAGTGATCCGATCCGGACCAAACTTTCACAAATCGTGTATGACTATGTCAAATAAATAAGTGTTGAATTCGGTTGTAATAGCTTGGAAAACAAAAACGTTTCCATACAAAGACTTGTTTTCATATCGGTCCTTTGTATGGCAGCTATATGATATAGTGATTCGATCCGGACCAAACTTTCACAAATCGTGTATGGCTATGTCAAATGAATAAATGTTGAATTCGGTTGCAATAGCTTAGAAAACAAAAATGGTTCCGATACAAAAGACTTGTTTTCATATCGGTCGTTTGTATAGCAGCTATATGATATAGTGGTCCGCTCCGGACCAAAGTTTTACAAATCGTGTATGGCTAAGTCAAATGAATAAATGTTGAATTCGGTTGCAATAGCTTGGAAAACATAAAACGTTTCCATACAAAGACTTGTTTTCATATCGGTCGTTTGTATATCAGCTATATCAAAAAAATATTAATGCTTGGAAAACAAAAAAGGTTCCTATACAAAGATTTGTTTTCATATCGGTCGTTTGTATATCAGCTATATGATATAGTGGTCCGATCCGGACCAAACTTTCACAAATTGTGTATGGCTATGTCAAATGAATAAATGTTGAATTCGGTTGCAATAGCTTAGAAAACAAAAATGGTTCCCATACAAAAGACTTGTTTTCATATCGGTCGTTTGTATATCAGCTATATCAAAGCTTGGCAAACAAAAAAGGTTCCTATACAAAGACTTGTTTTCATATCGGTCGTTTGTATAGCAGCTATATGATATAGTGATCCGATCCGGACCAAACTTTCACAAATCGTGTATGGCTATGTCAAATGAATAAATGTTGAATTCGGTTGCAATAGCTTGGAAAACAAAAAAGGTTTCCATACAAAAGACTTGTTTTCATATCGGTCGTTTGTATAGCAGCTATATGATATAGTGGTCCGATCCGGACCAAACTTTCACAAATCGTGTATGGCTAAGTCAAATGAATAAATGTTGAATTCGGTTGCAATAGGTTGGAAAACATAAAACGTTTCCATACAAAGACTTGTTTTCATATCGGTCGTTTGTATATCAGCTATATCAGCTTGGAAAACAAAAAAGGTTCCTATACAAAGACTTGTTTTATATCGGTCGTTTGTATATCAGCTATATGATATAGTGGTGCGATCCGGACCAAACTTTCACAAATTGTGTATGGCTATGTCAAATGAATAAATGTTGAATTCGGTTGCAATAGCTTGGAAAACAAAAATGGTTTCCATACAAAAGACTTGTTTTCATATCGGTCGTTTGTATAGCAGCTATATGATATAGTGGTCCGATCCGGACCAAACTTTCACAAATCGTGTATGGCTATGTCAAATAAATAAATGTTGAATTCGGTTGCAATAGCTTGGAAAACAAAAAAGTTTCCATACAAAGACTTGTTTTCATATCGGTCCTTTGTATGGCAGCTATATGATATAGTGGTCCGATCCGGACCAAACTTTCACAAATCGTGTATGGCTATGTCAAATGAATAAATGTTGAATTCGGTTGTAATAGGTTGGAAAACAAAAAACGTTTCCATACAAAGACTTGTTTTCATATCGGTCCTTTGTATGGCAGCTATATGATATAGTGATTCGATCCGGACCAAACTTTCACAAATCGTGTATGGCTATGTCAAATAAATAAATGTTGAATTCGGTTGCAATAGGTTGGAAAACAAAAATGGTTCCGATACAAAAGACTTGTTTTCATATCGGTCGTTTGTATA
Source organism: Drosophila merina (assembly GCA_035047645.1). NCBI lineage: Eukaryota > Metazoa > Arthropoda > Insecta > Diptera > Drosophilidae > Drosophila > Drosophila merina. The sequence continues at coordinate 198,266 of JAWNPH010000020.1, read as the reverse complement.
GCAGCTATATGATATAGTGGTCCGATCCGGACCAAACTTTCACAAATCGTGTATGGCTATGTCAAATGAATAAATGTTGAATTCGGTTGCAATAGCTTGGAAAACATAAAACGTTTCCATACAAAGACTTGTTTTCATATCGGTCGTTTGTATATCAGCTATATCAGCTTGGAAAACAAAAAGGTTCCTATACAAAGATTTGTTTTCATATCGGTCGTTTGTATAGCAGCTATATGATATAGTGGTCCGATCCACACCAAACTTTCACAAATCGTGTATGGCTATGTCAAATAAATAAATGTTGAATTCGGTTGCAATAGCTTAGAAAACAAAAATGGTTCCCATACAAAAGACTTGTTTTCATATCGGTCGTTTGTATATCAGCTATATCAGCTTGGCAAACAAAAAAGGTTCCTATACAAAGACTTGTTTTCATATCGGTCGTTTGTATAGCAGCTATATGATATAGTGGTCCGATCCGGACCAAACTTTCACAAATCGTGTATGGCTATATCAAATAAATAAATGTTGAATTCGGTTGCAATAGGTTGGAAAACAAAAAAGGTTCCTATACAAAGACTTGTTTTCATATCGGTCCTTTGTATGGCAGCTATATGGTATAGTGATCCGATCCGGACCAAACTTTCACAAATCGTGTATGGCTATGTCAAATAAATAAATGTTGAATTCGGTTGCAATAGCTTCGAAAACAAAAAACGTTTCCATACAAAAACTTGTTTTCATATCGGTCGTTTGTATATCAGCTATATCATTGCTTGGAAAACAAAAAAGGTTCCTATACAAAGACTTGTTTTATATCGGTCGTTTGTATAGCAGCTATATGATATAGTGGTGCGATCCGGATCAAACTTTCACAAATCGTGTATGGCTATGTCAAATAAATAAATGTTGAATTCGGTTGCAATAGGTTGGAAAACAAAAATGGTTCCCATACAAAAGACTTGTTTTCATATCGGTCGTTTGTATAGCAGCTATATGATATAGTAGTCCGATCCGGACCAAACTTTCACAAATCGTGTATGGCTATATCAAATAAATAAATGTTGAATTCGGTTGCAATAGGTTGGAAAACAAAAAAGTTTTCCATACAAAGACTTGTTTTCATATCGGTCCTTTGTATGGCAGCTATATGATATAGTAGTCCGATCCGGACCAAACTTTCACAAATCGTGTATGGCTATATCAAATAAATAAATGTTGAATTCGGTTGTAATAGGTTGGAAAACAAAAAAGTTTTCCATACAAAGACTTGTTTTCATATCGGTCCTTTGTATGGCAGCTATATGATATAGTGATTCGATCCGGACCAAACTTTCACAAATCGTGTATGGCTATGTCAAATAAATAAATGTTGAATTCGGTTGCAATAGGTTGGAAAACAAAAAAGGTTCCCATACAAAAGACTTGTTTTCATATCGGTCGTTTGTATAGCAGCTGTATGATATAGTGGTCCGATCCGGACCAAACTTTCACAAATCGTGTATGGCTATAACAGATAAATAAATGTTGAATTCAGTTGCAATAGCTTGGAAAACAAAAAAAATTTTCATACAAAGACTTGTTTTCATATCGGTCGTTTGTATAGCAGCTATATCAGCTTGGAAAACAAAAAAGGTTCCTATACAAAGATTTGTTTTCATATCGGTCGTTTGTATAGCAGCTATATGATATAGTGGTCCGATCCGGACCAAACTTTCACAAATCGTGTATGGCTATGTCAAATAAATAAATGTTGAATTCGGTTGCAATAGCTTGGAAAACAAAAATGGTTCCCATACAAAAGACTTGTTTTCATATCGGTCGTTTGTATATCAGCTATATCAGCTTGGCAAACAAAAAAGGTTCCTATACAAAGACTTGTTTTCATATCGGTCGTTTGTATAGCAGCTATATGATATAGTGGTCCGATCCGGACCAAACTTTCACAAATCGTGTATGGCTATATCAAATGAATAAGTGTTTAATTCGGTTGCAATAGCTTGGAAAACAATAAAGGTTCCTATACAAAGACTTGTTTTCATATCGGTCCTTTGTATGGCAGGTATATGATATAGTAGTCCGATCCGGACCAAACTTTCACAAATCGTGTATGGCTATATCAAATAAATAAATGTTGAATTCGGTTGCAATAGGTTGGAAAACAAAAAAGTTTTCCATACAAAGACTTGTTTTCAAATCGGTCGTTTGTATGGCAGCTATATGATATAGTAGTCCGATCCAGACCAAACTTTTACAAATCGTGTATGGCTATATCAAATAAATAAATGTTGAATTCGGTTGTAATAGGTTGGAAAACAAAAAAGTTTTCCATACAAAGACTTGTTTTCATATCGGTCCTTTGTATGGCAGCTATATGATATAGTGGTCCGATCCGGACCAAACTTTCACAAATCGTGTATGGCTATATCAAATAAATAAATGTTGAATTCAGTTGCAATAGCTTGGAAAACAAAAAAGGTTTCCATACAAAAGACTTGTTTTCATATCGGTCGTTTGTATAGCAGCTATATGATATAGTGGTCCGATCCGGACCAAACTTTCACAAATCGTGTATGGCTATGTCAAATAAATAAATGTTGAATTCGGTTGCGATAGCTTGGAAAACAAAAAAGTTTTCCATACAAAGACTTGTTTTCATATCGGTCCTTTGTATGGCAGCTATATGATATAGTGGTCCGATCCGGACCAAACTTTCACAAATCGTGTATGGCTATGTCAAATAAATAAATGTTGAATTCGGTTGTAATAGGTTGGAAAACAAAAAACGTTTCCATACAAAGACTTGTTTTCATATCGGTCCTTTGTATGGCAGCTATATGATATAGTGATTCGATCCGGAACAAACTTTCATAAATCGTGTATGGCTATATCAAATAAATAAGTGTTGAATTCGGTTGCAATAGGTTGGAAAACAAAAAAGGTTCCCATACAAAAGACTTGTTTTCATATCGGTCGTTTGTATAGCAGCTATATGATATAGTGGTCCGATCCGGACCAAACTTTCACAAATCGTGTATGGCTATATCAAATAAATAAATGTTGAATTCGGTTGCAATAGGTTGGAAAACAAAAAAGTTTTCCATACAAAGACTTGTTTTCATATCGGTCGTTTGTATAGCAGCTATATCAGCTTGGAAAACAAAAAAGGTTCCTATACAAAGATTTGTTTTCATATCGGTCGTTTGTATAGCAGCTATATGATATAGTGGTCCGATCCAGACCAAACTTTCACAAATCGTGTATGGCTATATCAAATAAATAAATGTTGAATTCGGTTGCAATAGGTTAGAAAACAAAAATGGTTCCCATACAAAAGACTTGTTTTCATATCGGTCGTTTGTATAGCAGCTATATCATTAAACTTTAAAAAAATTATTTTGTAATAGCTTGGCAAACAAAAAAGGTTCCTATACAAAGACTTGTTTTCATATCGGTCGTTTGTATAGCAGCTATATGATATAGTGGTCCGATCCGGACCAAACTTTCACAAATCGTGTATGGCTATATCAAATAAATAAATGTTGAATTCGGTTGCAATAGGTTGGAAAACAATAAAGTTTCCTATACAAAGACTTGTTTTCATATCGGTCCTTTGTATGGCAGCTATATGATATAGTAGTCCGATCCGGACCAAACTTTCACAAATCGTGTATGGCTATGTCAAATAAATAAATGTTGAATTCGGTTGCAATAGCTTGGAAAACAAAAAACGTTTCCATACAAAAACTTGTTTTCATATCGGTCGTTTGTATAGCAGCTATATCAGCTTGGAAAACAAAAAAGGTTCCTATACAAAGACTTGTTTTCATATCGGTCGTTTGTATAGCAGCTATATGATATAGTAGTCCGATCTGGATCAAACTTTCTCAAATCGTGTATGGCTATATCAAATAAATAAATGTTGAATTCGGTTGCAATAGCTTGGAAAACAAAAAAGGTTTCCATACAAAAGACTTGTTTTCATATCGGTCGTTTGTATAGCAGCTATATGATATAGTGGTCCGATCCGGACCAAACTTTCACAAATCGTGTATGGCTATATCAAATAAATAAATGTTGAATTCAGTTGCAATAGCTTGGAAAACAAAAAACGTTTCCATACAAAGACTTGTTTTCATATCGGTCGTTTGTATGGCAGCTATATGATATAGTGATCCGATCCAGACCAAACTTTTACAAATCGTGTATGGCTATATCAAATGAATAAGTGTTGAATTCGGTTGTAATAGGTTGGAAAACAAAAAACGTTTCCATACAAAGACTTGTTTTCATATCGGTCCTTTGTATGGCAGCTATATGATATAGTGATCCGATCCGGACCAAACTTTCACAAATCGTGTATGGCTATGTCAAATAAATAAATGTTGAATTCGGTTGCAATAGCTTGGAAAACAAAAATGGTTTCCATACAAAAGACTTGTTTTCATATCGGTCGTTTGTATAGCAGCTATATGATATAGTGGTCCGATCCGGACCAAACTTTCACAAATCGTGTATGGCTATATCAAATAAATAAATGTTGAATTCGGTTGCAATAGGTTGGAAAACAAAAAAATTTCCATACAACGACTAGTTTTCATATCGGTCGTTTGTATGGCAGCTATATGATATAGTGGTCCGATCCGGACCAAACTTTCACAAATCGTGTATGGCTATGTCAAATAAATAAATGTTGAATTCGGTTGTAATAGCTTGGAAAACAAAAAACGTTTCCATACAAAGACTTGTTTTCATATCGGTCCTTTGTATGGCAGCTATATGATATAGTGATCCGATCCGGACCAAACTTTCACAAATCGTGTATGGCTATATCAAATAAATAAATGTTGAATTCGGTTGCAATAGGTTAGAAAACAAAAAAGGTTCCGATACAAAAGACTTGTTTTCATATCGGTCGTTTGTATAGCAGCTATATGATATAGTGGTCCGATCCGGACCAAACTTTCACAAATCGTGTATGGCTATATCAAATAAATAAATGTTGAATTCGGTTGCAATAGCTTGGAAAACAAAAAACGTTTCCATACAAAGACTTGTTTTCATATCGGTCGTTTGTATATCAGCTATATCAGCTTGGAAAACAAAAAAGGTTCCTATACAAAGATTTGTTTTCATATCGGTCGTTTGTATAGCAGCTATATGATATAGTGGTCCGATCCGCACCAAACTTTCACAAATTGTGTATGGCTATGTCAAATAAATAAATGTTGAATTCGGTTGCAATAGCTTAGAAAACAAAAATGGTTCCCATACAAAAGACTTGTTTTCATATCGGTCGTTTGTATATCAGCTATATCAAAGCTTGGCAAACAAAAAAGGTTCCTATACAAAGACTTGTTTTCATATCGGTCGTTTGTATAGCAGCTATATGATATAGTGATCCGATCCGGACCAAACTTTCACAAATCGTGTATGGCTAAATCAAATAAATAAATGTTGAATTCGGTTGCAATAGGTTGGAAAACAAAAAAGGTTTCCATACAAAGCCTTGTTTTCATATCGGTCGTTTGTATGGCAGCTATATGATATAGTAGTCCGATCCGGACCAAACTTTCACAAATCGTGTATGGCTATATCAAATAAATAAATGTTGAATTCGGTTGCAATAGGTTGGAAAACAAAAAAAATTTTCATACAAAAACTTGTTTTCATATCGGTCGTTTGTATAGCAGCTATATCAGCTTGGAAAACAAAAAAGGTTCCTATACAAAGACTTGTTTTCATATCGGTCGTTTGTATAGCAGCTATATGATAAAGTGCTGCGATCCAGATCAAACTTTCACAAATCGTGTATGGCTATAACAAATAAATAAATGTTGAATTCGGTTGCAATAGCTTGGAAAACAAAAAAGGTTTCCATACAAAAGACTTGTTTTCATATCGGTCGTTTGTATAGCAGCTATATGATATAGTGGTCCGATCCGGACCAAACTTTAACAAATCGTGTATGGCTATATCAAATAAATAAATGTTGAATTCGGTTGTAATAGGTTGGAAAACAAAAAAGTTTTCCATACAAAGACTTGTTTTCATATCGGTCCTTTGTATGGCAGCTATATGATATAGTGGTCCGATCCGGACCAAACTTTCACAAATCGTGTATGGCTATATCAAATAAATAAATGTTGAATTCGGTTGTAATAGCTGGGCAAACAAAAAAGTTTTCCATACAAAGACTTGTTTTCATATCGGTCGTTTGTATGGCAGCTGTATGATATAGTGATCCGATCCGGACCAAACTTTCACAAATCGTGTATGGCTATATCAAATAAATAAATGTTGAATTCGGTTGCAATATGTTGGAAAACAAAAATGTTTCCCATACAAAAGACTTGTTTTCATATCGGTCGTTTGTATAGCAGCTGTATGATATAGTAGTCCGATCCGGAACAAACTTTCACAAATCGTGGATGGCTATATCAAATAAATAAATGTTGAATTCGGTTGCAATAGGTTGGAAAACAAAAAAAATTGTCATACAAAGACTTGTTTTCTTATCGGTCGTTTGTATAGCAGCTATATCATTCATAGCTTGGAAAACAAAAAAGGTTCCTATACAAAGATTTGTTTTCATATCGGTCGTTTGTATAGCAGCTATATGATATAGTAGTCCGATCCGGACCAAACTTTCACAAATCGTGTATGGCTATATCAAATAAATAAATGTTGAATTTGGTTGCAATAGCTTGGAAAACAAAAATGGTTCCCATACAAAAGACTTGTTTTCATATCGGTCGTTTGTATATCAGCTATATCAGTTGGCAAACAAAAAAGGTTCCTATACAAAGACTTGTTTTCATATCGGTCGTTTGTATAGCAGCTATATGATATAGTAGTCCGATCCGGACCAAACTTTCACAAATCGTGTATGGCTATATCAAATAAATAAATGTTGAATTCGGTTGTAATAGGTTGGAAAACAAAAAAGTTTTCTATACAAAGACTTGTTTTCATATCGGTCCTTTGTATGGCAGCTATATGATATAGTAGTCCGATCTGGACCAAACTTTCTCAAATCGTGTATGGCTATATCAAATAAATAAATGTTGAATTCGGTTGCAATAGGTTGGAAAACAAAAAAGGTTTCCATACAAAGACTTGTTTTCATATCGGTCGTTTGTATGGCAGCTATATGATATACTGATCCGATCCAGACCAAACTTTTAAAAATAGTGTATGGCTATGTCAAATAAATAAGTGTTGAATTCGGTTGTAATAGGTTGGAAAACAAAAAAGTTTTCCATACAAAGACTTGTTTTCATATCGGTCCTTTGTATGGCAGCTATATGATATAGTAGTCCGATCCGGACCAAACTTTCACAAATTATGTATGGCTAAATCAAATAAATAAATGTTGATTTCGGTTTCAATATGTTGAAAAACAAAAAAGTTTTCCATAAAAAGACTTGTTTTCTTATCGGTCGTTTGTATAGAAGCTGTATGATATAGTAGTCCGATCCGGACCAAACTTTCACAAATCGTGTATGGCTATGTCAAATGAATAAATGTTGAATTCGGTTGCAATAGCTTGGAAAACAAAAAACGTTTCCATACAAAGACTTGTTTTCATATCGGTCGTTTGTATATCAGCTATATCAGCTTGGAAAACAAAAAAGGTTCCTATACAAAGACTTGTTTTCATATCGGTCGTTTGTATAGCAGCTATATGATATAGTGGTCCGATCCGGACCAAACTTTCACAAATCGTGTATGGCTATATCAAATAAATAAATGTTGAATTCGGTTGCAATAGGTTGGAAAACAAAAATGGTTCCCATACAAAAGACTTGTTTTCATATCGGTCGTTTGTATAGCAGCTATATCAGCTTGGCAAACAAAAAAGTTTCCTATACAAAGACTTGTTTTCATATCGGTCGTTTGTATGGCAGCTATATGATATAGTGGTCCGATCCGGACCAAACTTTCACAAATCGTGTATGTATATCAAATAAATAAATGTTTAATTCGGTTGCGATAGCTGGTAGAACAAAAAAGTTTTCTATACAAAGACTTGTTTTCATATCGGTCGTTTGTATAGCAGCTATGTGATATAGTGGTCCGATCCGGACCAAACTTTCACAAATCGTGTATGGCTATGTCAAATAAATAAATGTTGAATTCGGTTGCAATAGGTTGGAAAACAAAAATGGTTTCCATACAAAAGACTTGTTTTCATATCGGTCGTTTGTATAGCAGCTATATGATATAGTGGTCCGATCCAGACCAAACTTTAACAAATCGTGTATGGCTATATCAAATAAATAAATGTTGAATTCGGTTGTAATAGGTTGGAAAACAAAAAAGTTTTCCATACAAAGACTTGTTTTCATATCGGTCCTTTGTATGGCAGCTATATGATATAGTAGTCCGATCCGGACCAAACTTTCACAAATCGTGTATGGCTATATCAAATAAATAAGTGTTGAATTCGGTTGTAATAGGTTGGAAAACAAAAAACGTTTCCATACAAAGACTTGTTTTCATATCGGTCCTTTGTATGGCAGCTATATGATATAGTGGTCCGATCCGGACCAAACTTTCACAAATCGTGTATGGCTATATCAAATAAATAAATGTTGAATTCGGTTGCAATAGGTTGGAAAACAAAAAAGTTTTCCATAAAAAGACTTGTTTTCATATCGGTCGTTTGTATAGAAGCTGTATGATATAGTAGTCCGATCCGGACCAAACTTTCACAAATCGTGTATGGCTAAGTTAAATAAATAAATGTTGAATTCGGTTGCAATAGCTTGGAAAACAAAAAAGGTTTCCATACAAAAGACTTGTTTTCATATCGGTCGTTTGTATAGCAGCTATATGATATAGTGGTCCAATCCAGACCAAACTTTCACAAATCGTGTATGGCTATGTCAAATAAATAAATGTTGAATTCGGTTGCAATAGCTTAGAAAACAAAAATGGTTTCCATACAAAAGACTTGTTTTCATATCGGTCGTTTGTATAGCAGCTATATGATATAGTGGTCCAATCCAGACCAAACTTTCACAAATCGTGTATGGCTATGTCAAATAAATAAATGTTGAATTCGGTTGCAATAGGTTCGAAAACAAAAAACGTTTCCATACAAAAACTTGTTTTCATATCGGTCGTTTGTATGGCAGCTATATGATATAGTGATCCGATCCAGACCAAACTTTCACAAATCGTCTATGGCTATGTCAAATAAATAAGTGTTGAATTCGGTTGCAATAGGTTGGAAAACATAAAACGTTTCCATACAAAGACTTGTTTTCATATCGGTCGTTTGTATATCAGCTATATCAGCTTGGAAAACAAAAAAGGTTCCTATACAAAGACTTGTTTTCATATCGGTCGTTTGTATATCAGCTATATGATATAGTGGTCCGATCCGGACCAAACTTTCACAAATCGTGTATGGCAATATCAAATAAATAAGTGTTTAATTCGGTTGCAATAGCTTGGAAAACAAAAAAGGTTCCTATACAAAGACTTGTTTTCTTATCGGTCGTTTGTATGGCAGCTATATGATATAGTGGTGCGATCCGGATCAACCTTTCGCAAATTGTGTATGGCTATGTCAAATGAATAAATGTTGAATTCGGTTGCAATAGCTTAGAAAACAAAAATGGTTCCCATACAAAAGACTTGTTTTCATATCGGTCGTTTGTATATCAGCTATATGATATAGTGGTCCGATCCGGACCAAACTTTCACAAATCGTGTATGGCTATGTCAAATGAATAAATGTTGAATTCGGTTGCAATAGGTTGGAAAACAAAAAAGTTTCCATACAAAGACTTGTTTTCATATCGGTCCTTTGTATGGCAGCTATATGATATAGTAATCCGATCCGGACCAAACTTTCACAAATCGTGTATGACTATGTCAAATAAATAAGTGTTGAATTCGGTTGTAATAGCTTGGAAAACAAAAAACGTTTCCATACAAAGACTTGTTTTCATATCGGTCCTTTGTATGGCAGCTATATGGTATAGTGGTCCGATCCGGACCAAACTTTCACAAATCGTGTATGGCTATGTCAAATAAATAAATGTTGAATTCGGTTGCAATAGCTTAGAAAACAAAAATGGTTCCGATACAAAAGACTTGTTTTCATATCGGTCGTTTGTATATCAGCTATATGATATAGTGGTCCGATCCGGACCAAACTTTCACAAATCGTGTATGGCTATATCAAATGAATAAGTGTTGAATTCGGTTGCAATAGCTTGGAAAACATAAAACGTTTCCATACATAGACTTGTTTTCATATCGGTCGTTTGTATATCAGCTATATCAGCTTGGAAAACAAAAAAGGTTCCTATACAAAGACTTGTTTTCATATCGGTCGTTTGTATATCAGCTATATGATATAGAGGTCCGATCCGGACCAAACTTTCACAAATTGTGTATGGCTATGTCAAATGAATAAATGTTGAATTCGGTTGCAATAGCTTAGAAAACAAAAATGGTTCCCATACAAAAGACTTGTTTTCATATCGGTCGTTTGTATATCAGCTATATCAGCTTGGCAAACAAAAAAGGTTCCTATACAAAGACTTGTTTTCATATCGGTCGTTTGTATATCAGCTATATGATATAGTGGTCCGATCCGGACCAAACTTTCACAAATCGTGTATGACCCTGTCAAATGAATAAATGTTGAATTCGGTTGCAATAGCTTGGAAAACAAAAACGTTTCCATACAAAGACTTGTTTTCATATCGGTCCTTTGTATGGCAGCTATATGGTATAGTGATCCGTTCCGGACCAAACTTTTACAAATCGTGTATGTCAAATGAATAAGTGTTGAATTCGGTTGTAATAGCTTGGAAAACAAAAAACGTTTCCATACAAAGACTTGTTTTCATATCGGTCCTTTGTATGGCAGCTATATGGTATAGTGATCCGTTCCGGACCAAACTTTCACAAATCGTGTATGGCTAAGTCAAATGAATAAGTGTTGAATTCGGTTGCAATAGCTTGGAAAACATAAAACGTTTCCATACAAAGACTTGTTTTCATATCGGTCGTTTGTATATCAGCTATATCAGCTTGGAAAACAAAAAAGGTTCCTATACAAAGACTTGTTTTCATATCGGTCGTTTGTATATCAGCTATATGATATAGTAGTCCGATCCAGACCAAACTTTCACAAATTGTGTATGGCTATGTCAAATGAATAAATGTTGAATTCGGTTGCAATAGCTTAGAAAACAAAAATGGTTCCCATACAAAAGACTTGTTTTCATATCGGTCGTTTGTATATCAGCTATATCAGCTTGGCAAACAAAAAAGGTTCCTATACAAAGACTTGTTTTCATATCGGTCGTTTGTATATCAGCTATATGATATAGTGGTCCGATCCGGACCAAACTTTCACAAATCGTGTATGGCAATATCAAATGAATAAGTGTTTAATTCGGTTGCAATAGCTTGGAAAACAATAAAGGTTCCTATACAAACACTTGTTTTATATCGGTCGTTTGTATATCAGCTATATGATATAGTGGTGCGATCCGGATCAACCTTTTACAAATTGTGTATGGCTATGTCAAATGAATAAATGTTGAATTCGGTTGCAATAGCTTGGAAAACATAAAACGTTTCCATACAAAGACTTGTTTTCATATCGGTCGTTTGTATATCAGCTATATCAGCTTGGCAAACAAAAAAGGTTCCTATACAAAGACTTGTTTTCATATCGGTCGTTTGTATATCAGCTATATGATATAGTGGTCCGATCCGGACCAAACTTTCACAAATCGTGTATGGCTAAGTCAAATGAATAAGTGTTGAATTCGGTTGCAATAGCTTGGAAAACATAAAACGTTTCCATACAAAGACTTGTTTTCATATCGGTCGTTTGTATATCAGCTATATCAGCTTGGAAAACAAAAAAGGTTCCTATACAAAGACTTGTTTTCATATCGGTCGTTTGTATATCAGCTATATGATATAGTAGTCCGATCCGGACCAAACTTTCACAAATTGTGTATGGCTATGTCAAATGAATAAATGTTGAATTCGGTTGCAATAGCTTAGAAAACAAAAATGGTTCCCATACAAAAGACTTGTTTTCATATCGGTCGTTTGTATATCAGCTATATCAGCTTGGCAAACAAAAAAGGTTCCTATACAAAGACTTGTTTTCATATCGGTCGTTTGTATATCAGCTATATGATATAGTGGTCCGATCCGGACCAAACTTTCACAAATCGTGTATGGCAATATCAAATGAATAAGTGTTTAATTCGGTTGCAATAGCTTGGAAAACAATAAAGGTTCCTATACAAACACTTGTTTTATATCGGTCGTTTGTATATCAGCTATATGATATAGTGGTGCGATCCGGATCAACCTTTTACAAATTGTGTATGGCTATGTCAAATGAATAAATGTTGAATTCGGTTGCAATAGCTTAGAAAACAAAAATGGTTCCCATACAAAAGACTTGTTTTCATATCGGTCGTTTGTATATCAGCTATATCAGCTTGGCAAACAAAAAAGGTTCCTATACAAAGACTTGTTTTCATATCGGTCGTTTGTATATCAGCTATATGATATAGTGGTCCGATCCGGACCAAACTTTCACAAATCGTGTATGGCAATATCAAATGAATAAGTGTTTAATTCGGTTGCAATAGCTTGGAAAACAAAAAGGTTCCTATACAAACACTTGTTTCATATCGGTCGTTTGTATATCAGCTATATGATATAGTGGTCCGATCCGGACCAAACTTTCACAAATCGTGTATGACTATGTCAAATGAATAAATGTTGAATTCGGTTGCAATAGCTTGGAAAACAAAAACGTTTCCATACAAAGACTTGTTTTCATATCGGTCCTTTGTATGGCAGCTATATGGTATAGTGATCCGTTCCGGACCAAACTTTTACAAATCGTGTATGTCAAATGAATAAGTGTTGAATTCGGTTGTAATAGCTTGGAAAACAAAAAACGTTTCCATACAAAGACTTGTTTTCATATCGGTCCTTTGTATGGCAGCTATATGGTATAGTGATCCGTTCCGGACCAAACTTTCACAAATCGTGTATGGCTATGTCAAATGAATAAATGTTGAATTCGGTTGCAATAGCTTAGAAAACAAAAATGGTTCCCATACAAAAGACTTGTTTTCATATCGGTCGTTTGTATATCAGCTATATGATATAGTGGTCCGATCCGGACCAAACTTTCACAAATCGTGTATGGCTAAGTCAAATGAATAAGTGTTGAATTCGGTTGCAATAGCTTGGAAAACAGAAAACGTTTCCATACAAAGACTTGTTTTCATATCGGTCGTTTGTATATCAGCTATATCAGCTTGGAAAACAAAAAAGGTTTCCATACAAAGACTTGTTTTCATATCGGTCCTTTGTATGGCAGCTATATGGTATAGTGATCCGTTCCGGACCAAACTTTCACAAATCGTGTATGGCTAAGTCAAATGAATAAATGTTGAATTCGGTTGCAATAGCTTGGAAAACAAAAAACGTTTCCATACAAAAACTTGTTATCATATCGGTCGTTTGTATGGCAGCTATATGGTATAGTGATCCGTTCCAGACCAAACTTTCACAAATCGTGTATGGCTAAGTCAAATGAATAAGTGTTGAATTCGGTTAAAATAGCTTGGAAAACATAAAACGTTTCCTTACAAAGACTTGTTTTCATATCGGTCGTTTGTATATCAGCTATATGATATAGTGGTCCGATCCGGACCAAACTTTCACAAATCGTGTATGGCTATGTTAAATGAATAAATGTTGAATTCGGTTGCAATAGCTTAGAAAACAAAAAAGGTTCCTATACAAAGACTTGTTTTCATATCGGTCGTTTGTATATCAGCTATATGATATAGTAGTCCGATCCGGACCAAACTTTCACAAATTGTGTATGGCTATGTCAAATGAATAAATGTTGAATTCGGTTGCAATAGCTTAGAAAACAAAATGGTTCCCATACAAAAGACTTGTTTTCATATCGGTCGTTTGTATATCAGCTATATCAGCTTGGCAAACAAAAAAGGTTCCTATACAAAGACTTGTTTTCATATCGGTCGTTTGTATATCAGCTATATGATATAGTGGTCCGATCCGGACCAAACTTTCACAAATCGTGTATGGCAATATCAAATGAATAAGTGTTTAATTCGGTTGCAATAGCTTGGAAAACAATAAAGGTTCCTATACAAACACTTGTTTTATATCGGTCGTTTGTATATCAGCTATATGATATAGTGGTGCGATCCGGATCAACCTTTTACAAATTGTGTATGGCTATGTCAAATGAATAAATGTTGAATTCGGTTGCAATAGCTTAGAAAACAAAAATGGTTCCCATACAAAAGACTTGTTTTCATATCGCTCCTTTGTATGGCAGCTATATGGTATAGTGATCCGTTCCGGACCAAACTTTCACAAATCGTGTATGGCTAAGTCAAAAGAATAAATGTTGAATTCGGTTGCAATAGCTTCGAAAACAAAAAACGTTTCCATACAAAAACTTGTTTTCATATCGGTCGTTTGTATGGCAGCTATATGATATAGTAATCCGATCCGAATCAAACTTTCAAAAATCGTGTATGACTATGTCAAATGAATAAATGTTGAATTCGGTTGCAATAGCTTGGAAAACAAAAAAGGTTTCCATACAAAGACTTCTTTTCTTATCGGTCGTTTGTATGGCAGCTATATGATATAGTGGTCCGATCCGTATCAACCTTTTACAAATCGTGAACGGCTATATCAAATGAATAAATGTTGAATTCGGTTGCAATAGCCTAGAAAACAAAAAAGGTTTCCATACAAAGACTTGTTTTCTTATCGGTCGTTTGTATGGCAGCTATATAATATAGTGGTCCGATCCGGACCAAACTTTCACAAATAGTGTATGACTATGTTAAATGAGTAAATGTTGAATTCGGTTGCAATAGCTTAGAAAACAAAAAAGGTTTCCATACAAAGACTTGTTTTCTTATCGGTCGTTTGTATGGCAGCTATATAATATAGTGGTCCGATCCGGACCAAACTTTCACAAATCGTGTATGGCAATATCAAATGAATAAGTGTTTAATTCGGTTGCAATAGCTTGGAAAACAATAAAGGTTCCTATACAAACACTTGTTTTATATCGGTCGTTTGTATATCAGCTATATGATATAGTGGTCCGATCCGGACCAAACTTTCACAAATCGTGTATGGCTAAGTCAAATGAATAAGTGTTGAATTCGGTTGCAATAGCTTGGAAAACATAAAACGTTTCCTTACAAAGACTAGTTTTCATATCGGTCGTTTGTATATCAGCTATATCAGCTTGGAAAACAAAAAAGGTTCCTATACAAAGACTTGTTTTCATATCGGTCGTTTGTATATCAGCTATAGGATATAGTGGTCCGATCCGGATCAACCTTTCACAAATCGTGTATGACTATGTCAAATGAATAAATGTTGAATTCGGTTGCAATAGCTTGGAAAACAAAAAACGTTTCCATACAAAGACTTGTTTTCATATCGGTCCTTTGTATGGCAGCTATATGGTATAGTGATCCGTTCCGGACCAAACTTTCACAAATCGTGTATGGCTAAGTCAAATGAATAAATGTTGAATTCGGTTGCAATAGCTTGGAAAACAAAAAACGTTTCCATACAAAAACTTGTTATCATATCGGTCGTTTGTATGGCAGCTATATGGTATAGTGATCCGTTCCAGACCAAACTTTCACAAATCGTGTATGGCTAAGTCAAATGAATAAGTGTTGAATTCGGTTAAAATAGCTTGGAAAACATAAAACGTTTCCTTACAAAGACTTGTTTTCATATCGGTCGTTTGTATATCAGCTATATGATATAGTGGTCCGATCCGGACCAAACTTTCACAAATCGTGTATGGCTATGTTAAATGAATAAATGTTGAATTCGGTTGCAATAGCTTAGAAAACAAAAAAGGTTCCTATACAAAGACTTGTTTTCATATCGGTCGTTTGTATATTAGCTATATGATATAGTGGTCCGATCCGGACCAAACTTTCACATATCGTGTATGGCTAAGTCAAATGAATAAGTGTTGAATTCGGTTGCAATAGCTTGGAAAACATACAACGTTTCCATACAAAGACTTGTTTTCATATCGGTCGTTTGTATATCAGCTATATGATATAGTGGTCCGATCCGGACCAAACTTTCACAAATCGTGTATGGCTATATCAAATGAATAAATGTTGAAGTCGTTTGCAATGGCTTAGAAAACAAAAAGGTTTCCATACAAAGACTTGTTTTCATTTTGGTAGTTTGTATGGCAGCTATAGGATATAGTGGTCCGATCCGGACCAAACTTTTACAAATCGTGTATGGCAATATCAAATGAATAAATGTTTAATTCGGTTGCAATGGCTTGGAAAACAAAAAAGGTACCTATACAAAGACTTGTTTTATATCGGTCATTTGTATATCAGGTATATGATATAGTGGTCCGATCCGGATCAACCTTTCACAAATCGTGTACGGCTATATCAAATCAATAAATGTTGAATTCGGTTGCAATAGCCTAAAAAACAAAAAAGGTTTCCATACAAAGACTTGTTTTCTTATCGGTCGTTTGTATGGCAGCTATATGATATGGTGGTCCGATCCAAATTAAACTTTCACAAATCGTGTATGGCTAAGTCAAATGAATAAGTGTTGAATTCGGTTGCAATAGCTTGGAAAACAAAAAAGGTTTCCATACAAAGACCTGTTTTCTTATCGGTCGTTTGTATGGCAGCTATATGATATAGTAATCCGATCCGAATCAAACTTTCACAAATCGTGTATGGCTAAGTCAAATGAATAAGTGTTGAATTCGGTTGCAATAGCTTGGAAAACATAAAACGTTTCCATACAAAGACTTGTTTTCATATCGGTCGTTGGTATATCAGCTATATGATATAGTCGTCCGATCCGGACCAAACTTTCACAAATAGTGTATGACTATGTTAAATGAGTAAATATTGAATTCGGTTGCAATAGCTTAGAAAACAAAAAAGGTTCCTATACAAAGTCTTGTTTTCATATCGGTCGTTTGTACATCAGCTATATGATATAGTGGTCCGATCCGTATCAACCTTTCACAAATCGTGTACGGCTATGTCAAATAAATAAATGTTGAATTCGGTTGCAATAGCTTAGAAAAAAAAAAAGGTTCCTATACAAAGACTTGTTTTATATCGGTCGTTTGTATATCAGCTATATGATATAGTGGTCCGATCCGGACCAAACTTTCACAAATCGTGTATGTCTATGTCAAATGAATAAATGTTGAATTCGGTTGCAATACCTTAGAAAACAAAAAAGGTTTCCATACAAAGACTTGTTTTCATATCGGTCGTTTGTATGGCAGCTATATGATATAGTAATCCGATCCGAATCAAACTTTCACAAATCGTGTATGGCTAAGTCAAATGAATAAGTGTTGAATTCGGTTGCAATAGCTTAGAAAACAAAAAAGGTTCCTATACAAAGACTTGTTTTCATATCGGTCGTTTGTATATCAGCTATATGATATAGTGGTCCGATCCGTATCAACCTTTCACAAACCGTGTACGGCTATGTCAAATAAATAAATGTTGAATTCGGTTGCAATAGCTTACAAAAGAAAAAAAGGTTCCTATACAAAGACTTGTTTTATATCGGTCGTTTGTATATCAGCTATATGATATAGTGGTCCGATCCGGACCAAACTTTCACAAATCGTGTATGTCTATGTCAAATGAATAAATGTTGAATTCGGTTGCAATACCTTAGAAAACAAAAAACGTTTCCATACAAAGACTGGTTTTCATATTGGTCCTTTGTATGGCAGCTATATGGTATAGTGATCCGTTCCGGACCAAACTTTCACAAATCGTGTATGGCTAAGTCAAATGAATAAATGTTGAATTCGGTTGCAATAGCTTCGAAAACAAAAAACGTTTCCATACAAAAACTTGTTTTCATATCGGTCGTTTGTATATCAGCTATATGATATAGTGATCCGTTCCAGGCCAAACTTTCACAAATCGTGTATGGCTATGTCAAATGAATAAGTGTTGAATTCGGTTGCAATAGCTTGGAAAACATAAAACGTTTCCATACAAAGACTTGTTTTCATATCGGTCGTTTGTATATCAGCTATATGATATAGTGGTCCGATCCGGACCAAACTTTCACAAATCGTGTATGGCTATGTTAAATGAATAAATATTGAATTCGGTTGCAATAGCTTAGAAAACAAAAAAGGTTCCTATACAAAGACTTGTTTTCATATCGGTCGTTTGTATATCAGCTATATGATATAGTGGTCCGATCCGGACCAAACTTTCACAGATCGTGTATGGCTATATCAAATGAATAAGTGTTTAATTCGGTTGTAATAGCTTAGAAAACAAAAAAGGTTTCCATACAGAGACTTGTATTCATATCGGTCGTTTGTATATCAGCTTTATGATATAGTGGTTCGATCCGGACCAAACTTTCACAAATCGTGTATGGCTATATCAAATGAATAAATGTTGAACTCGGTTGCAATAGCTTAGAAAACAAAAAAGGTTTCCATACAAAGACTTGTTTTTATTTTGGTAGTTTGTATGGCAGCTATAGGATATAGTGGTCCGATCCGGACCAAACTTTCACAAATCGTGTATGGCTATGTCAAATAAATAATTGTTGAATTCGGTTGCAATAGCTTAGAAAACTTTAGAAAACAAAAAAGGGTTTCCATACAAAGGCTTGTTTTCATATCGGTCGTTTGTATGGCAGCTATATGAGATAGTGATCCGATTCGGATCAACCTTTCACAAATCCTGTATGGCTATGTCAAATGAATAAATGTTGAATTCGGTTGCAATACCTTTGAAAACAAAAAAGGTTTCCATACAAAGACTTGTTTTCATATCGGTAGTTTGTATGGCAGCTATAGGATATAGTGGTCCGATCGGCACCAAGCTTTCACAAATCGTATATGGCTATGTCAAATGAATAAATGTTGAACTCGGTTGCAATAGCTTAGAAAACAAAAAAGGTTTCCATACAAAGACTTGTTTTTATTTTGGTAGTTTGTATGGCAGCTATAGGATATAGTGGTCCGATCCGGACCAAACTTTCACAAATCGTGTATGGCTATGTCAAATAAATAATTGTTGAATTCGGTTGCAATAGCTTAGAAAACTTTAGAAAACAAAAAAGGGTTTCCATACAAAGGCTTGTTTTCATATCGGTCGTTTGTATGGCAGCTATATGAGATAGTGATCCGATTCGGATCAAACTTTCACAAATCCTGTATGGCTATGTCAAATGAATAAATGTTGAATTCGGTTGCAATACCTTTGAAAACAAAAAGGTTTCCATACAAAGACTTGTTTTCATATCGGTAGTTTGTATGGCAGCTATAGGATATAGTGGTCCGATCGGCACCAAGCTTTCACAAATCGTATATGGCTATGTCAAATGAATAAATGTTGAATTCGGTTGCAATAGCTTGGAAAACAAAAAAGGATTCCATAAAAAGACTTGTTTTCATATTGGTCGTTTGTATGGCAGATATATGATATAGTAATCTGATCCGGATCAACCTTTCACAAATCGTGTATGGCTATGTCAAATGAATAAATGTTGAATTCGGTTGCAATTGCTTGGAAAACAAAAAACGTTTCCATACAAAGACTTGTTTTCATATCGGTCGTTTTTATATCAGCTATATGATATAGTGGTCCGATCCGACCAAATTTTCACAAATCGTGTATGTCAAATGAATAAATGTTGAATTCGGTTGCAATAGCTTGAAAAACAAAAAACGTTTCCATAAACGTTTATGGAAACGTTTTTTGTTTTTCAAGCTATTGCAACCGGCAGATATATGGACAAAGACCTGTTTTCATATCGGTCCTTTGTATGGCAGCTATATGGTATAGTGATCCGTTCCGGACCAAACATTCACAAATCGTGTATGGCTAAGTCAAATAAATAAGTGTTGAATTCGGTTGTAATACCTTGGAAAACATAAAACGTTTCCATACAAAGACTTGTTTTCATATCGGTCGTTTGTATATCAGCTATATGATATAGTGGTCCGATCCGGACCAAACTTTCACAAATCGTGTATGGCTATGTTAAATGAATAAATGTTGAATTCGGTTGCAACAGCTTGGAAAACAAAAAAGGTTCCCATACAAAGACTTGTTTCATATCGGTTGTTTGTATGGCAGCTATATTAGATAGTGATCCGATGCGGACCAACCTTTCACTTATCGTGTAAGGCCATGTCAAATGAATAAATGTTGAATTCGGTTGCAATAGCTTAGAAAACAAAAAAGGTTCCTATACAAAGACTTGTTTTCATATCGGTCGTTTGTATATCAGCTATATGATATAGTGGTCCGATCCGGACCAAACTTTTACAGATCGTGTATGGCTATATCAAATGAATAAGTGTTTAATTCGGTTGCAATAGCTTAGAAAACAAAAAAGGTTTCCATACAGAGACTTGTATTCATATCGGTCGTTTGTATGGGAGCTATATGATATAGTAATCCGATCCGAATCAAACTTTCACAAATCGTGTATGGCTAAGTCAAATAAATAAGTGTTGAATTCGGTTGCAATAGCTTGGAAAACATAAAACGTTGCCATACAAAGACTTGTTTTCATATCGGTCGTTTGTATATCAGCTATATGATATAGTGGTCCGATCCGGACCAAACTTTCACAAATCGTGTATGGCTATATCAAATGAATAAACGTTGAACCCGGTTTCAATAGCTTAGAAAACAAAAAAGGTTTCCATACAAAGACTTGTTTTCATTTTGGTAGTTTGTATGGCAGCTATAGGATATAGTGGTCCGATCCGGACCAAACTTTCACAAATCGTGTATGGCTATGTCAAATAAATAAATGTTGAATTCGGTTGCAATAGCTTAGAAAAGAAAAAAGGTTCATATACAAAGAACTGTTTCATATAGGTCGTTTGTATATCAGCTATATGATATAGTGGTCCGATCCGGACCAAACTTTCACAAATCGTGTATGGCAATATCAAATGAATAAGTGTTTAATTCGGTTGCAATAGCTTAGAAAACTTTAGAAAACAAAAAAGGGTTTCCATACAAAGGCTTGTTTTCATATCGGTCGTTTGTATGGCAGCTATATGAGATAGTGATCCGATTCGGATCAACTTTTCACAAATCCTGTATGGCTATGTCAAATGAATAAATGTTGAATTCGGTTGCAATACCTTAGAAAACAAAAAAGGTTTCCATACAAAGACTTGTTTTCATATCGGTAGTTTGTATGGCAGCTATAGAATATAGCGTTCCGATCGGCACCAAGCTTTCACAAATCGTATATGGCTATGTCAAATGAATAAATGTTGAATTCGGTTGCAATAGCTTGGAAAACAAAAAAGGATTCCATAAAAAGACTTGTTTTCATATCGGTCGTTTGTATGGCAGCTATATGATATAGTAAACCGATCCGGATCAACCTTTCACAAATCGTGTATGGCTATGTCAAATGAATAAATGTTGAATTCGGTTGCAATAGCTTGGAAAAAAATAAAGGTTCCCATACAAAGACTTGTTTTATATCGGTTGTTTGTATGGCAGCTATATTAGATAGTGATCCGATCCGGACCAACCTTTCACAAATCGTGTATGGCTATGTCAAATGAATAAATGTTGAATTCGGTTGCAATACCTTAGAAAACAAAAAAGGTTTCCATACAAAGACTTGTTTTCATATCGGTAGTTTGTATGGCAGCTATAGAATATAGCGTTCCGATCGGCACCAAGCTTTCACAAATCGTATATGGCTATGTCAAATGAATAAATGTTGAATTCGGTTGCAATACCTTAGAAAACAAAAAAGGTTTCCATACAAAGACTTGTTTTCATATCGGTAGATTGTATGGCAGCTATAGAATACAGCGTTCCGATCGGCACCAAGCTTTTACAAATCGTATATGGCTATGTCAAATGAATAAATGTTGAATTCGGTTGCAATAGCTTAGAAAACAAAAAAGGTTCCTATACAAAGACTTGTTTTCATATCGGTCGTTTGTATATCAGCTATATGATATAGTGGTCCGATCCGGACCAAACTTTCATAGATCGTGTATCGCTATATCAAATGAATAAGTGTTGAATTCAGTTGCAATAGCTTAGAAAACAAAAAAGGTTTCCATACAAAGACTTGTTTTCATATTGGTCGTTTGTATGGCAGATATATGATATAGTGGTCCGATCCGGATCATCCTTTCACAAATCGTGTATGGCTATGTCAAATGAATAAATGTTGAATTCGGTTGCAATAGCTTGGAAAAAAATAAAGGTTCCCATACAAAGACTTGTTTTATATCGGATGTTTGTATGGCAGCTATATTAGATAGTGATCCGATCCGGACCAACCTTTCACAAATCGTGTATGGCTATGTCAAATGAATAAATGTTGAATCCGGTTGCAATAGCTTGGAAAACAAAAAACGTTTCCATACAAAGACTTGTTTTCATATCGGTCGTTTGTATGGCAGATATATGATATAGTGGTCCGATCCGAAATGAATAAATGTTGAATTCGGTTGCAATAGCTTGGAAAACAATAAAGGTTCCCATACAAAGACTTGTTTTATATCGGTTGTTTGTATGGCAGCTATATTAGATAGTGATCCGATCCGGACCAACCTTTCACAAATCGTGTATGGCTATATCAAATAAATAAGTGTTTAATTCGGTTGTAATAGCTTAGAAAACAAAAAAGGTTTCCATACAGAGACTTGTATTCATATCGGTCGTTTGTATGGCAGCTATATGATATAGTAATCCGATCCGAATCAAACTTTCACAAATCGTGAATGGCTGAGTCAAATGAATAAGTGTTGAATTCGGTTGCAATAGCTTGGAAAACATAAAACGTTTCCATACAAAGACTTGTTTTCATATTGTTCTGACCCTCTTGAGTGTTCGAGGTTCATTTATTGAATGATTAAAGTGAGCTGAAATTGGGTTCAGCTAACCCGCACATACATTGCTTATATCTATTTATTCTTTCTTATATTTATACATTTACATATGTATGCAGAAGGCATTGACCACTTGAGCTGCAAAGTGCATGCTCGGCATTCCCACGCTCCGCGATCGGCTTATGTATAAGCGTTAGATCGTATTACTGGGGCGCTGGATTGCTTACGTAGTTTTGGTGGTCTTTTTGTATATTTATATTTATTTAATATTTATTTATATTTATTATGACAAAGTGTCACAATGTATTGACCCTAAGTTATACCCAATCATTTACATTTACATTTTACATTTATTGTATTGTTAGGGTAGATTAGTTCAATATGCTACACCTCCCTTTTTAAAGAAATGACGTAATATATGTAGTCATTTAGTTCTTAATATTATTATTGTTATTGATTTTTCTTATTAACTATTAGCAATGTTTTGTCTCAAAGCATTTTTGTATAATGACAGAATAATACAAAAAAATTTATGTTGAATTACGATATTTTTGGATTTATGTTTAACTTTCTTAGAAGGAAAAATAATTAAAAAAATTTTTTTTTTTTTTTGTGGTTTTTTTTTTTTTTGTGGTTTTTTTTTTTTTTTTTTTTTTTTTTTGTTTTGAGGTTGATCAGACCTTTTCTTAAGTGAAATGAAACGTTTCATTGATTATATATTTTTAGTCTATCCTTATGTACTTTTTGCTTCTTTTGTTTTGTATCTCTAATTACTATGTTATCTCTGTCTTCTATGGTTTCAACAGTATAAGGGCCTAGATATACTGGATCTAACTTATGACCCGATTCGTTCCTTAGTATAACTTTATCTCCTATTTTTAATTGAAAATCTGAAGTTTTCTTATCATAAAGTTGTTTTCTATAAGACTTAGCTTTTTCTAACATAAGACTAGCTCTTTTATATGCTATTTCTAATCTAAATTTTATTTCCTTTGAGTAATCTTCTATATTATATAGTGGTTCTATCCTATCTGTTTTATTAAAATTTGCGAACTGCCTTGGTAATCTTCCAAAGACTAGTTCATATGGACAATAATTATGCATGACTGATGGTGTTGTGTTGAAACAATATGTAAAGTATTGTATCCAAACGTCCCAATCAGTTTTATCTGCAGAGATGTATGAACGAATGTATTCATTGAATGTTCTATGACTTCGTTCGATTGTCCCTAAAGTCTGGTGGTGATATGCAGTGGATGTAAGATTTTCAATCTTCATATATTTACACATATCTTGAATTACATTGTTTTTATACTCGGTACCCATGTCCGAAATGAACGTCTTCATTGGACCGTACTTTAGTATAAAATTTTCGAATATAGCTTTTGCGACAGTATTTGCGCTCTTATTCGCTACAGGTATGGTTACTAGATACTTCGTCAAATCACATATTAGTGTGACGATGTATTCGTTGCCATATTCTGATTTCGGTAGTGGACCAACTGTGTCCACTATCACTATATCAAAAGCATTTGTTGGGGTTTCTGTGTGAGTCATTGGGGTCTTTGTATGTGTCGTTGTTTTTGACATTTGGCATTTATGACATCTACGTATGTACTCTTTTATATGACGAGTCATATTTTTCCAATAATAGTGTCTTTTTATTTTCGCTAGCGTTCTTGTAATGCCTGTATGACCTCCTTGAATTGGATCGTCATGATATGTAGACAGTATCGATTGTATCTCTTTTTCAGTTTTTATAATGGTCACCGGCTGGAGTAGCGCTACTCTTAATGATTTCAATTTTATATTGCCCATATTTTTGAAATTATCTATTGAAATGGTTTCAAAGATTTTTTCACTCGGTGCCAATTTGAGTTGGCTGATTTTTAGTATACCGGCTTGCATTTCAAGCCTTTGGAAGAACTGACCTAAATCAAAAATTCCATTGGTATATAAATCGTCAACATCAATTCTTGCAATAACTTTATTTCCTCGTTTTAGTAAACAAATAGATTCAGTTATTCGCAAGGTCACTACTTTTCGTACTTCATCATTTGTTATGACTTCGTGTACGTTGGGCTTCGATACATTTTGGATACTTTGCCTAGGCAATAGTTCCTTATTTGTTACTGTACAGTTTTCTTGTCTACTTTGTTGCCTGGTAGTGACTTTCAGGACTTTATGTTGCATGTCTTTGAGTTCCTTTATATTTATACGTGAGAGTGCGTCTGCTACAAAATTATCTTTCCCCCTTAGGTATTCTACTGTGAAGTCGTATTCTTCAAGCTCTAGCCGCATGCGAGTTAATTTAGAACTGGGATTAGTCATAGAAAATAGGTACGTTAATGGTCTGTGGTCCGTTTTAATGGTGAAATGTTTGCCATAAATGTATGGTCTAAAATGGGTAATTGCCCAATGGATTGCCGCTAGTTCTTGTTCCGTTGTACTCTTATTGCTTTCTCCTTTTGTAAATGAACGTGATGCATAAGCTATTGGGAGCTGAATCCCGTCACGGTTCTGAGTTAAAACCGCTCCGCAAGCTTGTTTACTAGCATCCGTTATAATGCAAAATTCTTTGCGAAAATCAGGATATTGTAATAGTGTGGGGTGCATAAGATTTTCTTTAAGGTATTCGAATGCGTTCTGGCATTCGCTTGACCATTCAAAAGGGACATTCTTTTTACATAATCTAGTTATGTGCCGTGAATAGTCGGCGAAGTTCCTTATAAATCGACGATAATAGTTGCAGAATGCTACAAATCGTCTCGCACTGTCCGCATCATGAGGGACAGGATAATTTTTGATGACGTCATATTTCTTGTCATCTGGCAATACTCCTTTGTCTGTGCATTTGTGACCTAGGAATGTCACTTCGTGCATGAAAAATGAACATTTTTCTGGATGCAACTTTAGGTTATATTTCCTACATACATTAAAAACGTCAGTTAAGTTTTTAATCATTTGTTTTTCGGAACATCCTATCACCATTAAGTCATCCATGTAAAGGAATGCCTGAGAGGGTTCTAATCCCGAGAATGATATAGTCATCATCCTCTGAAATGAATTTGGTGCTATTTTAAGACCAAATGGTAATCGCGTGAAGCGATATGAGCCATTGCTCGTTGAAAAGGATGTTATATTCCTAGAGTTTTCCTCAAGTTCTATTTGGTGGAAACCTGACATCAAGTCAAGGCATGAAAAGTATTTAGCTCGACCTAGTTGATCTAAAATGTCATCAATTCTAGGGAGTGGAAATTTGTCAGAAAGAAGTTTTTTGTTTATTTGACGATAGTCAATTACTAATCGCCATTTTTTCTCTTGTGAATTTGGTAATGATTTTTTTGGTACTAGCAAGAGTGGGCTGTTATATTCAGATACAGACGGTTCGACGATTTTGTCGCTTATTAATTTCCCTACTTGTTTTTGAATTTCCTCAATATGGCTATGCGGGCTTCTATAGTTTTTTATATAAATGGGTTCATCATCTTTAAGTCTTAATGTTTGTTTATAAAAATTATTTGTTGATATTGGTTCGGTTTCCAGTCCGAACACATCACTATACTGTGTGCATAATTCTGTTAATTGATTTTTAAATTGGTCTGGAAAATTTTTCTTTAGTTTTGAAAGTATTTGCTCGCTTCTATTTCCAGTGTCGGTATTATGAATGTCATAATCTTTTAGATTTTCATATTGTATTTTATTTACTTTGACCACTTGGTCGAAATTAGTTGTATTTAGAAGTCGAACGTATACATGTTTGGATGCTGCTATTGTATTTGCAACATAAATCCCACTGTGTATTTCTTGATTAGGAACAAATATGAAATCATTTACAACATTAATGTCTATTTTCCGAATAACTTGTGATCTGGCTGGCAGAAGAACTGTATTGTTGCCAGCGCTATATGTTATCGGAACATATATTGGATAATTTAAATTTTGGGGTCTAATTATAAACCAGTCTTCACTTGGTTTGAAATCTAGTTGACAATTGAATTTCTTTATAAAATCAATGCCTATTATTCCATCACATGGTATTGCAAAATTTGGGTTTACCAAATGAAATTCATGTGGAATAATATATTTTGTTGATTGGAGTTCTATTAAGGTTGTTCCTTGAGACTTTATCACACCTTGGCCTATGCCTTCGATGTTTATTATTTTTTCATTTTGAATTATGAAGTTATCAGAATTTACTTTCAAAAGTGAGATATCTGCACCAGTATCTATGAGAAATGTTAGTTTATTTTCAGTTGAATGATTATAGAAAGTTACGAATATATTAAGACTATAATTGATGGAATGAACTTTTACATTTATTGGTTGTTTCCTAAAGGGTTCTGTTAGTTTTCCGACGTATTTTGCGCGATTCTCACACTGCTATTATTATTATTACCATGGTTGTAGTTTCCGCGGCCTCTCCCTTGATTTTGGCCTCGTCTACCTCCACGGTTATTATAGTTATTATTATTGTTGTTATTGCTGCCTCGGTTGTAATTGTTGTGGTAGTTATTTCTTCCACGATTATAACACCGGGCGCCTCTATTATAATTATTTGCACCTCGTCGATAATAGAGTACAGTGTTACTTTGACCTGTTATCTCTGTGCAACTGTTTACAAATTTGGAGATGGCATCATTCATGTTTGTGAATGTGCCTGCTTGCATGATAAGTTTTACCTTATCAATGGAGCAATTCTGTGTCATTGCTTTTACAGCTGTTGTAGTGCTGTATTTATTTGCTAAGGATTGGCTGAGACCTTCACTGATATAGGCACCTTCAAGGGCCTTTGTCAGTTTCTCCACCTCTTGGGTGTATTGGTTAGCCGTTTTATTTCTCTGTTGTAGATTCAGAAGTTTGGCAGATATCACTTCTACCGATTCTCCTTTTACTGCACTTGACAGTTGGGTAATGATTGCAGCAATCGTCTGCTCATTACTTATAAGGTTTCTTACATGGCCTTTAAGTTTAGTTTTTATTAGGCTTATTGCTGTCGTTTCATGTGTGCCCTTTAAGCTATCTAGTAGACCTAGAGCATCCAAAAAACTTTGTAGATTTTCTGGTTTACCATCAAACTCTGGTATCAGAGATGTGGCTAGCCTGATAAATTCTATCAACGTCTGTGCCATTTCAGAAATTGTTATTGGTTCAGATTTAAAATCAATTCGGTCGCTTCCTTCTAGCGTTTCAATGTCACTATCGGACTCAGCGCCGCTTGATTGAACAGATTCGTCTAGTTCTTTGAACTGGTCTGTGTTGAATTCAACCAATTGACTTAGACTTTCTGGTACATCTATCAGAATATGCCTTCTTTTTCTGATGTTATTTAATCTTGTATTTAGGGATTTTATAACCCTTAAACATTTGTTACTATGTTCAGATGTGAGCCTATTTGCATATTTATTTACTAATGTAACTATATTATTATATTCACCTACTAATATCTCTGTATGATTTTGCAGAGTTTCGGATTTTATTATTGCGTCTCTATTGATACATTTATAAGACTTATCGAACTTGAAACGAAATTCGTCTATGCGTATCGCTATTTCGCTCCATTCCATTCTTTTCGTAAGAAAAAAGTTTTTATTAAGCTTTCTTCTAATCCATATTATTATTTTTTTTTTTAGATCTGGTCTAAACGATTTGCCCTATTTATGTAGCGTCTTTTAATGATCTTGTTATGCTTAACATAAATTGTAAGCAGAAATTGTAGAAGTAGTACTATTGTAATAATCAGCAATAAGATCCACAACGCATTTATATCGTCTGTGTGATCTATAACTTTTACGTTAGTAACTACGTTGGCAGTATTGGCCTTTGCCTCACTAGAATCGCTAAACCATCCCATTTTTTTTTTTATTTTCAATGAAACGTTTTGTTTGAAGGAGAAGAAAAAAAATGAGATTTTCTATTTATGAGTTTTTTCTCATTATTGTGATATTTATTTATTCTTCTAGAAAATCAAAAATAAAAAAAATTTTTACGTTTAATGAAGATAAAAAATCTTCTGTCATTAAAAAAAATTTTTGCAGCTGAATATATATATATATATTCAGTAGCAGAGACGTGGAAATATTAGTTGTTAATAAATGTGGTTGGCTCACATATTTGTTTACAATATAAAAAAAATTGTCCAACCGCATTGTTAGTAAAAAGCCTAACAGATATTAGTATTTTTCAAGCAGCGGTTTCCCGCATCGGCTTGAGTTTAGAAATTAAAATTAAGGCAAATTGGGGCATTGGCATTTATTTATGCAGCCCGTTTGCGTTGTTTCGCACCTTGCGAAATCCTGCTTCCGATGTCCTCAAGACGCTCTTTGTAGCGTTGTCGGGATGCCTCGGCGACGAGATGTTGCTTGCTCCAGAGACGCGATGATGATGTTATGCTGCTGTCGAAGATGTTGCTGCCCGTTTTCTTAGTCCGTGTCGTTGGTAGCTGCTGCTTTTTTTTTTTTTATTTAATTAATGTTGTTTGTTGTTGGTTTGTTATTTAGAATTCCTAGTTGTTTGGCGGCTCAACAGAATCAACAGAAGATAGATGCAAATGGTTTTATATATATTTATATATTTTTGTTGTTGATTTCACCATAAATGAATACAGGGTGCTGCTGTTGCTGGTTCTGCTGCTGTTGGTGCTTTTGGCGGCTGCTCGGGTTTTTTTTTTTTTTGAAGATGCTCCAGTTGGCTGTGAATGTTGTATCGTTTTCCCATGATGTATAAAGTTCTTAATAGTTGAGAATATCGTAGTGTCCCAATCTCAGAGCTTATCCTTGTAGGGTCCTAGTAGGGTCCTGGTAGGGTCCTGTAGTGTCCTGTCACGGTCGCCATGTTCTGACCCTCTTGAGTGTTCGAGGTTCATTTATTGAATGATTAAAGTGAGCTGAAATTGGGTTCAGCTAACCCGCACATACATTGCTTATATCTATTTATTCTTTCTTATATTTATACATTTACATATGTATGCAGAAGGCATTGACCACTTGAGCTGCAAAGTGCATGCTCGGCATTCCCACGCTCCGCGATCGGCTTATGTATAAGCGTTAGATCGTATTACTGGGGCGCTGGATTGCTTACGTAGTTTTGGTGGTCTTTTTGTATATTTATATTTATTTAATATTTATTTATATTTATTATGACAAAGTGTCACAATGTATTGACCCTAAGTTATACCCAATCATTTACATTTACATTTTACATTTATTGTATTGTTAGGGTAGATTAGTTCAATATGCTACAATATCGGTCGTTTGTATATCAGCTATATGATATAGTGGTCCGATCCGGATCAACCTTTTACAAATCGTATATGGCTATGTCAAATGAATAAATGTTGAATTCGGTTGCAATAGCTTAGAAAACAAAAAAGGTTCCTATACAAAGACTTGTTTTATATCGGATGTTTGTATGGCAGCTATATTAGATAGTGATCCGATCCGGACCAACCTTTCACAAATCGTGTATGGCTATGTCAAATGAATAAATGTTGAATCCGGTTGCAATAGCTTGGAAAACAAAAAACGTTTCCATACAAAGACTTGTTTTCATATCGGTCGTTTGTATGGCAGATATATGATATAGTGGTCCGATCCGAAATGAATAAATGTTGAATTCGGTTGCAATAGCTTGGAAAACAATAAAGGTTCCCATACAAAGACTTGTTTTCATATCGGTCGTTTGTATGGCAGATATATGATATAGTGGTCCGATCCGGATGAACCTTTCACAAATCGTGTATGGCTATGTCAAATGAATAAATGTTGAATTCGGTTGCAATAGCTTGGAAAACAAAAAACGTTTCCATACAAAGACTTGTTTTCATATCGGTCGTTTGTATATCAGCTATATGATATAGTGGTCCGATCCGGACCAAATTTTCACAAATCGTGTATGGCTATGTCGAATAAATAAATTTTGAATTCGGTTGCAATAGCTTGGAAAACATAAAACGTTTCCATACAAAGACTTGTTTTCATATCGGTCGTTTGTATATCAGCTATATGATATAGTGGTCCGATCCGGATCAACCTTTCACAAATAGTGTATGGCTATGTTAAATGAATAAATGTTGAATTCGGTTGCAATAGTTTAGAAAAAAAAAAGGTTCCCATACAAAAGACTTGTTTTCATATCGGTCGTTTGTATATCAGCTATATAGTGGTCCGATCCGGACCAAACCTTCACAAATCGTGTATGTCAAATGAATAAATGTTGAATTCGGTTGCAATAGCTTGAAAAACAAAAAACGTTTCCATACAAAGACCTGTTTTCATATCGGTCCTTTGTATGGCAGCTATATGGTATAGTGATCCGTTCCGGACCAAACTTTCACAAATCGTGTATGGCTAAGTCAAATAAATAAGTGTTGAATTCGGTTGCAATACCTTGGAAAACATAAAACGTTTCCATTCAAAGACTTGTTTTCATATCGGTCGTTTGTATATCAGCTATATGATATAGTGGTCCGATCCGAACCAAACTTTCACAAATCGTGTAGGGCTATGTTAAATAAATAAATGTTGAATTCGGTTGCAATAGCTTGGAAAACAAAAAAGGTTCCCATACAAAGACTTGTTTTATATCGATTGTTTGTATGGCAGCTATATTAGATAGTGATCCGATCCGGACCAACCTTTCACAAATCGTGTATGGCCATGTTAAATGAATAAATGTTGAATTCGGTTGCAATAGCTTACAAAACAAAAAAGGTTTCCATACAAAGACTTGTTTTCATATCGGTAGTTTGTATGGCACCTATAGGATATAGTGGTCCGATCGGCACCAAACTTTCTCAAATCGTATATGGCTATGTCAAATAAATAAATGTTGAATTCGGTTGCAATAGCTTAGAAAACAAAAAAGGATTCCATAAAAAGACTTGTTTTCATATCGGTCGTTTGTATGGCAGCTATATGATATAGTTGAATTCGGTTGCAATAGCTTGGAAAACAAAAAACATTTCCATACAAAGACTTGTTTTCATATCGGTCGTTTGTATGGCAGATATATGATATAGTGGTCCGATCCGGACCAAATTTTCACAAATCGTGTATGGCTATGTCGAATAAATAAATTTTGAATTCGGTTGCAATAGCTTGGAAAACATAAAACGTTTCCATACAAAGACTTGTTTTCATATCGGTCGTTTGTATATCAGCTATATGATATAGGTGTCCGATCCGGACCAAACTTTCACAAATCGTGCATGAGTCTGTCAAATGAATAAATATTGAATTCAGTTGCAATAGCTTGAAAACAAAAAACGTTTCCATACAAAGACTTGTTTTCGTATTGGTCGTTTGTATGGCACCAATATGATATAGTAATCCGATCCGGATCAACCTTTCACAAATCGTGTTTGGCTATGTTAAATGAATAAATGTTGAATTCGGTTGCAATAGCTTGGAAAACAAAAAACGTTTCCATACAAAGACTTGTTTTCATATCGGTCGTTTGTATATCAGCTATATGATATAGTGATCCGATCCGGACCAAACTTTCACAAATCGTGTATGGCTATGTTAAATAAATAAATGTTGAATTCGGTTGCAATAGCTTGGAATACAAAAAAGGTTCCTATACAAAGACTTGTTTTCATATCGGTCGTTTGTATGGCAGCTATATGGTATAGTGATTCGTTCCGGACCAAACTTTCACAAATCGTGTATGGCTAAGTCAAATGAATAAGTGTTGAATTCGGTTGCAATAGCTTGGAAAACATAAAACGTTGCCATACAAAGACTTGTTTTCATATCGGTCGTTTGTATATCAGCTATATGATATAGTGGTCCGATCCGGACCAAACTTTCACAAATCGTGTATGGCTATGTTAAATGAATAAATGTTGAATTCGGTTGCAATAGCTTAGAAAACTTTAGAAAACAAAAAAGGGTTTCCATACAAAGGCTTGTTTTCATATCGGTCGTTTGTATATCAGCTATATGATATAGTGGTCCGATCCGGACCAAACTTTCACAAATCGTGTATGACTATGTCAAATGAATAAATGTTGAATTCGGTTGCAATAGCTTGGAAAACAAAAAACGTTTCCATACAAAGACTTGTTTTCATATCGGTCGTTTGTATGGCAGCTATATGGTATAGTGATTCGTTCCGGACCAAACTTTCACAAATCGTGTCTGGCTAAGTCAAATGAATAAGTGTTGAATTCGGTTGCAATAGCTTGGAAAACATAAAACGTTTCCATACAAAGACTTGTTTTCATATCGGTCGTTTGTATATCAGCTATATGATATAGTGGTCCGATCCGGACCAAACTTTCACAAATCGTGTATGGCTATGTTAAATGAATAAATGTTGAATTGGGTTGCAATAGCTTCGAAAACAAAAAAGGTTCCTATACAAAGACTTGTTTTCATATCGGTCGTTTGTATATCAGCTATATGATATAGTGGTCCGATCCGGATCAACCTTTCACAAATCGTGTATGGCTATGTCAAATGAATAAATGTTGATTTCGGTTGCAATAGCTTGGAAAACAAAAAAGGTTCCTATACAAAGACTTGTTTTCATATCGGTCGTTTGTATATCAGCTATATGATATAGTGGTCCGATCCGGATCAACCTTTCACAAATCGTGTCTGGCTAAGTCAAATGAATAAGTGTTGAATTCGGTTGCAATAGCTTGGAAAACATAAAACGTTTCCATACAAAGACTTGTTTTCATATCGGTCGTTTGTATATCAGCTATATGATATAGTGGTCCGATCCGGACCAAACTTTCACAAATCGTGTATGGCTATGTAAAATGAATAAATGTTGAATTGGGTTGCAATAGCTTCGAAAACAAAAAAGGTTCCTATACAAAGACTTGTTTTCATATCGGTCGTTTGTATATCAGCTATATGATATAGTGGTCCGATCCGGATCAACCTTTCACAAATCGTGTATGGCTGAGTCAAATGAATAAGTGTTGAATTCGGTTGCAATAGCTTGGAAAACATAAAACGTTTCCATACAAAGACTTGTTTTCATATCGGTCGTTTGTATATCAGCTATATGATATAGTGGTCCGATCCGGACCAAACTTTCACAAATCGTGTATGGCTATGTTAAATGAATAAATGTTGAATTCGGTTGCAATAGCTTCGAAAACAAAAAAGGTTCCTATACAAAGACTTGTTTTCATATCGGTCGTTTGTATATCAGCTATATGATATAGTGGTCCGATCCGGATCAACCTTTCACAAATCGTGTATGGCTGAGTCAAATGAATAAGTGTTGAATTCAGTTGCAATAGCTTGGAAAACATAAAACGTTTCCATACAAAGACTTGTTTTCATATCGGTCGTTTGTATATCAGCTATATGATATAGTGGTCCGATCCGGACCAAATTTTCACAAATCGTGTATGGCTATGTCAAATAAATAAATTTTGAATTCGGTTGCAATAGCTTGGAAAACATAAAACGTTTCCATACAAAGACTTGTTTTCATATCGGTCGTTTGTATATCAGCTATATGATATAGTGGTCCGATCCGGATCAACCTTTCACAAATAGTGTATGGCTATGTCAAATGAATAATTGTTGAATTCGGTTGCAATAGCTTAGAAAACAAAAAAGGTTCCTATACAAAGACTTGTTTTCATATCGGTCGTTTGTATATCAGCTATATGATATAGTGGTCCGATCCGGATCAACCTTTCACAAATCGTGTCTGGCTAAGTCAAATGAATAAGTGTTGAATTCGGTTGCAATAGCTTGGAAAACATAAAACGTTTCCATACAAAGACTTGTTTTCATATCGGTCGTTTGTATATCAGCTATATGATATAGTGGTCCGATCCGGACCAAACTTTCACAAATCGTGTATGGCTATGTAAAATGAATAAATGTTGAATTGGGTTGCAATAGCTTCGAAAACAAAAAAGGTTCCTATACAAAGACTTGTTTTCATATCGGTCGTTTGTATATCAGCTATATGATATAGTGGTCCGATCCGGATCAACCTTTCACAAATCGTGTATGGCTGAGTCAAATGAATAAGTGTTGAATTCGGTTGCAATAGCTTGGAAAACATAAAACGTTTCCATACAAAGACTTGTTTTCATATCGGTCGTTTGTATATCAGCTATATGATATAGTGGTCCGATCCGGACCAAATTTTCACAAATCGTGTATGGCTATGTCAAATAAATAAATTTTGAATTCGGTTGCAATAGCTTGGAAAACATAAAACGTTTCCATACAAAGACTTGTTTTCATATCGGTCGTTTGTATATCAGCTATATGATATAGTGGTCCGATCCGGATCAACCTTTCACAAATAGTGTATGGCTATGTCAAATGAATAATTGTTGAATTCGGTTGCAATAGCTTAGAAAACAAAAAAGGTTCCCATACAAAAGACTTGTTTTCATATCGGTCGTTTGTATATCAGCTATATAGTGGTCCGATCCGGACCAAACCTTCACAAATCGTGTATGTCAAATGAATAAATGTTGAATTCGGTTGCAATAGCTTGAAAAACAAAAAACGTTTCCATACAAAGACCTGTTTTCATATCGGTCCTTTGTATGGCAGCTATATGATATAGTGGTCCGATCCGGATCAACCTTTCACAAATCGTGTATGGCTGAGTCAAATGAATAAGTGTTGAATTCGGTTGCAATAGCTTGGAAAACATAAAACGTTTCCATACAAAGACTTGTTTTATATCGATTGTTTGTATGGCAGCTATATTAGATAGTGATCCGATCCGGACCAACCTTTCACAAATCGTGTATGGCCATGTTCAATGAATAAATGTTGAATTCGGTTGCAATAGCTTAGAAAACGAAAAAGGTTTCCATACAAAGACTTGTTTTCATATCGGTAGTTTGTATGGCACCTATAGGATATAGTGGTCCGATCGGCACCAAACTTTCACAAATCGTATATGGCTATGTCAAATAAATAAATGTTGAATTCGGTTGCAATAGCTTAGAAAACAAAAAAGGATTCCATAAAAAGACTTGTTTTCATATCGGTCGTTTGTATGGCAGCTATATGATATAGTTGAATTCGGTTGCAATAGCTTGGAAAACAAAAAACGTTTCCATACAAAGACTTGTTTTCATATCGGTCGTTTGTATGGCAGATATATGATATAGTGGTCCGATCCGGACCAAATTTTCACAAATCGTGTATGGCTATGTCGAATAAATAAATTTTGAATTCGGTTGCAATAGCTTGGAAAACATAAAACGTTTCCATACAAAGACTTGTTTTCATATCGGTCGTTTGTATATCAGCTATATGATATAGGCGTCCGATCCGGACCAAACTTTCACAAATCGTGCATGAGTCTGTCAAATGAATAAATATTGAATTCAGTTGCAATAGCTTGGAAAACAAAAAACGTTTCCATACAAAGACTTGTTTTCGTATTGGTCGTTTGTATGGCAGCAATATGATATAGTAATCCGATCCGGATCAACCTTTTACAAATCGTGTATGGCTATGTTAAATGAATAAATGTTGAATTCGGTTGCAATAGCTTGGAAAACAAAAAACGTTTCCATACAAAGACTTGTTTTCATATCGGTCGTTTGTATGGCAGCTATATGGTATAGTGATTCGTTCCGGACCAAACTTTCACAAATCGTGTATGGCTAAGTCAAATGAATAAGTGTTGAATTCGGTTGCAATAGCTTGGAAAACATAAAACGTTGCCATACAAAGACTTGTTTTCATATCGGTCGTTTGTATATCAGCTATATGATATAGTGGTCCGATCCGGACCAAACTTTCACAAATCGTGTATGGCTATGTTAAATGAATAAATGTTGAATTCGGTTGCAATAGCTTAGAAACCTTTAGAAAACAAAAAAGGGTTTCCATACAAAGGCTTGTTTTCATATCGGTCGTTTGTATATCAGCTATATGATATAGTGGTCCGATCCGGACCAAACTTTCACAAATCGTGTATGACTATGTCAAATGAATAAATGTTGAATTCGGTTGCAATAGCTTGGAAAACAAAAAACGTTTCCATACAAAGACTTGTTTTCATATTGGTCGTTTGTATGGCAGCTATATGGTATAGTGATTCGTTCCGGACCAAACTTTCACAAATCGTGTCTGGCTAAGTCAAATGAATAAGTGTTGAATTCGGTTGCAATAGCTTGGAAAACATAAAACGTTTCCATACAAAGACTTGTTTTCATATCGGTCGTTTGTATATCAGCTATATGATATAGTGGTCCGATCCGGACCAAACTTTCACAAATCGTGTATGGCTAAGTCAAATGAATAAGTGTTGAATTGGGTTGCAATAGCTTCGAAAACAAAAAAGGTTCCTATACAAAGACTTGTTTTCATATCGGTCGTTTGTATATCAGCTATATGATATAGTGGTCCGATCCGGATCAACCTTTCACAAATCGTGTATGGCTATGTCAAATGAATAAATGTTGATTTCGGTTGCAATAGCTTGGAAAACAAAAAAGGTTCCTATACAAAGACTTGTTTTCATATCGGTCGTTTGTATATCAGCTATATGATATAGTGGTCCGATCCGGATCAACCTTTCACAAATCGTGTATGGCTAAGTCAAATGAATAAGTGTTGAATTCGGTTGCAATAGCTTGGAAAACATAAAACGTTTCCATACAAAGACTTGTTTTCATATCGGTCGTTTGTATATCAGCTATATGATATAGTGGTCCGATCCGGACCAAACTTTCACAAATCGTGTATGGCTATGTTAAATGAATAAATGTTGAATTCGGTTGCAATAGCTTCGAAAACAAAAAAAGTTCCTATACAAAGACTTGTTTTCATATCGGTCGTTTGTATATCAGCTATATGATATAGTGGTCCGATCCGGATCAACCTTTCACAAATCGTGTATGGCTAAGTCAAATGAATAAGTGTTGAATTCGGTTGCAATAGCTTGGAAAACATAAAACGTTTCCATACAAAGACTTGTTTTCATATCGGTCGTTTGTATATCAGCTATATGATATAGTGGTCCGATCCGGACCAAACTTTCACAAATCGTGTATGGCTATGTTAAATGAATAAATGTTGATTTCGGTTGCAATAGCTTAGAAAACTTTAGAAAACAAAAAAGGGTTTCCATACAAACGCTTGTTTTCATATCGGTCGTTTGTATATCAGCTATATGATAAAGTGGTCCGATCCGGATCAACCTTTCACAAATCGTGTATGGCTATGTCAAATGAATAAATGTTGATTTCGGTTGCAATAGCTTGGAAAACAAAAAAGGTTTCCATACAAAGGCTTGTTTTCATATCGGTCGTTTGTATATCAGCTATATGATATAGTGGTCCGATCCGGACCAAACTTTCACAAATCGTGTTTGACTATGTCAAATGAATAAATGTTGAATTCGGTTGCAATAGCTTGGAAAACAAAAAACGTTTCCATACAAAGACTTGTTTTCATATCGGTCGTTTGTATGGCAGCTATATGGTATAGTGATTCGTTCCGGACCAAACTTTCACAAATCGTGTATGTCTAAGTCAAATGAATAAGTTTTGAATTCGGTTGCAATAGCTTGGAAAACATAAAACGTTTCCATACAAAGACTTGTTTTTATATCGGTCGTTTGTATATTAGCTATATGATATAGTGGTCCGATCCGGACCAAAGTTTCACAAATCGTGTATGGCTATGTTAAATGAATAAATGTTGAATTCGGTTGCAATAGCTTCGAAAACAAAAAAAGGTTCCTATACAAAGACTTGTTTTCATATCGGTCGTTTGTATATCAGCTATATGATATAGTGGTCCGATCCGGACCAAACTTTCACAAATCGTGTATGGCTATGTTAAATGAATAAATGTTGAATTCGGTTGCAATAGCTTAGAAAACTTTAGAAAACAAAAAAGGGTTTCCATACAAAGGCTTGTTTTCATATCGGTCGTTTGTATATCAGCTATATGATATAGTGGTCCGATCCAGACCAAACTTTCACAAATCGTGTATGACTATGTCAAATGAATAAATGTTGAATTCGGTTGCAATAGCTTGGAAAACAAAAAACGTTTCCATACAAAGACTTGTTTTCATATTGGTCGTTTGTATGGCAGCTATATGGTATAGTGATTCGTTCCGGACCAAACTTTCACAAATCGTGTCTGGCTAAGTCAAATGAATAAGTGTTGAATTCGGTTGCAATAGCTTGGAAAACATAAAACGTTTCCATACAAAGACTTGTTTTCATATCGGTCGTTTGTATATCAGCTATATGATATAGTGGTCCGATCCGGACCAAACTTTCACAAATCGTGTATGGCTAAGTCAAATGAATAAGTGTTGAATTGGGTTGCAATAGCTTGGAAAACAAAAAAGGTTCCTATACAAAGACTTGTTTTCATATCGGTCGTTTGTATATCAGCTATATGATATAGTGGTCCGATCCGGATCAACCTTTCACAAATCGTGTATGGCTAAGTCAAATGAATAAGTGTTGAATTCGGTTGCAATAGCTTGGAAAACATAAAACGTTTCCATACAAAGACTTGTTTTCATATCGGTCGTTTGTATATCAGCTATATGATATAGTGGTCCGATCCGGACCAAACTTTCACAAATCGTGTATGGCTATGTTAAATGAATAAATGTTGAATTCGGTTGCAATAGCTTAGAAAACAAAAAAAGTTCCTATACAAAGACTTGTTTTCATATCGGTCGTTTGTATATCAGCTATATGATATAGTGGTCCGATCCGGATCAACCTTTCACAAATCGTGTATGGCTAAGTCAAATGAATAAGTGTTGAATTCGGTTGCAATAGCTTGGAAAACATAAAACGTTTCCATACAAAGACTTGTTTTCATATCGGTCGTTTGTATATCAGCTATATGATATAGTGGTCCGATCCGGACCAAACTTTCACAAATCGTGTATGGCTATGTTAAATGAATAAATGTTGATTTCGGTTGCAATAGCTTAGAAAACTTTAGAAAACAAAAAAGGGTTTCCATACAAACGCTTGTTTTCATATCGGTCGTTTGTATATCAGCTATATGATAAAGTGGTCCGATCCGGATCAACCTTTCACAAATCGTGTATGGCTATGTCAAATGAATAAATGTTGATTTCGGTTGCAATAGCTTGGAAAACAAAAAAGGTTTCCATACAAAGGCTTGTTTTCATATCGGTCGTTTGTATATCAGCTATATGATATAGTGGTCCGATCCGGACCAAACTTTCACAAATCGTGTTTGACTATGTCAAATGAATAAATGTTGAATTCGGTTGCAATAGCTTGGAAAACAAAAAACGTTTCCATACAAAGACTTGTTTTCATATCGGTCGTTTGTATGGCAGCTATATGGTATAGTGATTCGTTCCGGACCAAACTTTCACAAATCGTGTATGTCTAAGTCAAATGAATAAGTTTTGAATTCGGTTGCAATAGCTTGGAAAACATAAAACGTTTCCATACAAAGACTTGTTTTTATATCGGTCGTTTGTATATTAGCTATATGATATAGTGGTCCGATCCGGACCAAACTTTCACAAATCGTGTATGGCTATGTTAAATGAATAAATGTTGAATTCGGTTGCAATAGCTTCGAAAACAAAAACGGTTCCTATACAAAGACTTGTTTTCATATCGGTCGTTTGTATATCAGCTATATGATATAGTGGTCCGATCCGGATCAACCTTTCACAAATCGTGTATGGCTATGTCAAATGAATAAACGTTGATTTCGGTTGCAATAGCTTGGAAAACAAAAAAGGTTCCTATACAAAGACTTGTTTTCATATCGGTCGTTTGTATATCAGCTATATGATATAGTGGTCCGATCCGGATCAACCTTTCACAAATCGTGTATAGCTATGTCAAATGAATAAATGTTGAATTCGGTTGCAATAGCTTGGAAAAAAAAACGTTTCCATACAAAGACTTGTTTTCATATCGGTCGTTTGCATGGCAGCTATATGGTATAGTGATTCGTTCCGGACCAAACTTTCACAAATCGTGTATGGCTAAGTCAAATGAATAAGTGTTGAATTCGGTTGCAATAGCTTAGAAAACTTTAGAAAACAAAAAAGGGTTTCCATACAAAGGCTTGTTTTCATATCGGTCGTTTGTATATCAGCTATATGATATAGTGGTCCGATCCGGATCAACCTTTCACAAATCGTGTATGACTATGTCAAATGAATAAATGTTGAATTCGGTTGCAATAGCTTGGAAAACAAAAAACGTTTCCATACAAAGACTTGTTTTCATATCGGTCGTTTGTATGGCAGCTATATGGTATAGTGATTCGTTCCGGACCAAACTTTCACAAATCGTGTATGGCTAAGTCAAATGAATAAGTGTTGAATTCGGTTGCAATAGCTTGGAAAACATAAAACGTTTCCATACAAAGACTTGTTTTCATATCGGTCGTTTGTATATCAGCTATATGATATAGTGGTCCGATCCGGATCAACCTTTCACAAATCGTGTATGGCTATGTCAAATGATTAAATGTTGAATTCGGTTGCAATAGCTTGGAAAACAAAAAAGGTTCCTATACAAAGACTTGTTTTCATATCGGTCGTTTGTATATCAGCTATATAATATAGTGGTCCGATCCGGATCAACCTTTCACAAATCGTGTATGGCTATGTCAAATTAATAAATGTTGATTTCGGTTGCAATAGCTTGGAAAACAAAAAAGGTTCCTATACAAAGACTTGTTTTCATATCGGTCGTTTGTATATCAGCTATATGATATAGTGGTCCGATCCGGATCAACCTTTCACAAATCGTGTATGGCTAAGTCAAATGAATAAGTGTTGAATTCGGTTGCAATAGCTTGGAAAACATAAAACGTTTCCATACAAAGACTTGTT
This sequence comes from Drosophila merina, assembly GCA_035047645.1. NCBI lineage: Eukaryota > Metazoa > Arthropoda > Insecta > Diptera > Drosophilidae > Drosophila > Drosophila merina. Next base: position 156,463 of record JAWNPH010000020.1, on the reverse strand, counting down.
TTCATATCGGTCGTTTGTATATCAGCTACATGATATAGTGGTCCGATCCGGACCAAACTTTCACAAATCGTGTATGGCTATGTTAAATGAATAAATGTTGAATTCGGTTGCAATAGCTTCGAAAACAAAAAACGTTTCCATACAAAGACTTGTTTTCATATCGGTCGTTTGTATATCAGCTATATGATATAGTGGTCCGATCCGGATCAACCTTTCACAAATCGTGTATGGCTAAGTCAAATGAATAAGTGTTGAATTCGGTTGCAATAGCTTGGAAAACATAAAACGTTTCCATACAAAGACTTGTTTTCATATCGGTCGTTTGTATATCAGCTATATGGTATAGTGATTCGTTCCGGACCAAACTTTCACAAATCGTGTATGGCTAAGTCAAATGAATAAGTGTTGAATTCGGTTGCAATAGCTTAGAAAACTTTAGAAAACAAAAAAGGGTTTCCATACAAAGGCTTGTTTTCATATCGGTCGTTTGTATATCAGCTATATGATATAGTGGTCCGATCCGGATCAACCTTTCACAAATCGTGTATGACTATGTCAAATGAATAAATGTTGAATTCGGTTGCAATAGCTTGGAAAACAAAAAACGTTTCCATACAAAGACTTGTTTTCATATCGGTCGTTTGTATGGCAGCTATATGGTATAGTGATTCGTTCCGGACCAAACTTTCACAAATCGTGTATGGCTAAGTCAAATGAATAAGTGTTGAATTCGGTTGCAATAGCTTGGAAAACATAAAACGTTTCCATACAAAGACTTGTTTTCATATCGGTCGTTTGTATATCAGCTATATGATATAGTGGTCCGATCCGGATCAACCTTTCACAAATCGTGTATGGCTATGTCAAATGATTAAATGTTGAATTCGGTTGCAATAGCTTGGAAAACAAAAAAGGTTCCTATACAAAGACTTGTTTTCATATCGGTCGTTTGTATATCAGCTATATAATATAGTGGTCCGATCCGGATCAACCTTTCACAAATCGTGTATGGCTATGTCAAATTAATAAATGTTGATTTCGGTTGCAATAGCTTGGAAAACAAAAAAGGTTCCTATACAAAGACTTGTTTTCATATCGGTCGTTTGTATATCAGCTATATGATATAGTGGTCCGATCCGGATCAACCTTTCACAAATCGTGTATAGCTATGTCAAATGAATAAATGTTGAATTCGGTTGCAATAGCTTGGAAAAAAAAAAACGTTTCCATACAAAGACTTGTTTTCATATCGGTCGTTTGCATGGCAGCTATATGGTATAGTGATTCGTTCCGGACCAAACTTTCACAAATCGTGTATGGCTAAGTCAAATGAATAAGTGTTGAATTCGGTTGCAATAGCTTAGAAAACTTTAGAAAACAAAAAAGGGTTTCCATACAAAGGCTTGTTTTCATATCGGTCGTTTGTATATCAGCTATATGATATAGTGGTCCGATCCGGATCAACCTTTCACAAATCGTGTATGACTATGTCAAATGAATAAATGTTGAATTCGGTTGCAATAGCTTGGAAAACAAAAAACGTTTCCATACAAAGACTTGTTTTCATATCGGTCGTTTGTATGGCAGCTATATGGTATAGTGATTCGTTCCGGACCAAACTTTCACAAATCGTGTATGGCTAAGTCAAATGAATAAGTGTTGAATTCGGTTGCAATAGCTTGGAAAACATAAAACGTTTCCATACAAAGACTTGTTTTCATATCGGTCGTTTGTATATCAGCTATATGATATAGTGGTCCGATCCGGATCAACCTTTCACAAATCGTGTATGGCTATGTCAAATGATTAAATGTTGAATTCGGTTGCAATAGCTTGGAAAACATAAAACGTTTCCATACAAAGACTTGTTTTCATATCGGTCGTTTGTATATCAGCTACATGATATAGTGGTCCGATCCGGACCAAACTTTCACAAATCGTGTATGGCTATGTTAAATGAATAAATGTTGAATTCGGTTGCAATAGCTTCGAAAACAAAAAACGTTTCCATACAAAGACTTGTTTTCATATCGGTCGTTTGTATATCAGCTATATGATATAGTGGTCCGATCCGGATCAACCTTTCACAAATCGTGTATGGCTAAGTCAAATGAATAAGTGTTGAATTCGGTTGCAATAGCTTGGAAAACATAAAACGTTTCCATACAAAGACTTGTTTTCATATCGGTCGTTTGTATATCAGCTATATGGTATAGTGATTCGTTCCGGACCAAACTTTCACAAATCGTGTATGGCTAAGTCAAATGAATAAGTGTTGAATTCGGTTGCAATAGCTTGGAAAACATAAAACGTTTCCATACAAAGACTTGTTTTCATATCGGTCGTTTGTATATCAGCTATATAATATAGTGGTCCGATCCGGATCAACCTTTCACAAATCGTGTATGGCTAAGTCAAATGAATAAGTGTTGAATTCGGTTGCAATAGCTTGGAAAACATAAAACGTTTCCATACAAAGACTTGTTTTCATATCGGTCGTTTGTATATCAGCTACATGATATAGTGGTCCGATCCGGACCAAACTTTCACAAATCGTGTATGGCTATGTTAAATGAATAAATGTTGAATTCGGTTGCAATAGCTTCGAAAACAAAAAAGGTTCCTATACAAAGACTTGTTTTCATATCGGTCGTTTGTATATCAGCTATATGATATAGTGGTCCGATCCGGATCAACCTTTCACAAATCGTGTATGGCTAAGTCAAATGAATAAGTGTTGAATTCGGTTGCAGTAGCTTGGAAAACATAAAACGTTTCCATACAAAGACTTGTTTTCATATCGGTCGTTTGTATATCAGCTATATGATATAGTGGTCCGATCCGGACCAAACTTTCACAAATCGTGTATGGCTATGTTAAATGAATAAATGTTGAATTCGGTTGCAATAGCTTAGAAAACTTTAGAAAACAAAAAAGGGTTTCCATACAAAGGCTTGTTTTCATATCGGTCGTTTGTATATCAGCTATATGATATAGTGGTCCGATCCGGATCAACCTTTCACAAATCGTGTATGGCTATGTCAAATGAATAAATGTTGATTTCGGTTGCAATAGCTTGGAAAACAAAAAGGTTTCCATACAAAGGCTTGTTTTCATATCGGTCGTTTGTATATCAGCTATATGATATAGTGGTCCGATCCGTACCAAACTTTCACAAATCGTGTTTGACTATGTCAAATGAATAAATGTTAAATTCGGTTGCAATAGCTTGGAAAACAAAAAACGTTTCCATACAAAGACTTGTTTTCATATCGGTCGTTTGTATGGCAGCTATATGGTATAGTGATTCGTTCCGGACCAAACTTTCACAAATCGTGTATGTCTAAGTCAAATAAATAAGTGTTGAATTCGGTTGCAATAGCTTGGAAAACATAAAACGTTTCCATACAAAGACTTGTTTTCATATCGGTCGTTTGTATATCAGCTATATGATATAGTGGTCCGATCCGGACCAAACTTTCACAAATCGTGTATGGCTATGTTAAATGAATAAATGTTGAATTCGGTTGCAATAGCTTCGAAAACAAAAAAGGTTCCTATACAAAGACTTGTTTTCATATCGGTCGTTTGTATATCAGCTATATGATATAGTGGTCCGATCCGGATCAACCTTTCCCAAATCGTGTATGGCTATGTCAAATGAATAAATGTTGAATTCGGTTGCAATAGCTTGGAAAACAAAAAACGTTTCCATACAAAGACTTGTTTTCATATCGGTCGTTTGTATGGCAGCTATATGATATAGTGATTCGTTCCGGACCAAACTTTCACAAATCGTGTATGGCTAAGTCAAATGAATAAGTGTTGAATTCGGTTGCAATAGCATGGAAAACATAAAACGTTTCCATACAAAGACTTGTTTTCATATCGGTCGTTTGTATATCAGCTATATGATATAGTGGTCCGATCCGGACCAAACTTTCACAAATCGTGTATGGCTATGTTAAATGAATAAATGTTGAATTCGGTTGCAATAGCTTAGAAAACTTTAGAAAACAAAAAAGGGTTTCCATACAAAGGCTTGTTTTCATATCGGTCGTTTGTATATCAGCTATATGATATAGTGGTCCGATCCGGATCAACCTTTCACAAATCGTGTATGGCTATGTCAAATGAATAAATGTTTATTTCGGTTGCAATAGCTTGGAAAACAAAAAAGGTTCCTATACAAAGACTTGTTTTCATATCGGTCGTTTGTATATCAGCTATATGATATAGTGGTCCGATCCGGATCAACCTTTCCCAAATCGTGTATGGCTATGTCAAATGAATAAATGTTGAATTCGGTTGCAATAGCTTGGAAAACAAAAAACGTTTCCATACAAAGACTTGTTTTCATATCGGTCGTTTGTATGGCAGCTATATGATATAGTGATTCGTTCCGGACCAAACTTTCACAAATCGTGTATGGCTAAGTCAAATGAATAAGTGTTGAATTCGGTTGCAATAGCTTGGAAAACATAAAACGTTTCCATACAAAGACTTGTTTTCATATCGGTCGTTTGTATATCAGCTATATGATATAGTGGTCCGATCCGGACCAAACTTTCACAAATCGTGTATGGCTATGTTAAATGAATAAATGTTGAATTCGGTTGCAATAGCTTAGAAAACTTTAGAAAACAAAAAAGGGTTTCCATAAAAAGGCTTGTTTTCATATCGGTCGTTTGTATATCAGCTATATGATATAGTGGTCCGATCCGGACCAAACTTTCACAAATCGTGTATGACTATGTCAAATGAATAAATGTTGAATTCGGTTGCAATAGCTTGGAAAACAAAAAACGTTTCCATACAAAGACTTGTTTTCATATCGGTCGTTTGTATGGCAGCTATATGGTATAGTTATTCGTTCCGGACCAAACTTTCACAAATCGTGTATGGCTATGTTAAATGAATAAATGTTGAATTCGGTTGCAATAGCTTCGAAAACAAAAAAGGTTCATATACAAAGACTTGTTTTCATATCGGTCGTTTGTATATCAGCTATATGATATAGTGGTTCGATCCGGATCAACCTTTCACAAATCGTGTATGGCTATGTCAAATGAATAAATGTTGATTTCGGTTGCAATACCTTGGAAAACAAAAAAGGTTCCTATACAAAGACTTGTTTTCATATCGGTCGTTTGTATATCAGCTATATGATATAGTGGTCCGATCCGGATCAACCTTTCACAAATCGTGTAAGTTAACAACACGCTTTACCAAAAGCTTATAAAGCTTATAAAGTAAAGCTTAGGTCAGCGTCTGCATTATTTCCTGCACGCGCCAAAATAAAGTAAACGAATCATCAAATCACAGAGCAGTGAACTGCAGTTCACACGGGCACCTGCAATTCCGAAGAAATAACAACAGGAAATGGATTGCAGTCACACGGGCACATTTCACGAGAAGTATTGACGACAACAGGGAAAAGACAAATCATCAGCAGAACTGCAATTAACCAATTACAGCCGACTGCACCAGCGCTGTCACCTGCGCTGCCCTGACACAATATTTGATTCGTCGCTGCCACCGTCGCTGCCACCGTCGCTGCCACTGATTCACAAAAGTCCAGATTAGGGAGCTAGAGTAGAACTTAAATTTAGTCTAAATTTTGCATTCGATCAATAAAGTCAAAAAAATAAAATTGTAAATTTATTTTTTTATTTTATTATTAACTAAATAAATTAACTGGCGCCCGAGCAGGGACCGGTTTATAACTAACATAACAGAGCAAAAAGCCTCTAAGTGTTCGCGAATAAAAGAGCAAAAAGCCTCTACGCTCGCGTCGTGACGAAAAACAAGAAGTGTAAGTCGCGAATAACCGTGTTCCGTCAAATAAAAGGGAAGACTCCCACCCACAGTGGTGGCCCTAAAAAACAATATAAAGGCAACTCATCGCCTACAAAGACCAACGCCGTGCAAGGCCCGTCCCCACGGAACCTTCCGAAGGAAGTATCGCACCTGGATCCTCAGTAGATACAGCAAACCGGACCAAATCCAGACGATCGGGAAGGATGGCAACAATAACCTATTTGTAAGATAGTTTTAAGGAATATTTAAAGAGAAAAAAAAAAACTCACAATCAAAAACGTAAAAGAAAATTAGAAATTAACAATTCAAATCAAACAAAACTTTAAAGAAAAAAACATATTGGCATAAGAAAACGAAAGTGAAGTGATCAACCAAAGCAAATAAACACTGTAAAAATATAAACGATTAATTGACTACAGAATACTGTAGTATAACAATTTCCAACTTTGCGATTCCCTACGAGGACCCTCCAAAGTAGAAGGAAGAAACCAGCTACTGGTTTTCAAACATATAAAAACTTTCCTCTTCGACCAAAATATTTCGAATTTCGTTGAATCACTCTCACTGGTGAAGAGCATATTTGACCACAAATCCCTTTGCGAACAAACACTTACGATTTCTATTTTTATAAGCCTGAATTAATACGACATATTCTAAAATTTTTAAATTTCATTGACCGTTAATGGCAAACCCTAATAACTTACTTAGACCCCCAATACTTCCAGCAAACCAGATAGAACAAAACAGAGTCAATATGAACCAACAAGAACTTAACGCACACATTGGCAGACTAATTTCAGAGGCCATCGCTTCTCAGGTTCCCCAATTAATCAGACAACAAAATAACCCGAATAGTAATTTCTTAGATGTACCAAACCAAATAATTCAGCCTCAACATCGGGGAAATCTTAACGACTTAGATAGAACACCAGATGTAGTTAAAGGCATCCGAGAGTTCTCAGGCGACCGCGGAGAATTTAGTTCATGGAAAAAGGGCGTAGATAGAATCATAGAGAACTACGCGGCACTACAAGGCACTGCTAAATATTTCGGAATAATACATACCATAAGAAACAAAATTGTTGGCAATGCCGACACAGCCTTAGAATCCTATAACGTGCCACTAGACTGGAATGCTATTTCAAAGTGCTTAACAATGCATTACGCAGATAAGCGCGATTTGAGTACATTAGAGTACCAATTGACAACCATTACTCATGGTGTCAATCAAACAGTAGAGGAATTCCATCAAGTAGTTTATCGTCACCTGTCCTTACTACTGAATAAAGTTGGTTGTATGGAATTATGTCGCGAATCAGAACAAATGATGACTAAGCTTTACAGAGATAAAGCTCTAGACACTTTCATTCGTGGATTGAGAGGAGACCTACCTCGACTTCTGGGAATGAAAGAGCCTGAAGATCTACCCCAAGCTTTGCATCTATGTTTGAAAATCGAAAACCAAACATATCGATCAAACTATGCTACAGGCAAAAGTCAATCGACGGTCTTCCGACCAAACCAAAAACCAATACCAATGCCTAGAACTCAATACTTAAATAATTCGACTCCCAGAGCATTTCAAAACATGCCCCAAAGAGCACCAATTGCTCAACAATATATCAGACCAATGCACAACATGACATTCTCTGGCAATCAGGCACCAATACAACAACCGTACGTGCAACAACCATACGCACAGCAACTATACGCAAGACAGCCGTTCGCACCAAACCCAACTTTCTCACCGAATCGCCCCACGGCACAAAAACTGCTGCCCCGTCCTGAGCCTATGGACGTGGACCCCAGCATTCGCACAAAACAAGTGAACTATATGAACAAACCACGGAACTTCGAAATGGGTAAACGACCAGGAAACCCCATTCCCCCTGTTGCACAGGAGGACAAACGACAACGTACTTTCAATATAGAAAGTAATGAACAAAATAACGACACTACCACACCTAGTAGCAATGACCAGAACACAGAAAACGAACAAACAGAATATGAACAGTTAGCGTACAGCCAAACAGACTCAAACGAATATGGACAAACGTTAGACGAATACCAAGAACAATACGAGTACGGGTACGGGACTGACATAGGACAAGAACAATACGCCGACCTGCATTTTTTAGAGTAAATTCCTCCTCCTTACCTTATTTTGAGGTGAACGTAGGAGGAGAAGTTTTGAGAATACTTATTGATACGGGATCTAATAGAAATTATATTAAACCTAGTTTAGTTAGTAATCCCGCTCTAATCGAGAAACCGTTTCAAGCCGTTACAGTTGGCGGTGAGGTTAAAATTACACACTATAAAATGGCACATCTGTTTAATATCCGAGATGTGCGTATTAAATTTTTTCTTTTGCCGACATTAAAATCTTTCGATGCCATTCTCGGCAACGACACTTTAAAAGAACTTAAAGCAGTAATTCACACACATTCGAATTATATGACCATTAAGGACAACGTAAAAGTATTTATTAAAGAAAAAAAATATGACTCAATAAACAATATTTGCCCCCGTACAGCCCATTTGTCCGATCAACAAAAAAATAATTTAGAAAATCTACTACAAAATTTTCCCAACTTATTCTCAAAACCAGACGAAAAATTGACGTACACTACTAACGTGACAGCAGAAATACGTACGAACAATGAAACACCTGTATATTCCAAATTCTACCAATATCCCATGTCTCTAAAAGACGAGGTTAATAAACAGATTTCAGAACTATTGACAAATGGTATAATACGACCATCTCGTTCCCCGTACAATTCACCTGTGTGGATTGTTCCCAAGAAGATCGACGCTTCAAACGAAAAGAAATACCGAATGGTAATAGATTATAGGAAATTAAACAAAGTAACAATAGCTGATAAATACCCTATCCCCGAGATAAATGAAGTGCTTGCCCAATTGGGCAACAACAAATTTTTTTCCGTTCTCGACTTAAAAAGCGGATTTCATCAAATAAAACTAAAGCCCTCAGATATAGAGAAAACCGCTTTCTCTATAAATAATGCCAAGTATGAGTTCACACGCCTTCCATTCGGTCTTAAAAATGCTCCATCCATTTTCCAACGAGCACTAGACGATATACTGCGTGAAAACATAGGGAAAATTTGTTATATCTATATTGATGATATAGTTGTTTTTAGCCAAGACGAAAAATCTCATCTTGAAAACTTAAATATCATATTCGATACCCTATATAGAGCCAATATTAAATGTCAACTTGATAAATGCGATTCCTCAAGAGCAAAGTTGAATTTCTAGGTTTCGTAATATCCGATAAAGGTATTGAAACCAACCCTGACAAAGTATCAGCGATAGCTAATCTTCCTACCCCAAGGACAATAAGAGAACTCAGATCATTTCTAGGCTTATCAGGATACTATAGGAGATTTATAAGGGATTACGCAAAACTTGCTAAACCACTCACCATACTGTTAAGAGGTGAAGATGGACACGTAAGCAAGAAAGCAGCATCAACTAAAGCAATAAGCTTCAACCAAGAAGCCATAAAAGCATTTAAGAAACTAAAAAATTCATTAATATCACAAGATGTGATACTTAAATACCCCGATTTTAAAAAGAATTCCACCTCACCACCGATGCATCAAACTATGCCATTGGTGCAGTTCTCTCACAGAACAGTCAACCTATCTCATTCATCTCACGAACCCTCTCCAAAGCTGAAGAAAATTATGCAGCTAACTAGAAAGAGATGTTGGCCATTATATGGGCCCTTAAAGCGTTACGCAACTATCTATACGGTAAAGCCAAAGTGAAAATATTCACTGACCACCAACCGCTTACACATTCATTGAGTAGTTGGAATGGCAACGCTAGAATTAAAAGATGGAAATCTCACTTAGAAGAATACGACTACGAGTTACTCTACAAACCAGGAAAAGACAATGTAGTAGCAGATGCATTGTCTCGCATTTCAAATTTAGGTCAGATAAACTCCGTATCCACTCAACATAGCGACGAGAGTTCAAGCCATAACCTCATCCCTAGTATAGAAGTACCCATTAACGCTTTTAGAAATCAAATCTTCATCCATAAAGCAAACAACAACGACTATAAATTTAGCATACCTTTCCCTACGTTTCATAGACATGACATATACTTACAAACTTACGAACTTGACGAACTTATACTAATACTTCGGAAATACCTTAACCCATCCGTTATTAACGGAATACAAACTTCTGAAGATATCATGGGGAAAATACAATCAATATACCCAGATAACTTTAGTAAAGTTAAAAATTCGTTTTACCCAAAGTAAAGTTACCGACCTCACTAATGAATCAGAGCAAGAAGAGGAGATACTTAAAGTCCACAATAGAGCCCATAGAAATACTACGGAAAATAAAACTCAATTGTCCGAAAAATTTTACTTTCCCCAAATGAAGAAGAAAATAGAAAAATTGGTAAAACAATGCAAAGTTTGCAAAGAAGAAAAATATGATAGACATCCGACTAACTCCGTTTTAGAGCAAACTCCTATTCCGGAATACCCCGGACAAATTATCCACATCGATATCTATTCTACAGAAAAGAATTTAGTTCTAACAGCCATAGATAAGTTCTCTAAATTAGCGCAGGCCAAAATAATAAAGTCCAAAGCAATAGAAGACATAAGAAACCCTCTAAGAGAGATTATTTTCTACTACGGCGTCCCCAAATATGTTGTCATGGATAACGAAAAGTCTTTAAATTCACAGTCCATAACTTTTATGCTCAAAGACCAACTCAATATAGATATTTTTCAAGCACCACCCCACAAAAGCACTGTAAACGGTCAGGTCGAAAGATTCCATTCGACACTTTCTGAAATAATGAGATGTATCAAGAAAGATGGAACCCACAGAAACTTTCCAGAATTACTAGAAAGAGCAGTGTACGAATATAACTACACTATTCATTCTGTAACAAAGAAAAGACCACTTGAAGTGTTCTTTGGTAGAACAGTATCAACTAATCCCGAAGCCTACGAACAAACCAGACTAGACAACATAGACAGACTAATAGACAAACAGAAAAAGGACCTCGAATATCATAACCAGAACCGTAACGCATTAAAAAACTATAACGTAGGTGACGAAATTTATGTTAAGATAAACACACGACTTGGTTCTAAATTATCAGCAAGATATAGAAAAGAAATAGTTAAAGTTAACAAGAATACTACAGTTGTAACAGAATCAGGAAGAGAATACACAAAAGTAACATACGAAATAACTAAAATTACCTTACCCTTTCAGGACATTAATGCTATGCACCATAACAATAACGAATGGACTTCTAGACATTACCAACTATACCGACGTACAGACTGCAGTAATAAATAAAGGACTAGGGAAAATTCAAACATCCACCACAAGAATAATTCATGTTATAGATATAAACCACATTACAAACACTTTAAATACCTTAGCTTCATATGTAGGTAACGAACTAAAACATTCAAACAGTTACCACACCATAAAACACGAATTGGTTCAAACATTCTCCATTCTCCAAACTTTATCCCCCACACCACATAATAGAAACACTAGAGCAATCAATTTAATAGGAACCGCATGGAAGTACATTGCCGGTACTCCAGACCACGACGACCTAATTCTACTCCAAGATAATATGAACGATCTAATTAACAATAGCAACAAACAACTCCTAATTAACAATCAATTTCAGGAAAGACTAAATCAGATAACTAAATTTACTAATTCTTTATCAAATTCTATCAGAAAAGTCAGCTATGTTAACACAGAAATAACTTTTAACTTGCTAAATCAAATCAGGCTCGTCAAAGAAGAAATCATAAATGTTAAATACGCCATTCAATGGGCTAAGCTAAATGTAATAAATACATTCTTATTAAATGAAAAAGAAATAATTGAAATTGATAAAATATTCAAAGAAAGCAATATGCCATTACTATCAATAGAAGAAATGCTAGAATTTTCCGATGTAACTATATTAAATAACAAAACTACAATTTTATATATAATTAAAGTCCCAAATTTAGAAAAAACTATATACGAAAACACACTTATCAAGCCCATTATCAAAAAGAACACAATTGTAAACATAAAATTCAAGAAATATTTTTTAATAACGAAAATATGTTTGGCATAAGAAATAAATGTAAAACTTATCATAAAATTAAAATTTGTTTTTTTTTTTTTTTCCAATGTTTTTCCTTATTTATTGAATCTTCCCTTTTACTTAAGAGTCTAACAATAAGTTTTCAAATCTTATTCTAAGCTAACTAAATATCATTTTATGAAATGATTCGTGCTGTGTGGCCTAACAAATTTAACGCTGGGCTGGTTGGTCGTTCCGGTGCAGTCGGCTTTGGCTGCATACTCGAGTAAGTTTTCTTGCAAGAGGATTTGGATGTGAGGCTAGTTTTTCATTATATTTAACTTTTTTCTCAGCTATTGTCTCAATGACAAGTTTTATTTGTAAGTCCCTGTGTATATTCTCGTTCCGAAGATACCATGGAGCTCCAGTAATGATTCTCAGGATCCTAGACTGTGCTCGCTGGACTATGTCGATGTTGCTTCTCGATGCGTTGCCCCATAGCTCGGAGCCATAGGTCCATATGGGTTTTAAGACGGAGTTGTAAAGGAGGACTTTGTACTCCAAGCTTAGGGAGAGCGGACGTTTATAAGCCAGTGTAGATCCCGTGCTTTTAGTCTGAGGTGCGTCGTCTTGGCCTCTATGTGTTTCCGCCAGGTGAGCCGCTTGTCCAGATGAATGCCTAGGTATGTAACGTTATCGGCTTATGGGATGCGCGTGTGGTTCATTAGGGTAAATGTTTAGGGTAAATGTTACCTGTTTGCACTTTTCTTCATTTACTCGTATGCGCCAATCTGCAAGCCAATGTTCTACACAAGTTAGATGGCGTGCTAGCTGCATCGTGGCTTTTACTGGGCATCTGGATCGACTTAGAATTGCAGTGTCATCAGCGAATGTGGATATCGTTAGCTGGTCGTTTGTTGGGATGTCCGCCGTGTATAGGGTGTATAGAATTGGGCCCAGAACACTTCCTTGAGGCACTCCGGCTTCTATAATACAATCGTTTGAAGTGCTTGAACTGCATCTAACCGCGAACACTCTTTTATATAGATACGACTTTAGAAGATTATGTATGTTTTGAGGCAGCAGTTTGATTATTTTAAACATAAGTCCATCCAGCCATACTCTATCGAATGCTTGTGCAACGTCTAAGAATAGAGCTGTGCAATATTCTCGTTGTTCAAAGGCAGTGCGAATTTCGGTTGTGATGCGGTTAACCTGTTCGATGGCTCCGTGTTTTGCCCGAAAACCAAATTGGTGCGATGGGAGTGTGTTGTGTGTTTTGAGGTGGGGGCTGATGCGTAGTAGCAGCACTTTTTCAAATAGCTTGGATAGACAAGTAAGTAAGCTTATTGGCCTGTATGATGATGGCTGTGTTTTGTCTTTCCCAGGCTTAGGGATCATAATAATAACTGATTTCTTCCACTTTTGAGGGAAGTATCCAATTTTAGTAATTGCGTTGAAGAGCAAGCAGATTCGTAGAACTGCACACTTTGGGAGCTCGATGATCATTTTCGGTGTTATTAAGTCGTAGCCAGGCGATTTTCCAGTCTTAAGTTGCTCTTTAATGACTTGCGTTATCTCGCTTGGCCGAAATTCTATAGGATCTTGTGGTGCTAAGTCAGATGCAGTTAAAGGCGGGAGAGTAAATGAGTTAGTGGCTGGATTTGGTTTAAATACTTTTTCAAGGTGATCAGCGAAGACTCCTGCTCTGTCCGTGTCACTGCGAGACCAGCTTCCGGTAGAGTTACGGAGGGGGTACAACCGTTTCTGTTGGTGCCTGTAGGTTCCTATGGCTTTTCCACAACGAGTTTTTTGTACCTGTGGGCGTGAGATTCTCAATGTACCTTAGTTGTGCGTCCGCTTCTTCTTTCTTAAGCGCATTGGTAAGTCTGCGAGTAGCTGCTTTGAGTCTACTCTTTGCGCCAGGTGATCTGTGCTCCTGCCACTCTCTTCGAAGTCGTCGTTTTTCAAGGACAAGCAGTTCAGTATCTCTACTTGTTTTGTTGAACTTTGTGCTGCATACATAATTGTCTTGTGGAGTTGACGCTTTTGCTGCTGCAACGAGTATTGATTCTATGTTATCTGTAAGCTGATCAATGTCTTGTTCGGTTTCCAGGGGGCTAGAAGAGCCGGTATGGGAACAAACATATTTTGTACCTCGCCCAGTTGGTCCTGTTGCTTGTGAGCCTATGCGGTCGCTCGATGTGTTGTAGCTGGTACAAGAGATGAAAGAGCACCGGACAGTGATCAGTTGAGAGTTCTGGAAGTGCCTCAGCTGTGATCATGGATTGGGGTATCCTTTTTGTGATGGCAAAGTCGATCAAATCTGGAAGCTTCATGGGATCTGCTGGCCAGTATGTAGGCGCTCCCGGGGAAACATAGTTTAGTTTGCGTTGCGGATTAATGATTGCGTTGTACAGCTGTTTTCCTTTAGGGTTCGCTATCCGAGATCCCCAGTACATGTGCTTGGCATTCCAATCGCCAGCTGCAACAAACCTTTCACCAAACGAGTCAAAAAGTGTTGTGAATTTTTCTTCGGAGATTGTGAAGCGAGGTGGGCAATAGACAGCAGCCAGAGTGAGAGCACCGTTGTGGCATTGGAGGTTTATAGAGGTGCATTGTAAGCAGTCTTCTTGCCAATTACCAAGAAAGTGGTGCTTAATTCGCAATCGTATTAGTATGCCAGTGCCTCCATGGGCCTTGCCATCCGGGTGATTCGTAAAATAAAATTTATATCCTGGTATTTGGAAGTTGTACTTTTCGGTAAGGTGAGTCTCTGAGAGTAGCATGACGTCAATGTTTCTGTCGGCTAAGAACTGAGCGAGTTCTAGCTTGTGCCGCGAAACGCCATTAGCGTTCCAGGTAGCGATTATTAAGGGAGTCATTATCCTGATTTAGAGGAAACGAGCATTTCAATAAGGATGTTTTGGTTCCTCATAATCTGTTGCATAGTTTCTTGCATGAAGGTCATGAAGTTGTTCATGGTTTGCTGCATCGAAAGCATAAGCGCTTCAAGGTCAATTGGCTGCTGTTGCATGTTCTGTGTGTTTATTTGGTTGATTTTATGCTGGACGCTGGGGGTGACTGCTGTTGGTACTTGGATCCCTGATTTTAGTACACTTGCAAAGGAAGAGTTTGGTATTGTTCGGTGGCTGGCTACGAAGGTATGTTAGTTGTAGTCGGTTCCATTTCTTTGTGAATTGTTGGTGTGATACGATTACGAGCTGAATCCACTCGTTTGTTTAGGCGACTCTTGAGTTCCTTGTAAACAATGCATCCTCGCCAGTTGGCTGTGTGTTTTTCGCCACAGTTGCTGCATAACTTAATTGAACTGTCGTTTTTATTCTTAGGACAGTTTACAGTCCTGTGGGCATCGCTGCAAACGACGCAGATGGATTTTAGGGTGCAGTACGCTTTGGTGTGTCCATATTCTTGGCAGTTGGTGCACTGCACAGGTTGCCTGCGCTTGTGTGGCTCTTCTACGGTTATTCTTCGGTGCAGTAAATACTGTAGCTTATATATAGGATGTACTTCATTTTTGTTGTTTTTTTGACTCGATGGCTCCAGTTCGACTTTAAAGAGTGGCTGCGGCTCTTTGTTCCTGTTGAGGATGTGGATCCCGTTTTGGCGTTGAAGTTCTTTTCCTTTAGTGCCGCGATAATTTCGGATGGGGTCACGGATGACTCTATTCCTTTGATGACAACCTGCAATCCTTTGGCATTTTCAGCTGGTAGGTATAGTAACTCTTTATAGTAACTCTTTACTATACCTACCAGCTGAAAAGTGCCAGATTGCAGTCATCAAAGGATAGTCATCCGACCCCATCCAAATTATCGCGGCACTCTTCCCAGCTTCGTCTAGGTACTTGGTCACTGACCGGTGGCTAGACTCATCCTGAGTCTGCACTTTCGTTTCTTGTATGTTGCCCTTAGTAAGAGGTATAACATGGAACTTATTCTCTCCAATAATTGCAACTAGTTTGTTAACCAGCGCATTTGAGGTTTTCTCACGTATATATATTGGTGGCGGCTTTATCTTCTTCTGCTCCTGTTCCTGCTCTTCACAGTCATCCAGTAGTGCAAACCTATTTAAACTTGGCGCGTTGGCGCGATTTATTTTTGGCTGATTACCAGCCTGCTTGTGTTGCGGGCTTAGCTTTCGCTTTATTTGGATGTAGCGATCCAGCCCTGTTTGGCAAAGTTTTTTGTTTTGTTTTGGTTCTTGTCCGCTTTCGCTTTCAAGAGTCGGTGTGAGTGCTTTTGCATTCGTTGTTGTTGATTCAGCGGAATTGTACACCGCTGTCGGTATTGAGCATAGAGTTGTTGTTGATGTTGTTGCAGTTGTTGTTGCTAAAGGTGCGGTTGCAGTAGATATAGTGATTAATGTACTGGTAGTTAAAGAACTTGACACCGTTTGGGATGGGGAGAGGGTGAGAGAGACGCTCTCAGTGCGTTTGGGTTCACTTCGTGCAATCAGAAGCATTGGTGAGCAAGACCGCGGTCGTGTGCTTTCTGCAGGTGCTAGGTCATTGACCGGGTGGGTGGTTTGGCACTCGCGGGCGTTAGACACGACGGTGAAGTATGCATTGTTCCGCTGCAAGGAGAGTCGTCGCTCGTCTTGCTCTTTTTGCCGCTGAGCGCGCAATTCGCGTTGGCTCATTTTAGATCGATTGATTTGTTTGTTGTCTATTTGTTTTTTACTTTATTATTCCGCGCACAGAAAGTTTTGTAAGATAGCAATTTAACATTGCCAATAGCGTCTCTTTCGCTTCCGATTTGTGTATTTATTTTGTGTTATTAATTATTCGGTTTACTAAAATCAGGAGTTTTATACGGAGCTCGATGAAAACACGTCTGACTTCGTCGAGGATGCGCTCGAATGTGTTTGAAAATTAAAATTTGTAACAAGAATAATATTGTAAACATAAGCAATAGTACTTGTCTACCTAAGCTTTTGATAGGAGAGAAAGGGCTATCTGAATTCAGCAACGCAGACCACATCGAAACAATAGAGGAAATAAGCAGCGGTCTTATAATGGTTAACAACTACAATGGCACACTAGAGTGGAACAACAAAATGCAGAAACTGGAGGGAACATACGTCATCAACTTCTTCAACGAGACACTCACCATCAACGGAAAAGAGTTCAGCAACGTTGAGACGAAGCCCATACAATCATCAAGGCCCATGATCCAAATAACCCCTGCAGAGAAAGAACGAATCAAAATACTATCTCTCAACGCTCTGGAAAGTTTACATATTAACAACACCAAACGTTTGGCAGAATTGGAAACAGATAGCAACTATAACAAATACTACGTCACCCTTCTTTTCGCTACCTCCACAATCGTCGCAGGGTTTTTATACTGTTGCAAACGAAAGCAAGAGAAGATTATTCTACAAGTGGCATCTCCCGAACCCCTGAAAACCACCAACAGAGTTAATCTCAACACCATACCATTCTTCTAATGAACGTCGCTTGAGGACAAGCTCAAAATAGAGGGGGAGGAGTTAACAACACGCTTTACCAAAAGCTTATAAAGCTTATAAAGTAAAGCTTAGGTCAGCGTCTGCATTATTTCCTGCACGCGACAAAATAAAGTAAACGAATCATCAAATCACAGAGCAGTGAACTGCAGTTCACACGGGCACCTGCAATTCCGAAGAAATAACAACAGGAAATGGATTGCAGTCACACGGGCACATTTCACGAGAAGTATTGACGACAACAGGGGAAAAGACAAATCATCAGCAGAACTGCAATTAACCAATTACAGCCGACTGCACCAGCGCTGTCACCTGCGCTGCCCTGACACAATATTTGATTCGTCGCTGCCACCGTCGCTGCCACCGTCGCTGCCACCGTCGCTGCCACTGATTCACAAAAGTCCAGATTAGGGAGCTAGAGTAGAACTTAAATTTAGTCTAAATTTTGCATTCGATCAATAAAGTCAAAAAAACAAAATTGTAAATTTATTTTTTTATTTTATTTTTAACTAAATAAATTAACTTGTATGGCTATGTCAAATGAATAAATGTTGAATTCGGTTGCAATAGCTTGGAAAACATAAAACGTTTCCATACAAAGACTTGTTTTCATATCGGTCGTTTGTATATCAGCTATATGATATAGTGGTCCGATCCGGACCAAACTTTCACAAATCGTGTATGACTATGTCAAATGAATAAATGTTGAATTCGGTTGCAATAGCTTGGAAAACAAAAAACGTTTCCATACAAAGACTTGTTTTCATATCGGTCGTTTGTATGGCAGCTATATGATATAGTGATTCGTTCCGGACCAAACTTTCACAAATCGTGTATGGCTAAGTCAAATGAATAAGTGTTGAATTCGGTTGCAATAGCTTGGAAAACATAAAATGTTTCCATACAAAGACTTGTTTTCATATCGGTCGTTTGTATATCAGCTATATGATATAGTGGTCCGATCCGGACCAAACTTTCACAAATCGTGTATGGCTATGTTAAATGAATATATGTTGAATTCGGTTGCAATAGCTTAGAAAACTTTAGAAAACAAAAAAGGGTTTCCATACAAAGGCTTGTTTTCATATCGGTCGTTTGTATATCAGCTATATGATATAGTGGTCCGATCCGGACCAAACTTTCACAAATCGTGTATGACTATGTCAAATGAATAAATGTTGAATTCGGTTGCAATAGCTTGGAAAACAAAAAACGTTTCCATACAAAGACTTGTTTTCATATCGGTCGTTTGTATGGCAGCTATATGGTATAGTTATTCGTTCCGGACCAAACTTTCACAAATCGTGTATGGCTATGTTAAATGAATAAATGTTGAATTCGGTTGCAATAGCTTCGAAAACAAAAAAGGTTCATATACAAAGACTTGTTTTCATATCGGTCGTTTGTATATCAGCTATATGATATAGTGGTCCGATCCGGATCAACCTTTTACAAATCGTGTATGGCTATGTCAAATGAATAAATTTTGATTTTGGTTGCAATAGCTTGGAAAACAAAAAAGGTTCCTATACAAAGACTTGTTTTCATATCGGTCGTTTGTATATCAGCTATATGATATAGTGGTCCGATCCGGACCAAACTTTCACAAATCGTGTATGACTATGTCAAATGAATAAAAGTTGAATTCGGTTGCAATAGCTTGGAAAACAAAAAACGTTTCCATACAAAGACTTGTTTTCATATCGGTCGTTTGTATGGCAGCTATATGATATAGTGATTCGTTCCGGACCAAACTTTCACAAATCGTGTATGGCTAAGTCAAATGAATAAGTGTTGAATTCGGTTGCAATAGCTTGGAAAACATAAAACGTTTCCATACAAAGACTTGTTTTCATATCGGTCGTTTGTATCTCAGCTATATGATATAGTGGTCCGATCCGGACCAAACTTTCACAAATCGTGTATGGCTATGTTAAATGAATAAATGTTTAATTCGGTTGCAGTAGTTTCGAAAACAAAAAACGTTTCCATACAAAGACTTGTTTTCATATCGGTCGTTTGTATGGCAGCTATATGGTATAGTGGTCCGTTCCGAACCAAACTTTCACAAATCGTGTATGGCTAAGTCAAATATATAAGTGTTGAATTCGGTTGCAATAGCTTGGAAAACAAAAAAGGTTCCTATACAAAGACTTGTTTTCATATCGGTCGTTTGTATATCAGCTATATGATATAGTGGTCCGATCCGGATCAACCTTTCACAAATCGTGTATGACTATGTCAAATGAATAAAAGTTGAATTCGGTTGCAATAGCTTGGAAAACAAAAAACGTTTCCATACAAAGACTTGTTTTCATATCGGTCGTTTGTATGGCAGCTATATGATATAGTGATTCGTTCCGGACCAAACTTTCACAAATCGTGTATGGCTAAGTCAAATGAATAAGTGTTGAATTCGGTTGCAATAGCTTGGAAAACATAAAACGTTTCCATACAAAGACTTGTTTTCATATCGGTCGTTTGTATCTCAGCTATATGATATAGTGGTCCGATCCGGACCAAACTTTCACAAATCGTGTATGGCTATGTTAAATGAATAAATGTTTAATTCGGTTGCAGTAGTTTCGAAAACAAAAAACGTTTCCATACAAAGACTTGTTTTCATATCGGTCGTTTGTATGGCAGCTATATGGTATAGTGGTCCGTTCCGAACCAAACTTTCACAAATCGTGTATGGCTAAGTCAAATATATAAGTGTTGAATTCGGTTGCAATAGCTTGGAAAACAAAAAAGGTTCCTATACAAAGACTTGTTTTCATATCGGTCGTTTGTATATCAGCTATATGATATAGTGGTCCGATCCGGATCAACCTTTCACAAATTGTGTATGGCTATGTCAAATGAATAAATGTTGAATTCGGTTGCAATAGCTTGGAAAACAAAAAACGTTTCCATACAAAGACTTGTTTTAATATCGGTCGTTTGTATGGCAGCTATATGATATAGTGATTCGTTCCGGACCAAACTTTCACAGATCGTGTATAGCTAAGTCAAATGAATAAGTGTTGAATTCGGTTGCAATAGCTTGGAAAACATAAAACGTTTCCATACAAAGACTTGTTTTCATATCGGTCGTTTGTATATCAGCTATATGATACAGTGGTCCGATCCGGACCAAACTTTCACAAATCGTGTATGGCTATGTCAAATGAATAAATGTTGAATTCGGTTGCAATAGCTTGGAAAACAAAAAACGTTTCCATACAAAGACTTGTTTTCATATCGGTCGTTTGTATGGCAGCTATATGATATAGTGATTCGTTGCGGACCAAACTTTCACAAATCGTGTATGGCTAAGTCAAATGAATAAGTGTTGAATTCGGTTGCAATAGCTTGGAAAACATAAAACGTTTCCATACAAAGACTTGTTTTCATATCGGTCGTTTGTATATCAGCTATATGATATAGTGGTCCGATCCGGACCAAACTTTCACAAATCGTGTATGGCTATGTTAAATGAATAAATGTTGAATTCGGTTGCAATAGCTTAGAAAACTTTAGAAAACAAAAAAGGGTTTCCATACAAAGGCTTGTTTTCATATCGGTCGTTTGTATATCAGCTATATGATATAGTGGTCCGATCCGGACCAAACTTTCACAAATCGTGTATGACTATGTCAAATGAATAAATGTTGAATTCGGTTGCAATAGCTTGGAAAACAAAAAACGTTTCCATACAAAGACTTGTTTTCATATCGGTCGTTTGTATGGCAGCTATATGGTATAGTTATTCGTTCCGGACCAAACTTTCACAAATCGTGTATGGCTATGTTAAATGAATAAATGTTGAATTCGGTTGCAATAGCTTGGAAAACAAAAAAGGTTCATATACAAAGACTTGTTTTCATATCGGTCGTTTGTATATCAGGTATATGATATAGTGGTCCGATCCGGATCAACCTTTCACAAATCGTGTATGGCTATGTCAAATGAATAAATGTTGATTTCGGTTGCAATACCTTGGAAAACAAAAAAGGTTCCTATACAAAGGCTTGTTTTCATATCGGTCGTTTGTATATCAGCTATATGATATAGTGGTCCGATCCGGACCAAACTTTCACAAATCGTGTATGACTATGTCAAATGAATAAATGTTGAATTCGGTTGCAATAGCTTGGAAAACAAAAAACGTTTCCATACAAAGACTTGTTTTCATATCGGTCGTTTGTATGGCAGCTATATGGTATAGTTATTCGTTCCGGACCAAACTTTCACAAATCGTGTATGGCTATGTTAAATGAATAAATGTTGAATTCGGTTGCAATAGCTTCGAAAACAAAAAAGGTTCATATACAAAGACTTGTTTTCATATCGGTCGTTTGTATATCAGCTATATGATATAGTGGTCCGATCCGGATCAACCTTTTACAAATCGTGTATGGCTATGTCAAATGAATAAATTTTGATTTTGGTTGCAATAGCTTGGAAAACAAAAAAGGTTCCTATACAAAGACTTGTTTTCATATCGGTCGTTTGTATATCAGCTATATGATATAGTGGTCCGATCCGGACCAAACTTTCACAAATCGTGTATGACTATGTCAAATGAATAAAAGTTGAATTCGGTTGCAATAGCTTGGAAAACAAAAAACTTTTCCATACAAAGACTTGTTTTCATATCGGTCGTTTGTATGGCAGCTATATGATATAGTGATTCGTTCCGGACCAAACTTTCACAAATCGTGTATGGCTAAGTCAAATGAATAAGTGTTGAATTCGGTTGCAATAGCTTGGAAAACATAAAACGTTTCCATACAAAGACTTGTTTTCATATCGGTCGTTTGTATCTCAGCTATATGATATAGTGGTCCGATCCGGACCAAACTTTCACAAATCGTGTATGGCTATGTTAAATGAATAAATGTTTAATTCGGTTGCAGTAGTTTCGAAAACAAAAAACGTTTCCATACAAAGACTTGTTTTCATATCGGTCGTTTGTATGGCAGCTATATGGTATAGTGGTCCGTTCCGAACCAAACTTTCACAAATCGTGTATGGCTAAGTCAAATATATAAGTGTTGAATTCGGTTGCAATAGCTTGGAAAACAAAAAAGGTTCCTATACAAAGACTTGTTTTCATATCGGTCGTTTGTATATCAGCTATATGATATAGTGGTCCGATCCGGATCAACCTTTCACAAATTGTGTATGGCTATGTCAAATGAATAAATGTTGAATTCGGTTGCAATAGCTTGGAAAACAAAAAACGTTTCCATACAAAGACTTGTTTTAATATCGGTCGTTTGTATGGCAGCTATATGATATAGTGATTCGTTCCGGACCAAACTTTCACAGATCGTGTATAGCTAAGTCAAATGAATAAGTGTTGAATTCGGTTGCAATAGCTTGGAAAACATAAAACGTTTCCATACAAAGACTTGTTTTCATATCGGTCGTTTGTATATCAGCTATATGATACAGTGGTCCGATCCGGACCAAACTTTCACAAATCGTGTATGGCTATGTCAAATGAATAAATGTTGAATTCGGTTGCAATAGCTTCGAAAACAAAAAAGGTTCATATACAAAGACTTGTTTTCATATCGGTCGTTTGTATATCAGCTATATGATATAGTGGTCCGATCCGGATCAACCTTTCACAATTCGTGTACGGCTATGTCAAATGAATAAATGTTGATTTCGGTTGCAATAGCTTGGAAAACAAAAAAGGTTCCTATACAAAGACTTGTTTTCATATCGGTCGTTTGTATATCAGCTATATGATATAGTGGTCCGATCCGGATCAACCTTTCACAAATCGTGTATGGCTATGTCAAATGAATAAATGTTGAATTCGGTTGCAATAGCTTCGAAAACAAAAAACGTTTCCATACAAAGACTTGTTTTCATATCGGTCGTTTGTATCTCAGCTATATGATATAGTGGTCCGATCCGGACCAAACTTTCACAAATCGTGTATGGCTATGTTAAATGAATAAATGTTTAATTCGGTTGCAGTAGTTTCGAAAACAAAAAACGTTTCCATACAAAGACTTGTTTTCATATCGGTCGTTTGTATGGCAGCTATATGATATAGTGATTCGTTCCGGACCAAACTTTCACAAATCGTGTATGGCTATGTTAAATGAATAAGTGTTGAATTCGGTTGCAATAGCTTGGAAAACATAAAACGTTTCCATACAAAGACTTGTTTTCATATCGGTCGTTTGTATCTCAGCTATATGATATAGTGGTCCGATCCGGACCAAACTTTTACAAATCGTGTATGGCTATGTTAAATGAATAAATGTTCAATTCGGTTGCAGTAGTTTCGAAAACAAAAAACGTTTCCATACAAAGACTTGTTTTCATATCGGTCGTTTGTATGGCAGCTATATGATATAGTGATTCGTTCCGGACCAAACTTTCACAAATCGTGTATGGCTAAGTCAAATGAATAAGTGTTGAATTCGGTTGCAATAGCTTGGAAAACATAAAACGTTTCCATACAAAGACTTGTTTTCATATCGGTCGTTTGTATCTCAGCTATATGATATAGTGGTCCGATCCGGACCAAACTTTCACAAATCGTGTATGGCTATGTTAAATGAATAAATGTTGAATTCGGTTGCAATAGCTTAGAAAACTTTAGATAACAAAAAAGGGTTTCCATACAAAGGCTTGTTTTCATATCGGTCGTTTGTATATCAGCTATATGATATAGTGGTCCGATCCGGACCAAACTTTCACAAATCGTGTATGACTATGTCAAATGAATAAGTGTTGAATTCGGTTGCAATAGCTTGGAAAACATAAAACGTTTCCATACAAAGACTTGTTTTCATATCGGTCGTTTGTATATCAGCTATATGATATAGTGGTCCGATCCGGACCAAACTTTCACAAATCGTGTATGGCTATGTTAAATGAATAAATGTTGATTTCGGTTGCAATAGCTTGGAAAACAAAAAAGGTTCCTATACAAAGACTTGTTTTCATATCGGTCGTTTGTATATCAGCTATATGATATAGTGGTCCGATCCGGATCAACCTTTCACAAATCGTGTATGGCTATGTCAAATGAATAAATGTTGAATTCGATTGCAATAGCTTGGAAAACAAAAAACGTTTCCATACAAAGACTTGGTTTCATATCGGTCGTTTGTATTGCAGCTATATGATATAGTGATTCGTTCCGGACCAAACTTTCACAGATCGTGTATAGCTAAGTCAAATGAATAAGTGTTGAATTCGGTTGCAATAGCTTGGAAAACATAAAACGTTTCCATACAAAGACTTGTTTTCATATCGGTCGTTTGTATATCAGCTATATGATATAGTGGTCCGATCCGGACCAAACTTTCACAAATCGTGTATGGCTATGTTAAATGAATAAATGTTGAATTCGGTTGCAATAGCTTAGAAAACTTTAGAAAACAAAAAGGGTTTCCATACAAAGGCTTGTTTTGATATCGGTCGTTTGTATATCAGCTATATGATATAGTGGTCCGATCCGGACCAAACTTTCACAAATCGTGTATGACTATGTCAAATGAATAAATGTTGAATTCGATTGCAATAGCTTGGAAAACAAAAAACGTTTCCATACAAAGACTTGTTTTCATATCGGTCGTTTGTATGGCAGCTATATGGTATAGTGATTCGTTCCGGACCAAACTTTCACAAATCGTGTATGGCTAAGTCAAATGAATAAGTGTTGAATTCGGTTGCAATAGCTTGGAAAACATAAAACGTTTCCATACAAAGACTTGTTTTCATATCGGTCGTTTGTATATCAGCTATATGATATAGTGGTCCGATCCGGACCAAACTTTCACAAATCGTGTATATCTATGTCAAATGAATAAATGTTGAATTCGGTTGCAATAGCTTCGAAAACAAAAAAGGTTCATATACAAAGACTTGTTTTCATATCGGTCGTTTGTATATCAGCTATATGATATAGTGGTCCGATCCGGATCAACCTTTCACAATTCGTGTATGGCTATGTCAAATGAATAAATGTTGATTTCGGTTGCAATAGCTTGGAAAACAAAAAAGGTTCCTATACAAAGACTTGTTTTCATATCGGTCGTTTGTATATCACCTATATGATATAGTGGTCCGATCCGGATCAACCTTTCACAAATCGTGTATGGCTATGTCAAATGAATAAATGTTGAATTCGGTTGCAATAGCTTGGAAAACAAAAAACGTTTCCATACAAAGACTTGTTTTCATATCGGTCGTTTGTATGGCAGCTATATGGTATAGTGATTCGTTCCGAACCAAACTTTCACAAATCGTGTATGGCTAAATCAAATGAATAAATGTTAAATTCGGTTGCAATAGCTTGGAAAACAAAAAACGTTTCCATACAAAGACTTGTTTTCATATCGGTCGTTTGTATATCAGCTATATGATATAGTGGTCCGATCCGGACCAAACTTTCACAAATCGTGTATGGCTATGTTAAATGAATAAATGTTGAATTCGGTTGCAGTAGCTTCGAAAACAAAAAACGTTTCCATACAAAGACTTGTTTTCATATCGGTCGTTTGTATGGCACCTATATGGTATAGTGATCCGTTCCGGACCAAACTTTCACAAATCGTGTATGGCTAAGTCAAATGAATAAGTGTTGAATTCGGTTGCAATAGCTTGGAAAACATAAAACGTTTCCATACAAAGACTTGTTTTCATATCGGTCGTTTGTATATCAGCTATATGATATAGTGGTCCGATCCGGGCCAAACTTTCACAAATCGTGCATGACTCTGTCAAATGAATAAATATTGAATTCGGTTGCAATAGCTTGGAAAACAAAAAACGTTTCCATACAAAGACTTGTTTTCATATCGGTCGTTTGTATGGCAGCTATATGGTATAGTAATCCGTTCCGGACCAAACTTTCATAGATCGTGTATGGTTATATCAAATGAATAAGTGTTTAATTCGGTTGCAATAGCTTAGAAAACGAAAAAGGTTTCCATACAAAGACTTGTTTTCATATTGGTCGTTTGTATGGCAGCTATATGATATAGTGGTCCGATCCGGATCAACCTTTCACAAATCGTGTATGGCTATGTTAAATGAATAAATGTTGAATTCGGTTGCAATAGCTTGGAAAACAAAAAAGGTTCCTATACAAAGACTTGTTTTCATATCGGTCGTTTGTATATCAGCTATATGATATAGTGGTCCGATCCGGATCAACCTTTCACAAATCGTGTATGGCTATGTCAAATGAATAAATGTTGATTTCGGTTGCAATAGCTTGGAAAACAAAAAAGGTTCCTATAAAAAGACTTGTTTTCATATCGGTCGTTTGTATATCAGCTATATGATATAGTGGTCCGATCCGGATCAACCTTTCACAAATCGTGTATGGCTATGTCAAATGAATAAATGTTGAATTCGGTTGCAATAGCTTGGAAAACAAAAAACGTTTCCATACAAAGACTTGTTTTCATATCGGTCGTTTGTATGGCAGCTATATGGTATAGTGATTCGTTCCGGACCAAACTTTCACAAATCGTGTATGGCTAAGTCAAATGAATAAGTGTTGAATTCGTTTGCAATAGCTTGGACAACATAAAACGTTTCCATACAAAGACTTGTTTTCATATCGGTCGTTTGTATATCAGCTATATGATATAGTGGTCCGATCCGGACCAAACTTTCACAAATCGTGTATGGCTATGTTAAATGAATAAATGTTGAATTCGGTTGCAATAGCTTAGAAAACTTTAGAAAACAAAAAAGGGTTTCCAT
The DNA here is from genome assembly GCA_035047645.1 of Drosophila merina. NCBI lineage: Eukaryota > Metazoa > Arthropoda > Insecta > Diptera > Drosophilidae > Drosophila > Drosophila merina. Next base: position 129,310 of record JAWNPH010000020.1, on the reverse strand, counting down.
ACAAAGGCTTGTTTTCATATCGGTCGTTTGTATATAAGCTATATGATATAGTGGTCCGATCCGGATCAACCTTTCACAAATCGTGTATGACTATGTCAAATGAATAAATGTTGAATTCGGTTGCAATAGCTTGGAAAACAAAAAACGTTTCCATACAAAGACTTGTTTTCATATCGGTCGTTTGTATGGCAGCTATATGGTATAGTGATTCGTTCCGGACCAAACTTTCACAAATCGTGTATGGCTAAGTCAAATGAATAAGTGTTGAATTCGGTTGCAATAGCTTGGAAAACATAAAACGTTTCCATACAAAGACTTGTTTTCATATCGGTCGTTTGTATATCAGCTATATGATATAGTGGTCCGATCCGGACCAAACTTTCACAAATCGTGTATGGCTATGTTAAATGAATAAATATTGAATTCGGTTGCAATGGCTTCGAAAACAAAAAAGGTTCCTATACAAAGACTTGTTTTCATATTGGTCGTTTGTATGGCAGCTATATGATATAGTGGTCCGATCCGGATCAACCTTTCACAAATCGTGTATGGCTATGTCAAATGAATAAATGTTGATTTCGGTTGCAATAGCTTGGAAAACAAAAAAGGTTCCTATACAAAGACTTGTTTTCATATCGGTCGTTTGTATATCAGCTATATGATATAGTGGTCCGATCCGGATCAACCTTTCACAAATCGTGTATGGCTAAGTCAAATGAATAAGTGTTGAATTCGGTTGCAATAGCTTGGACAACATAAAACGTTTCCATACAAAGACTTGTTTTCATATCGGTCGTTTGTATATCAGCTATATGATATAGTGGTCCGATCCGGACCAAACTTTCACAAATCGTGTATGGCTATGTTAAATGAATAAATGTTGAATTCGGTTGCAATAGCTTAGAAAACTTTAGAAAACAAAAAAGAGTTTCCATACAAAGGCTTGTTTTCATATCGGTCGTTTGTATATCAGCTATATGATATAGTGGTCCGATCCGGATCAACCTTTCACAAATCGTGTATGACTATGTCAAATGAATAAATGTTGAATTCGGTTGCAATAGCTTGGAAAACAAAAAACGTTTCCATACAAAGACTTGTTTTCATATCGGTCGTTTGTATGGCAGCTATATGGTATAGTGATTCGTTCCGGACCAAACTTTCACAAATCGTGTATGGCTAAGTCAAATGAATAAGTGTTGAATTCGGTTGCAATAGCTTGGAAAACATAAAACGTTTCCATACAAAGACTTGTTTTCATATCGGTCGTTTGTATATCAGCTATATGATATAGTGGTCCGATCCGGACCAAACTTTCACAAATCGTGTATGGCTATGTTAAATGAATAAATGTTAAATTCGGTTGCAATAGCTTCGAAAACAAAAAAGGTTCCTATACAAAGACTTGTTTTCATATCGGTCGTTTGTATATCAGCTATATGATATAGTGGTCCGATCCGGATCAACCTTTCACAAATCGTGTATGGCTATGTCAAATGAATAAATGTTGATTTCGGTTGCAATAGCTTGGAAAACAAAAAAGGTTCCTATACAAATACTTGTTTTCATATCGGTCGTTTGTATATCAGCTATATGATATAGTGGTCCGATCCGGATCAACCTTTAACAAATCGTGTATGGCTAAGTCAAATGAATAAGTGTTGAATTCGGTTGCAATAGCTTGGAAAACATAAAACGTTTCCATACAAAGACTTGTTTTCATATCGGTCCTTTGTATATCAGCTATATGATATAGTGGTCCGATCCGGACCAAACTTTCACAAATCGTGTATGGCTATGTTAAATGAATAAATGTTGAATTCGGTTGCAATAGCTTAGAAAACTTTAGAAAACAAAAAAGGGTTTCCATACAAAGGCTTGTTTTCATATCGGTCGTTTGTATATCAGCTATATGATATAGTGGTCCGATCCGGATCAACCTTTCACAAATCATGTATGGCTATGTCAAATGAATAAATGTTGAATTCGGTTGCAATAGCTTGGAAAACAAAAAACGTTTCCATACAAAGACTTGTTTTCATATCGGTCGTTTGTATGGCAGCTATATGATATAGCGATTCGTTCCGGACCAAACTTTCACAGATCGTGTATAGCTAAGTCAAATGAATAAGTGTTGAATTCGGTTGCAATAGCTTGGAAAACATAAAACGTTTCCATACAAAGACTTGTTTTCATATCGGTCGTTTGTATATCAGCTATATGATATAGTGGTCCGATCCGGACCAAATCTTTCACAAATCGTGTATGGCTATGTTAAATGAATAAATGTTGAATTAGGTTGCAATAGCTTAGAAAACTTTAGAAAACAAAAAAGGGTTTCCATACAAAGGCTTGTTTTCATATCGGTCGTTTGTATGGCAGCTATATGATATAGTGATTCGTTCCGGACCAAACTTTCACAGATCGTGTATAGCTAAGTCAAATGAATAAGTGTTGAATTCGGTTGCAATAGCTTGGAAAACATAAAACGTTTCCATACAAAGACTTGTTTTCATATCGGTCGTTTGTATATCAGCTATATGATATAGTGGTCCGATCCGGATCAACCTTTCACAATTCGTGTATGGCTATGTCAAATGGATAAATGTTGATTTCGGTTGCAATAGCTTGGAAAACAAAAAAGGTTCCTATACAAAGACTTGTTTTCATATCGGTCGTTTGTATATCAGCTATATGATATAGTGGTCCGATCCGGATCAACCTTTCACAAATCGTGTATGGCTATGTCAAATGAATAAATGTTGAATTCGGTTGCAATAGCTTGGAAAACAAAAAACGTTTTCATACAAAGACTTGTTTTCATATCGGTCGTTTGTATGGCAGCTATATGGTATAGTGATTCGTTCCGGACCAAACTTTCACAAATCGTGTATGGCTAAGTCAAATGAATAAGTGTTGAATTCGGTTGCAATAGCTTGGAAAACATAAAACGTTTCCATACAAAGACTTGTTTTCATATCGGTCGTTTGTATATCAGCTATATGATATAGTGGTCCGATCCGGACCAAACTTTCACAAATCGTGTATGGCTATGTTAAATGAATAAATGTTAAATTCGGTTGCAATAGCTTCGAAAACAAAAAAGGTTCCTATACAAAGACTTGTTTTCATATCGGTCGTTTGTATATCAGCTATATGATATAGTGGTCCGATCCGGATCAACCTTCCACAAATCGTGTATGGCTATGTCAAATGAATAAATGTTGATTTCGGTTGCAATAGCTTGGAAAACAAAAAAGGTTCCTATACAAATACTTGTTTTCATATCGGTCGTTTGTATATCAGCTATATGATATAGTGGTCCGATCCGGATCAACCTTTCACAAATCGTGTATGGCTATGTCAAATGAATAAATGTTGAATTCGGTTGCAATAGCTTGGAAAACAAAAAACGTTTCCATACAAAGACTTGTTTTCATATCGGTCGTTTGTATGGCAGCTATATGGTATAGTGATTCGTTCCGAACCAAACTTTCACAAATCGTGTATGGCTAAGTCAAATGAATAAATGTTGAATTCGGTTGCAATAGCTTGGAAAACAAAAAACGTTTCCATACAAAGACTTGTTTTCATATCGGTCGTTTGTATATCAGCTATATGATATAGTGGTCCGATCCGGACCAAACTTTCACAAATCGTGTATGGCTATGTTAAATGAATAAATGTTGAATTCGGTTGCAATAGCTTGGAAAACATAAAACGTTTCCATACAAAGACTTGTTTTCATATCGGTCGTTTGTATATCAGCTATATGATATAGTGGTCCGATCCGGACCAAACTTTCACAAATCGTGCATGACTCTGTCATATGAATAAATATTGAATTCGGTTGCAATAGCTTGGAAAACAAAAAACGTTTCCATACAAAGACTTGTTTTCATATCGGTCGTTTGTATGGCAGCTATATGGTATAGTAATCCGTTCCGGACCAAACTTTCATAGATCGTGTATGGTTATATCAAATGAATAAGTGTTGAATTCGGTTGCAATAGCTTGGACACCATAAAACGTTTCCATACAAAGACTTGTTTTCATATCGGTCGTTTGTATATCAGCTATATGATATAGTGGTCCGATCCGGACCAAACTTTTACAAATCGTGTATGGCTATGTTAAATGAATAAATGTTGAATTCGGTTGCAATAGCTTGGAAAACAAAAAAGGTTCCTATACAAAGACTTGTTTTCATATCGGTCGTTTGTATATCAGCTATATGATATAGTGGTCCGATCCGGATCAACCTTTCACAAATCGTGTATGGCTAAGTCAAATGATTAAGTGTTGAATTCGGTTGCAATAGCTTGGACAACATAAAACGTTTCCATACAAAGACTTGTTTTCATATCGGTCGTTTGTATATCAGCTATATGATATAGTGGTCCGATCCGGACCAAACTTTCACAAATCGTGTATGGCTATGTTAAATGAATAAATGTTGAATTCGGTTGCAATAGCTTAGAAAACTTTAGAAAACAAAAAAGGGTTTCCATACAAAGACTTGTTTTCATATCGGTCGTTTGTATATCAGCTATATGATATAGTGGTCCGATCCGGATCAACCTTTCACAAATCGTGTATGACTATGTCAAATGAATAAATGTTGAATTCGGTTGCAATAGCTTGGAAAACAAAAAAACGTTTCCATACAAAGACTTGTTTTTTCATATCGGTCTTTTGTATGGCAGCTATATGGTATAGTGATTCGTTCCGGACCAAACTTTCACAAATCGTGTCTGGCTAAGTCAAATGAATAAGTGTTGAATTCGGTTGCAATAGCTTGGAAAACATAAAACGTTTCCATACAAAGACTTGTTTTCATATCGGTCGTTTGTATATCAGCTATATGATATAGTGGTCCGATCCGGACCAAACTTTCACAAATCGTGTATGGCTATGTTAAATGAATAAATGTTAAATTCGGTTGCAATAGCTTCGAAAACAAAAAAGGTTCCTATACAAAGACTTGTTTTCATATCGGTCGTTTGTATATCAGCTATATGATATAGTGGTCCGATCCGGATCAACCTTTCACAAATCGTGTATGGCTATGTCAAATGAATAAATGTTGATTTCGGTTGCAATAGCTTGGAAAACAAAAAGGTTCCTATACAAATACTTGTTTTCATATCGGTCGTTTGTATATCAGCTATATGATATAGTGGTCCGATCCGGATCAACCTTTCACAAATCGTGTATGGCTAAGTCAAATGAATAAGTGTTGAATTCGGTTGCAATAGCTTGGAAAACATAAAACGTTTCCATACAAAGACTTGTTTTCATATCGGTCCTTTGTATATCAGCTATATGATATAGTGGTCCGATCCGGACCAAACTTTCACAAATCGTGTATGGCTATGTTAAATGAATAAATGTTGAGTTCGGTTGCAATAGCTTAGAAAACTTTAGAAAACAAAAAAGGGTTTCCATACAACGGCTGGTTTTCATATCGGTCGTTTGTATATCAGCTATATGATATAGTGGTCCGATCCGGATCAACCTTTCACAAATCATGTATGGCTATGTCAAATGAATAAATGTTGAATTCGGTTGCAATAGCTTGGAAAATAAAAAACGTTTCCATACAAAGACTTGTTTTCATATCGGTCGTTTGTATGGCAGCTATATGATATAGTGATTCGTTCCGGACCAAACTTTCACAGATCGTGTATAGCTAAGTCAAATGAATAAGTGTTGAATTCGGTTGCATTAGCTTGGAAAACATAAAACGTTTCCATACAAAGACTTGTTTTCATATCGGTCGTTTGTATATCAGCTATATGATATAGTGGTCCGATCCGGACCAAAGTTTCACAAATCGTGTATGGCTATGTTAAATGAATAAATGTTGAATTCGGTTGCAATAGCTTAGAAAACTTTAGAAAACAAAAAAGGGTTTCCATACAAAGGCTTGTTTTCATATCGGTCGTTTGTATATCAGCTATATGATATAGTGGTCCGATCCGGACCAATTTTTCACAAATCGTGTATGACTATGTCAAATGAATGAATGTTGAATTCGATTGCAATAGCTTGGAAAACAAAAAACGTTTCCATACAAAGACTTGTTTTCATATCGGTCGTTTGTATGGCAGCTATATGGTATAGTGATTCGTTCCGGACCAAACTTTCACAAATCGTGTATGGCTATGTCAAATGAATAAGTGTTGAATTCGGTTGCAATAGCTTGGAAAACATAAAACGTTTCCATACAAAGACTTGTTTTCATATCGGTCGTTTGTATATCAGCTATATGATATAGTGGTCCGATCCGGACCAAACTTTCACAAATCGTGTATGGCTATGTCAAATGAATAAATGTTGAATTCGGTTGCAATAGCTTCGAAAACAAAAAAGGTTCATATACAAAAACTTGTTTTCATATCGGTCGTTTGTATATCAGCTATATGATATAGTGGTCCGATCCGGACCAATTTTTCACAAATCGTGTATGACTCTGTCAAATGAATAAATATTGAATTCGGTTGCAATAGCTTGGAAAACAAAAAACGTTTCCATACAAAGACTTGTTTTCATATCGGTCGTTTGTATGGCAGCTATATGGTATAGTAATCCGTTCCGGACCAAACTTTCATAGATCGTGTATGGTTATATCAAATGAATAAGTGTTTAATTCGGTTGCAATAGCTTCGAAAACAAAAAAGGTTTCCATACAAAGACTTGTTTTCATATTGGTCGTTTGTATGGCAGCTATATGATATAGTAATCCGATCCGGATCAACCTTTCACAAATCGTGTATGGCTATGTTAAATGAATAAATGTTGAATTCGGTTGCAATAGCTTCGAAAACAAAAAAGGTTCCTATACAAAGACTTGTTTTCATATCGGTCGTTTGTATATCAGCTATATGATATAGTGGTCCGATCCGGATCAACCTTTCACAAATCGTGTATGGCTATGTCAAATGAATAAATGTTGATTTCGGTTGCAATAGCTTGAAAAACAAAAAAGGTTCCTATAAAAAGACTTGTTTTCATATCGGTCGTTTGTATGGCAGCTATATGGTATAGTGATTCGTTCCGGACCAAACTTTCACAAATCGTGTATGGCTAAGTCAAATGAATAAGTGTTGAATTCGGTTGCAATAGCTTGGAAAACATAAAACGTTTCCATACAAAGACTTGTTTTCATATCGGTCGTTTGTATATCAGCTATATGATAAAGTGGTCCGATCCGGACCAAACTTTCACAAATCGTGTATGGCTATGTCAAATGAATAAATGTTGAATTCGGTTGCAATAGCTTCGAAAACAAAAAAGGTTCATATACAAAGACTTGTTTTCATATCGGTCGTTTGTATATCAGCTATATGATATAGTGGTCCGATCCGGATCAACCTTTCACAAATCGTGTATGGCTATGTCAAATGAATAAATGTTGAATTCGGTTGCAATAGCTTGGAAAACAAAAAACGTTTCCATACAAAGACTTGTTTTCATATCGGTCGTTTGTATGGCACCTATATGGTATAGTGATCCGTTCCGGACCAAACTTTCACAAATCGTGTATGGCTAAGTCAAATGAATAAGTGTTGAATTCGGTTGCAATAGCTTGGAAAACATAAAACGTTTCCATACAAAGACTTGTTTTCATATCGGTCGTTTGTATATCAGCTATATGATATAGTGGTCCGATCCGGACCAAACTTTCACAAATCGTGCATGACTCTGTCAAATGAATAAATATTGAATTCGGTTGCAATAGCTTGGAAAACAAAAAACGTTTCCATACAAAGACTTGTTTTCATATCGGTCGTTTGTATGGCAGCTATATGGTATAGTAATCCGTTCCGGACCAAAATTTCATAGATCGTGTATGGTTATATCAAATGAATAAGTGTTTAATTCGGTTGCAATAGCTTAGAAAACAAAAAAGGTTTCCATACAAAGACTTGTTTTCATATTGGTCGTTTGTATGGCAGCTATATGATATAGTGGTCCGATCCGGATCAACCTTTCACAAATCGTGTATGGCTATGTTAAATGAATAAATGTTGAATTCGGTTGCAATAGCTTCGAAAACAAAAAGGTTCCTATACAAAGACTTGTTTTCATATCGGTCGTTTGTATATCAGCTATATGATATAGTGGTCCGATCCGGATCAACCTTTCACAAATCGTGTATGGCTATGTCAAATGAATAAATGTTGATTTCGGTTGCAATAGCTTGAAAAACAAAAAAGGTTCCTATAAAAAGACTTGTTTTCATATCGGTCGTTTGTATATCAGCTATATGATATAGTGGTCCGACCCGGATCAACCTTTCACAAATCGTGTATGGCTATGTCAAATGAATAAATGTTGAATTCGGTTGCAATAGCTTGGAAAACAAAAAACGTTTCCATACAAAGACTTGTTTTCATATCGGTCGTGTGTATATCAGCTATATGATATAGTGGTCCGATCCGGACCAAACTTTCACAAATCGTGTATGGCTATGTTAAATGAATAAATGTTGAATTCGGTTGCAATAGCTTCGAAAACAAAAAAGGTTCCTATAAAAAGACTTGTTTTCATATCGGTCGTTTGTATATCAGCTATATGATATAGTGGTCCGATCCGGATCAACCTTTCACAAATCGTGTATGGCTAAGTCAAATGAATAAGTGTTGATTTCGGTTGCAATAGCTTGGAAAACAAAAAAGGGTTTCCATACAAAGGCTTGTTTTCATATCGGTCGTTTGTATATCAGCTATATGATATAGTGGTCCGATCCGGATCAACCTTTCAAAAATCGTGTATGACTATGTCAAATGAATAAATGTTGAATTCGGCTGCAATAGCTTGGAAAACAAAAAACCTTTCCATACAAAGACTTGTTTTCATATCGGTCGTTTGTATGGCAGCTATATGGTATAGTGATTCGTTCCGGACCAAACTTTCACAAATCGTGTATGGCTAAGTCAAATGAATAAGTGTTGAATTCGGTTGCAATAGCTTGGAAAACATAAAACGTTTCCATACAAAGACTTGTTTTCATATCGGTCGTTTGTATATCAGCTATATGATATAGTGGTCCGATCCGGACCAAACTTTCACAAATCGTGTATGGCTATGTTAAATGAATAAATGTTGAATTCGGTTGCAATAGCTTCGAAAACAAAAAAGGTTCCTATACAAAGACTTGTTTTCATATCGGTCGTTTGTATATCAGCTATATGATATAGTGGTCCGATCCGGATCAACCTTTCACAAATCGTGTATGGCTATGTCAAATGAATAAATGTTGATTTCGGTTGCAATAGCTTGGAAAACAAAAAAGGTTCCTATACAAAGACTTGTTTTCATATCGGTCGTTTGTATATCAGCTATATGATATAGTGGTCCGATCCGGATCAACCTTTCACAAATCGTGTATCCATACAAAGACTTGTTTTCATATCGGTCGTTTGTATATCAGCTATATGATATAGTGGTCCGATCCGGACCAAACTTTCACAAATCGTGTATGGCTATGTTAAATGAATAAATGTTGAATTCGGTTGCAATAGCTTAGAAAACTTTAGAAAACAAAAAAGGGTTTCCATACAAAGGCTTGTTTTCATATCGGTCGTTTGTATATCAGCTATATGATATAGTGGTCCGATCCGGATCAACCTTTCACAAATCGTGTATGACTATGTCAAATGAATAAATGTTGAATTCGGTTGCAATAGCTTGGAAAACAAAAAACGTTTCCATACAAAGACTTGTTTTCATATCGGTCGTTTGTATGGCAGCTATATGGTATAGTGATTCGTTCCGGACCAAACTTTCACAAATCGTGTATGGCTAAGTCAAATGAATAAGTGTTGAATTCGGTTGCAATAGCTTGGAAAACATAAAACGTTTCCATACAAAGACTTGTTTTCATATCGGTCGTTTGTATATCAGCTATATGATATAGTGGTCCGATCCGGACCAAACTTTCACAAATCGTGTATGGCTATGTTAAATGAATAAATGTTAAATTCGGTTGCAATAGCTTCGAAAACAAAAAAGGTTCCTATACAAAGACTTGTTTTCATATCGGTCGTTTGTATATCAGCTATATGATATAGTGGTCCGATCCGGATCAACCTTTCACAAATCGTGTATGTAAAAAAATTTTGTATATGGGAAAACAAAAATTTCCATACAAAGACTTGTTTTCATATCGGTCGTTTGTATATCAGCTATATGATATAGTGGTCCGATCCGGACCAAACTTTCACAAATCGTGTATGGCTATGTTAAATGAATAAATGTTGAATTCGGTTGCAATAGCTTAGAAAACTTTAGAAAACAAAAAAGGGTTTCCATACAAAGGCTTGTTTTCATATCGGTCGTTTGTATATCAGCTATATGATATAGTGGTCCGATCCGGATCAACCTTTCACAAATCGTGTATGACTATGTCAAATGAATAAATGTTGAATTCGGTTGCATTCGGTTGCTTGGAAAACAAAAAACGTTTCCATACAAAGACTTGTTTTCATATCGATCGTTTGTATGGCAGCTATATGGTATAGTGATTCGTTCCGGACCAAACTTTCACAAATCGTGTATGGCTAAGTCAAATGAATAAGTGTTGAATTCGGTTGCAATAGCTTGGAAAACATAAAACGTTTCCATACAAAGACTTGTTTTCATATCGGTCGTTTGTATATCAGCTATATGATATAGTGGTCCGATCCGGACCAAACTTTCACAAATCGTGTATGGCTATGTTAAATGAATAAATGTTAAATTCGGTTGCAATAGCTTCGAAAACAAAAAAGGTTCCTATACAAAGACTTGTTTTCATATCGGTCGTTTGTATATCAGCTATATGATATAGTGGTCCGATCCGGATCAACCTTTCACAAATCGTGTATGGCTAAGTCAAATGAATAAGTGTTGAATTCGGTTGCAATAGCTTGGAAAACATAAAACGTTTCCATACAAAGACTTGTTTTCATATCGGTCGTTTGTATATCAGCTATATGATATAGTGGTCCGATCCGGACCAAACTTTCACAAATCGTGTATGGCTATGTTAAATGAATAAATGTTAAATTCGGTTGCAATAGCTTCGAAAACAAAAAAGGTTCCTATACAAAGACTTGTTTTCATATCGGTCGTTTGTATATCAGCTATATGATATAGTGGTCCGATCCGGATCAACCTTTCACAAATCGTGTATGGCTATGTCAAATGAATAAATGTTGATTTCGGTTGCAATAGCTTGGAAAACAAAAAAGGTTCCTATACAAAGACTTGTTTTCATATCGGTCGTTTGTATATCAGCTATATGATATAGTGGTCCGATCCGGATCAACCTTTCACAAATCGTGTATGGCTAAGTCAAATGAATAAGTGTTGAATTCGGTTGCAATAGCTTGGAAAACATAAAACGTTTCCATACAAAGACTTGTTTTCATATCGGTCGTTTGTATATCAGCTATATGATATAGTGGTCCGATCCGGACCAAAGTTTCACAAATCGTGTATGGCTATGTTAAATGAATAAATGTTAAATTCGGTTGCAATAGCTTCGAAAACAAAAAAGGTTCCTATACAAAGACTTGTTTTCATATCGGTCGTTTGTATATCAGCTATATGATATAGTGGTCCGATCCGGATCAACCTTTCACAAATCGTGTATCCATACAAAGACTTGTTTTCATATCGGTCGTTTGTATATCAGCTATATGATATAGTGGTCCGATCCGGACCAAACTTTCACAAATCGTGTATGGCTATGTTAAATGAATAAATGTTGAATTCGGTTGCAATAGCTTAGAAAACTTTAGAAAACAAAAAAGGGTTTCCATACAAAGGCTTGTTTTCATATCGGTCGTTTGTATATCAGCTATATGATATAGTGGTCCGATCCGGATCAACCTTTCACAAATCGTGTATGACTATGTCAAATGAATAAATGTTGAATTCGGTTGCATTCGGTTGCTTGGAAAACAAAAAACGTTTCCATACAAAGACTTGTTTTCATATCGATCGTTTGTATGGCAGCTATATGGTATAGTGATTCGTTCCGGACCAAACTTTCACAAATCGTGTATGGCTAAGTCAAATGAATAAGTGTTGAATTCGGTTGCAATAGCTTGGAAAACATAAAACGTTTCCATACAAAGACTTGTTTTCATATCGGTCGTTTGTATATCAGCTATATGATATAGTGGTCCGATCCGGACCAAACTTTCACAAATCGTGTATGGCTATGTTAAATGAATAAATCTTAAATTCGGTTGCAATAGCTTCGAAAACAAAAAAGGTTCCTATACAAAGACTTGTTTTCATATCGGTCGTTTGTATATCAGCTATATGATATAGTGGTCCGATCCGGATCAACCTTTCACAAATCGTGTATGGCTAAGTCAAATGAATAAGTGTTGAATTCGGTTGCAATAGCTTGGAAAACATAAAACGTTTCCATACAAAGACTTGTTTCCATATCGGTCGTTTGTATATCAGCTATATGATATAGTGGTCCGATCCGGACCAAAGTTTCACAAATCGTGTATGGCTATGTTAAATGAATAAATGTTGAATTCGGTTGCAATAGCTTAGAAAACTTTAGAAAACAAAAAAGGGTTTCCATACAAAGGCTTGTTTTCATATCGGTCGTTTGTACATCAGCTATATGATATAGTGGTCCGACCCGGATCAACCTTTCACAAATCATGTATGGCTATGTCAAATGAATAAATGTTGATTTCGGTTGCAATAGCTTGGAAAACAAAAAAGGTTTCCATACAAAGGCTTGTTTTCATATCGGTCGTTTGTATATCAGCTATATGATATAGTGGTCTGATCCGGACCAAACTTTCACAAATCGTGTTTGACTATGTCAAATGAATAAATGTTAAATTCGGTTGCAATAGCTTGGAAAACAAAAAACGTTTCCATACAAAGACTTGTTTTCATATCGGTCGTTTGTATGGCAGCTATATGGTATAGTGATTCGTTCCGGACCAAACTTTCACAAATCGTGTATGTCTAAGTCAAATGAATAAGTGTTGAATTCGGTTGCAATAGCTTCGAAAACAAAAAAGGTTCCTATACAAAGACTTGTTTTCATATCGGTCGTTTGTATATCAGCTATATGATATAGTGGTCCGATCCGGATCAACCTTTCACAAATCGTGTATGGCTATGTCAAATGAATAAATGTTGATTTCGGTTGCAATAGCTTGGAAAACAAAAAAGGTTTCCATACAAAGGCTTGTTTTCATATCGGTCGTTTGTATATCAGCTATATGATATAGTGGTCCGATCCGGATCAACCTTTCACAAATCGTGTATGGCTATGTCAAATGAATAAATGTTGAATTCGGTTGCAATAGCTTGGAAAACAAAAAACGTTTCCATACAAAGACTTGTTTTCATATCGGTCGTTTGTATGGCAGCTATATGGTATAGTGATTCGTTCCGGACCAAACTTTCACAAATCGTGTATGGCTAAGTCAAATGAATAAGTGTTGAATTCGGTTGCAATAGCTTGGACAACATAAAACGTTTCCATACAAAGACTTGTTTTCATATCGGTCGTTTGTATATCAGCTATATGATATAGTGGTCCGATCCGGACCAAACTTTCACAAATCGTGTATGGCTATGTTAAATGAATAAATGTTGAATTCGGTTGCAATAGCTTAGAAAACTTTAGAAAACAAAAAAGGGTTTCCATACAAAGGCTTGTTTTCATATCGGTCGTTTGTATATCAGCTATATGATATAGTAGTCCGATCCGGATCAACCTTTCACAAATCGTGTATGACTATGTCAAATGAATAAATGTTGAATTCGGTTGCATTCGGTTGCTTGGAAAACAAAAAACGTTTCCATACAAAGACTTGTTTTCATATCGGTCGTTTGTATGGCAGCTATATGGTATAGTGATTCTTTCCGGACCAAACTTTCACAAATCGTGTATGGCTAAGTCAAATGAATAAGTGTTGAATTCGGTTGCAATAGCTTGGAAAACATAAAACGTTTCCATACAAAGACTTGTTTTCATATCGGTCGTTTGTATATCAGCTATATGATATAGTGGTCCGATCCGGATCAACCTTTCACAAATCGTGTATGGCTATGTTAAATGAATAAATGTTGAATTCGGTTGCAATAGCTTCGAAAACAAAAAAGGTTCCTATACAAAGACTTGTTTTCATATCGGTCGTTTGTATATCAGCTATATGATATAGTGGTCCGATCCGGATCAACCTTTCACAAATCGTGTATGGCTATGTCAAATGAATAAATGTTGATTTCGGTTGCAATAGCTTGGAAAACAAAAAAGGTTCCTATACAAAGACTTGTTTTCATATCGGTCGTTTTTATATCAGCTATATGATATAGTGGTCCGATCCGGATCAAACTTTCACAAATCGTGTATGGCTAAGTCAAATGAATAAGTGTTGAATTCGGTTGCAATAGCTTGGACAACAAAAAACGTTTCCATACAAAGACTTGTTTTCATATCGGTCGTTTGTATATCAGCTATATGATATAGTGGTCCGATCCGGACCAAAGTTTCACAAATCGTTTATGGCTATGTTAAATGAATAAATGTTGAATTCGGTTGCAATAGCTTAGAAAACTTTAGAAAACAAAAAAGGGTTTCCATACAAAGGCTTGTTTTCATATCGGTCGTTTGTATATCAGCTATATGATATAGTGGTCCGATCCGGATCAACCTTTCACAAATCGTGTATGACTATGTCAAATGAATAAATGTTGAATTCGGTTGCAATAGCTTGGAAAACAAAAAACGTTTCCATATAAAGACTTGTTTTCATATCGGTCGTTTGTATGGCAGCTATATGGTATATTGATTCGTTCCGACCAAACTTTCACAAATCGTGTATGGCTAAGTCAAATGAATAAGTGTTGAATTCGGTTGCAATAGCTTGGAAAACATAAAACGTTTCCATACAAAGACTTGTTTTTATATCGGTCGTTTGTATATCAGCTATATGATATAGTGGTCCGATCCGGACCAAACTTTCACAAATCGTGTATGGCTATGTTAAATGAATAAATGTTAAATTCGGTTGCAATAGCTTCGAAAACAAAAAGGTTCCTATACAAAGACTTGTTTTCATATCGGTCGTTTGTATATCAGCTATATGATATAGTGGTCCGATCCGGATCAACCTTTCACAAATCGTGTATGGCTATGTCAAATGAATAAATGTTGATTTCGGTTGCAATAGCTTGGAAAACAAAAAAGGTTCCTATACAAAGACTTGTTTTCATATCGGTCGTTTGTATATCAGCTATATGATATAGTGGTCCGATCCGGATCAACCTCTCACAAATCGTGTATGGCTAAGTCAAATGAATAAGTGTTGAATTCGGTTGCAATAGCTTGGAAAACATAAAACGTTTCCATACAAAGACTTGTTTTCATATCGGTCGTTTGTATATCAGCTATATGATA
The DNA here is from genome assembly GCA_035047645.1 of Drosophila merina. NCBI lineage: Eukaryota > Metazoa > Arthropoda > Insecta > Diptera > Drosophilidae > Drosophila > Drosophila merina. The sequence goes on along the minus strand of JAWNPH010000020.1, from coordinate 113,868 downwards.
TAGTGGTCCGATCCGGACCAAAGTTTCACAAATCGTGTATGGCTATGTTAAATGAATAAATGTTTAATTCGGTTGCAATAGCTTAGAAAACTTTAGAAAACAAAAAAGGGTTTCCATACAAAGGCTTGTTTTCATATCGGTCGTTTGTATATCAGCTATATGATATAGTGGTCCGATCCGGATCAACCTTTCACAAATCATGTATGGCTATGTCAAATGAATAAATGTTGATTTCGGTTGCAATAGCTTGGAAAACAAAAAAGGTTTCCATACAAAGGCTTGTTTTCATATCGGTCGTTTGTATATCAGCTGTATGATATAGTGGTCTGATCCGGACCAAACTTTCACAAATCGTGTTTGACTATGTCAAATGAATAAATGTTAAATTCGGTTGCAATAGCTTGGAAAACAAAAAACGTTTCCATACAAAGACTTGTTTTCATATCGGTCGTTTGTATGGCAGCTATATGGTATAGTGATTCGTTCCGGACCAAACTTTCACAAATCGTGTATGTCTAAGTCAAATGAATAAGTGTTGAATTCGGTTGCAATAGCTTGGAAAACATAAAACGTTTCCATACAAAGACTTGTTTTCATATCGGTCGTTTGTATATCAGCTAAATGATATAGTGGTCCGATCCGGACCAAACTTTCACAAATCGTGTATGGCTATGTTAAATGAATAAATGTTGAATTCGGTTGCAATAGCTTCGAAAACAAAAAAGGTTCCTATACAAAGACTTGTTTTCATATCGGTCGTTTGTATATCAGCTATATGATATAGTGGTCCGATCCGGATCAACCTTTCACAAATCGTGTATGGCTATGTCAAATGAATAAATGTTGATTTCGGTTGCAATAGCTTGGAAAACAAAAAGGTTCCTATACAAAGACTTGTTTTCATATCGGTCGTTTGTATATCAGCTATATGATATAGTGGTCCGATCCGGATCAACCTTTCACAAATCGTGTATGGCTATGTCAAATGAATAAATGTTGAATTCGGTTGCAATAGCTTGGAAAACAAAAAACGTTTCCATACAAAGACTTGTTTTCATATCGGTCGTTTGTATGGCAGCTATATGGTATAGTCATTCGTTCCGGACCAAACTTTCACAAATCGTGTATGGCTATGTTAAATGAATAAATGTTGAATTCGGTTGCAATAGCTTAGAAAACTTTAGAAAACAAAAAAGGGTTTCCATACAAAGGCTTGTTTTCATATCGATCGTTTGTATATCAGCTATATGATATAGTGGTCCGATCCGGACCAAACTTTCACAAATCGTGTATGACTATGTCAAATGAATAAATGTTGAATTCGGTTGCTATAGCTTGGAAAACAAAAAACGTTTCCATACAAAGACTTGTTTTCATATCGGTCGTTTGTATGGCAGCTATATGGTATAGTTATTCGTTCCGGACCAAACTTTCACAAATCGTGTATGGCTATGTTAAATGAATAAATGTTGAATTCGGTTGCAATAGCTTCGAAAACAAAAAGGTTCCTATACAAAGACTTGTTTTCATATCGGTCGTTTGTCTATCAGCTATATGATATAGTGGTCCGATCCGGATCAACCTTTCACAAATCGTGTATGGCTATGTCAAATGAATAAATGTTGATTTTGGTTGCAATAGCTTGGAAAACAAAAAAGGTTCCTATACAAAGACTTGTTTTCATATCGGTCGTTTGTATATCAGCTATATGATATAGTGGTCCGATCCGGATCAACCTTTCACAAATCGTGTATGGCTATGTCAAATGAATAAGTGTTGAATTCGGTTGCAATAGCTTGGAAAACATAAAACGTTTCCATACAAAAGACTCGTTTTCATATCGGTCGTTTGTATATCAGCTATATGATATAGTGGTCCGATCCGGACCAAACTTTCAGAAATCGTGTATGGCTATGTTAAATGAATAAATGTTGAATTCGGTTGCAATAGCTTGGAAAACAAAAAATGTTTCCATACAAAGACTTGTTTTCATATCGGTCGTTTGTATGGCAGCTATATGGTATAGTGATTCGTTCAGGACCAAACTTTCACAAATCGTGTATGGCTAAGTCAAATGAATAAGTGTTGAATTCGGTTGCAATAGCTTGGAAAACATAAAACGTTTCCATACAAAGACTTGTTTTCATATCGATCGTTTGTATATCAGCTATATTATATAGTGGTCCGATCCGGACCAAACTTTCACAAATCGTGTATGGCTATGTTAAATGAATAAATGTTGAATTCGGTTGCAGTAGCTTCGAAAACAAAAAACGTTTCCATACAAAGACTTGTTTTCATATCGGTCGTTTGTATGGCAGCTATATGGTATAGTGGTCCGTTCCGGACCAAACTTTCACAAATCGTGTATGGCTAAGTCAAATAAATAAGTGTTGAATTCGGTTGCAATAGCTTGGACAACATAAAACGTTTCCATACAAAGACTTGTTTTCATATCGGTCGTTTGTATGGCAGCTATATGGTATAGTGATTCGTTCCGGACCAAACTTTCACAAATCGTGTATGGCTATGTTAAATGAATAAATGTTGAATTCGGTTGCAATAGCTTAGAAAACTTTAGAAAACAAAAAAGGGTTTCCATACAAAGGCTTGTTTTCATATCGATCGTTTGTATATCAGCTATATGATATAGTGGTCCGATCCGGACCAAACTTTCACAAATCGTGTATGACTATGTCAAATGAATAAATGTTGAATTCGGTTGCAATAGCTTGGAAAACAAAAAACGTTTCCATACAAAGACTTGTTTTCATATCGGTCGTTTGTATGGCAGCTATATGGTATAGTTATTCGTTCCGGACCAAACTTTCACAAATCGTGTATGGCTATGTTAAATGAATAAATGTTGAATTCGGTTGCAATAGCTTGGAAAACAAAAAAGGTTCCTATACAAAGACTTGTTTTCATATCGGTCGTTTGTCTATCAGCTATATGATATAGTGGTCCGATCCGGATCAACCTTTCACAAATCGTGTATGGCTATGTCAAATGAATAAATGTTGATTTTGGTTGCAATAGCTTGGAAAACAAAAAAGGTTCCTATACAAAGACTTGTTTTCATATCGGTCGTTTGTATATCAGCTATATGATATAGTGGTCCGATCCGGATCAACCTTTCACAAATCGTGTATGGCTATGTCAAATGAATAAGTGTTGAATTCGGTTGCAATAGCTTGGAAAACATAAAACGTTTCCATACAAAAGACTCGTTTTCATATCGGTCGTTTGTATATCAGCTATATGATATAGTGGTCCGATCCGGACCAAACTTTCAGAAATCGTGTATGGCTATGTTAAATGAATAAATGTTGAATTCGGTTGCAATAGCTTGGAAAACAAAAAATGTTTCCATACAAAGACTTGTTTTCATATCGGTCGTTTGTATGGCAGCTATATGGTATAGTGATTCGTTCCGGACCAAACTTTCACAAATCGTGTATGGCTAAGTCAAATGAATAAGTGTTGAATTCGGTTGCAATAGCTTGGAAAACATAAAACGTTTCCATACAAAGACTTGTTTTCATATCGATCGTTTGTATATCAGCTATATGATATAGTGGTCCGATCCGGATCAACCTTTCACAAATCGTGTATGGCTATCAAAGAATAAGGTTGAATCGGGCAAAGCTTGGAAAACATAAAACGTTTCCATACAAAAGACTCGTTTTCATATCGGTCGTTTGTATATCAGCTATATGATATAGTGGTCCGATCCGGACCAAACTTTCACAAATCGTGTATGGCTATGTTAAATGAATAAATGTTGAATTCGGTTGCAGTAGCTTCGAAAACAAAAAACGTTTCCATACAAAGACTTGTTTTCATATCGGTCGTTTGTATGGCAGCTATATGGTATAGTGGTCCGTTCCGGACCAAACTTTCACAAATCGTGTATGGCTAAGTCAAATGAATAAGTGTGGAATTCGGTTGCAATAGCTTGGACAACATAAAACGTTTCCATACAAAGACTTGTTTTCATATCGGTCGTTTGTATTGCAGCTATATGGTATAGTGATTCGTTCCGGACCAAACTTTCACAAATCGTGTATGGCTATGTTAAATGAATAAATGTTGAATTCGGTTGCAATAGCTTAGAAAACTTTAGAAAACAAAAAAGGGTTTCCATACAAAGGCTTGTTTTCATATCGATCGTTTGTATATCAGCTATATGATATAGTGGTCCGATCCGGACCAAATCTTTCACAAATCGTGTATGACTATGTCAAATGAATAAATGTTGAATTCGGTTGCAATAGCTTGGAAAACAAAAAACGTTTCCATACAAAGACTTGTTTTCATATCGGTCGTTTGTATGGCAGCTATATGGTATAGTTATTCGTTCCGGACCAAACTTTCACAAATCGTGTATGGCTATGTTAAATGAATAAATGTTGAATTCGGTTGCAATAGCTTCGAAAACAAAAAAGGTTCCTATACAAAGACTTGTTTTCATATCGGTCGTTTGTCTATCAGCTATATGATATAGTGGTCCGATCCGGATCAACCTTTCACAAATCGTGTATGGCTATGTCAAATGAATAAATGTTGATTTTGGTTGCAATAGCTTGGAAAACAAAAAAGGTTCCTATACAAAGACTTGTTTTCATATCGGTCGTTTGTATATCAGCTATATGATATAGTGGTCCGATCCGGATCAACCTTTCACAAATCGTGTATGGCTATGTCAAATGAATAAGTGTTGAATTCGGTTGCAATAGCTTGGAAAACATAAAACGTTTCCATACAAAAGACTCGTTTTCATATCGGTCGTTTGTATATCAGCTATATGATATAGTGGTCCGATCCGGACCAAACTTTCAGAAATCGTGTATGGCTATGTTAAATGAATAAATGTTGAATTCGGTTGCAATAGCTTGGAAAACAAAAAATGTTTCCATACAAAGACTTGTTTTCATATCGGTCGTTTGTATGGCAGCGATATGGTATAGTGATTCGTTCAGGACCAAACTTTCACAAATCGTGTATGGCTAAGTCAAATGAATAAGTGTTGAATTCGGTTGCAATAGCTTGGAAAACATAAAACGTTTCCATACAAAGACTTGTTTTCATATCGATCGTTTGTATATCAGCTATATGATATAGTGGTCCGATCCGGACCAAACTTTCACAAATCGTGTATGGCTATGTTAAATGAATAAATGTTGAATTCGGTTGCAGTAGCTTCGAAAACAAAAAACGTTTCCATACAAAGACTTGTTTTCATATCGGTCGTTTGTATGGCAGCTATATGGTATAGTGGTCCGTTCCGGACCAAACTTTCACAAATCGTGTATGGCTAAGTCAAATAAATAAGTGTTGAATTCGGTTGCAATAGCTTGGACAACATAAAACGTTTCCATACAAAGACTTGTTTTCATATCGGTCGTTTGTATGGCAGCTATATGGTATAGTGATTCGTTCCGGACCAAACTTTCACAAATCGTGTATGGCTATGTTAAATGAATAAATGTTGAATTCGGTTGCAATAGCTTAGAAAACTTTAGAAAACAAAAAAGGGTTTCCATACAAAGGCTTGTTTTCATATCGATCGTTTGTATATCAGCTATATGATATAGTGGTCCGATCCGGACCAAACTTTCACAAATCGTGTATGACTATGTCAAATGAATAAATGTTGAATTCGGTTGCAATAGCTTGGAAAACAAAAAACGTTTCCATACAAAGACTTGTTTTCATATCGGTCGTTTGTATGGCAGCTATATGGTATAGTTATTCGTTCCGGACCAAACTTTCACAAATCGTGTATGGCTATGTTAAATGAATAAATGTTGAATTCGGTTGCAATAGCTTCGAAAACAAAAAAGGTTCCTATACAAAGACTTGTTTTCATATCGGTCGTTTGTCTATCAGCTATATGATATAGTGGTCCGATCCGGATCAACCTTTCACAAATCGTGTATGGCTATGTCAAATGAATAAATGTTGATTTTGGTTGCAATAGCTTGGAAAACAAAAAAGGTTCCTATACAAAGACTTGTTTTCATATCGGTCGTTTGTATATCAGCTATATGATATAGTGGTCCGATCCGGATCAACCTTTCACAAATCGTGTATGGCTATGTCAAATGAATAAGTGTTGAATTCGGTTGCAATAGCTTGGAAAACATAAAACGTTTCCATACAAAAGACTCGTTTTCATATCGGTCGTTTGTATATCAGCTATATGATATAGTGGTCCGATCCGGACCAAACTTTCAGAAATCGTGTATGGCTATGTTAAATGAATAAATGTTGAATTCGGTTGCAATAGCTTGGAAAACAAAAAATGTTTCCATACAAAGACTTGTTTTCATATCGGTCGTTTGTATGGCAGCTATATGGTATAGTGATTCGTTCCGGACCAAACTTTCACAAATCGTGTATGGCTAAGTCAAATGAATAAGTGTTGAATTCGGTTGCAATAGCTTGGAAAACATAAAACGTTTCCATACAAAGACTTGTTTTCATATCGATCGTTTGTATATCAGCTATATGATATAGTGGTCCGATCCGGACCAAACTTTCACAAATCGTGTATGGCTATGTTAAATGAATAAATGTTGAATTCGGTTGCAGTAGCTTCGAAAACAAAAAACGTTTCCATACAAAGACTTGTTTTCATATCGGTCGTTTGTATGGCAGCTATATGGTATAGTGATTCGTTCCGGACCAAACTTTCACAAATCGTGTATGGCTAAGTCAAATGAATAAGTGTTGAATTCGGTTGCAATAGCTTGGAAAACATAAAACGTTTCCATACAAAGACTTGTTTTCATATCGATCGTTTGTATATCAGCTATATGATATAGTGGTCCGATCCGGACCAAACTTTCACAAATCGTGTATGGCTATGTTAAATGAATAAATGTTGAATTCGGTTGCAATAGCTTAGAAAACTTTAGAAAACAAAAAAGGGTTTCCATACAAAGGCTTGTTTTCATATCGGTCGTTTGTATATCAGCTATATGATATAGTGGTCCGATCCGGATCAACCTTTCACAAATCGTGTATGACTATGTCAAATGAATAAATGTTGAATTCGGTTGCAATCAGCTTGGAAAACAAAAAACGTTTCCATACAAAGACTTGTTTTCATATCGGTCGTTTGTATGGCAGCTATATGGTATAGTGATTCGTTCCGGACCAAACTTTCACAAATCGTGTATGGCTAAGTCAAATGAATAAGTGTTGAATTCGGTTGCAATAGCTTGGAAAACATAAAACGTTTCCATACAAAGACTTGTTTTCATATCGGTCGTTTGTATATCAGCTATATGATATAGTGGTCCGATCCGGATCAACCTTTCACAAATCGTGTATGGCTATGTTAAATGAATAAATGTTGAATTCGGTTGCAATAGCTTCGAAAACAAAAAAGGTTCCTATACAAAGACTTGTTTTCATATCGGTCGTTTGTATATCAGCTATATGATATAGTGGTCCGATCCGGATCAACCTTTCACAAATCGTGTATGGCTATGTCAAATGAATAAATGTTGATTTCGGTTGCAATAGCTTGGAAAACAAAAACGGTTCCTATACAAAGACTTGTTTTCATATCGGTCGTTTGTATATCAGCTATATGATATAGTGGTCCGATCCGGATCAACCTTTCACAAATCGTGTATGGCTATGTCAAATGAATAAGTGTTGAATTCGGTTGCAATAGCTTGGAAAACAAAAAACGTTTCCATACAAAAGACTTGTTTTCATATCGGTCGTTTGTATATCAGCTATATGATATAGTGGTCCGATCCGGACCAAACTTTCACAAATCGTGTATGACTATGTCAAATGAATAAATGTTGAATTCGGTTGCAATAGCTTGGAAAACAAAAAACGTTTCCATACAAAGACTTGTTTTCATATCGGTCGTTTGTATGGCAGCTATATGGTATAGTTATCCGATCCGGACCAAACTTTCACAAATCGTGTATGGCTATGTTAAATGAATAAATGTTGAATTCGGTTGCAATAGCTTCGAAAACAAAAAAGGTTCCTATACAAAGACTTGTTTTCATATCGGTCGTTTGTATATCAGCTATATGATATAGTGGTCCGATCCGGATCAACCTTTCACAAATCGTGTATGGCTATGTCAAATGAATAAATGTTGATTTTGGTTGCAATAGCTTGGAAAACAAAAAAGGTTCCTATACAAAGACTTGTTTTCATATCGGTCGTTTGTATATCAGCTATATGATATAGTGGTCCGATCCGGATCAACCTTTCACAAATCGTGTATGGCTATGTCAAATGAATAAGTGTTGAATTCGGTTGCAATAGCTTGGAAAACATAAAACGTTTCCATACAAAAGACTTGTTTTCATATCGGTCGTTTGTATATCAGCTATATGATATAGTGGTCCGATCCGGACCAAACTTTCACAAATCGTGTATGGCTATGTTAAATGAATAAATGTTGAATTCGGTTGCAATAGCTTGGAAAACAAAAAATGTTTCCATACAAAGACTTGTTTTCATATCGGTCGTTTGTATGGCAGCTATATGGTATAGTGATTCGTTCCGGACCAAACTTTCACAAATCGTGTATGGCTAAGTCAAATGAATAAGTGTTGAATTCGGTTGCAATAGCTTGGAAAACATAAAACGTTTCCATACAAAGACTTGTTTTCATATCGATCGTTTGTATATCAGCTATATGATATAGTGGTCCGATCCGGACCAAACTTTCACAAATCGTGTATGGCTATGTTAAATGAATAAATGTTGAATTCGGTTGCAGTAGCTTCGAAAACAAAAAACGTTTCCATACAAAGACTTGTTTTCATATCGGTCGTTTGTATGGCAGCTATATGATATAGTGGTCCGATCCGGACCAAACTTTCACAAATCGTGTATGGCTAAGTCAAATGAATAAGTGTTGAATTCGGTTGCAATAGCTTGGACAACATAAAACGTTTCCATACAAAGACTTGTTTTCATATCGGTCGTTTGTATATCAGCTATATGATATAGTGGTCCGATCCGGACCAAACTTTCACAAATCGTGTATGGCTATGTTAAATGAATAAATGTTGAATTCGGTTGCAATAGCTTAGAAAACTTTAGAAAACAAAAAAGGGTTTCCATACAAAGGCTTGTTTTCATATCGGTCGTTTGTATATCAGCTATATGATATAGTGGTCCGATCCGGATCAACCTTTCACAAATCGTGTATGACTATGTCAAATGAATAAATGTTGAATTCGGCTGCAATAGCTTGGAAAACAAAAAACGTTTCCATACAAAGACTTGTTTTCATATCGGTCGTTTGTATGGCAGCTATATGGTATAGTGATTCGTTCCGGACCAAACTTTCACAAATCGTGTATGGCTAAGTCAAATGAATAAGTGTTGAATTCGGTTGCAATAGCTTGGAAAACATAAAACGTTTCCATACAAAGACTTGTTTTCATATCGGTCGTTTGTATATCAGCTATATGATATAGTGGTCCGATCCGGATCAACCTTTCACAAATCGTGTATGGCTATGTTAAATGAATAAATGTTGAATTCGGTTGCAATAGCTTCGAAAACAAAAAAGGTTCCTATACAAAGACTTGTTTTCATATCGGTCGTTTGTATATCAGCTATATGATATAGTGGTCCGATCCGGATCAACCTTTCACAAATCGTGTATGGCTATGTCAAATGAATAAATGTTGATTTCGGTTGCAATAGCTTGGAAAACAAAAAAGGTTCCTATACAAAGACTTGTTTTCATATCGGTCGTTTGTATATCAGCTATATGATATAGTGGTCCGATCCGGATCAACCTTTCACAAATCGTGTATGGCTAAGTCAAATGAATAAGTGTTGAATTCGGTTGCAATAGCTTGGACAACATAAAACGTTTCCATACAAAGACTTGTTTTCATATCGGTCGTTTGTATATCAGCTATATGATATAGTGGTCCGATCCGGACCAAACTTTCACAAATCGTGTATGGCTATGTTAAATGAATAAATGTTGAATTCGGTTGCAATAGCTTAGAAAACTTTAGAAAACAAAAAAGGGTTTCCATACAAAGGCTTGTTTTCATATCGGTCGTTTGTATATCAGCTATATGATATAGTGGTCCGATCCGGATCAACCTTTCACAAATCGTGTATGACTATGTCAAATGAATAAATGTTGAATTCGGTTGCAATAGCTTGGAAAACAAAAAAACGTTTCCATACAAAGACTTGTTTTCATATCGGTCGTTTGTATGGCAGCTATATGATATAGTGGTCCGATCCGGACCAAACTTTCACAAATCGTGTATGGCTAAGTCAAATGAATAAGTGTTGAATTCGGTTGCAATAGCTTGGAAAACATAAAACGTTTCCATACAAAGACTTGTTTTCATATCGGTCGTTTGTATATCAGCTATATGATATAGTGGTCCGATCCGGACCAAACTTTCACAAATCGTGTATGGCTATGTTAAATGAATAAATGTTAAATTCGGTTGCAATAGCTTCGAAAACATAAAAAGGTTCCTATACAAAGACTTGTTTTCATATCGGTCGTTTGTATATCAGCTATATGATATAGTGGTCCGATCCGGATCAACCTTTCACAAATCGTGTATGGCTATGTCAAATGAATAAATGTTGATTTCGGTTGCAATAGCTTGGAAAACAAAAAAGGTTCCTATACAAAGACTTGTTTTCATATCGGTCGTTTGTATATCAGCTATATGATATAGTGGTCCGATCCGGATCAACCTCTCACAAATCGTGTATGGCTAAGTCAAATGAATAAGTGTTGAATTCGGTTGCAATAGCTTGGAAAACATAAAACGTTTCCATACAAAGACTTGTTTTCATATCGGTCGTTTGTATATCAGCTATATGATATAGTGGTCCGATCCGGATCAACCTTTCACAAATCGTGTATGGCTAAGTCAAATGAATAAGTGTTGAATTCGGTTGCAATAGCTTGGACAACATAAAACGTTTCCATACAAAGACTTGTTTTCATATCGGTCGTTTGTATATCAGCTATATGATATAGTGGTCCGATCCGGACCAAACTTTCACAAATCGTGTATGGCTATGTTAAATGAATAAATGTTGAATTCGGTTGCAATAGCTTAGAAAACTTTAGAAAACAAAAAAGGGTTTCCATACAAAGGCTTGTTTTCATATCGGTCGTTTGTATATCAGCTATATGATATAGTGGTCCGATCCGGATCAACCTTTCACAAATCGTGTATGACTATGTCAAATGAATAAATGTTGAATTCGGTTGCAATAGCTTGGAAAACAAAAAACGTTTCCATACAAAGACTTGTTTTCATATCGGTCGTTTGTATGGCAGCTATATGGTATATTGATTCGTTCCGACCAAACTTTCACAAATCGTGTATGGCTAAGTCAAATGAATAAGTGTTGAATTCGGTTGCAATAGCTTGGAAAACATAAAACGTTTCCATACAAAGACTTGTTTTCATATCGGTCGTTTGTATATCAGCTATATGATATAGTGGTCCGATCCGGACCAAACTTTCACAAATCGTGTATGGCTATGTTAAATGAATAAATGTTAAATTCGGTTGCAATAGCTTCGAAAACAAAAAAGGTTCCTATACAAAGACTTGTTTTCATATCGGTCGTTTGTATATCAGCTATATGATATAGTGGTCCGATCCGGATCAACCTTTCACAAATCGTGTATGGCTATGTCAAATGAATAAATGTTGATTTCGGTTGCAATAGCTTGGAAAACAAAAAGGTTCGTATACAAAGACTTGTTTTCATATCGGTCGTTTGTATATCAGCTATATGATATAGTGGTCCGATCCGGATCAACCTCTCACAAATCGTGTATGGCTAAGTCAAATGAATAAGTGTTGAATTCGGTTGCAATAGCTTGGAAAACATAAAACGTTTCCATACAAAGACTTGTTTTCATATCGGTCGTTTGTATATCAGCTATATGATATAGTGGTCCGATCCGGACCAAAGTTTCACAAATCGTGTATGGCTATGTTAAATGAATAAATGTTGAATTCGGTTGCAATAGCTTAGAAAACTTTAGAAAACAAAAAAGGGTTTCCATACAAAGACTTGTTTTCATATCGGTCGTTTGTATATCAGCTATATGATATAGTGGTCCGATCCGGATCAACCTTTCACAAATCATGTATGGCTATGTCAAATGAATAAATGTTGATTTCGGTAGCAATAGCTTGGAAAACAAAAAAGGTTTCCATACAAAGGCTTGTTTTCATATCGGTCGTTTGTATATCAGCTATATGATATAGTGGTCCGATCCGGACCAAACTTTCACAAATCGTGTATGGCTATGTTAAATGAATAAATGTTGAATTCGGTTGCAATAGCTTGGAAAACAAAAAACGTTTCCATACAAAGACTTGTTTTCATATCGGTCGTTTGTATGGCAGCTATATGGTATAGTGATTCGTTCCGGACCAAATTTTCACAAATCGTGTATGTCTAAGTCAAATGAATAAGTGTTGAATTCGGTTGCAATAGCTTGGAAAACATAAAACGTTTCCATACAAAGACTTGTTTTCATATCGGTCGTTTGTATATCAGCTATATGATATAGTGGTCCGATCCGGACCAAACTTTCACAAATCGTGTATGGCTATGTTAAATGAATAAATGTTGAATTCGGTTGCAATAGCTTCGAAAACAAAAAAGGTTCCTATACAAAGACTTGTTTTCATATCGGTCGTTTGTATATCAGCTATATGATATAGTGGTCCGATCCGGATCAACCTTTCACAAATCGTGTATGGCTATGTCAAATGAATAAATGTTGATTTCGGTTGCAATAGCTTGGAAAACAAAAAAGGTTCCTATACAAAGACTTGTTTTCATATCGGTCGTTTGTATATCAGCTATATGATATAGTGGTCCGATCCGGATCAACCTTTCACAAATCGTGTATGGCTATGTCAAATGAATAAATGTTGAATTCGGTTGCAATAGCTTGGAAAACAAAAAACGTTTCCATACAAAGACTTGTTTTCATATCGGTCGTTTGTATGGCAGCTATATGGTATAGTGATTCGTTCCGGACCAAACTTTCACAAATCGTGTATGGCTATGTTAAATGAATAAATGTTGAATTCGGTTGCAATAGCTTAGAAAACTTTAGAAAACAAAAAAGGGTTTCCATACAAAGGCTTGTTTTCATATCGGTCGTTTGTATATCAGCTATATGATATAGTGGTCCGATCCGGACCAAACTTTCACAAATCGTGTATGACTATGTCAAATGAATAAATGTTGAATTCGGTTGCAATAGCTTGGAAAACAAAAAACGTTTCCATACAAAGACTTGTTTTCATATCGGTCGTTTGTATGGCAGCTATATGGTATAGTTATTCGTTCCGGACCAAACTTTCACAAATCGTGTATGGCTATGTTAAATGAATAAATGTTGAATTCGGTTGCATTAGCTTCGAAAACAAAAAAGGTTCCTATACAAAGACTTGTTTTCATATCGGTCGTTTGTCTATCAGTTATATGATATAGTGGTCCGATCCGGATCAACCTTTCACAAATCGTGTATGGCTATGTCAAATGAATAAATGTTGATTTTGGTTGCAATAGCTTGGAAAACAAAAAAGGTTCCTATACAAAGACTTGTTTTCATATCGGTCGTTTGTATATCAGCTATATGATATAGTGGTCCGATCCGGATCAACCTTTCACAAATCGTGTATGGATATGTCAAATGAATAAGTGTTGAATTCGGTTGCAATAGCTTGGAAAACATAAAACGTTTCCATACAAAAGACTTGTTTTCATATCGGTCGTTTGTATATCAGCTATATGATATAGTGGTCCGATCCGGACCAAACTTTCACAAATCGTGTATGGCTATGTTAAATGAATAAATGTTGAATTCGGTTGCAATAGCTTGGAAAACAAAAAACGTTTCCATACAAAGACTTGTTTTCATATCGGTCGTTTGTATGGCAGCTATATGGTATAGTGATTCGTTCCGGACCAAACTTTCACAAATCGTGTATGGCTAAGTCAAATGAATAAGTGTTGAATTCGGTTGCAATAGCTTGGAAAACATAAAACGTTTCCATACAAAGACTTGTTTTCATATCGATCGTTTGTATATCAGCTATATGATATAGTGGTCCGATCCGGACCAAACTTTCACAAATCGTGTATGGCTATGTTAAATGAATAAATGTTGAATTCGGTTGCAGTAGCTTCGAAAACAAAAAACGTTTCCATACAAAGACTTGTTTTCATATCGGTCGTTTGTATGGCAGCTATATGGTATAGTGGTCCGTTCCGGACCAAACTTTCACAAATCGTGTATGGCTAAGTCAAATGAATAAGTGTTGAATTCGGTTGCAATAGCTTGGAAAACAAAAAAGGTTCCTATACAAAGACTTGTTTTCATATCGGTCGTTTGTATATCAGCTATATGGTATAGTGGTCCGATCCGGATCAACCTTTCACAAATCGTGTATGGCTATGTCAAATGAATAAATGTTGAATTCGGTTGCAATAGCTTGGAAAACAAAAAACGTTTCCATACAAAGACTTGTTTTCATATCGGTCGTTTGTATATCAGCTATATGATATAGTGGTCCGATCCGGACCAAACTTTCACAAATCATGTATGGCTATGTTAAATGAATAAGTGTTGAATTCGGTTGCAATAGCTTGGAAAACAAAAAAGGTTCCTATACAAAGACTTGTTTTCATATCGGTCGTTTGTATATCAGCTATATGGTATAGTGGTCCGATCCGGATCAACCTTTCACAAATCGTGTACGGCTATGTCAAATGAATAAATGTTGAATTCGGTTGCAATAGCTTGGAAAACAAAAAACGTTTCCATACAAAGACTTGTTTTCATATCGGTCGTTTGTATGGCAGCTATATGATATAGTGATTCGTTCCGGACCAACCTTTCACAAATCGTGTATAGCTAAGTCAAATGAATAAGTGTTGAATTCGGTTGCAATAGCTTGGAAAACATAAAACGTTTCCATACAAAGACTTGTTTTCATATCGGTCGTTTGTATATCAGCTATATGATATAGTGGTCCGATCCGGACCAAACTTTTACAAATCGTGTATGGCTATGTTAAATGAATAAATGTTGAATTCGGTTGCAATAGCTTCGAAAACAAAAAAGGTTCATATACAAAGACTTGTTTTCATATCGGTCGTTTGTATATCAGCTATATGATATAGTGGTCCGATCCGGATCAACCTTTCACAATTCGTGTATGGCTATGTCAAATGAATAAATGTTGATTTCGGTTGCAATAGCTTGGAAAACAAAAAAGGTTCCTATACAAAGACTTGTTTTCATATCGGTCGTTTGTATATCAGCTATATGATATAGTGGTCCGATCCGGATCAACCTTTCACAAATCGTGTATGGCTATGTCAAATGAATAAATGTTGAATTCGGTTGCAATAGCTTGGAAAACAAAAAACGTTTCCATACAAAGACTTGTTTTCATATCGGTCGTTTGTATGGCAGCTATATGGTATAGTGATTCGTTCCGGACCAAACTTTCACAAATCGTGTATGGCTAAGTCAAATGAATAAGTGTTGAATTCGGTTGCAATAGCTTGGAAAACATAAAACGTTTCCATACAAAGGCTTGTTTTCATATCGGTCGTTTGTATATCAGCTATATGATATAGTGGTCCGATCCGGACCAAACTTTCACAAATCGTGTATGGCTATGTTAAATGAATAAGTGTTGAATTCGGTTGCAATAGCTTGGAAAACATAAAACGTTTCCATACAAAGACTTGTTTTCATATCGGTCGTTTGTATATCAGCTATATGATATAGTGGTCCGATCCGGACCAAACTTTCACAAATCGTGTATGGCTATGTTAAATGACATTTATTGACAAAAAAGGTTCCTATACAAAGACTTGTTTTCATATCGGTCGTTTGTATATCAGCTATATGATATAGTGGTCCGATCCGGATCAACCTTTCACAAATCGTGTATGGCTCTGTCAAATGAATAAATGTTGAATTCGGTTGCAATAGCTTGGAAAACATAAAACGTTTCCATACAAAGACTTGTTTTCATATCGGTCGTTTGTATATCAGCTATATGATATAGTGGTCCGATCCGGACCAAACTTTCACAAATCGTGTATGACTATGTCAAATGAATAAATGTTGAATTCGGTTGCAATAGCTTGGAAAACAAAAAACGTTTCCATACAAAGACTTGTTTTCATATCGGTCGTTTGTATGGCAGCTATATGGTATAGTGATTCGTTCCGGACCAAACTTTCACAAATCGTGTATGGCTAAGTCAAATGAATAAGTGTTGAATTCGGTTGCAATAGCTTGGAAAACATAAAACGTTTCCATACAAAGACTTGTTTTCATATCGGTCGTTTGTATATCAGCTATATGATATAGTTGTCCGATCCGGACCAAACTTTCACAAATCGTGTATGGCTATGTTAAATGAATAAATTTTGAATTCGGTTGCAGTAGCTTCGAAAACAAAAAACGTTTCCATACAAAGACTTGTTTTCATATCGGTCGTTTGTATGGCACCTATATGGTATAGTGATCCGTTCCGGACCAAACTTTCACAAATCGTGTATGGCTAAGTCAAATGAATAAGTGTTGAATTCGGTTGCAATAGCTTGGAAAACATAAAACGTTTCCATACAAAGACTTGTTTTCATATCGGTCGTTTGTATATCAGCTATATGATATAGTTGTCCGATCCGGACCAAACTTTCACAAATCGTGTATGGCTATGTTAAATGAATAAATGTTGAATTCAGTTGCAGTAGCTTCGAAAACAAAAAACGTTTCCGTACAAAGACTTGTTTTCATATCGGTCGTTTGTATGGCACCTATATGGTATAGTGATCCGTTCCGGACCAAACTTTCACAAATCGTGTATGGCTAAGTCAAATGAATAAGTGTTGAATTCGGTTGCAATACAAAGACTTGTTTTCATATCGGTCGTTTGTATATCAGGTATATGATATAGTGGTCCGATCCGGACCAAACTTTCACAAATCGTGTATGACTATGTTAAATGAATAAATGTTGAATTCGGTTGCAATAGCTTGGAAAACAAAAAACGTTTCCATACAAAGACTTGTTTTCATATCGGTCGTTTGTATGGCAGCTATATGGTATAGTGATTCGTTCCGGACCAAACTTTCACAAATCGTGTATGGCTAAGTCAAATGAATAAGTGTTGAATTGAATAGCTTGGAAAACATAAAACGTTTCCATACAAAGACTTGTTTTCATATCGGTCGTTTGTATGGCAGCTATATGATATAGTAATCCGATCCGGATCAACCTTTCACAAATCGTGTATGGCTATGTTAAATGAATAAATGTTGAATTCGGTTGCAATAGCTTAGAAAACTTTAGAAAACAAAAAAGGGTTTCCATACAAAGGCTTGTTTTCATATCGGTCGTTTGTATGGCAGCTATATGAGATAGTGATCCGATCCGGATCAACCTTTCACAAATCGTGTATTGCTATGTCAAATGAATAAATGTTGAATTCGGTTGCAATACCTTAGAAAACAAAAAAGGTTTCCATACAAAGACTTGTTTTCATATCGGTCGTTTGTATGGCAGCTATATGATATAGTAATCCGATCCGGATCAACCTTTCACAAATCGTATATGGCTATGTCAAATGAATATATGTTGAATTCGGTTGCAATAGCTTAGAAAACAAAAAAGGTTCCCATACAAAAGACTTGTTTTCATATCGGTCCGATCCGGACCAAACTTTCACAAATCGTGTATGGCTATGTTAAATGAATAAATGTTGAATTCGGTTGCAATAGCTTGGAAAACAAAAAACGTTTCCATACAAAGACTTGTTTTCATATCGGTCGTTTGTATGGCAGCTATATGGTATAGTGATTCGTTCCGGACCAAACTTTTACAAATCGTGTATGGCTAAGTCAAATGAATAAGTGTTGAATTCGGTTGCAATAGCTTGGAAAACATAAAACGTTTCCATACAAAGACTTGTTTTCATATCGGTCGTTTGTATATCAGCTATATGATATAGTAGTCCGATCCAGACCAAACTTTCACAAATCGTGTATGGCTATGTTAAATGAATAAATGTTGAATTCGGTTGCAATAGCTTCGAAAACATAAAACGTTTCCATACAAAGACTTGTTTTCATATCGGTCGTTTGTATGGCAGCTATATGGTATAGTGATCCGTTCCGGACCAAACTTTCACAAATCGTGTATGGCTAAGTCAAATGAATAAATATTGAATTCAGTTGCAATAGCTTGGAAAACAAAAAACGTTTCCATACAAAGACTTGTTTTCATATCGGTCGTTTGTATGGCAGCTATATGGTATAGTAATCCGTTCCGGACCAAACTTTCATAGATCGTGTATGGTTATATCAAATGAATAAGTGTTTAATTCGGTTGCAATAGCTTAGAAAACAAAAAAGGTTTCCATACAAAGACTTGTTTTCATATTGGTCGTTTGTATGGCAGCTATATGATATAGTAATCCGATCCGGATCAACCTTTCACAAATCGTGTATGGCTATATTAAATGAATAAATGTTGAATTCGGTTGCAATAGCTTAGAAAACTTTAGAAAACAAAAAAGGGTTTCCATACAAAGGCTTGTTTTCATATCGGTCGTTTGTATGGCAGCTATATGAGATAGTGATCCGATCCGGATCAACTTTTCACAAATCGTGTATTGCTATGTCAAATGAATAAATGTTGAATTCGGTTGCAATACCTTAGAAAACAAAAAGGTTTCCATACAAAGACTTGTTTTCATATCGGTCGTTTGTATAACAGCTATATGATATAGTAATCCGATCCGGATCAACCTTTCACAAATCGTATATGGCTATGTCAAATGAATAAATGTTGAATTCGGTTGCAATAGCTTGGAAAACAAAAAACGTTTCCATACAAAGACTTGTTTTCATATCGGTCGTTTGTATGGCAGCTATATGGTATAGCGATTCGTTCCGGACCAAACTTTCACAAATCGTGTATGGCTAAGAATGAATAAGTGTTGAATTCGGTTGCAATAGCTTGGAAAACATAAAACGTTTCCATACAAAGACTTGTTTTCATATTGGTCGTTTGTATGGCAGCTATATGATATAGTAATCCGATCCGGATCAACCTTTCACAAATCGTATATGGCTATGTCAAATGAATAAATGTTGAATTCGGTTGCAATAGCTTAGAAAACAAAAAAGGTTCCCATACAAAAGACTTGTTTTCATATCGGTCGTTTGTATGGCAGCTATATGAGATAGTGATCCGATCCGGATCAACTTTTCACAAATCGTGTATTGCTATGTCAAATGAATAAATGTTGAATTCGGTTGCAATACCTTAGAAAACAAAAAAGGTTTCCATACAAAGACTTGTTTTCATATCGGTCGTTTGTATAACAGCTATATGATATAGTAATCCGATCCGGATCAACCTTTCACAAATCGTATATGGCTATGTCAAATGAATAAATGTTGAATTCGGTTGCAATAGCTTGGAAAACAAAAAACGTTTCCATACAAAGACTTGTTTTCATATCGGTCGTTTGTATGGCAGCTATATGGTATAGCGATTCGTTCCGGACCAAACTTTCACAAATCGTGTATGGCTATGTTAAATGAATAAATGTTGAATTCGGTTGCAATAGCTTAGAAAACTTTAGAAAACAAAAAAGGGTTTCCATACAAAGGCTTGTTTTCATATCGGTCGTTTGTATGGCAGCTATATGAGATAGTGATCCGATCCGGATGAACCTTTCACAAATCGTGTATTGCTATGTCAAATGAATAAATGTTGAATTCGGTTGCAATACCTTAGAAAACAAAAAAGGTTTCCATACAAAGACTTGTTTTCATGTCGGTCGTTTGTATAACAGCTATATGATATAGTAATCCGATCCGGATCAACCTTTCACAAATCGTATATGGCTATGTCAAATGAATAAATGTTGAATTCGGTTGCAATAGCTTGGAAAACAAAAAACGTTTCCATACAAAGACTTGTTTTCATATCGGTCGTTTGTATGGCAGCTATATGGTATAGCGATTCGTTCCGGACCAAACTTTCACAAATCGTGTATGGCTAAGTCAAATGAATAAGTGTTGAATTCGGTTGCAATAGCTTGGAAAACATAAAACGTTTCCATACAAAGACTTGTTTTCATATTGGTCGTTTGTATGGCAGCTATATGATATAGTAATCCGATCCGGATCAACCTTTCACAAATCGTATATGGCTATGTCAAATGAATAAATGTTGAATTCGGTTGCAATAGCTTAGAAAACAAAAAAGGTTCCCATACAAAAGACTTGTTTTCATATCGGTCGTTTGTATGGCAGCTATATGAGATAGTGATCCGATCCGGATCAACTTTTCACAAATCGTGTATTGCTATGTCAAATGAATAAATGTTGAATTCGGTTGCAATACCTTAGAAAACAAAAAGGTTTCCATACAAAGACTTGTTTTCATATCGGTCGTTTGTATAACAGCTATATGATATAGTAATCCGATCCGGATCAACCTTTCACAAATCGTATATGGCTATGTCAAATGAATAAATGTTGAATTCGGTTGCAATAGCTTGGAAAACAAAAAACGTTTCCATACAAAGACTTGTTTTCATATCGGTCGTTTGTATGGCAGCTATATGGTATAGCGATTCGTTCCGGACCAAACTTTCACAAATCGTGTATGGCTAAGTCAAATGAATAAGTGTTGAATTCGGTTGCAATAGCTTGGAAAACAAAAAAGGTTTCCATACAAAGACTTGTTTTCATATTGGTCGTTTGTATGGCAGCTATATGGTATAGTGATCCGATCCGGATCAACCTTTCACAAATCGTGTATGGCTATGTTAAATGAATAAATGTTGAATTCGGTTGCAATAGCTTAGAAAACTTTAGAAAACAAAAAAGGGTTTCCATACAAAGGCTTGTTTTCATATCGGTCGTTTGTATGGCAGCTATATGAGATAGTGATCCGATCCGGATGAACCTTTCACAAATCGTGTATTGCTATGTCAAATGAATAAATGTTGAATTCGGTTGCAATACCTTAGAAAACAAAAAAGGTTTCCATACAAAGACTTGTTTTCATATCGGTCGTTTGTATATCAGCTATATGATATAGTGGTCCGATCCGGACCAAACTTTCACAAATCGTGTATGGCTCTGTTAAATGAATAAATGTTGAATTCGGTTGCAATAGCTTGGAAAGCAAAAAACGTTTCCATACAAAGACTTGTTTTCATATCGGTCGTTTGTATGGCAGCTATATGGTATAGTGATTCGTTCCGGACCAAACTTTCACAAATCGTGTATGGCTAATTCAAATGAATAAGTGTTGAATTCGGTTGCAATAGCTTGGAAAACATAAAACGTTTCCATACAAAGACTTGTTTTCATATCGGTCGTTTGTATATCAGCTATATGATATAGTGGTCCGATCCGGACCAAACTTTCACAAATCGTGTATGGCTATGTTAAATGAATAAATGTTGAATTCGGTTGCAATAGCTTCGAAAACAAAAAACGTTTCCATACAAAGACTTGTTTTCATATCGGTCGTTTGTATGGCAGCTATATGGTATAGTGATCCGTTCCGGACCAAACTTTCACAAATCGTGTATGGTTAAGTCAAATGAATAAGTGTTGAATTCGGTTGCAATAGCTTGGAAAACATAAAACGTTTCCATACAAAGACTTGTTTTCAAACCGTCGTTTGTATATCAGCTATATGATATAGTGGTCCGATCCGGACCAAACTTTCACAAATCGTGTATGGCTATGTCAAATGAATAAATGTTGAATTCGGTTGCAATAGCTTAGAAAACCAAAAAGGTTCCCATACAAAGACTTGTTTTCATATCGGTCGTTTGTATATCAGCTATATGATATAGTGGTCCGATCCGGACCAAACTTTCACAAATCGTGTATGGCTATGTTAAATGAATAAATGTTGAATTCGGTTGCAATAGCTTAGAAAACTTTAGAAAACAAAAAAGGGTTTCCATACAAAGGCTTGTTTTCATATCGGTCGTTTGTATATCAGCTATATGATATAGTGGTCCGATCCGGACCAAACTTTCACAAATCGTGTATGGCTATGTTAAATGAATAATTGTTGAATTCGGTTGCAATAGCTTAGAAAACTTTAGAAAACAAAAAAGGGTTTCCATACAAAGGCTTGTTTTCATATCGGTCGTTTGTATGGCAGCTATATGAGATAGTGATCCGATCCGGATGAACCTTTCACAAATCGTGTATTGCTATGTCAAATGAATAAATGTTGAATTCGGTTGCAATAGCTTGGAAAACATAAAACGTTTCCATACAAAGACTTGTTTTCATATCGGTCGTTTGTATGGCAGCTATATGGTATAGTGATTCTTTCCGGACCAAACTTTCACAAATCGTGTATGGCTAAGTCAAATGAATAAGTGTTAAATTCGGTTGCAATAGCTTGGAAAACATAAAACGTTTCCATACAAAGACTTGTTTTCATATCGGTCGTTTGTATATCAGCTATATGATATAGTGGTCCGATCCGGACCAAACTTTCACAAATCGTGTACGGCTAAGTCAAATAAATAAGTGTTGAATTCGGTTGCAATAGTTTGGAAAACAAAAAAGGTTCCTATACAAAGACTTGATTTCATATCGGTCGTTTGTATATCAGCTATATGATATAGTGGTGCGATCCGGACCAAACTTTCACAAATCGTGTATGGCTGTGTTAAATGAATAAATGTTGAATTCGGTTGCAATAGTTTGGAAAACAAAAAAGGTTCCTATACAAAGACTTGTTTTCATATCGGTCGTTTGTATATCAGCTATATGATATAGTGGTGCGATCCGGACCAAACTTTCACAAATCGTGTATGGCTGTGTTAAATGAATAAATGTTGAATTCGGTTGCAATAGTTTGGAAAACAAAAAAGGTTCCTATACAAAGACTTGTTTTCATATCGGTCGTTTGTATATCAGCTATATGATATAGTGGTGCGATCCGGACCAAACTTTCACAAATCGTGTATGGCTATGTTAAATGAATAAATGTTGAATTCGGTTGCAATAGCTGAGAAAACCAAAAGGTTCCCATACAAAGACTTGTTTTCATATCGGTCGTTTGTATGGCAGCTATATGGTATAGTGATTCGTTCCGGACCAAACTTTCACAAATCGTGTATGGCTAAGTCAAATGAATAAGTGTTGAATTCGGTTGCAATAGCTTAGAAAAAAAAAACGTTTCCATACAAAGACTTGTTTTCATATCGGTCGTTTGTATGGCAGCTATATGGTATAGTGATTCGTTCCGGACCAAACTTTCACAAATCGTGTATGGCTAAGTCAAATGAATAAGTGTTGAATTCGGTTGCAATAGCTTAGAAAAAAAAAAACGTTTCCATACAAAGACTTGTTTTCATATCGGTCGTTTGTATGGCAGCTATATGGTATAGTGACCCGTTCCGGACCAAACTTTCACAAATCGTGTATGGCTAAGTCAAATGAATAAGTGTTGAATTCGGTTGCAATAGCTTAGAAAAAAAAAAACGTTTCCATACAAAGACTTGTTTTCATATCGGTCGTTTGTATGGCAGCTATATGGTATAGTGATTCGTTCCGGACCAAACTTTCACAAATCGTGTATGGCTAAGTCAAATGAATAAGTGTTGAATTCGGTTGCAATAGCTTAGAAAAAAAAAAACGTTTCCATACAAAGACTTGTTTTCATATCGGTCGTTTGTATATCAGCTATATGATATAGTGGTGCGATCCGGACCAAACTTTCACAAATCGTGTATGGCTATGTTAAATGAATAAATGTTGAATTCGGTTGCAGTAGCTTCGAAAACAAAAAACGTTTCCATACAAAGACTTGTTTTCATATCGGTCGTTTGTATGGCACCTATATGGTATAGTGATCCGTTCCGGACCAAACTTTCACAAATCGTGTATGGCTAAGTCAAATGAATAAGTGTTGAATTCGGTTGCAATAGCTTAGAAAACAAAAAACGTTTCCATACAAAGACTTGTTTTCATATCGGTCGTTTGTATGGCAGCTATATGGTATAGTGACCCGTTCCGGACCAAACTTTCACAAATCGTGTATGGCTAAGTCAAATAAATAGGTGTTGAATTCGGTTGCAATAGCTTGGAAAACATAAAACGTTTCCATACAAAGACTTGTTTTCATATCGGTCGTTTGCATATCAGCTATATGATATAGTGGTCCGATCCGGACCAAACTTTCACAAATCGTGCATGACTCTGTCAAATGAATAAATATTGAATTCGGTTGCAATAGCTTGGAAAACAAAAAACGTTTCCATACAAAGACTTGTTTTCATATCGGTCGTTTGTATGGCAGCTATATGGTATAGTAATCCGTTCCGGACCAAACTTTCATAGATCGTGTATGGCTATATCAAATGAATAAGTGTTTAATTCGGTTGCAATAGCTTAGAAAACAAAAAAGGTTTCCATACAAAGACTTGTTTTCATATCGGTCGTTTGTATGGCAGCTATATGGTATAGTGATTCGTTCCGGACCAAACTTTCACAAATCGTGTATGGCTAAGTCAAATGAATAAGTGTTGAATTCGGTTGCAATAGCTTAGAAAACTTTATAAAACAAAAAAGGGTTTCCATACAAAGGCTTGTTTTCATATCGGTCGTTTGTATATCAGCTATGTGATATAGTGGTCCGATCCGGACCAAACTTTCACAAATCGTGTTTGGCTATGTTAAATGAATAAATGTTGAATTCGGTTGCAATAGCTTAGAAAACTTTAGAAAACAAAAAAGGGTTTCCATACAAAGGCTTGTTTTCATATCGGTCGTTTGTATATCAGCTATATGATATAGTGGTCCGATCCGGACCAAACTTTCACAAATCGTGTATGACTATGTCAAATGAATAAATGTTGAATTCGGGTGCAATAGCTTGGAAAACAAAAAACGTTTCCATACAAAAGACTTGTTTTCATATCGGTCGTTTGTATATCAGCTATATGATATAGTGGTCCGATCCGGACCAAACTTTCACAAATCGTGTATTGCTATATCAAATGAATAAATGTTGAATTCGGTTGCAATAGCTAAGAAAACATAAAACGTTTCCATACAAAGACTTGTTTTCATATCGGTCGTTTGTATATCAGCTATATGATATAGTGGTCCGATCCGGACCAAACTTTCACAAATCGTGTATGACTATGTCAAATGAATAAATGTTGAATTCGGGTGCAATAGCTTGGAAAACAAAAAACGTTTCCATACAAAGACTTGTTTTCATATCGGTCGTTTGTATGGCAGCTATATGGTATAGTGATTCGTTCCGGACCAAACTTTCACAAATCGTGTATGGCTAAGTCAAATGAATAAGTGTTGAATTCGGTTGCAATAGCTTGGAAAACATAAAACGTTTCCATACAAAGACTTGTTTTCATATCGGTCGTTTGTATATCAGCTATATGATATAGTGGTCCGATCCGGACCAAACTTTCACAAATCGTGTATGGCTATGTTAAATGAATAAATGTTGAATTCGGTTGCAATAGCTTCGAAAACAAAAAAACGTTTTTATACAAAGACTTGTTTTCATATCGGTCGTTTGTATGGCAGCTATATGGTATAGTGATTCGTTCCGGACCAAACTTTCACAAATCGTGTATGGCTAAGTCAAATGAATAAGTGTTGAATTCGGTTGCAATAGCTTAAAAACAAAAAAGGTTCCCATACAAAAGACTTGTTTTTATATCGGTCGTTTGTATATCAGCTATATGATATAGTGGTCCGATCCGGACCAAACTTTCACAAATCGTGTATGGCTATGTTAAATGAATAAATGTTGAATTCGGTTGCAATAGCTTAGAAAACTTTAGAAAACAAAAAAGGGTTTCCATACAAAGGCTTGTTTTCATATCGGTCGTTTGTATATCAGCTATATGATATAGTGGTCCGATCCGGAACAAACTTTCACAAATCATGTATGACTATGTCAAATGAATAAATGTTGAATTCGGTTGCAATAGCTTGGAAAACAAAAAACGTTTCCATACAAAGACTTGTTTTCATATCGGTCGTTTGTATGGCAGCTATATGGTATAGTGATTCGTTCCGGACCAAACTTTCACAAATCGTGTATGGCTAAGTCAAATGAATAAGTGTTGAAGTCGGTTGCAATAGCTTGGAAAACATAAAACGTTTCCATACAAAGACTTGTTTTCATATCGGTCGTTTGTTTATCAGCTATATGATATAGTGGTCCGATCCGGACCAAACTTTCACAAATCGTGTATGGCTATGTTAAATGAATAAATGTTGAATTCGGTTGCAATAGCTTGGAAAACAAAAAACGTTTCCGTACAAAGACTTGTTTTCATATCGGTCGTTTGTTTATCAGCTATATGATATAGTGGTCCGATCCGGACCAAACTTTCACAAATCGTGTATGGCTATGTTAAATGAATAAATGTTGAATTCGGTTGCAATAGCTTAGAAAACTTTAGAAAACAAAAAGGGTTTCCATACAAAGGCTTGTTTTCATATCGGTCGTTTGTATATCAGCTATATGATATAGTGGTGCGATCCGGACCAAACTTTCACAAATCATGTATGACTATGTCAAATGAATAAATGTTGAATTCGGTTGCAATAGCTTGGAAAGCAAAAAACGTTTCCATACAAAGACTTGTTTTCATATCGGTCGTTTGTATGGCAGCTATATGGTATAGTGATTCGTTCCGGACCAAACTTTCACAAATCGTGTATGGCTAAGTCAAATGAATAAGTGTTGAAGTCGGTTGCAATAGCTTGGAAAACATAAAACGTTTCCATACAAAGACTTGTTTTCATATTGGTCGTTTGTATGGCAGCTATATGATATAGTGGTCCGATCCGGACCAAACTTTCACAAATCGTGTATGGCTATGTTAAATGAATAAATGTTGAATTCGGTTGCAATATCTTAAAAAACTTTAGAAAACAAAAAAGGGTTTCCATACAAAGGCTTGTTTTCATATCGGTCGTTTGTATGGCAGCTATATGAGATAGTGATCCGATCCGGATCAACCTTTCACAAATCGTGTATTGCTATGTCAAATGAATAAATGTTGAATTCGGTTGCAATACCTTAGAAAACAAAAAAGGTTTCCATACAAAGACTTGTTTTCATATCGGTCGTTTGTATGGCAGCTATATGATATAGTAATCCGATCCGGATCAACCTTTCACAAATCGTATATGGCTATGTCAAATGAATAAATGTTGAATTCGGTTGCAATAGCTTCGAAAACAAAAAAACGTTTTTATACAAAGACTTGTTTTCATATCGGTCGTTTGTATGGCAGCTATATGGTATAGTGATCCGTTCCGGATCAAACTTTCACAAATCGTGTATGACTATGTCAAATGAATAAATGTTGAATTCGGTTGCAATAGCTTGGAAAACAAAAAACGTTTCCATACAAAGACTTGTTTTCATATCGGTCGTTTGTATGGCAGCTATATGGTATAGTGATTCGTTCCGGACCAAACTTTCACAACTCGTATATGGCTAAGTCAAATGAATAAGTGTTGAATTCGGTTGCAATAGCTTGGAAACTTTTCCGGACCAAACTTTCACAAATCGTGTATGACTCTGTCAAATGAATAAATGTTGAATTCGGTTGCAATAGCTTGGAAAACAAAAAACGTTTCCATACAAAGACTTGTTTTCATATCGGTCGTTTGTATGGCAGCTATATGCTATAGTGATCCGTTCCGGACCAAACTTTCACAAATCGTGTATGGCTAAACAAATGAATAAGTGTTGAATTCGGTTGCAATAGCTTGGAAAACATAAAACGTTTCCATACAAAGACTTGTTTTCATATCGGTCGTTTGTATATCAGCTATATGATATAGTGGTCCGATCCGGACCAAATCTTTCACAAATCGTGTATGGCTATGTTAAATGAATAAATGTTGAATTCGGTTGCAATAGCTTCGAAAACAAAAAACGTTTCCGTACAGAAACTTGTTTTCATATCGGTCGTTTGTATGGCAGCTATATGGTATAGTGATCTGTTCCGGACCAAACTTTGACAAATCGTGTATGGCTATGTCAAATGAATAAATGTTGAATTCGGTTGCAATAGCTTAGAAAACAAAAAGGTTCCCATACAAAAGACTTGTTTTCATATCGGTCGTTTGTATATCAGCTATGTGATATAGTGGTCCGATCCGGACCAAACTTTCACAAATCGTGTATGACTCTGTCAAATGAATAAATGTTGAAATCGGTTGCAATAGCTTGGAAAACAAAAAACGTTTCCATACAAAGACTTGTTTTCATATCGGTCGTTTGTATGGCAGGTATATGGTATAGTGATCCGTTCTGGACCAAACTTTCACAAATCGTGTATGGCTAAACAAATGAATAAGTGTTGAATTCGGTTGCAATAGCTTGGAAAACATAAAACGTTTCCATACAAAGACTTGTTTTCATATCGGTCGTTTGTATATCAGCTATATGATATAGTGGTCCGATCCGGACCAAATCTTTCACAAATCGTGTATGGCTATGTTAAATGAATAAATGTTGAATTCGGTTGCAATAGCTTCGAAAACAAAAAACGTTTCCATACAGAAACTTGTTTTCATATCGGTCGTTTGTATGGCAGCTATATGATATAGTGGTCCGATCCGGATCAACCTTTCACAAATCGTGTATGGCTATGTCAAATGAATAAATGTTGAATTCGGTTGCAATAGCTTAGAAAACAAAAAGGGTTCCCATACAAAAGACTTTTTTTCATATCGGTCGTTTGTATATCAGCTATATGATATAGTGGTCCGATCCGGACCAAACTTTCACAGATCGTGTATGACTATGTCAAATGAATAAATGTTGAATTCGGTTGCAATAGCTTCGAAAACATAAAACGTTTCCATACAAAGACTTGTTTTCATATCGGTCGTTTGTATATCAGCTATACGATATAGTGGTCCGATCCGGACCAAAACTTTCACAAATCGTGTATGGCTATGTTAAATGAATAAATGTTGAATTCGGTTGCAATATCTTCGAAAACAAAAAACGTTTCCATACAGAAACTTGTTTTCATATCGGTCGTTTGTATATCAGCTATATGATATAGTGGTCCGATCCGGACCAAACTTTCACAAATCGTGTATAGCTATGTTAAATGAGTAAATGTTGAATTCGGTTGCAATAGTTTCGAAAACATAAAACGTTTCCATACAGAAACTTGTTTTCATATCGGTCGTTTGTATGGCAGCTATATGGTATAGTGATCCGTTCCGGATCAAACTTTCACAAATCGTGTATGGCTAAGTCAAATGAATTAGTGTTGAATTCGGTTGCAATAGCTTGGAAAACATAAAACGTTTCCATACAAAGACTTGTTTTCATATCGGTCGTTTGTATATCAGCTATATGATATAGTGGTCCGATCCGGACCAAACTTTCACAAATCGTGTATGGCTATGTTAAATGAGTAAATGTTGAATTCGGTTGCAATAGTTTCGAAAACATAAAACGTTTCCATACAAAGACTTGTTTTCATATCGGTCGTTTGTATATCAGCTATATGATATAGTGGTCCGATCCGGACCAAAACTTTCACAAATCGTGTATGGCTATGTTAAATGAATAAATGTTGAATTCAGTTGCAATATCTTCGAAAACAAAAAACGTTTCCATACAGAAACTTGTTTTCATATCGGTCGTTTGTATGGCAGCTATATGGTATAGTGATCCGTTCCGGATCAAACTTTCACAAATCGTGTATGGCTAAGTCAAATGAATTAGTGTTGAATTCGGTTGCAATAGCTTGGAAAACATAAAACGTTTCCATACAAAGACTTGTTTTCATATCGGTCGTTTGTATATCAGCTATATGATATAGTGGTCCGATCCGGACCAAACTTTCACAAATCGTGTATGGCTATGTTAAATGAATAAATGTTGAATTCGGTTGCAATAGCTTCGAAAACAAAAAACGTTTCCATACAGAAACTTGTTTTCATATCGGTCGTTTGTATGGCAGCTATATGATATAGTGGTCCGATCCGGATCAACCTTTCACAAATCGTGTATGGCTATGTCAAATGAATAAATGTTGAATTCGGTTGCAATAGCTTAGAAAACAAAAAAGGGTTCCCATACAAAAGACTTGTTTTCATATCGGTCGTTTGTATATCAGCTATATGATATAGTGGTCCGATCCGGACCAAACTTTCACAGATCGTGTATGACTATGTCAAATGAATAAATGTTGAATTCGGTTGCAATAGCTTCGAAAACATAAAACGTTTCCATACAAAGACTTGTTTTCATATCGGTCGTTTGTATATCAGCTATATGATATAGTGGTCCGATCCGGATCAACCTTTCACAAATCGTGTATGGCTATGTCAAATGAATAAATGTCGAATTCGGTTGCAATAGCTTAGAAAACAAAAAAGGTTCCCATACAAAAGACTTGTTTTCATATCGGTCGTTTGTATATCAGCTATATGATATAGTGGTCCGATCCGGACCAAACTTTCACAAATCGTGTATGGCTATGTTAAATGAGTAAATGTTGAATTCGGTTGCAATAGTTTCGAAAACATAAAACGTTTCCATACAGAAACTTGTTTTCATATCGGTCGTTTGTATGGCAGCTATATGGTATAGTGATCCGTTCCGGATCAAACTTTCACAAATCGTGTATGGCTAAGTCAAATGAATTAGTGTTGAATTCGGTTGCAATAGCTTGGAAAACATAAAACGTTTCCATACAAAGACTTGTTTTCATATCGGTCGTTTGTATATCAGCTATATGATATAGTGGTCCGATCCGGACCAAACTTTCACAAATCGTGTATGGCTATGTTAAATGAGTAAATGTTGAATTCGGTTGCAATAGTTTCGAAAACATAAAACGTTTCCATACAAAGACTTGTTTTCATATCGGTCGTTTGTATATCAGCTATATGATATAGTGGTCCGATCCGGACCAAAACTTTCACAAATCGTGTATGGCTATGTTAAATGAATAAATGTTGAATTCAGTTGCAATATCTTCGAAAACAAAAAACGTTTCCATACAGAAACTTGTTTTCATATCGGTCGTTTGTATGGCAGCTATATGGTATAGTGATCCGTTCCGGATCAAACTTTCACAAATCGTGTATGGCTAAGTCAAATGAATTAGTGTTGAATTCGGTTGCAATAGCTTGGAAAACATAAAACGTTTCCATACAAAGACTTGTGTTCATATCGGTCGTTTGTATATCAGCTATATGATATAGTGGTCCGATCCGGACCAAACTTTCACAAATCGTGTATGGCTATGTTAAATGAGTAAATGTTGAATTCGGTTGCAATAGCTTGGAAAACAAAAAAGGTTCCTATACAAAGACTTGTTTTCATATCGGTCGTTTGTATATCAGCTATATGATATAGTGGTCCGATGCGGATCAACCTTTCACAAATCGTGTATGGCTATGTCAAATGAATAAATGTTGAATTCGGTTGCAATAGCTTAGAAAACAAAAAAGGTTCCCATACAAAAGACTTGTTTTCATATCGGTCATTTGTATATCACCTATATGATATAGTGGTCCGATCCGGACCAAAACTTTCACAAATCGTGTATGGCTATGTTAAATGAATAAATGTTGAATTCGGTTGCAATAGCTTCGAAAACAAAAAACGTTTCCATACAGAAACTTGTTTTCATATCGGTCGTTTGTATGGCAGCTATATGGTATAGTGATCCGTTCCGGACCAAACTTTCACAAATCGTGTATGGCTAAACAAATGAATAAGTGTTGAATTCGGTTGCAATAGCTTGGAAAACATAAAACGTTTCCATACAAAGACTTGTTTTCATATCGGTCGTTTGTATATCAGCTATATGGTATAGTGATCCGTTCCGGACCAAACTTTCACAAATCGTGTATGGCTAAGTCAAATGAATAAGTGTTGAATTCGGTTGCAATAGCTTTGAAAACATAAAACGTTTCCATACAAAGACTTGTTTTCAAACCGTCGTTTGTATATCAGCTATATGATATAGTGGTCCGATCCGGACCAAATCTTTCACAAATCGTGTATGGCTATGTTAAATGAATAAATGTTGAATTCGGTTGCAATAGCTTCGAAAACAAAAAACGTTTCCATACAAAGACTTGTTTTCATATCGGTCGTTTGTATGGCAGCTATATGGTATAGTGATTCGTTCCGGACCAAACTTTCACAAATCGTGTATGGCTAAGTCAAATGAATAAGTGTTGAATTCGGTTGCAATAGCTTGGAAAACATAAAACGTTTCCATACAAAGACTTGTTTTCATATCGGTCGTTTGTATGGCAGATATATGATATAGTGGTCCGATGCGGACCAAATTTTCACAAATCGTGTATGGCTGTGTTAAATGAATAAATGTTGAATTCGGTTGCAATAGCTTAGAAAAAAAAAAAGGTTCCTATACAAAGACTTGTTTTCATATCGGTCGTGTGTATATCAGCTATATGATATAGTGGTCCGATCCGGACCAAACTTTCACAAATCGTGTATGGCTATGTCAAATGAATAAATGTTGAATTCGGTGGCAATAGCTTAGAAAAGCAAAAGGTTCCCATACAAAAGACTTGTTTTCATATCGGTCGTTTGTGTATCAGCTATATGATATAGTGGTCCGATCCGGACCAAACTTTCACAAATCGTGTATGGCTATGTTAAATGAATAAATGTTGAATTCGGTTGCAATAGCTTGGAAAACAAAAACGTTTCCATACAAAGACTTGTTTTCATATCGGTCGTTTGTATGGCAGCTATATGGTATAGTGATCCGTTCTGGACCAAACTTTCACAAATCGTGTATGGCTAAACAAATGAATAAGTGTTGAATTCGGTTGCAATAGCTTGGAAAACATAAAACGTTTCCATACAAAGACTTGTTTTCATATCGGTCGTTTGTATATCAGCTATATGATATAGTGGTCCGATCCGGACCAAATCTTTCACAAATCGTGTATGGCTATGTTAAATGAATAAATGTTGAATTCGGTTGCAATAGCTTCGAAAACAAAAAACGTTTCCATACAGAAACTTGTTTTCATATCGGTCGTTTGTATGGCAGCTATATGATATAGTGGTCCGATCCGGATCAACCTTTCACAAATCGTGTATGGCTATGTCAAATGAATAAATGTTGAATTCGGTTGCAATAGCTTAGAAAACAAAAAAGGGTTCCCATACAAAAGACTTGTTTTCATATCGGTCGTTTGTATATCAGCTATATGATATAGTGGTCCGATCCGGACCAAACTTTCACAGATCGTGTATAACTATGTCAAATGAATAAATGTTGAATTCGGTTGCAATAGCTTCGAAAACATAAAACGTTTCCATACAAAGACTTGTTTTCATATCGGTCGTTTGTATATCAGCTATACGATATAGTGGTCCGATCCGGACCAAAACTTTCACAAATCGTGTATGGCTATGTTAAATGAATAAATGTTGAATTCGGTTGCAATATCTTCGAAAACAAAAAACGTTTCCATACAGAAACTTGTTTTCATATCGGTCGTTTGTATGGCAGCTATATGGTATAGTGATCCGTTCCGGACCAAACTTTCACAAATCGTGTATGGCTAAGTCAAATGAATAAGTGTTGAATTCGGTTGCAATAGCTTAAAAAACATAAAACGTTTCCATACAAAGACTTGTTTTCATATCGGTCGTTTGTATATCAGCTATATGATATAGTGGTCCGATCCGGACCAAACTTTCACAAATCGTGTATGGCTATGTTAAATGAGTGTTGAATTCGGTTGCAATAGCTTGGAAAACAAAAAAGGTTCCTATACAAAGACTTGTTTTCATATCGGTCGTTTGTATATCAGCTATATGATATAGTGGTCCGATCCGGATCAACCTTTCACAAATCGTGTATGGCTATGTCAAATGAATAAATGTCGAATTCGGTTGCAATAGCTTAGAAAACAAAAAAAAGGTTCCCATACAAAAGACTTGTTTTCATATCGGTCGTTTGTATATCAGCTATATGATATAGTGGTCCGATCCGGACCAAACTTTCACAAATCGTGTATGACTATGTCAAATGAATAAATGTTGAATTCGGTTGCAATAGTTTCGAAAACATAAAACGTTTCCATACAAAGACTTGTTTTCATATCGGTCGTTTGTATATCAGCTATATGATATAGTGGTCCGATCCGGACCAAAAACTTTCACAAATCGTGTATGGCTATGTTAAATGAATAAATGTTGAATTCAGTTGCAATATCTTCGAAAACAAAAAACGTTTCCATACAGAAACTTGTTTTCATATCGGTCGTTTGTATGGCAGCTATATGGTATAGTGATCCGTTCCGGATCAAACTTTCACAAATCGTGTATGGCTAAGTCAAATGAATAAGTGTTGAATTCGGTTGCAATAGCTTGGAAAACATAAAACGTTTCCATACAAAGACTTGTTTTCATATCGGTCGTTTGTATATCAGCTATATGATATAGTGGTCCGATCCGGACCAAACTTTCACAAATCGTGTATGGCTATGTTAAATGAGTAAATGTTGAATTCGGTTGCAATAGCTTGGAAAACAAAAAGGTTCCTATACAAAGACTTGTTTTCATATCGGTCGTTTGTATATCAGCTATATGATATAGTGGTCCGATGCGGATCAACCTTTCACAAATCGTGTATGGCTATGTCAAATGAATAAATGTTGAATTCGGTTGCAATAGCTTAGAAAACAAAAAAGGTTCCCATACAAAAGACTTGTTTTCATATCGGCCATTTGTATATCACCTATATGATATAGTGGTCCGATCCGGACCAAAACTTTCACAAATCGTGTATGGCTATGTTAAATGAATAAATGTTGAATTCGGTTGCAATAGCTTCGAAAACAAAAAACGTTTCCATACAGAAACTTGTTTTCATATCGGTCGTTTGTATGGCAGCTATATGGTATAGTGATCCGTTCCGGACCAAACTTTCACAAATCGTGTATGGCTAAACAAATGAATAAGTGTTGAATTCGGTTGCAATAGCTTGGAAAACATAAAACGTTTCCATACAAAGACTTGTTTTCATATCGGTCGTTTGTATATCAGCTATATGGTATAGTGATCCGTTCCGGACCAAACTTTCACAAATCGTGTATGGCTAAGTCAAATGAATAAGTGTTGAATTCGGTTGCAATAGCTTTGAAAACATAAAACGTTTCCATACAAAGAC
The DNA here is from genome assembly GCA_035047645.1 of Drosophila merina. Classification (NCBI taxonomy): domain Eukaryota; kingdom Metazoa; phylum Arthropoda; class Insecta; order Diptera; family Drosophilidae; genus Drosophila; species Drosophila merina. The sequence continues at coordinate 78,553 of JAWNPH010000020.1, read as the reverse complement.
TTGTTTTCAAACCGTCGTTTGTATATCAGCTATATGATATAGTGGTCCGATCCGGACCAAACTTTCACAAATCGTGTATGGCTGTGTTAAATGAATAAATGTTTAATTCGGTTGCAATAGCTTAGAAAACAAAAAAGGTTCCTATACAAAGACTTGTTTTCATATCGGTCGTTTGTATATCAGCTATATGATATAGTGGTCCGATCCGGACCAAACTTTCACAAATCGTGTATGGCTATGTTAAATGAATAAATGTTGAATTCGGTTGCAATAGCTTGGAAAACAAAAAACGTTTCCATACAAAGACTTGTTTTCATATCGGTCGTTTGTATGGCAGCTATATGGTATAGTGATTCGTTCCGGACCAAACTTTCACAAATCGTGTATGGCTAAGTCAAATGAATAAGTGTTGAATTCGGTTGCAATAGCTTGGAAAACATAAAACGTTTCCATACAAAGACTTGTTTTCATATCGGTCGTTTGTATGGCAGATATATGATATAGTGGTCCGATCCGGACCAAATTTTCACAAATCGTGTATGGCTGTGTTAAATGAATAAATGTTGAATTCGGTTGCAATAGCTTCGAAAACAAAAAAGGTTCCTATACAAAGACTTGTTTTCATATCGGTCGTGTGTATATCAGCTATATGATATAGTGGTCCGATCCGGACCAAACTTTCACAAATCGTGTATGGCTATGTCAAATGAATAAATGTTGAATTCGGTGGCAATAGCTTAGAAAAGCAAAAAGGTTCCCATACAAAAGACTTGTTTTCATATCGGTCGTTTGTGTATCAGCTATATGATATAGTGGTCCGATCCGGATCAACCTTTCACAAATCGTGTATGGCTATGTCAAATGAATAAATGTTGAATTCGGTTGCAATAGCTTGGAAAACAAAAAACGTTTCCATACAAAGACTTGTTTTCATATCGGTCGTTTGTATGGCAGATATATGATATAGTGGTCCGATCCGGACCAAATTTTCACAAATCGTGTATGGCTATGTCAAATGAATAAATGTTGAATTCGGTTGCAATAGCTTGGAAAACAAAAAACGTTTCCATACAAAGACTTGTTTTCATATCGGTCGTTTGTATGGCAGATATATGATATAGTGGTCCGATCCGGACCAAATTTTCACACATCGTGTATGGCTATGTCGAATAAATAAATTTTGAATTCGGTTGCAATAGCTTGGAAAACATAAAACGTTTCCATACAAAGACTTGTTTTCATATCGTTCGTTTGTATATCAGCTATATGATATAGTGGTCCGCTCCGGATCAACCTTTCACAAATCGTGTATGGCTATGTTAAATGAATAAATGTTGAATTCGGTTGCAATAGCTTGGAAAACAAAAAAGGTTTCAATACAAAGACTTGTTTTCATATCGGTCGTTTGTATGGCAGATATATGGTATAGTGATCCGTTCCGGACCAAACTTTTACAAATCGTGTATGGCTAAACAAATGAATAAGTGTTGAATTCGGTTGCAATAGCTTAGAAAACCAAAAAGGTTCCCATACAAAAGACTTGTTTTCATATCGGTCGTTTGTGTATCAGCTATATGATATAGTGGTCCGATCCGGACCAAACTTTCACAAATCGTGTATGGCTATGTTAAATGAATAAATGTTGAATTCGGTTGCAATAGCTTGGAAAACAAAAAACGTTTCCATACAAAGACTTGTTTTCATATCGGTCGTTTGTATGGCAGCTATATGGTATAGTGATTCGTTCCGGACCAAACTTTCACAAATCGTGTATGGCTAAGTCAAATGAATAAATGTTGAATTCGGTTGCAATAGCTTGGAAAACAAAAAACGTTTCCATACAAAGACTTGTTTTCATATCGGTCGTTTGTATGGCAGCTATATGGTATAGTGATTCGTTCCGGATCAACCTTTCACAAATCGTGTATGGCTATGTCAAATGAATAAATGTTGAATTCGGTTGCAATAGCTTGGAAAACAAAAAACGTTTCCATACAAAGACTTGTTTTCATATCGGTCGTTTGTATGGCAGATATGTGATATAGTGGTCCGATCCGGACCAAATTTTCACAAATCGTGTATGGCTATGTCGAATAAATAAATTTTGAATTCGGTTGCAATAGCTTGGAAAACATAAAACGTTTCCATACAAAGACTTGTTTTCATATCGGTCGTTTGTATGGCAGCTATATGGTATAGTGATCCGATCCGGACCAAACTTTCACAAATCGTGTATGGCTATGTCAAATGAATAAATGTTGAATTCGGTTGCAATAGCTTAGAAAACCAAAAAGGTTCCCATACAAAGGACTTGTTTTCATATCGGTCGTTTGTGTATCAGCTATATGATATAGTGGTCCGATCCCGACCAAACTTTCACAAATCGTGTATGGCTATGTTAAATGAATAAATGTTGAATTCGGTTGCAATAGCTTGGAAAACAAAAAACGTTTCCATACAAAGACTTGTTTTCATATCGGTCGTTTGTATGGCAGCTATATGGTATAGTGATTCGTTCCGGACCAAACTTTCACAAATCGTGTATGGCTAAGTCAAATGAATAAGTGTTGAATTCGGTTGCAATAGCTTCGAAAACATAAAACGTTTCCATACAAAGACTTGTTTTCATATCGGTCGTTTGTATATCAGCTATATGATATAGTGGTCCGATCCGGATCAACCTTTCACAAATCGTGTATGGCTATGTCAAATGAATAAATGTTGAATTCGGTTGCAATAGCTTGGAAAACATAAAACGTTTCCATACAAAGACTTGTTTTCATATCGGTCGTTTGTATGGCAGATATATGATATAGTGGTCCGGACCAAACTTTCACAAATCGTGTATGACTATGTCAAATGAATAAATGTTGAATTCGGTTGCAATAGCTTGGAAAACAAAAAACGTTTCCATACAAAGACTTGTTTTCATATCGGTCGTTTGTATGGCAGCTATATGGTATAGTGATCCGTTCCGGACCAAACTTTCACAAATCGTGTGTGGCTAAACAAATGAATAAGTGTTGAATTCGGTTGCAATAGCTTGGAAAACATAAAACGTTTCCATACAAAGACTTGTTTTCATATCGGTCGTTTGTATATCAGCTATATGATATAGTGGTCCGATCCGGACCAAATCTTTCACAAATCGTGTATGGCTATGTTAAATGAATAAATGTTGAATTCGGTTGCAATAGCTTGGAAAACAAAAAACGTTTCCATACAAAGACTTGTTTTCATATCGGTCGTTTGTATGGCAGGTATATGGTATAGTGATCCGTTTCGAACCAAACTTTCACAAATCCTGTATGGCTAAACAAATGAATAAGTGTTGAATTCGGTTGCAATAGCTTGGAAAACACAAAACGTTTTCATACAAAGACTTGTTTTCATATCGGTCGTTTGTATATCAGCTATATGATATAGTGGTCCGATCCGGATCAACCTTTCAAAAATCGTGTATGGCTATGTCAAATGAATAAATGTTGAATTCGGTTGCAATAGCTTAGAAAACAAAAAAGGTTCCAATACCAAAGACTTGTTTTCATATCGGTCGTTTGTATATCAGCTATATGATATAGTGGTCCGATCCGGACCAAACTTTCTACAAATCGTGTATGCCTATGTTAGATGAATAAATGTTGAATTCGGTTGCAATAGCTTGGAAAACAAAAAACGTTTCCATACAAAGACTTGTTTTCATATCGGTCGTTTGTATGGCAGCTATATGGTATAGTGATTCGTTCCGGACCAAACTTTCACAAATCGTGTATGGCTAAGTCAAATGAATAAGTGTTGAATTCGGTTGCAATAGCTTGGAAAACATAAAACGTTTCCATACAAAGACTTGTTTTCATATCGGTCGTTTGTATATCAGCTATATGATATAGTGGTCCGATCCGGATCAACCTTTCACAAATCGTGTATGGCTAAGTCAAATGAATAAGTGTTGAATTCGGTTGCAATAGCTTGGAAAACATAAAACGTTTCCATACAAAGACTTGTTTTCATATCGGTCGCTTGTATATCAGCTATATGATATAGTGGTCCGATCCGGACCAAACTTTCACAAATCGTGTATGGCTATGTTAGATGAATAAATGTTGAATTCGGTTGCAATAGCTTGGAAAACAAAAAACGTTTCCATACAAAGACTTGTTTTCATATCGGTCGTTTGTATGGCAGCTATATGGTATAACGTGATTCGTTCCGGACCAAACTTTCACAAATCGTGTATGGCTAAGTCAAATGAATAAGTGTTGAATTCGGTTGCAATAGCTTGGAAAACATAAAACGCTTCCATACAAAGACTTGTTTTCATATCGGTCGTTTGTATATCAGCTATATGATATAGTGGTCCGATCCGGATCAACCTTTCACAAATCGTGTATGGCTAAGTCAAATGAATAAGTGTTGAATTCGGTTGCAATAGCTTGGAAAACATAAAACGTTTCCATACAAAGACTTGTTTTCATATCGGTCGCTTGTATATCAGCTATATGATATAGTGGTCCGATCCGGATCAACCTTTCACAAATCGTGTATGGCTATGTTAAATGAATAAATGTTGAATTCGGTTGCAATAGCTTGGAAAACAAAAAAGGTTTCTATACAAAGACTTGTTTTCATATCGGTCGTTTGTATGGCAGATATATGGTATAGTGATCCGTTCCGGACCAAACTTTCACAAATCGTGTATGGCTAAACAAATGAATAAGTGTTGAATTCGGTTGCAATAGCTTGGAAAACATAAAACGTTTCCATACAAAGACTTCTTTTCATATCAGTCGTTTGTATATCAGCTATATGATATAGTGGTCCGATCCGGACCAAATCTTTCACAAATCGTGTATGGCTATGTTAAATGAATAAATGTTGAATTCGGTTGCAATAGCTTCGAAAACAAAAAACGTTTCCATACAGAAACTTGTTTTCATATCGGTCGTTTGTATGGCAGCTATATGGTATAGTGATCCGTTCCGGACCAAACTTTCACAAACCGTGTATGGCTATGTCAAATGAATAAATGTTGAATTCGGTTGCAATAGCTTAGAAAACCAAAAAGGTTCCCATACAAAGGACTTGTTTTCATATCGGTCGTTTGTGTATCAGCTATATGATATAGTGGTCCGATCCCGACCAAACTTTCACAAATCGTGTATGGCTATGTTAAATGAATAAATGTTGAATTCGGTTGCAATAGCTTGGAAAACAAAAAACGTTTCCATACAAAGACTTGTTTTCATATCGGTCGTTTGTATGGCAGCTATATGGTATAGTGATTCGTTCCGGACCAAACTTTCACAAATCGTGTATGGCTAAGTCAAATGAATAAGTGTTGAATTCGGTTGCAATAGCTTCGAAAACATAAAACGTTTCCATACAAAGACTTGTTTTCATATCGGTCGTTTGTATATCAGCTATATGATATAGTGGTCCGATCCGGACCAAATCTTTCACAAATCGTGTATGGCTATGTTAAATGAATAAATGTTGAATTCGGTTGCAATAGCTTCGAAAACAAAAAACGTTTCCATACAGAAACTTGTTTTCATATCGGTCGTTTGTGTATCAGCTATATGATATAGTGGTCCGATCCCGGACCAAACTTTCACAAACCGTGTATGGCTATGTCAAATGAATAAATGTTGAATTCGGTTGCAATAGCTTAGAAAACCAAAAAGGTTCCCATACAAAGGACTTGTTTTCATATCGGTCGTTTGTGTATCAGCTATATGATATAGTGGTCCGATCCCGACCAAACTTTCACAAATCGTGTATGGCTATGTTAAATGAATAAATGTTGAATTCGGTTGCAATAGCTTGGAAAAGAAAAAACGTTTCCATACAAAGACTTGTTTTCATATCGGTCGTTTGTATGGCAGCTATATGGTATAGTGATTCGTTCCGGACCAAACTTTCACAAATCGTGTATGGCTAAGTCAAATGAATAAGTGTTGAATTCGGTTGCAATAGCTTCGAAAACATAAAACGTTTCCATACAAAGACTTGTTTTCATATCGGTCGTTTGTATATCAGCTATATGATATAGTGGTCCGATCCGGATCAACCTTTCACAAATCGTGTATGGCTATGTCAAATGAATAAATGTTGAATTCGGTTGCAATAGCTTGGAAAACATAAAACGTTTCCATACAAAGACTTGTTTTCATATCGGTCGTTTGTATGGCAGCTATATGGTATAGTGATTCGTTCCGGACCAAACTTTCACAAATCGTGTATGGCTAAGTCAAATGAATAAGTGTTGAATTCGGTTGCAATAGCTTGGAAAACATAAAACGCTTCCATACAAAGACTTGTTTTCATATCGGTCGTTTGTATATCAGCTATATGATATAGTGGTCCGATCCGGATCAACCTTTCACAAATCGTGTATGGCTAAGTCAAATGAATAAGTGTTGAATTCGGTTGCAATAGCTTGGAAAACATAAAACGTTTCCATACAAAGACTTGTTTTCATATCGGTCGCTTGTATATCAGCTATATGATATAGTGGTCCGATCCGGATCAACCTTTCACAAATCGTGTATGGCTATGTTAAATGAATAAATGTTGAATTCGGTTGCAATAGCTTGGAAAACAAAAAAGGTTTCTATACAAAGACTTGTTTTCATATCGGTCGTTTGTATGGCAGATATATGGTATAGTGATCCGTTCCGGACCAAACTTTCACAAATCGTGTATGGCTAAACAAATGAATAAGTGTTGAATTCGGTTGCAATAGCTTGGAAAACATAAAACGTTTCCATACAAAGACTTCTTTTCATATCGGTCGTTTGTATATCAGCTATATGATATAGTGGTCCGATCCGGACCAAATCTTTCACAAATCGTGTATGGCTATGTTAAATGAATAAATGTTGAATTCGGTTGCAATAGCTTCGAAAACAAAAAACGTTTCCATACAGAAACTTGTTTTCATATCGGTCGTTTGTATGGCAGCTATATGGTATAGTGATCCGTTCCGGACCAAACTTTCACAAACCGTGTATGGCTATGTCAAATGAATAAATGTTGAATTCGGTTGCAATAGCTTAGAAAACCAAAAAGGTTCCCATACAAAGGACTTGTTTTCATATCGGTCGTTTGTGTATCAGCTATATGATATAGTGGTCCGATCCCGACCAAACTTTCACAAATCGTGTATGGCTATGTTAAATGAATAAATGTTGAATTCGGTTGCAATAGCTTGGAAAACAAAAAACGTTTCCATACAAAGACTTGTTTTCATATCGGTCGTTTGTATGGCAGCTATATGGTATAGTGATTCGTTCCGGACCAAACTTTCACAAATCGTGTATGGCTAAGTCAAATGAATAAGTGTTGAATTCGGTTGCAATAGCTTCGAAAACATAAAACGTTTCCATACAAAGACTTGTTTTCATATCGGTCGTTTGTATATCAGCTATATGATATAGTGGTCCGATCCGGACCAAATCTTTCACAAATCGTGTATGGCTATGTTAAATGAATAAATGTTGAATTCGGTTGCAATAGCTTCGAAAACAAAAAACGTTTCCATACAGAAACTTGTTTTCATATCGGTCGTTTGTATGGCAGCTATATGGTATAGTGATCCGTTCCGGACCAAACTTTCACAAACCGTGTATGGCTATGTCAAATGAATAAATGTTGAATTCGGTTGCAATAGCTTAGAAAACCAAAAAGGTTCCCATACAAAGGACTTGTTTTCATATCGGTCGTTTGTGTATCAGCTATATGATATAGTGGTCCGATCCCGACCAAACTTTCACAAATCGTGTATGGCTATGTTAAATGAATAAATGTTGAATTCGGTTGCAATAGCTTGGAAAAGAAAAACGTTTCCATACAAAGACTTGTTTTCATATCGGTCGTTTGTATGGCAGCTATATGGTATAGTGATTCGTTCCGGACCAAACTTTCACAAATCGTGTATGGCTAAGTCAAATGAATAAGTGTTGAATTCGGTTGCAATAGCTTCGAAAACATAAAACGTTTCCATACAAAGACTTGTTTTCATATCGGTCGTTTGTATATCAGCTATATGATATAGTGGTCCGATCCGGATCAACCTTTCACAAATCGTGTATGGCTATGTCAAATGAATAAATGTTGAATTCGGTTGCAATAGCTTGGAAAACATAAAACGTTTCCATACAAAGACTTGTTTTCATATCGGTCGTTTGTATGGCAGCTATATGGTATAGTGATCCGTTCCGGACCAAACTTTCACAAACCGTGTATGGCTATGTCAAATGAATAAATGTTGAATTCGGTTGCAATAGCTTAGAAAACCAAAAAGGTTCCCATACAAAGGACTTGTTTTCATATCGGTCGTTTGTATATCAGCTATATGATATAGTGGTCCGATCCGGATCAACCTTTCACAAATCGTGTATGGCTATGTTAAATGAATAAATGTTGAATTCGGTTGCAATAGCTTGGAAAACAAAAAACGTTTCCATACAAAGACTTGTTTTCATATCGGTCGTTTGTATGGCAGCTATATGGTATAGTGATTCGTTCCGGACCAAACTTTCACAAATCGTGTATGGCTAAGTCAAATGAATAAGTGTTGAATTCGGTTGCAATAGCTTCGAAAACATAAAACGTTTCCATACAAAGACTTGTTTTCATATCGGTCGTTTGTATATCAGCTATATGATATAGTGTTCCGATCCGGACCAAACTTTCACAAATCGTGTATGGCTAAGTCAAATGAATAAGTGTTGAATTCGGTTGCAATAGCTTGGAAAACATAAAACGTTTCCATACAAAGACTTGTTTTCATATCGGTCGTTTGTATATCAGCTATATGATATAGTGGTCCGATCCGGATCAACCTTTCACAAATCGTGTATGGCTAAGTCAAATGAATAAGTGTTGAATTCGGTTGCAATAGCTTGGAAAACATAAAACGTTTCCATACAAAGACTTGTTTTCATATCGGTCGCTTGTATATCAGCTATATGATATAGTGGTCCGATCCGGACCAAACTTTCACAAATCGTGTATGGCTATGTTAGATGAATAAATGTTGAATTCGGTTGCAATAGCTTGGAAAACAAAAAACGTTTCCATACAAAGACTTGTTTTCATATCGGTCGTTTGTATGGCAGCTATATGGTATAGTGATTCGTTCCGGACCAAACTTTCACAAATCGTGTATGGCTAAGTCAAATGAATAAGTGTTGAATTCGGTTGCAATAGCTTGGAAAACATAAAACGTTTCTATACAAAGACTTGTTTTCATATCGGTCGTTTGTATATCAGCTATATGATATAGTGGTCCGATCCGGATCAACCTTTCACAAATCGTGTATGGCTAAGTCAAATGAATAAGTGTTGAATTCGGTTGCAATAGCTTGGAAAACATAAAACGTTTCCATACAAAGACTTGTTTTCATATCGGTCGCTTGTATATCAGCTATATGATATAGTGGTCCGATCCGGATCAACCTTTCACAAATCGTGTATGGCTATGTTAAATGAATAAATGTTGAATTCGGTTGCAATAGCTTGGAAAACAAAAAAGGTTTCTATACAAAGACTTGTTTTCATATCGGTCGTTTGTATGGCAGATATATGGTATAGTGATCCGTTCCGGACCAAACTTTCACAAATCGTGTATGGCTAAACTAATGAATAAGTGTTGAATTCGGTTGCAATAGCTTGGAAAACATAAAACGTTTCCATACAAAGACTTCTTTTCATATCGGTCGTTTGTATATCAGCTATATGATATAGTGGTCCGATCCGGACCAAATCTTTCACAAATCGTGTATGGCTATGTTAAATGAATAAATGTTGAATTCGGTTGCAATAGCTTCGAAAACAAAAAACGTTTCCATACAGAAACTTGTTTTCATATCGGTCGTTTGTATGGCAGCTATATGGTATAGTGATCCGTTCCGGACCAAACTTTCACAAACCGTGTATGGCTATGTCAAATGAATAAATGTTGAATTCGGTTGCAATAGCTTAGAAAACCAAAAAGGTTCCCATACAAAGGACTTGTTTTCATATCGGTCGTTTGTGTATCAGCTATATGATATAGTGGTCCGATCCCGACCAAACTTTCACAAATCGTGTATGGCTATGTTAAATGAATAAATGTTGAATTCGGTTGCAATAGCTTGGAAAACAAAAAACGTTTCCATACAAAGACTTGTTTTCATATCGGTCGTTTGTATGGCAGCTATATGGTATAGTGATCCGTTCCGGACCAAACTTTCACAAATCGTGTGTGGCTGAACAAATGAATAAGTGTTGAATTCGGTTGCAATAGCTTGGAAAACATAAAACGTTTCCATACAAAGACTTGTTTTCATATCGGTCGTTTGTATATCAGCTATATGATATAGTGGTCCGATCCGGACCAAATCTTTCACAAATCGTGTATGGCTATGTTAAATGAATAAATGTTGAATTCGGTTGCAATAGCTTGGAAAACAAAAAACGTTTCCATACAAAGACTTGTTTTCATATCGGTCGTTTGTATGGCAGGTATATGGTATAGTGATCCGTTCCGAACCAAACTTTCACAAATCCTGTATGGCTAAACAAATGAATAAGTGTTGAATTCGGTTGCAATAGCTTGGAAAACACAAAACGTTTTCATACAAAGACTTGTTTTCATATCGGTCGTTTGTATATCAGCTATATGATATAGTGGTCCGATCCGGATCAACCTTTCAAAAATCGTGTATGGCTATGTCAAATGAATAAATGTTGAATTCGGTTGCAATAGCTTAGAAAACTAAAAAGGTTCCAATACCAAAGACTTGTTTTCATATCGGTCGTTTGTATATCAGCTATATGATATAGTGGTCCGATCCGGATCAACCTTTCAAAAATCGTGTATGGCTATGTCAAATGAATAAATGTTGAATTCGGTTGCAATAGCTTAGAAAACAAAAAAGGTTCCAATACCAAAGACTTGTTTTCATATCGGTCGTTTGTATATCAGCTATATGATATAGTGGTCCGATCCGGACCAAACTTTCACAAATCGTGTATGACTATGTCAAATGAATAAATGTTGAATTCGGTTGCAATAGCTTGGAAAACAAAAAACGTTTCCATACAAAGACTTGTTTTCATATCGGTCGTTTGTATGGCAGCTATATGGTATAGTGATCCGTTCCGGACCAAACTTTCACAAATCGTGTGTGGCTAAATAAATGAATAAGTGTTGAATTCGGTTGCAATAGCTTGGAAAACATAAAACGTTTCCATACAAAGACTTGTTTTCATATCGGTCGTTTGTATATCAGCTATATGATATAGTGGTCCGATCCGGACCAAATCTTTCACAAATCGTGTATGGCTATGTTAAATGAATAAATGTTGAATTCGGTTGCAATAGCTTGGAAAACAAAAAACGTTTCCATACAAAGACTTGTTTTCATATCGGTCGTTTGTATGGCAGGTATATGGTATAGTGATCCGTTCCGAACCAAACTTTCACAAATCCTGTATGGCTAAACAAATGAATAAGTGTTGAATTCGGTTGCAATAGCTTGGAGAACATAAAACGTTTCCATACAAAGACTTGTTTTCATATCGGTCGTTTGTATATCAGCTATATGATATAGTGGTCCGATCCGGACCAAACTTTCACAAATCGTGTATGGCTATGTCAAATGAATAAATGTTGAATTCGGTTGCAATAGCTTAGAAAACAAAAAAGGTTCCAATACCAAAGACTTGTTTTCATATCGGTCGTTTGTATATCAGCTATATGATATAGTGGTCCGATCCGGACCAAACTTTCACAAATCGTGTATGACTATGTCAAATGAATAAATGTTGAATTCGGTTGCAATAGCTTGGAAAACAAAAAACGTTTCCATACAAAGACTTGTTTTCATATCGGTCGTTTGTATGGCAGCTATATGGTATAGTGATCCGTTCCGGACCAAACTTTCACAAATCGTGTGTGGCTAAACAAATGAATAAGTGTTGAATTCGGTTGCAATAGCTTGGAAAACATAAAACGTTTCCATACAAAGACTTGTTTTCATATCGGTCGTTTGTATATCAGCTATATGATATAGTGGTCCGATCCGGACCAAATCTTTCACAAATCGTGTATGGCTATGTTAAATGAATAAATGTTGAATTCGGTTGCAATAGCTTGGAAAACAAAAAACGTTTCCATACAAAGACTTGTTTTCATATCGGTCGTTTGTATGGCAGGTATATGGTATAGTGATCCGTTCCGAACCAAACTTTCACAAATCCTGTATGGCTAAACAAATGAATAAGTGTTGAATTCGGTTGCAATAGCTTGGAAAACATAAAACGTTTCCATACAAAGACTTGTTTTCATATCGGTCGTTTGTATATCAGCTATATGATATAGTGGTCCGATCCGGACCAAACTTTCACAAATCGTGTATGGCTATGTTAAATGAATAAATGTTGAATTCGGTTGCAATAGCTTGGAAAACAAAAAAGGTTCCTATACAAAGACTTGTTTTCATATCGGTCGTTTGTATATCAGCTATATGATATAGTGGTCCGATCCGGATCAACCTTTCACAAATCGTGTATGGCTATGTCAAATGAATAAATGTTGAATTCGGTTGCAATAGCTTAGAAAACAAAAAAGGTTCCAATACCAAAGACTTGTTTTCATATCGGTCGTTTGTATATCAGCTATATGATATAGTGGTCCGATCCGGACCAAACTTTCACAAATCGTGTATGACTATGTCAAATGAATAAATGTTGAATTCGGTTGCAATAGCTTCGAAAACAAAAAACGTTTCCATACAAAGACTTGTTTTCATATCGGTCGTTTGTATATCAGCTATATGATATAGTGGTCCGATCCGGACCAAACTTTCACAAATCCTGTATGGCTAAACAAATGAATAAGTGTTGAATTCGGTTGCAATAGCTTGGAAAACATAAAACGTTTCCATACAAAGACTTGTTTTCATATCGGTCGTTTGTATGGCAGGTATATGGTATAGTGATCCGTTCCGAACCAAACTTTCACAAATCCTGTATGGCTAAACAAATGAATAAGTGTTGAATTCGGTTGCAATAGCTTGGAAAACATAAAACGTTTCCATACAAAGACTTGTTTTCATATCGGTCGTTTGTATATCAGCTATATGATATAGTGGTCCGATCCGGACCAAACTTTCACAAATCGTGTATGGCTATGTTAAATGAATAAATGTTGAATTCGGTTGCAATAGCTTGGAAAACAAAAAGGTTCCTATACAAAGACTTGTTTTCATATCGGTCGTTTGTATATCAGCTATATGATATAGTGGTCCGATCCGGATCAACCTTTCACAAATCGTGTATGGCTATGTCAAATGAATAAATGTTGAATTCGGTTGCAATAGCTTCGAAAACAAAAAACGTTTCCATACAAAGACTTGTTTTCATATCGGTCGTTTGTATGGCAGCTATATGGTATAGTGATCCGATCCGGACCAAACTTTCACAAATCGTGTATGGCTATGTTAAATGAATAAATGTTGAATTGGGTTGCAATAGCTTGGAAAACAAAAAAGGTTCCTATACAAAGACTTGTTTTCATATCGGTCGTTTGTATATCAGCTATATGATATAGTGGTCCGATCCGGACCAAACTTTCACAAATCGTGTATGGCTATGTTAAATGAATAAATGTTGAATTCGGTTGCAATAGCTTGGAAAACAAAAAGGTTCCTATACAAAGACTTGTTTTCATATCGGTCGTTTGTATATCAGCTATATGATATAGTGGTCCGATCCGGACCAAAACTTTCACAAATCGTGTATGGCTATGTTAAATGAATAAATATTGAATTCGGTTGCAATAGCTTCGAAAACAAAAAACGTTTCCATACAAAGACTTGTTTTCATATCGGTCGTTTGTATGGCAGCTATATGGTATAGTGATCCGTTCCGGACCAAACTTTCACAAATCGTGTATGGCTAAGTCAAATGAATAAGTGTTGAATTCGGTTGCAATAGCTTGGAAAACATAAAACGTTTCCATACAAAGACTTGTTTTCAAACCGTCGTTTGTATATCAGCTATATGATATAGTGGTCCGATCCGGACCAAACTTTCACAAATCCTGTATGGCTACGTTAAATGAATAAATGTTAAATTCGGTTGCAATAGCTTAGAAAACAAAAAAGGTTCCTATACAAAGACTTGTTTTCATATCGGTCGTTTGTATATCAGCTATATGATATAGTGGTCCGATCCGGACCAAACTTTCACAAATCGTGTACGGCTATGTTAAATGAATAAATGTTGAATTCGGTTGCAATAGCTTGGAAAACAAAAAACGTTTCCATACAAAGACTTGTTTTCATATCGGTCGTTTGTATGGCAGATATATGATATAGTGGTCCGATCCGGACCAAATTTTCACAAATCGTGTATGGCTATGTCGAATAAATAAATTTTGAATTCGGTTGCAATAGCTTGGAAAACATAAAACGTTTCCATACAAAGACTTGTTTTCATATCGTTCGTTTGTATATCAGCTATATGATATAGGGGTCCGATCCGGATCAACCTTTCACAAATCGTGTATGGCTATGTTAAATGAATAAATGTTGAATTCGGTTGCAATAGCTTGGAAAACAAAAAAGGTTTCTATACAAAGACTTGTTTTCATATCGGTCGTTTGTAAATCAGCTATATGATATAGTGGTCCGATCCGGATCAACCTTTCACAAATCGTGTATGGCTATGTCAAATGAATAAATGTTGAATTCGGTTGCAATAGCTTAGAAAACAAAAAAGGTTCCCATACAAAAGACTTGTTTTCATATCGGTCGTTTGTATATCAGCTATATGATATAGTGGTCTGATCCGGACCAAACTTTCATAAATCGTGTATGACTATGTCAAATGAGTAAATGTTGAATTCGGTTGCAATAGCTTGGAAAACAAAAAACGTTTCCATACAAAGACTTGTTTTCATATCGGTCGTTTGTATGGCAGCTATATGGTATAGTGATCCGTTCCGGACCAAACTTTCACAAATCGTGTATGGCTAAACAAATGAATAAGTGTTGAATTCGGTTGCCATAGCTTGGAAAACATAAAACGTTTCCATACAAAGACTTGTTTTCATATCGGTCGTTTGTATATCAGCTATATGATATAGTGGTCCGATCCGGGCCAAAACTTTCACAAATCGTGTATGGCTATGTTAAATGAATAAATGTTGAATTCGGTTGCAATAGCTTCGAAAACAAAAAACGTTTCCATACAGAAACTTGTTTTCATATCGGTCGTTTGTATGGCAGCTATATGGTATAGTGATCCGTTCCGGACCAAACTTTGACAAATCGTGTATGGCTATGTCAAATGAATAAATGTTGAATTCGGTTGCAATAGCTTAGAAAACAAAAAAGGTTCCCATACAAAAGACTTGTTTTCATATCGGTCGTTTGTATATCAGCTATGTGATATAGTGGTCCGATCCGGACCAAACTTTCACAAATCGTGTATGACTCTGTCAAATTAATAAATGTTGAATTCGGTTGCAATAGCTTGGAAAACAAAAAACGTTTCCATACAAAGACTTGTTTTCATATCGGTCGTTTGTATGGCAGGTATATGGTATAGTGATCCGTTCCGGACCAAACTTTCACAAATCGTGTATGGCTAAACAAATGAATAAGTGTTGAATTCGGTTGCAATAGCTTGGAAAACATAAAACGTTTCCATACAAAGACTTGTTTTCATATCGGTCGTTTGTATATCAGCTATATGATATAGTGGTCCGATCCGGACCAAACTTTCACAAATCGTGTATGTTAAATGAATAAATGTTGAATTCGGTTGCAATAGCTTCGAAAACAAAAAACGTTTCCATTCAGACTCTTGTTGTCATATCGGTCGTTTGTATGGCAGCTATATGGTATAGTGATCCGTTCCGGACCAAACTTTGACAAATCGTGTATGACTCTGTCAAATGAATAAATGTTGAATTCGGTTGCAATAGCTTGGAAAACAAAAAAGGTTCCTATACAAAGACTTGTTTTCATATCGGTCGTGTGTATATCAGCTATATGGATATATAGTGATATAGTGCTATATCAGCTATATGATATAGTGGTCCGATCTGGATCAACCTTTCACAAATCGTGTATGGCTATGTTAAATGAATAAATGTTGAATTCGGTTGCAATAGCTTCGAAAACATAAAACGTTTCCATACAAAGACTTGTTTTCATATCGGTCGTTTGTATATCAGCTATATGATATACTGGTCCGATCCGGACCAAACTTTCACAAATCGTGTATGGCTATGTTAAATGAATAAATGTTGAATTCGGTTGCAATAGCTTGGAAAACAAAAAAGGTTCCTATTCAAAGACTTGTTTTCATATCGGTCGTTTGTATATCAGCTATATGATATAGGGGTCCGATCCGGATCAACCTTTCACAAATCGTGTATGGCTATGTCAAATGAATAAATGTTGAATTCGGTTGCAATAGCTTGGAAAAGAAAAAACGTTTCCATACAAAGACTTGTTTTCATATCGGTCGTTTGTATGGCAGCTATATGGTATAGTTTTTCGTTCCGGACCAAACTTTCACAAATCGTGTATGGCTAAGTCAAATGAATAAGTGTTGAATTCGGTTGCAATAGCTTGGAAAACATAAAACGTTTCCATACAAAGACTTGTTTTCATATCGTTCGTTTGTATATCAGCTATATGATATAGTGGTCCGATCCGGATCAACCTTTCACAAATCGTGTATGGCTATGTTAAATGAATAAATGTTGAATTCGGTTGCAATAGCTTGGAAAACAAAAAAGGTTTCTATACAAAGACTTGTTTTCATATCGGTCGTTTGTAAATCAGCTATATGATATAGTGGTCCGATCCGGACCAAACTTTCACAAATCGTGTATGGCTATGTTAAATGAATAAATGTTGAATTCGGTTGCAATAGCTTGGAAAACAAAAAAAGGTTCCTATTCAAAGACTTTGTTTTCATATCGGTCGTTTGTATATCAGCTATATGATATAGGGGTCCGATCCGGATCAACCTTTCACAAATCGTGTATGGCTATGTCAAATGAATAAATGTTGAATTCGGTTGCAATAGCTTGGAAAACATAAAACGTTTCCATACAAAGACTTGTTTTCATATCGGTCGTTCAGCTATATGATATAGTGGTCCGATCCGGACCAAACTTTCACAAATCGTGTATGGCTATGTTAAATAAATAAATGTTGAATTCGGTTGCAATAGCTTCGAAAACAAAAAAGGTTCCTATACAAAGACCTTTTTTCATATTGGTCGTTTGTATATCAGCTATATGATATAGTGGTCCGATCCGGATCAACCTTTCACAAATCGTGTATGGCTATGTCAAATGAATAAGTGTTGAATTCGGTTGCAATAGCTTAGAAAACAAAAAACGTTCCCATACAAAAGACTTGTTTTCATATCGGTCGTTTGTATATCAGCTATATGATATAGTGGTCCGATCCGGACCAAACTTTCACAAATCGTGTATGACTATGTCAAATGAATAAATGTTGAATTCGGTTGCAATAGCTTGGAAAAGAAAAACGTTTCCATACAAAGACTTGTTTTCATATCGGTCGTTTGTATGGCAGCTATATGGTATAGTTTTTCGTTCCGGACCAAACTTTCACAAATCGTGTATGGCTAAGTCAAATGAATAAGTGTTGAATTCGGTTGCAATAGCTTGGAAAACATAAAACGTTTCCATACAAAGACTTGTTTTCATATCGGTCGTTTGTATATCAGCTATATGATATAGTGGTCCGATCCGGACCAAACTTTCTAAATCGTGTATGGCTATGTTAATTGAATAAATGTTGAATTCGGTTGCAATAGCTTCGAAAACAAAAAACGTTTCCATACAGACTCTTGTTGTCATATCGGTCGTTTGTATGGCAGCCATATGGTATAGTGATCCGTTCCGGACCAAACTTTGACAAATCGTGTATGACTCTGTCAAATGAATAAATGTTGAATTCGGTTGCAATAGCTTGGAAAACAAAAAAGGTTCCTATACAAAGACTTGTTTTCATATCGGTCGTTTGTATATCAGCTATATGGATATATAGTGATATAGTGCTATATCAGCTATATGATATAGTGGTCCGATCTGGATCAACCTTTCACAAATCGTGTATGGCTAAGTCAAATGAATAAGTGTTGAATTCGGTTGCAATAGCTTGGAAAACATAAAACGTTTCCATACAAAGACTTGTTTTCATATCGGTCGTTTGTATATCAGCTATATGATATACTGGTCCGATCCGGACCAAACTTTCACAAATCGTGTATGGCTATGTTAAATGAATAAATGTTGAATTCGGTTGCAATAGCTTGGAAAACAAAAAAGGTTCCTATTCAAAGACTTGTTTTCATATCGGTCGTTTGTATATCAGCTATATGATATAGGGGTCCGATCCGGATCAACCTTTCACAAATCGTGTATGGCTATGTCAAATGAATAAATGTTGAATTCGGTTGCAATAGCTTGGAAAAGAAAAAACGTTTCCATACAAAGACTTGTTTTCATATCGGTCGTTTGTATGGCAGCTATATGGTATAGTTTTTCGTTCCGGACCAAACTTTCACAAATCGTGTATGGCTAAGTCAAATGAATAAGTGTTGAATTCGGTTGCAATAGCTTGGAAAACATAAAACGTTTCCATACAAAGACTTGTTTTCATATCGGTCGTTTGTATATCAGCTATATGATATAGTGGTCCGATCCGGACCAAACTTTCACAAATCGTGTATGGCTATGTTAATTGAATAAATGTTGAATTCGGTTGCAATAGCTTCGAAAACAAAAAACGTTTCCATACAGACTCTTGTTGTCATATCGGTCGTTTGTATGGCAGCCATATGGTATAGTGATCCGTTCCGGACCAAACTTTGACAAATCGTGTATGACTCTGTCAAATGAATAAATGTTGAATTCGGTTGCAATAGCTTGGAAAACAAAAAAGGTTCCTATACAAAGACTTGTTTTCATATCGGTCGTTTGTATATCAGCTATATGGATATATAGTGATATAGTGCTATATCAGCTATATGATATAGTGGTCCGATCTGGATCAACCTTTCACAAATCGTGTATGGCTAAGTCAAATGAATAAGTGTTGAATTCGGTTGCAATAGCTTGGAAAACATAAAACGTTTCCATACAAAGACTTGTTTTCATATCGGTCGTTTGTATATCAGCTATATGATATACTGGTCCGATCCGGACCAAACTTTCACAAATCGTGTATGGCTATGTTAAATGAATAAATGTTGAATTCGGTTGCAATAGCTTTGGAAAACAAAAAAGGTTCCTATTCAAAGACTTGTTTTCATATCGGTCGTTTGTATATCAGCTATATGATATAGGGGTCCGATCCGGATCAACCTTTCACAAATCGTGTATGGCTATGTCAAATGAATAAATGTTGAATTCGGTTGCAATAGCTTGGAAAAGAAAAAACGTTTCCATACAAAGACTTGTTTTCATATCGGTCGTTTGTATGGCAGCTATATGGTATAGTTTTTCGTTCCGGACCAAACTTTCACAAATCGTGTATGGCTAAGTCAAATGAATAAGTGTTGAATTCGGTTGCAATAGCTTGGAAAACATAAAACGTTTTCATACAAAGACTTGTTTTCATATCGTTCGTTTGTATATCAGCTATATGATATAGTGGTCCGATCCGGATCAACCTTTCACAAATCGTGTATGGCTATGTTAAATGAATAAATGTTGAATTCGGTTGCAATAGCTTGGAAAACAAAAAAGGTTTCTATACAAAGACTTGTTTTCATATCGGTCGTTTGTAAATCAGCTATATGATATAGTGGTCCGATCCGGACCAAACTTTCACAAATCGTGTATGGCTATGTTAAATGAATAAATGTTGAATTCGGTTGCAATAGCTTGGAAAACAAAAAAGGTTCCTATTCAACGACTTGTTTTCATATCGGTCGTTAGTATATCAGCTATATGATATAGGGGTCCGATCCGGATCAACCTTTCACAAATCGTGTATGGCTATGTCAAATAAATAAATGTTGAATTCGGTTGCAATAGCTTGGAAAACATAAAACGTTTCCATACAAAGACTTGTTTTCATATCGGTCGTTCAGCTATATGATATAGTGGTCCGATCCGGACCAAACTTTCACAAATCGTGTATGGCTATGTTAAATGAATAAATGTTGAATTCGGTTGCAATAGCTTGAAAAACAAAAAGGTTCCTATACAAAGACCTTTTTTCATATTGGTCGTTTGTATATCAGCTATATGATATAGTGGTCCGATCCGGATCAACCTTTCACAAATCGTGTATGGCTATGTCAAATGAATAAGTGTTGAATTCGGTTGCAATAGCTTAGAAAACAAAAAACGTTCCCATACAAAAGACTTGTTTTCATATCGGTCGTTTGTATATCAGCTATATGATATAGTGGTCCGATCCGGACCAAACTTTCACAAATCGTGTATGACTATGTCAAATGAATAAATGTTGAATTCGGTTGCAATAGCTTGGAAAAGAAAAAACGTTTCCATACAAAGACTTGTTTTCATATCGGTCGTTTGTATGGCAGCTATATGGTATAGTTTTTCGTTCCGGACCAAACTTTCACAAATCGTGTATGGCTAAGTCAAATGAATAAGTGTTGAATTCGGTTGCAATAGCTTGGAAAACATAAAACGTTTCCATACAAAGACTTGTTTTCATATCGTTCGTTTGTATATCAGCTATATGATATAGTGGTCCGATCCGGATCAACCTTTCACAAATCGTGTATGGCTATGTTAAATGAATAAATGTTGAATTCGGTTGCAATAGCTTGGAAAACAAAAAAGGTTTCTATACAAAGACTTGTTTTCATATCGGTCGTTTGTAAATCAGCTATATGATATAGTGGTCCGATCCGGATCAACCTTTCACAAATCGTGTATGGCTATGTCAAATGAATAAGTGTTGAATTCGGTTGCAATAGCTTAGAAAACAAAAAACGTTCCCATACAAAAGACTTGTTTTCATATCGGTCGTTTGTATATCAGCTATATGATATAGTGGTCCGATCCGGACCAAACTTTGACAAATCGTGTATGACTCTGTCAAATGAATAAATGTTGAATTCGGTTGCAATAGCTTGGAAAACAAAAAAGGTTCCTATACAAAGACTTGTTTTCATATCGGTCGTTTGTATATCAGCTATATGGATATATAGTGATATAGTGCTATATCAGCTATATGATATAGTGGTCCGATCTGGATCAACCTTTCACAAATCGTGTATGGCTAAGTCAAATGAATAAGTGTTGAATTCGGTTGCAATAGCTTGGAAAACATAAAACGTTTCCATACAAAGACTTGTTTTCATATCGGTCGTTTGTATATCAGCTATATGATATACTGGTCCGATCCGGACCAAACTTTCACAAATCGTGTATGGCTATGTTAAATGAATAAATGTTGAATTCGGTTGCAATAGCTTGGAAAACAAAAAAGGTTTCTATACAAAGACTTGTTTTCATATCGGTCGTTTGTAAATCAGCTATATGATATAGTGGTCCGATCCGGATCAACCTTTCACAAATCGTGTATGGCTATGTCAAATGAATAAGTGTTGAATTCGGTTGCAATAGCTTAGAAAACAAAAAACGTTCCCATACAAAAGACTTGTTTTCATATCGGTCGTTTGTATATCAGCTATATGATATAGTGGTCCGATCCGGACCAAACTTTGACAAATCGTGTATGACTCTGTCAAATGAATAAATGTTGAATTCGGTTGCAATAGCTTGGAAAACAAAAAAGGTTCCTATTCAAAGACTTGTTTTCATATCGGTCGTTTGTATATCAGCTATATGATATAGGGGTCCGATCCGGATCAACCTTTCACAAATCGTGTATGGCTATGTCAAATGAATAAATGTTGAATTCGGTTGCAATAGCTTGGAAAAAAAAACGTTTCCATACAAAGACTTGTTTTCATATCGGTCGTTTGTATGGCAGCTATATGGTATAGTTTTTCGTTCCGGACCAAACTTTCACAAATCGTGTATGGCTAAGTCAAATGAATAAGTGTTGAATTCGGTTGCAATAGCTTGGAAAACATAAAACGTTTCCATACAAAGACTTGTTTTCATATCGTTCGTTTGTATATCAGCTATATGATATAGTGGTCCGATCCGGATCAAGCTTTCACAAATCGTGTATGGCTATGTTAAATGAATAAATGTTGAATTCGGTTGCAATAGCTTGGAAAACAAAAAAGGTTTCTATACAAAGACTTGTTTTCATATCGGTCGTTTGTAAATCAGCTATACGATATAGTGGTCCGATCCGGACCAAACTTTCACAAATCGTGTATGGCTATGTTAAATGAATAAATGTTGAATTCGGTTGCAATAGCTTGGAAAACAAAAAAGGTTCCTATTCAAAGACTTGTTTTCATATCGGTCGTTTGTATATCAGCTATATGATATAGGGGTCCGATCCGGATCAACCTTTCACAAATCGTGTATGGCTATGTCAAATGAATAAATGTTGAATTCGGTTGCAATAGCTTGGAAAACATAAAACGTTTCCATACAAAGACTTGTTTTCATATCGGTCGTTCAGCTATATGATATAGTGGTCCGATCCGGACCAAACTTTCACAAATCGTGTATGGCTATGTTAAATGAATAAATGTTGAATTCGGTTGCAATAGCTTGAAAAACAAAAAAGGTTCCTATACAAAGACCTTTTTTCATATTGGTCGTTTGTATATCAGCTATATGATATAGTGGTCCGATCCGGATCAACCTTTCACAAATCGTGTATGGCTATGTCAAATGAATAAGTGTTGAATTCGGTTGCAATAGCTTAGAAAACAAAAAACGTTCCCATACAAAAGACTTGTTTTCATATCGGTCGTTTGTATATCAGCTATATGATATACTGGTCCGATCCGGACCAAACTTTCACAAATCGTGTATGGCTATGTTTAATGAATAAATGTTGAATTCGGTTGCAATAGCTTGTAAAACAAAAAAGGTTCCTATTCAAAGACTTGTTTTCATATCGGTCGTTTGTATATCAGCTATATGATATAGGGGTCCGATCCGGATCAACCTTTCACAAATCGTGTATGGCTATGTCAAATGAATAAATGTTGAATTCGGTTGCAATAGCTTGGAAAAGAAAAAACGTTTCCATACAAAGACTTGTTTTCATATCGGTCGTTTGTATGGCAGCTATATGGTATAGTTTTTCGTTCCGGACCAAACTTTCACAAATCGTGTATGGCTAAGTCAAATGAATAAGTGTTGAATTCGGTTGCAATAGCTTGGAAAACATAAAACGTTTCCATACAAAGACTTGTTTTCATATCGTTCGTTTGTATATCAGCTATATGATATAGTGGTCCGATCCGGATCAACCTTTCACAAATCGTGTATGGCTATGTCAAATGAATAAATGTTGAATTCGGTTGCAATAGCTTGGAAAACATAAAACGTTTCCATACAAAGACTTGTTTTCATATCGGTCGTTTGTAAATCAGCTATATGATATAGTGGTCCGATCCGGACCAAACTTTCACAAATCGTGTATGACTATGTCAAATGAATAAATGTTGAATTCGGTTGCAATAGCTTGGAAAAGAAAAAACGTTTCCATACAAAGACTTGTTTTCATATCGGTCGTTTGTATGGCAGCTATATGGTATAGTTTTTCGTTCCGGACCAAACTTTCACAAATCGTGTATGGCTATGTTAAATGAATAAATGTTGAATTCGGTTGCAATAGCTTGGAAAACAAAAAAGGTTCCTATTCAAAGACTTGTTTTCATATCGGTCGTTTGTATATTAGCTATATGATATAGGGGTCCGATCCGGATCAACCTTTCACAAATCGTGTATGGCTATGTCAAATGAATAAATGTTGAATTCGGTTGCAATAGCTTGGAAAACATAAAACGTTTCCATACAAAGACTTGTTTTCATATCGGTCGTTCAGCTATATGATATAGTGGTCCGATCCGGACCAAACTTTCACAAATCGTGTATGGCTATGTTAAATGAATAAATGTTGAATTCGGTTGCAATAGCTTGAAAAACAAAAAAGGTTCCTATACAAAGACCTTTTTTCATATTGGTCGTTTGTATATCAGCTATATGATATAGTGGTCCGATCCGGATCAACCTTTCACAAATCGTGTATGGCTATGTCAAATGAATAAGTGTTGAATTCGGTTGCAATAGCTTAGAAAACAAAAAACGTTCCCATACAAAAGACTTGTTTTCATATCGGTCGTTTGTATATCAGCTATATGATATAGTGGTCCGATCCGGACCAAACTTTCACAAATCGTGTATGACTATGTCAAATGAATAAATGTTGAATTCGGTTGCAATAGCTTGGAAAAGAAAAAACGTTTCCATACAAAGACTTGTTTTCATATCGGTCGTTTGTATGGCAGCTATATGGTATAGTTTTTCGTTCCGGACCAAACTTTCACAAATCGTGTATGGCTAAGTCAAATGAATAAGTGTTGAATTCGGTTGCAATAGCTTGGAAAACATAAAACGTTTCCATACAAAGACTTGTTTTCATATCGGTCGTTTGTATATCAGCTATATGATATAGTGGTCCGATCCGGACCAAACTTTCACAAATCGTGTATGGCTATGTTAAATGAATAAATGTTGAATTCGGTTGCAATAGCTTCGAAAACAAAAAACGTTTCCATACAGACTCTTGTTGTCATATCGGTCGTTTGTATGGCAGCTATATGGTATAGTGATCCGTTCCGGACCAAACTTTGACAAATCGTGTATGACTCTGTCAAATGAATAAATGTTGAATTCGGTTGCAATAGCTTGGAAAAAAAAAAAGGTTCCTATACAAAGACTTGTTTTCATATCGGTCGTTTGTATATCAGCTATATGGATATATAGTGATATAGTGCTATATCAGCTATATGATATAGTGGTCCGATCTGGACCAACCTTTCACAAATCGTGTATGGCTAAGTCAAATGAATAAGTGTTGAATTCGGTTGCAATAGCTTGGAAAACATAAAACGTTTCCACACAAAGACTTGTTTTCATATCGGTCGTTTGTATATCAGCTATATGATATACTGGTCCGATCCGGACCAAACTTTCACAAATCGTGTATGGCTATGTTAAATGAATAAATGTTGAATTCGGTTGCAATAGCTTGGAAAACAAAAAAGGTTCCTATTCAAAGACTTGTTTTCATATCGGTCGTTTGTATATCAGCTATATGATATAGGGGTCCGATCCGGATCAACCTTTCACAAATCGTGTATGGCTATGTCAAATGAATAAATGTTGAATTCGGTTGCAATAGCTTGGAAAAGAAAAAACGTTTCCATACAAAGACTTGTTTTCATATCGGTCGTTTGTATGGCAGCTATATGGTATAGTTTTTCGTTCCGGACCAAACTTTCACAAATCGTGTATGGCTAAGTCAAATGAATAAGTGTTGAATTCGGTTGCAATAGCTTGGAAAACATAAAACGTTTCCATACAAAGACTTGTTTTCATATCGTTCGTTTGTATATCAGCTATATGATATAGTGGTCCGATCCGGATCAACCTTTCACAAATCGTGTATGGCTATGTTAAATGAATAAATGTTGAATTCGGTTGCAATAGCTTGGAAAACAAAAAAGGTTTCTATACAAAGACTTGTTTTCATATCGGTCGTTTGTATATCAGCTATATGATATAGGGGTCCGATCCGGATCAACCTTTCACAAATCGTGTATGGCTATGTCAAATGAATAAATGTTGAATTCGGTTGCAATAGCTTGGAAAACATAAAACGTTTCCATACAAAGACTTGTTTTCATATCGGTCGTTCAGCTATATGATATAGTGGTCCGATCCGGACCAAACTTTCACAAATCGTGTATGGCTATGTTAAATGAATAAATGTTGAATTCGGTTGCAATAGCTTGAAAAACAAAAAAGGTTCCTATACAAAGACCTTTTTTCATATTGGTCGTTTGTATATCAGCTATATGATATAGTGGTCCGATCCGGATCAACCTTTCACAAATCGTGTATGGCTATGTCAAATGAATAAGTGTTGAATTCGGTTGCAATAGCTTAGAAAACAAAAAACGTTCCCATACAAAAGACTTGTTTTCATATCGGTCGTTTGTATATCAGCTATATGATATAGTGGTCCGATCCGGACCAAACTTTCACAAATCGTGTATGACTATGTCAAATGAATAAATGTTGAATTCGGTTGCAATAGCTTGGAAAAGAAAAAACGTTTTCATACAAAGACTTGTTTTCATATCGGTCGTTTGTATGGCAGCTATATGGTATAGTTTTTTCGTTCCGGACCAAACTTTCACAAATCGTGTATGGCTAAGTCAAATGAATAAGTGTTGAATTCGGTTGCAATAGCTTGGAAAACATAAAACGTTTCCATACAAAGACTTGTTTTCATATCGGTCGTTTGTATATCAGCTATATGATATAGTGGTCCGATCCGGACCAAACTTTCACAAATCGTGTATGGCTATGTTAAATGAATAAATGTTGAATTCGGTTGCAATAGCTTCGAAAACAAAAAACGTTTCCATACAAAGACTTGTTTTCATATCGGTCGTTTGTATGGCAGCTATATGGTATAGTGATCCGTTCCGGACCAAACTTTCACAAATCGTGTATGGCTGTGTTAAATGAATAAATGTTGAATTCGGTTGCAATAGCTTGGAAAACAAAAAAGGTTTCTATACAAAGACTTGTTTTCATATCGGTCGTTTGTAAATCAGCTATATGATATAGTGGTCCGATCCGGACCAAACTTTCACAAATCGTGTATGGCTATGTTAAATGAATAAATGTTGAATTCGGTTGCAATAGCTTGGAAAACAAAAAAGGTTCCTATTCAAAGACTTGTTTTCATATCGGTCGTTTGTATATCAGCTATATGATATAGGGGTCCGATCCGGATCAACCTTTCACAAATCGTGTATGGCTATGTCAAATGAATAAATGTTGAATTCGGTTGCAATAGCTTGGAAAACATAAAACGTTTCCATACAAAGACTTGTTTTCATATCGGTCGTTCAGCTATATGATATAGTGGTCCGATCCGGACCAAACTTTCACAAATCGTGTATGGCTATGTTAAATGAATAAATGTTGAATTCGGTTGCAATAGCTTGAAAAACAAAAAAGGTTCCTATACAAAGACCTTTTTTCATATTGGTCGTTTGTATATCAGCTATATGATATAGTGGTCCGATCCGGATCAACCTTTCACAAATCGTGTATGGCTATGTCAAATGAATAAGTGTTGAATTCGGTTGCAATAGCTTAGAAAACAAAAAACGTTCCCATACAAAAGACTTGTTTTCATATCGGTCGTTTGTATATCAGCTATATGATATAGTGGTCCGATCCGGACCAAACTTTCACAAATCGTGTATGACTATGTCAAATGAATAAATGTTGAATTCGGTTGCAATAGCTTGGAAAAGAAAAAACGTTTTCATACAAAGACTTGTTTTCATATCGGTCGTTTGTATGGCAGCTATATGGTATAGTTTTTCGTTCCGGACCAAACTTTCACAAATCGTGTATGGCTAAGTCAAATGAATAAGTGTTGAATTCGGTTGCAATAGCTTGGAAAACATAAAACGTTTCCATACAAAGACTTGTTTTCATATCGGTCGTTTGTATATCAGCTATATGATATAGTGGTCCGATCCGGACCAAACTTTCACAAATCGTGTATGGCTATGTTAAATGAATAAATGTTGAATTCGGTTGCAATAGCTTCGAAAACAAAAAACGTTTCCATACAAAGACTTGTTTTCATATCGGTCGTTTGTATGGCAGCTATATGGTATAGTGATCCGTTCCGGACCAAACTTTCACAAATCGTGTATGGCTGTGTTAAATGAATAAATGTTGAATTCGGTTGCAATAGCTTGGAAAACAAAAAAGTTTTCTATACAAAGACTTGTTTTCATATCGGTCGTTTGTAAATCAGCTATATGATATAGTGGTCCGATCCGGACCAAACTTTCACAAATCGTGTATGGCTATGTTAAATGAATAAATGTTGAATTCGGTTGCAATAGCTTGGAAAACAAAAAGGTTCCTATTCAAAGACTTGTTTTCATATCGGTCGTTTGTATATCAGCTATATGATATAGGGGTCCGATCCGGATCAACCTTTCACAAATCGTGTATGGCTATGTCAAATGAATAAATGTTGAATTCGGTTGCAATAGCTTGGAAAACATAAAACGTTTCCATACAAAGACTTGTTTTCATATCGGTCGTTCAGCTATATGATATAGTGGTCCGATCCGGACCAAACTTTCACAAATCGTGTATGGCTATGTTAAATGAATAAATGTTGAATTCGGTTGCAATAGCTTGAAAAACAAAAAAGGTTCCTATACAAAGACCTTTTTTCATATTGGTCGTTTGTATATCAGCTATATGATATAGTGGTCCGATCCGGATCAACCTTTCACAAATCGTGTATGGCTATGTCAAATGAATAAGTGTTGAATTCGGTTGCAATAGCTTAGAAAACAAAAAACGTTCCCATACAAAAGACTTGTTTTCATATCGGTCGTTTGTATATCAGCTATATGATATAGTGGTCCGATCCGGACCAAACTTTCACAAATCGTGTATGACTATGTCAAATGAATAAATGTTGAATTCGGTTGCAATAGCTTGGAAAAGAAAAAATGTTTCCATACAAAGACTTGTTTTCATATCGGTCGTTTGTATGGCAGCTATATGGTATAGTTTTTCGTTCCGGACCAAACTTTCACAAATCGTGTATGGCTAAGTCAAATGAATAAGTGTTGAATTCGGTTGCAATAGCTTGGAAAACATAAAACGTTTCCATACAAAGACTTGTTTTCATATCGGTCGTTTGTATATCAGCTATATGATATAGTGGTCCGATCCGGACCAAACTTTCACAAATCGTGTATGGCTATGTTAAATGAATAAATGTTGAATTCGGTTGCAATAGCTTCGAAAACAAAAAACGTTTCCATACAGACTCTTGTTGTCATATCGGTCGTTTGTATGGCAGCTATATGGTATAGTGATCCGTTCCGGACCAAACTTTGACAAATCGTGTATGACTCTGTCAAATGAATAAATGTTGAATTCGGTTGCAATAGCTTGGAAAACAAAAAAGGTTCCTATACAAAGACTTGTTTTCATATCGGTCGTTTGTATATCAGCTATATGGATATATAGTGATATAGTGCTATATCAGCTATATGATATAGTGGTCCGATCTGGATCAACCTTTCACAAATCGTGTATGGCTAAGTCAAATGAATAAGTGTTGAATTCGGTTGCAATAGCTTGGAAAACATAAAACGTTTCCATACAAAGACTTGTTTTCATATCGGTCGTTTGTATATCAGCTATATGATATACTGGTCCGATCCGGACCAAACTTTCACAAATCGTGTATGGCTATGTTAAATGAATAAATGTTGAATTCGGTTGCAATAGCTTGGAAAACAAAAAAGGTTCCTATTCAAAGACTTGTTTTCATATCGGTCGTTTGTATATCAGCTATATGATAAAGGGGTCCGATCCGGATCAACCTTTCACAAATCGTGTATGGCTATGTCAAATGAATAAATGTTGAATTCGGTTGCAATAGCTTGGAAAAGAAAAAACGTTTCCATACAAAGACTTGTTTTCATATCGGTCGTTTGTATGGCAGCTATATGGTATAGTTTTTCGTTCCGGACCAAACTTTCACAAATCGTGTATGGCTAAGTCAAATGAATAAGTGTTGAATTCGGTTGCAATAGCTTGGAAAACATAAAACGTTTCCATACAAAGACTTGTTTTCATATCGTTCGTTTGTATATCAGCTATACGATATAGTGGTCCGATCCGGATCAACCTTTCACAAATCGTGTATGGCTATGTTAAATGAATAAATGTTGAATTCGGTTGCAATAGCTTGGAAAACAAAAAAGGTTTCTATACAAAGACTTGTTTTCATATCGGTCGTTTGTATATCAGCTATATGATATAGGGGTCCGATCCGGATCAACCTTTCACAAATCGTGTATGGCTATGTCAAATGAATAAATGTTGAATTCGGTTGCAATAGCTTGGAAAACATAAAACGTTTCCATACAAAGACTTGTTTTCATATCGGTCGTTCAGCTATATGATATAGTGGTCCGATCCGGACCAAACTTTCACAAATCGTGTATGGCTATGTTAAATGAATAAATGTTGAATTCGGTTGCAATAGCTTGAAAAACAAAAAAGGTTCCTATACAAAGACCTTTTTTCATATTGGTCGTTTGTATATCAGCTATATGATATAGTGGTCCGATCCGGATCAACCTTTCACAAATCGTGTATGGCTATGTCAAATGAATAAGTGTTGAATTCGGTTGCAATAGCTTAGAAAACAAAAAACGTTCCCATACAAAAGACTTGTTTTCATATCGGTCGTTTGTATATCAGCTATATGATATAGTGGTCCGATCCGGACCAAACTTTCACAAATCGTGTATGACTATGTCAAATGAATAAATGTTGAATTCGGTTGCAATAGCTTGGAAAAGAAAAAACGTTTTCATACAAAGACTTGTTTTCATATCGGTCGTTTGTATGGCAGCTATATGGTATAGTTTTTCGTTCCGGACCAAACTTTCACAAATCGTGTATGGCTAAGTCAAATGAATAAGTGTTGAATTCGGTTGCAATAGCTTGGAAAACATAAAACGTTTCCATACAAAGACTTGTTTTCATATCGGTCGTTTGTATATCAGCTATATGATATAGTGGTCCGATCCGGACCAAACTTTCACAAATCGTGTATGGCTATGTTAAATGAATAAATGTTGAATTCGGTTGCAATAGCTTCGAAAACAAAAAACGTTTCCATACAAAGACTTGTTTTCATATCGGTCGTTTGTATGGCAGCTATATGGTATAGTGATCCGTTCCGGACCAAACTTTCACAAATCGTGTATGGCTGTGTTAAATGAATAAATGTTAAATTCGGTTGCAATAGCTTAGAAAACAAAAAAGGTTCCTATACAAAGACTTGTTTTCATATCGGTCGTTTGTATATCAGCTATATGATATAGTGGTCCGATCCGGACCAAACTTTCACAAATCGTGTATGGCTATGTTAAATGAATAAATGTTGAATTCGGTTGCAATAGCTTGGAAAACATAAAACGTTTCCATACAAAGACTTGTTTTCATATCGGTCGTTTGTATGGCAGATATATGATATAGTGGTCCGATCCGGACCAAATTTTCACAAATCGTGTATGGCTATGTCGAATAAATAAATTTTGAATTCGGTTGCAATAGCTTGGAAAACATAAAACGTTTCCATACAAAGACTTGTTTTCATATCGTTCGTTTGTATATCAGCTATATGATATAGTGGTCCGATCCGGATCAACCTTTCACAAATCGTGTATGGCTATGTTAAATGAATAAATGTTGAATTCGGTTGCAATAGCTTGGAAAACAAAAAGGTTTCTATACAAAGACTTGTTTTCATATCGGTCGTTTGTAAATCAGCTATATGATATAGTGGTCCGATCCGGATCAACCTTTCACAAATCGTGTATGGCTATGTCAAATGAATAAATGTTGAATTCGGTTGCAATAGCTTAGAAAACAAAAAAGGTTCCCATACAAAAGACTTGTTTTCATATCGGTCGTTTGTATATCAGCTATATGATATAGTGGTCCGATCCGGACCAAACTTTCACAAATCGTGTATGACTATGTCAAATGAGTAAATGTTGAATTCGGTTGCAATAGCTTGGAAAACAAAAAACGTTTCCATACAAAGACTTGTTTTCATATCGGTCGTTTGTATGGCAGCTATATGGTATAGTGATCCGTTCCGGACCAAACTTTCACAAATCGTGTATGGCTAAACAAATGAATAAGTGTTGAATTCGGTTGCCATAGCTTGGAAAACATAAAACGTTTCCATACAAAGACTTGTTTTCATATCGGTCGTTTGTATATCAGCTATATGATATAGTGGTCCGATCCGGACCAAACTTTCACAAATCGTGTATGTTAAATGCATAAATGTTGAATTCGGTTGCAATAGCTTAGAAAACAAAAAAGGTTCCCATACAAAAGACTTGTTTTCATATCGGTCGTTTGTATATCAGCTATATGATATAGTGGTCCGATCCGGACCAAAACTTTCACAAATCGTGTATGGCTATGTTAAATGAATAAATGTTGAATTTGGTTGCAATAGCTTCGAAAACAAAAACCGTTTCCATACAGAAACTTGTTTTCATATCGGTCGTTTGTATGGCAGCTATATGGTATAGTGATCCGTTCCGGACCAAACTTTGACAAATCGTGTATGGCTATGTCAAATGAATAAATGTTGAATTCGGTTGCAATAGCTTAGAAAACAAAAAAGGTTCCCATACAAAAGACTTGTTTTCATATCGGTCGTTTGTATATCAGCTATGTGATATAGTGGTCCGATCTGGACCAAACTTTCACAAATCGTGTATGACTCTGTCAAATTAATAAATGATGAATTCGGTTGCAATAGCTTGGAAAACAAAAAACGTTTCCATACAAAGACTTGTTTTCATATCGGTCGTTTGTATGGCAGGTATATGGTATAGTGATCCGTTCCGGACCAAACTTTCACAAATCGTGTATGGCTAAACAAATTAATAAGTGTTGAATTCGGTTGCAATAGCTTGGAAAACATAAAACGTTTCCATACAAAGACTTGTTTTCATATCGGTCGTTTGTATATCAGCTATATGGATATATAGTGATATAGTGCTATATCAGCTATATGATATAGTGGTCCGATCTGGATCAACCTTTCACAAATCGTGTATGGCTATGTCAAATGAATAAATGTTGAATTCGGTTGCAATAGCTTAGAAAACATAAAACGTTTCCATACAAAGACTTGTTTTCATATCGGTCGTTCAGCTATATGATATAGTGGTCCGATCGGACCAAACTTTCACAAATCGTGTATGGCTATGTTAAATGAATAAATGTTGAATTCGGTTGCAATAGCTTGAAAAACAAAAAAGGTTCCTATACAAAGACTTTTTTTCATATTGGTCGTTTGTATATCAGCTATATGATATAGTGGTCCGATCCGGATCAACCTTTCACAAATCGTGTATGGCTATGTCAAATGAATTAATGTTGAATTCGGTTGCAATAGCTTAGAAAACAAAAAACGTTCCCATACAAAAGACTTGTTTTCATATCGGTCGTTTGTATATCAGCTATATGATATAGTGGTCCGATCCGGACCAAACTTTCACAAATCGTGTATGACTATGTCAAATGAATAAATGTTGAATTCGGTTGCAATAGCTTGGAAAAGAAAAAACGTTTCCATACAAAGACTTGTTTTCATATCGGTCGTTTGTATGGCAGCTATATGGTATAGTTTTTCGTTCCGGACCAAACTTTCACAAATCGTGTATGGCTAAGTCAAATGAATAAGTGTTGAATTCGGTTCCAATAGCTTGGAAAACATAAAACGTTTCCATACAAAGACTTGTTTTCATATCGGTCGTTTGTATATCAGCTATATGATATAGTGGTCCGATCCGGACCAAACTTTCACAAATCGTGTATGGCTATGTTAAATGAATAAATGTTGAATTCGGTTGCAATAGCTTCGAAAACAAAAAACGTTTCCATACAAAGACTTGTTTTCATATCGGTCGTTTGTATGGCAGCTATATGGTATAGTGATCCGTTCCGGACCAAACTTTCACAAATCGTGTTTGGCTAAGTCAAATGAATAAGTGTTGAATTCGGTTGCAATAGCTTGGAAAACATAAAACGTTTCCATACAAAGACTTGTTTTCATATCGGTCGTTTGTATATCAGCTATATGATATAGTGGTCCGATCCGGACCAAACTTTCACAAATCGTGTATAGCTATGTTAAATGAATAAATGTTGAATTCGGTTGCAATAGCTTAGAAAACAAAAAAGGTTCCCATACAAAAGACTTGTTTTCATATTGGTCGTTTGTATATCAGCTATATGATATAGTGGTCCGATCCGGACCAAACTTTCACATATCGTGTATGGCTATGTTAAATGAATAAATGTTGAATTCGGTTGCAATAGCTTCGAAAACAAAAAACGTTTCCATACAAAGACTTGTTTTCATATCGGTCGTTTGTATGGCAGCTATATGGTATAGTGATCCGTTCCGGACCAAACTTTCACAAATCTTGTATGGCTAAGTCAAATAAATAAGTGTTGAATTCGGTTGCAATAGCTTGGAAAACATAAAATGTTTCCATACAAAGACTTGTTTTCATATCGGTCGTTTGTATATCAGCTATATGATATAGTGGTCCGATCCGGACCAAACTTTCACAAATCGTGTATGGCTATGTTAAATGAATAAATGTTGAGTTCGGTTGCAATAGCTTGGAAAACAAAAAAGGTTCCTATACAAAGACTTGTTTTCATATCGGTCGTTTGTATATCAGCTATATGATATAGTGGTCCGATCCGGATCAACCTTTCACAAATCGTGTATGGCTATGTCAAATGAATAAATGTTGAATTCGGTTGCAATAGCTTAGAAAACAAAAAAAGGTTCCCATACAAAAGACTTGTTTTCATATCGGTCGTTTGTATATCAGCTATATGATATAGTGGTCCGATCCGGACCAAACTTTCACAAATCGTGTATGGCTATGTTAAATGAATAAATGTTGAATTCGGTTGCAATAGCTTGGAAAACAAAAAACGTTTCCATACAAAGACTTGTTTTCATATCGGTCGTTTGTATGGCAGCTATATGGTATAGTGATCCGTTCCGGACCAAACTTTCACAAATCGTGTATGGCTAAGTCAAATGAATAAGCGTTGAATTCGGTTGCAATAGCTTGGAAAACATAAAACGTTTCCATACATAGACTTGTTTTCAAACCGTCGTTTGTATATCAGCTATATGATATAGTGGTCCGATCCGGACCAAACTTGCACAAATCGTGTATGACTATGTCAAATGAATAAATGTTGAATTCGGTTGCAATAGCTTGGAAAAGAAAAAAACGTTTCCATACAAAGACTTGTTTTCATATCGGTCGTTTGTATGGCAGCTATATGGTATAGTGATCCGTTCCGGACCAAACTTTCACAAATCGTGTTTGGCTAAGTCAAATGAATAAGTGTTGAATTCGGTTGCAATAGCTTGGAAAACATAAAACGTTTCCATACAAAGACTTGTTTTCAAACCGTCGTTTGTATATCAGCTATATGATATAGTGGTCCGATCCGGACCAAACTTTCACAAATCGTGTATGGCTATGTTAAATGAATAAATGTTGAATTCGGTTGCAATAGCTTAGAAAACAAAAAAGGTTCCTATACAAAGACTTGTTTTCATATCGGTCGTTTGTATATCAGCTATATGATATAGTGGTCCGATCCGGACCAAACTTTCACAAATCGTGTATGGCTAAGTCAAATGAATAAGTGTTGAATTCGGTTGCAATAGCTTAGAAAACAAAAAAGGTTCCCATACAAAAGACTTGTTTTCATATCGGTCGTTTGTATATCAGCTATATGATATAGTGGTCCGATCCGGACCAAACTTTTACAAATCGTGTATGGCTATGTTAAATGAATAAATGTTGAATTCGGTTGCAATAGCTTCGAAAACAAAAAACGTTTCCATACAAAGACTTGTTTTCATATCGGTCGTTTGTATGGCAGCTATATGGTATAGTGATCCGTTCCGGACCAAACTTTCACAAATCTTGTATGGCTAAGTCAAATAAATAAGTGTTGAATTCGGTTGCAATAGCTTGGAAAACATAAAATGTTTCCATACAAAGACTTGTTTTCATATCGGTCGTTTGTATATCAGCTATATGATATAGTGGTCCGATCCGGACCAAACTTTCACAAATCGTGTATGGCTATGTTAAATGAATAAATGTTGAATTCGGTTGCAATAGCTTCGAAAACAAAAAACGTTTCCATACAAAGACTTGTTTTCATATCGGTCGTTTGTATGGCAGCTATATGGTATAGTGATCCGTTCCGGACCAAACTTTCACAAATCGTGTATGGCTAAGTCAAATGAATAAGTGTTGAATTCGGTTGCAATAGCTTAGAAAACAAAAAAGGTTCCCATACAAAAGACTTGTTTTCATATCGGTCGTTTGTATATCAGCTATATGATATAGTGGTCCGATCCGGACCAAACTTTTACAAATCGTGTATGGCTATGTTAAATGAATAAATGTTGAATTCGGTTGCAATAGCTTAGAAAACAAAAAAGGTTCCTATACAAAGACTTGTTTTCATATCGGTCGTTTGTATATCAGCTATATGATATAGTGGTCCGACCCGGACCAAACTTTCACAAATCGTGTATGGCTAAGTCAAATGAATAAGTGTTGAATTCGGTTGCAATAGCTTAGAAAACAAAAAAGGTTCCCATACAAAAGACTTGTTTTCATATCGGTCGTTTGTATATCAGCTATATGATATAGTGGTCCGATCCGGACCAAACTTTTACAAATCGTGTATGGCTATGTTAAATGAATAAATGTTGAATTCGGTTGCAATAGCTTCGAAAACAAAAAACGTTTCCATACAAAGACTTGTTTTCATATCGGTCGTTTGTATGGCAGCTATATGGTATAGTGATCCGTTCCGGACCAAACTTTCACAAATCTTGTATGGCTAAGTCAAATAAATAAGTGTTGAATTCGGTTGCAATAGCTTGGAAAACATAAAATGTTTCCATACAAAGACTTGTTTTCATATCGGTCGTTTGTATATCAGCTATATGATATAGTGGTCCGATCCGGACCAAATTTTCACAAATCGTGTATGGCTATGTTAAATGAATAAATGTTGAATTCGGTTGCAATAGCTTAGAAAACAAAAAAGGTTCCTATACAAAGACTTGTTTTCACATCGGTCGTTTGTATATCAGCTATATGATATAGTGGTCCGATCCGGACCAAACTTTCACAAATCGTGTATGGCTAAGTCAAATGAATAAGTGTTGAATTCGGTTGCAATAGCTTAGAAAACAAAAAAGGTTCCCATACAAAAGACTTGTTTTCATATCGGTCGTTTGTATATCAGCTATATGATATAGTGGTCCGATCCGGACCAAACTTTTACAAATCGTGTATGGCTATGTTAAATGAATAAATGTTGAATTCGGTTGCAATAGCTTCGAAAACAAAAAACGTTTCCATACAAAGACTTGTTTTCATATCGGTCGTTTGTTTGGCAGCTATATGGTATAGTGATCCGTTCCGGACCAAACTTTCACAAATCTTGTATGGCTAAGTAACATAAATAAGTGTTGAATTCGGTTGCAATAGCTTGGAAAACATAAAATGTTTCCATACAAAGACTTGTTTTCATATCGGTCGTTTGTATATCAGCTATATGATATAGTGGTCCGATCCGGACCAAACTTTCACAAATCGTGTATGGCTATGTTAAATGAATAAATGTTGAGTTCGGTTGCAATAGCTTGGAAAACAAAAAAGGTTCCTATACAAAGACTTGTTTTCATATCGGTCGTTTGTATATCAGCTATATGATATAGTGGTCCGATCCGGATCAACCTTTCACAAATCGTGTATGGCTATGTCAAATGAATAAATGTTGAATTCGGTTGCAATAGCTTAGAAAACAAAAAAGGTTCCCATACAAAAGACTTGTTTTCATATCGGTCGTTTGTATATCAGCTATATGATATAGTGGTCCGATCCGGACCAAACTTTCACAAATCGTGTATGGCTATGTTAAATTAATAAATGTTGAATTCGGTTGCAATAGCTTCGAAAACAAAAAACGTTTCCATACAAAGACTTGTTTTCATATCGGTCGTTTGTATGGCAGCTATATGGTATAGTTTTTCGTTCCGGACCAAACTTTCACAAATCGTGTATGGCTAAGTCAAATGAATAAGTGTTGAATTCGGTTGCAATAGCTTGGAAAACATAAAACGTTTCCATACAAAGACTTGTTTTCATATCGGTCGTTTGTATATCAGCTATATGATATAGTGGTCCGATCCGGACCAAACTTTCACAAATCGTGTATGGCTATGTTAAATAAATAAATGTTGAATTCGGTTGCAATAGCTTCGAAAACAAAAAACGTTTCCATACAAAGACTTGTTTTCATATCGGTCGTTTGTATGGCAGCTATATGGTATAGTGATCCGTTCCGGACCAAACTTTCACAAATCTTGTATGGCTAAGTCAAATAAATAAGTGTTGAATTCGGTTGCAATAGCTTGGAAAACATAAAATGTTTCCATACAAAGACTTGTTTTCATATCGGTCGTTTGTATATCAGCTATATGATATAGTGGTCCGATCCGGACCAAACTTTCACAAATCGTGTATGGCTATGTTAAATGAATAAATGTTGAATTCGGTTGCAATAGCTTCGAAAACAAAAAACGTTTCCATACAAAGACTTGTTTTCATATCGGTCGTTTGTATGGCAGCTATATGGTATAGTGATCCGTTCCGGACCAAACTTTCACAAATCTTGTATGGCTAAGTCAAATAAATAAGTGTTGAATTCGGTTGCAATAGCTTGGAAAACATAAAATGTTTCCATACATAGACTTGTTTTCAAACCGTCGTGTGTATATCAGCTATATGATATAGTGGTCCGATCCGGACCAAACTTTCACAAATCGTGTATGGCTATGTTAAATGAATAAATGTTGAATTCGATTGCAATAGCTTAGAAAACAAAAAAGGTTCCTATACATAGACTTGTTTTCATATCAGTCGTTTGTATATCAGCTATATGATATAGTGGTCCGATCCGGACCAAACTTGCACAAATCGTGTATGGCTATGTCAAATGAATAAATGTTGAATTCGGTTGCAATAGCTTCGAAAACAAAAAACGTTTCCATACAAAGACTTGTTTTTAATATCGGTCGTTTGTATGGCAGCTATATGGTATAGTGATCCGTTCCGGACCAAACTTTCACAAATCGTGTATGGCTAAGTCAAATGAATAAGCGTTGAATTCGGTTGCAATAGCTTGGAAAACATAAAACGTTTCCATACATAGACTTGTTTTCAAACCGTCGTTTGTATATCAGCTATATGATATAGTGGTCCGATCCGGACCAAACTTTCACAAATCGTGTATGGCTATGTTAAATGAATAAATGTTGAATTCGATTTCAATAGCTTAGAAAACAAAAAAGGTTCCTATACATAGACTTGTTTTCATATCAGTCGTTTGTATATCAGCTATATGATATAGTGGTCCGATCCGGACCAAACTTGCACAAATCGTGTATGGCTATGTCAAAAGAATAAATGTTGAATTCGGTTGCAATAGCTTAGAACACAAAAAAAGGTTCCCATACAAAAGACTTGTTTTCATATCGGTCGTTTGTATATCAGCTATATGATATAGTGGTCCGATCCGGACCAAAACTTTCACAAATCGTGTATGGCTATGTTAAATGAATAAATGTTGAATTCGGTTGCAATAGCTTGAAAAACAAAAAAGGTTCCTATACAAAGACTTTTTTTCATATCGGTCGTTTGTATGGCAGCTATATGGTATAGTGATCCGTTCCGGACCAAACTTTCACAAATCTTGTATGGCTAAGTCAAATAAATAAGTGTTGAATTCGGTTGCAATAGCTTGGAAAACATAAAATGTTTCCATACAAAGACTTGTTTTCATATCGGTCGTTTGTATATCAGCTATATGATATAGTGGTCCGATCCGGACCAAACTTTCACAAATCGTGTATGGCTATGTTAAATGAATAAATGTTGAGTTCGGTTGCAATAGCTTGGAAAACAAAAAAGGTTCCTATACAAAGACTTGTTTTCATATCGGTCGTTTGTATATCAGCTATATGATATAGTGGTCCGATCCGGATCAACCTTTCACAAATCGTGTATGGCTATGTCAAATGAATAAATGTTGAATTCGGTTGCAATTGCTTAGAAAACAAAAAGGTTCCCATACAAAAGACTTGTTTTCATATCGGTCGTTTGTATATCAGCTATATGATATAGTGGTCCGCTCCGGACCAAACTTTCACAAATCGTGTATGGCTATGTTAAATGAATAAATGTTGAATTCGGTTGCAATAGCTTCGAAAACAAAAAACGTTTCCATACAAAGACTTGTTTTCATATCGGTCGTTTGTATGGCAGCTATATGGTATAGTGATCCGTTCCGGACCAAACTTTCACAAATCGTGTATGGCTAAGTCAAATGAATAAGCGTTGAATTCGGTTGCAATAGCTTGGAAAACATAAAACGTTTCCATACATAGACTTGTTTTCAAACCGTCGTGTGTATATCAGCTATATGATATAGTGGTCCGATCCGGACCAAACTTTCACAAATCGTGTATGGCTATGTTAAATGAATAAATGTTGAATTCGATTGCAATAGCTTAGAAAACAAAAAAGGTTCCTATACATAGACTTGTTTTCATATCAGTCGTTTGTATATCAGCTATATGATATAGTGGTCCGATCCGGACCAAACTTGCACAAATCGTGTATGGCTATGTCAAATGAATAAATGTTGAATTCGGTTGCAATAGCTTAGAACACAAAAAAGGTTCCCATACAAAAGACTTGTTTTCATATCGGTCGTTTGTATATCAGCTATATGATATAGTGGTCCGATCCGGACCAAAACTTTCACAAATCGTGTATGGCTATGTTAAATGAATAAATGTTGAATTCGGTTGCAATAGCTTCGAAAACAAAAAACGTTTCCATACAGAAACTTGTTTTCATATCGGTCGTTTGTATGGCAGCTATATGGTATAGTGATCCGTTCCGGACCAAACTTTCACAAATCGTGTATGGCTAAGTCAAATGAATAAGTGTTGAATTCGGTTGCAATAGCTTCGAAAACATAAAACGTTTCCATACAACGACTTGTTTTCATATCGGTCGTTTGTATATCAGCTATATGATATAGTGGTCCGATCCGGACCAAACTTTCACAAATCGTGTATGGCTATGTTAAATGAATAAATGTTGAATTCGGTTGCAATAGCTTGAAAAACAAAAAAGGTTCCTATACAAAGACTTTTTTTCATATCGGTCGTTTGTATATCAGCTATATGATATAGTGGTCCGATCCGGATCAACCTTTCACAAATCGAGTATGGCTATGTCAATTGAATTAATGTTGAATTCGGTTGCAATAGCTTAGAAAACAAAAAACGTTCCCATACAAAAGACTTGTTTTCATATCGGTCGTTTGTATATCAGCTATATAATATAGTGGTCCGATCCGGACCAAACTTTCACAAATCGTGTATGACTATGTCAAATGAATAAATGTTGAATTCGGTTGCAATAGCTTGGAAAAGAAAAAACGTTTCCATACAAAGACTTGTTTTCATATCGGTCGTTTGTATGGCAGCTATATGGTATAGTTTTTCGTTCCGGACCAAACTTTCACAAATCGTGTATGGCTAAGTCAAATGAATAAATGTTTAATTCGGTTGCAATAGCTTGGAAAAGAAAAAACGTTTCCATACAAAGACTTGTTTTCAATCCGTCGTTTGTATATCAGCTATATGATATAGTGGTCCGATCCGGACCAAACTTTCACAAATCGTGTATGGCTATGTTAAATGAATAAATGTTGAATTCGGTTGCAATAGCTTAGAAAACAAAAAAGGTTCCCATACAAAAGACTTGTTTTCATATCGGTCGTTTGTATATCAGCTATATGATATA
The DNA here is from genome assembly GCA_035047645.1 of Drosophila merina. Lineage (NCBI taxonomy): Eukaryota > Metazoa > Arthropoda > Insecta > Diptera > Drosophilidae > Drosophila > Drosophila merina. Next base: position 36,736 of record JAWNPH010000020.1, on the reverse strand, counting down.
GTGGTCCGATCCGGACCAAACTTTCACAAATCGTGTATGGCTATGTTAAATGAATAAATGTTGAATTCGGTTGCAATAGCTTCGAAAACAAAAAACGTTTCCATACAAAGACTTGTTTTCATATCGGTCGTTTGTATGGCAGCTATATGGTATAGTGATCCGTTCCGGACCAAACTTTCACAAATCGTGTATGGCTATGTTAAATGAATAAATGTTGAGTTCGGTTGCAATAGCTTGGAAAACAAAAAAGGTTCCTATACAAAGACTTGTTTTCATATCGGTCGTTTGTATATCAGCTATATGATATAGTGGTCCGATCCGGATCAACCTTTCACAAATCGTGTATGGCTATGTTAAATGAATAAACGTTGAGTTCGGTTGCAATAGCTTGGAAAACAAAAAAGGTTCCTATACAAAGACTTGTTTTCATATCGGTCGTTTGTATATCAGCTATATGATATAGTGGTCCGATCCGGATCAACCTTTCACAAATCGTGTATGGCTATGTCAAATGAATAAATGTTGAATTCGGTTGCAATAGCTTAGAAAACAAAAAAGGTTCCCATACAAAAGACTTGTTTTCATATCGGTCGTTTGTATATCAGCTATATGATATAGTGGTCCGATCCGGACCAAACTTTCACAAATCGTGTATGGCTATGTTAAATGAATAAATGTTGAATTCGGTTGCAATAGCTTCGAAAAACAAAAAACGTTTCCATACAAAGACTTGTTTTCATATCGGTCGTTTGTATGGCAGCTATATGGTATAGTGATCCGTTCCGGACCAAACTTTCACAAATCGTGTATGGCTATGTTAAATGAATAAATGTTGAATTCGGTTGCAATAGCTTCGAAAACAAAAAACGTTTCCATACAAAGACTTGTTTTCATATCGGTCGTTTGTATGGCAGCTATATGGTATAGTGATCCGTTCCGGACCAAACTTTCACAAATCGTGTATGGCTATGTTAAATGAATAAATGTTGAATTCGGTTGCATTAGCTTGGAAAACATAAAATGTTTCCATACAAAGACTTGTTTTCATATCGGTCGTTTGTATATCAGCTATATGATATAGTGGTCCGATCCGGACCAAACTTTCACAAATCGTGTATGGCTATGTTAAATGAATAAATGTTGAATTCGGTTGCAATAGCTTGGAAAACAAAAAAGGTTCCTATACAAAGACTTGTTTTCATATCGGTCGTTTGTATATCAGCTATATGATATAGTGGTCCGATCCGGATCAACCTTTCACAAATCGTGTATGGCTATGTCAAATGAATAAATGTTGAATTCGGTTGCAATAGCTTAGAAAACAAAAAAGGTTCCCATACAAAAGACTTGTTTTCATATCGGTCGTTTGTATATCAGCTATATGATATAGTGGTCCGATCCGGACCAAACTTTCACAAATCGTGTATGGCTGTGTTAAATGAATAAATGTTGAATTCGGTTGCAATAGCTTAGAACAAAAAAAAGGTTCCCATACAAAAGACTTGTTTTCATATCGGTCGTTTGTATATCAGCTATATGATATAGTGGTCCGATCCGGACCAAAACTTTCACAAATCGTGTATGGCTATGTTAAATGAATAAATGTTGAATTCGGTTGCAATAGCTTCGAAAACAAAAAACGTTTCCATACAAAGACTTGTTTTCATATCGGTCGTTTGTATGGCAGCTATATGGTATAGTGATCCGTTCCGGACCAAACTTTGACAAATCGTGTATGGCTAAGTCAAATGAATAAGTGTTGAATTCGGTTGCAATAGCTTGGAAAACATAAAACGTTTCCATACAAAGACTTGTTTTCATATCGGTCGTTTGTATATCAGCTATATGATATAGTGGTCCGATCCGGACCAAACTTTCACAAATCGTGTATGGCTATGTTAAATAAATATATGTTGAATTCGGTTGCAATAGCGTGAAAAACAAAAAAGGTTCCTATACAAAGACTTGTTTTCATATCGGTCGTTTGTATATCAGCTATATGATATAGTGGTCCGATCCGGATCAACCTTTCACAAATCGTGTATGGCTATGTTAAATGAATAAATGTTGAGTTCGGTTGCAATAGCTTGGAAAACAAAAAAGGTTCCTATACAAAGACTTGTTTTCATATCGGTCGTTTGTATATCAGCTATATGATATAGTGGTCCGATCCGGATCAACCTTTCACAAATCGTGTATGGCTATGTCAAATGAATAAATGTTGAATTCGGTTGCAATAGCTTAGAAAACAAAAAAGGTTCCCATACAAAAGACTTGTTTTCATATCGGTCGTTTGTATATCAGCTATATGATATAGTGGTCCGATCCGGACCAAACTTTCACAAATCGTGTATGGCTATGTTAAATGAATAAATGTTGAATTCGGTTGCAATAGCTTTGAAAACAAAAAACGTTTCCATACAAAGACTTGTTTTCATATCGGTCGTTTGTATGGCAGCTATATGGTATAGTGATCCGTTCCGGACCAAACTTTCACAAATCGTGTATGGCTATGTTAAATGAATAAATGTTGAATTCGGTTGCAATAGCTTCGAAAACAAAAAACGTTTCCATACAAAGACTTGTTTTCATATCGGTCGTTTGTATGGCAGCTATATGGTATAGTGATCCGTTCCGGACCAAACTTTCACAAATCGTGTATGGCTATGTTAAATGAATAAATGTTGAATTCGGTTGCATTAGCTTGGAAAACATAAAATGTTTCCATACAAAGACTTGTTTTCATATCGGTCGTTTGTATATCAGCTATATGATATAGTGGTCCGATCCGGACCAAACTTTCACAAATCGTGTATGGCTATGTTAAATGAATAAATGTTGAGTTCGGTTGCAATAGCTTGGAAAACAAAAAAGGTTCCTATACAAAGACTTGTTTTCATATCGGTCGTTTGTATATCAGCTATATGATATAGTGGTCCGATCCGGATCAACCTTTCACAAATCGTGTATGGCTATGTCAAATGAATAAATGTTGAATTCGGTTGCAATAGCTTAGAAAACAAAAAAGGTTCCCATACAAAAGACTTGTTTTCATATCGGTCGTTTGTATATCAGCTATATGATATAGTGGTCCGATCCGGACCAAACTTTCACAAATCGTGTATGGCTGTGTTAAATGAATAAATGTTGAATTCGGTTGCAATAGCTTAGAACAAAAAAAAGGTTCCCATACAAAAGACTTGTTTTCATATCGGTCGTTTGTATATCAGCTATATGATATAGTGGTCCGATCCGGACCAAAACTTTCACAAATCGTGTATGGCTATGTTAAATGAATAAATGTTGAATTCGGTTGCAATAGCTTCGAAAACAAAAAACGTTTCAATACAAAGACTTGTTTTCATATCGGTCGTTTGTATGGCAGCTATATGGTATAGTGATCCGTTCCGGACCAAACTTTGACAAATCGTGTATGGCTAAGTCAAATGAATAAGTGTTGAATTCGGTTGCAATAGCTTGGAAAACATAAAACGTTTCCATACAAAGAACTTGTTTTCATATCGGTCGTTTGTATATCAGCTATATGATATAGTGGTCCGATCCGGACCAAACTTTCACAAATCGTGTATGGCTATGTTAAATAAATATATGTTGAATTCGGTTGCAATAGCTTGAAAAACAAAAAAGGTTCCTATACAAAGACTTTTTTTCATATCGGTCGTTTGTATATCAGCTATATGATATAGTGGTCCGATCCGGATCAACCTTTCACAAAACGTGTATGGCTATGTCAAATGAATTAATGTTGAATTCGGTTGCAATAGCTTAGAAAACAAAAAACGTTCCCATACAAAAGACTTGTTTTCATATCGGTCGTTTGTATATCAGCTATATGATATAGTGGTCCGATCCGGACCAAACTTTCACAAATCGTGTATGACTATGTCAAATGAATAAATGTTTAATTCGGTTGCAATAGCTTCGAAAAGAAAAAACGTTTCCATACAAAGACTTGTTTTCATATCGGTCGTTTGTATGGCAGCTATATGGTATAGTTTTTCGTTCCGGACCAAACTTTCACAAATCGTGTATGGCTAAGTCAAATGAATAAGTGTTGAATTCGGTTGCAATAGCTTGGAAAACATAAAACGTTTCCATACAAAGACTTGCTTTCATATCGGTCGTTTGTATATCAGCTATATGATATAGTGGTTCGATCCGGACCAAACTTTCACAAATCGTGTATGGCTATGTTAAATGAATAAATGTTGAATTCGGTTGCAATAGCTTCGAAAACAAAAAACGTTTCCATACAAAGACTTGTTTTCATATCGGTCGTTTGTATGGCAGCTATATGGTATAGTGATCCGTTCCGGACCAAACTTTCACAAATCGTGTTTGGCTAAGTCAAATGAATAAGTGTTGAATTTGGTTGCAATAGCTTGGAAAACATAAAACGTTTCCATACAAAGACTTGTTTTCATATCGGTCGTTTGTATATCAGCTATATGATATAGTGGTCCGATCCGGACCAAACTTTCACAAATCGTGTATGGCTATGTTAAATGAATAAATGTTGAATTCGGTTACAATAGCTTAGAAAACAAAAAAGGTTCCTATACAAAGACTTGTTTTCATATCGGTCGGTTGTATATCAGCTATATGATATAGTGGTCCGATCCGGACCAAACTTTCACAAATCGTGTATGGCTATGTCAAATGAATAAATGTTGAATTCGGTTGCAATAGCTTTGAAAACAAAAAAGGTTCCCATACAAAAGACTTGTTTTCATATCGGTCGTTTGTATATCAGCTATATGATATAGTGGTCCGATCCGGACCAAACTTTCACAAATCGTGTATGGCTATGTTTAATGAATAAATGTTGAATTCGGTTGCAATAGCTTCGAAAACAAAAAACGTTTCCATACAAAGACTTGTTTTCATATCGGTCGTTTGTATGGCAGCTATATGGTATAGTGATCCGTTCCGGACCAAACTTTCACAAATCGTGTTTGGCTAAGTCAAATGAATAAGTGTTGAATTCGGTTGCAATAGCTTGGAAAACATAAAACGTTTCCATACAAAGACTTGTTTTCATATCGGTCGTTTGTATATCAGCTATATGATATAGTGGTCCGATCCGGATCAAACTTTCACAAATCGTGTATGGCTATGTTAAATGAATAAATGTTGAGTTCGGTTGCAATAGCTTGGAAAACAAAAAAGGTTCCTATACAAAGACTTGTTTTCATATCGGTCGTTTGTATATCAGCTATATGATATAGTGGTCTGATCCGGATCAACCTTTCACAAATCGTGTATGGCTATGTCAAATGAATAAATGTTGAATTCGGTTGCAATAGCTTTGATAACAAAAAAGGTTCCCATACAAAAGACTTGTTTTCATATCGGTCGTTTGTATATCAGCTATATGATATAGTGGTCCGATCCGGACCAAACTTTCACAAATCGTGTATGGCTAAGTCAAATGAATAAGCGTTGAATTCGGTTGCAATAGCTTGGAAAACATAAAACGTTTCCATACAAAGACTTGTTTTCAAACCGTCGTTTGTATATCAGCTTTATGATATAGTGGTCCGATCCGGACCAAACTTTCACAAATCGTGTATGGCTATGTTAAATGAATAAATGTTGAATTCGGTTGCAATAGCTTAGAAAACAAAAAAGGTTCCTATACAAAGACTTGTTTTCATATCGGTCGTTTGTATATCAGCTATATGATATAGTGGTCCGATCCGGACCCAACTTGCACAAATCGTGTATGGCTATGTCAAATGAATAAATGTTGAATTCGGTTGCAATAGCTTAGAACACAAAAAAGGTTCCCATACAAAAGACTTGTTTTCATATCGTTCGTTTGTATATCAGCTATATGATATAGTGGTCCGATCCGGACCAAACTTTCACAAACAGTGTATGGCTGTGTTAAACGAATAAATGTTGAATTTGGTTGCAATAGCTTCGAAAACAAAAAACGTTTCCATACAAAGACTTGTTTTCATATCGGTCGTTTGTATGGCAGCTATATGGTATAGTGATCCGTTCCGGACCAAACTTTCACAAATCGTGTATGGCTATGTTAAATGAATCAATGTTGAATTCGGTTGCAAACGCTTAGAAAACAAAAAAGGTTCCTATACAAAGACTTGTTTTCTTATCGGTCGTTTGTATATCAGCTATATGATATAGTGGTCTTTCACAAATCGTGTATGGCTATGTCAAATGAATAAATGTTGAATTCGGTTGCAATAGCTTAGAAAACAAAAAAGGTTCTCATACAAAAGACTTGTTTTTATATCGGTCGTTTGTATATCAGCTATATGATATAGTGGTCCGATCCGGACCAAACTTTCACAAATCGTGTATGGCTATGTTAAATGAATAAATGTTGAATTCGGTTGCAATAGCTTCGAAAACAAAAAACGTTTTCATACAAAGACTTGTTTTCATATCGGTCGTTTGTATGGCAGCTATATGGTATAGTGATCCGTTCCGGACCAAACTTTCACAAATCGTGTATGGCTAAATCAAATGAATAAGTGTTTAATTCGGTTGCAATAGCTTGGAAAACATAAAACGTTTCCATACAAAGACTTGTTTTCATATCGGTCGTTTGTATATCAGCTATATGATATAGTGGTCCGATCCGGACCAAACTGTCACAAATCGTGTATGGCTATGTCAAATGAATAAATGTTGAATTCGGTTCCAATAGCTTGGAAAACAAAAAACGTTTCCATACAAAGACTTGTTTTCATATCGGTCGTTTGTATGGCAGCTATATGGTATAGTGATCCGTTCTGGACCAAACTTTCACAAATCGTGTATGGCTAAGTCAAATGAATAAGTGTTGAATTCGGTTGCAATAGCTTGGAAAACATAAAACGTTTCCATACAAAGACTTGTTTTCATATCGGTCGTTTGTATATCAGCTATATGATATAGTGGTCCGATCCGGATCAAACTTTCACAAATCGTGTATGGCTATGTTAAATGAATAAATGTTGAATTCGGTTGCAATAGCTTAGAAAACAAAAAAGGTTTCCATACAAAGACTTGTTTTCATATCGGTCGTTTGTATGGCAGCTATATGATATAGTGGTCCTATCCGACCGATGCTTAAACTTGATCTGCGTGCAACAAAAATAATGATCTGGTAAAAATTTCAAAACGCTAGCTTTAAAACTACTGTCTATTTTTTGCATAGAAACAGACGGACAGAGGGTCAGACGGACAGACGGACATGGCTATATCGACTCGGCTGTTGATGCTGATCAAAAATATATATACTTTGTGGGGTCGGAGATACTTCCTTTAATGCGTTATACATATCTGGATAAAATTATAATACCCTTTTTCTAGGGTATAAAAACAAACTTGTACTGCGTATGGTAATTACCTATCCAACGATATATGGCACATGTCTGTAGCTCTTGTAGTTTCTGAGATCTAGGCGTTGATACGGACAGACAGACGGACGGACGGACGGACGGACGGACGGACATGAATATATCGACTCGGCTGTTGATGCTGATCAAGAATAAATATACTTTATGGGGTCGGTGATGCTTCCTTCTGCCTGTTACATACATTTGCACCATATTATGATACCCTTTTCACCCATTTTTAATGGGTACAGGGTAGAACAAGTCTTTGTATGGAAAACTTTTTTGTTTTCAAGGGTATACCATCTTCGGCAAGCCGAAGATAACTTTTCTCACTTGTTGATAATAAAAAGCTTCCTCCACGAGCGATCCTTTAAAGTTGTACAGGACGGGCTGTCCTCCCAAACAAAGAGAGTCAGAGCAGGTGTACCCCAGGGAAGTGTGTTAGGTCCAACACTGTGTAGCCTGTATACGCACGACATGCCCTCCGCTGACAAGATGTCGCTTACAGATCCCAATGACCTGCTAGTTACCACCTTTGCTGATTACACTGCAGTCCTGGCCAGAGATACTTTCGTCTATACAGCCACTGATACGTTTCAGACTTATCTAAAAAAATTTTAGAACTGGGCCTTTCGCTGGAACATCGCAGTCAATCAGGAAAAGTGTGTTTCCGTGACGATCACCCTGAGAAAAGGCCCATCATCAGGTGTGTTTCAGCATGGAGAGCTCCTCACACAATCGAACGCCCACAAATACCTCGGTGTCACTCTGGATAAGCGACTTACATTTCAACGCCATGTAACGAATGTAACTCGCCGGCTCAAAAACAAACAAGCTTTAAATTTCCAAACAAGGTCAAAATTTATAAGGTTGTCTTGGGTCCTATTTGGAAATATGGCTTGGATAAGTGTATGGCATCGCGCCAAAGTCGCAGCTCAACAAAATTCGTGTGGCGCAGTCGCCAATCTTGCGTAAACTATATGGAGCGGCTTGGTACATCCGCAACAAAGACATTGAACAAGAGCTGAAGGTACCAAGGATTGGCGATGTCATAAAGAAACAAGCAACCGCGTACGTAAATAAATTGAGAAACCACCCAAACCAGTTGGCTCCAAAAATCTTGACGAGGAGACATGTAATGGGACTGAGGGCTAGAAGAAGGCTCCGGCGCATTCGCCAAACAGATCTACAGAGCAGAAATATAAATTAATTGATAAAATAAATTAATGCATGCCTCTAGACTCTCTAATTAGGTTTAAGTATGTACATATGTAAATACTCGCTAGAAATTATGAATCTCTGTGGTATAAGTTATTAGAAATAGTAACAGTTGACTGCAATAAAAACAAGTGAGAAACGTTATCTTCGGCTTGCCGAAGATGGTATACCCTTGAAAACAAAAAAGTTTTTCATACAAAGACTTGTTTTCATATCGGTCGTTTGTATGGCAGCTATATGATATAGTGATCCGATCCGGATCAAACTTTCAAAAATCATGTATGGCTATATCAAATGAATAAATGTTGAATTCGGTTGCAAAAGGTTGGAAAACAAAAAAGTTTCCCATACAAAGACTTGTTTTCATATCGGTCGTTTGTATGGCAGCTATATGATATAGTGGTCCGATCCAACCGATTCTTAAACTTGATCTGCGTGCAACAAAAATAGTGATCTGGTGAAAATTTCAAAACGCTAGCGTTAAAACTACTGTCTATTTTTTGCAAAGAAACAGACGGACAGACGGACAGACGGATAGACGGACAGACGGACAGACGGATATGGCTATATCGACTCGGCTGTTGATGCTGATCAAGAATATATATACTTTGTGGGGTCGGAGATGCTTCCTTTAATGCGTTACACATTTCTGGACAAAATTATAATACCCTTTTTTAAGGGTATAAAAAGACTCATAAATAGAGCCAATGACCTTTTCCAAATGCTTATATGAATCCAAATTTATTTTTGTAGATGTGCCACGATTTAATTTATTTAATTGGTCATCATAATTATTGCCGGAACCCTGTTTCCGGCAACAACAATTTAAATTTTTAAATTTGAACCAAATCGGATAAGAAACACGGAAGTAATGCCACATGCAAAATCTATGGCAAGGGAAGCAGAAGCGCAGCAAAACACGCATTGCGCGACGCCGACTGCGACGTTGACAGCGAAATGTGGCTTTATGACACACGAAACTTATTTTCATAAACAAAATCATACCAAATTTATATTGTTATGGTCCTCTTTTCTAATAGAATATTGTTTCATTTATTTATTGATATTAAATAAATTGTAAACATGTCTAAGGGTACAGGGTATTTTGCAATCGGGAAACTCGACTGCTGCTATCTTACTTGTTTTCATATCGGTCGTTTGTATATCAGCTATATGATATAGTGGTCCGATCCGGACCAAACTTTAACAAATCGTGTATGGCTATGTCAAATGAATAAGTGTTGAATTCGGTTGCAATAGCTTGGAAAACATAAAACGTTTCCATACAAAGACTTGTTTTCATATCGGTCGTTTGTATATCAGCTATATGATATAGTGGTCCGATCCGGATCAAACTTTCACAAATCGTGTATGGCTATGTTAAATGAATAAATGTTGAATTCGGTTGCAATAGCTAAGAAAACAAAAAAGGTTTCCATACAAAGACTTGTTTTCATATCGGTCGTTTGTATGGCAGCTATATGATATAGTGGTCCTATCCGACCGATGCTTAAACTTGATCTGCGTGCAACAAAAATAATGATCTGGTAAAAATTTCAAAACGCTAGCTTTAAAACTACTGTCTATTTTTTGCATAGAAACAGACGGACAGAGGGTCAGACGGACAGACGGACATGGCTATATCGACTCGGCTGTTGATGCTGATCAAAAATATATATACTTTGTGGGGTCGGAGATACTTCCTTTAATGCGTTATACATATCTGGATAAAATTATAATACCCTTTTTCTAGGGTATAAAAACAAACTTGTACTGCGTATGGTAATTACCTATCCAACGATATATGGCACATGTCTGTAGCTCTTGTAGTTTCTGAGATCTAGGCGTTGATACGGACAGACAGACGGACGGACGGACGGACGGACGGACGGACATGAATATATCGACTCGGCTGTTGATGCTGATCAAGAATAAATATACTTTATGGGGTCGGTGATGCTTCCTTCTGCCTGTTACATACATTTGCACCATATTATGATACCCTTTTCACCCATTTTTAATGGGTACAGGGTAGAACAAGTCTTTGTATGGAAAACTTTTTTGTTTTCAAGGGTATACCATCTTCGGCAAGCCGAAGATAACTTTTCTCACTTGTTGATAATAAAAAGCTTCCTCCACGAGCGATCCTTTAAAGTTGTACAGGACGGGCTGTCCTCCCAAACAAAGAGAGTCAGAGCAGGTGTACCCCAGGGAAGTGTGTTAGGTCCAACACTGTGTAGCCTGTATACGCACGACATGCCCTCCGCTGACAAGATGTCGCTTACAGATCCCAATGACCTGCTAGTTACCACCTTTGCTGATTACACTGCAGTCCTGGCCAGAGATACTTTCGTCTATACAGCCACTGATACGTTTCAGACTTATCTAAAAAAATTTTAGAACTGGGCCTTTCGCTGGAACATCGCAGTCAATCAGGAAAAGTGTGTTTCCGTGACGATCACCCTGAGAAAAGGCCCATCATCAGGTGTGTTTCAGCATGGAGAGCTCCTCACACAATCGAACGCCCACAAATACCTCGGTGTCACTTCTGGATAAGCGACTTACATTTCAACGCCATGTAACGAATGTAACTCGCCGGCTCAAAAACAAACAAGCTTTAAATTTCCAAACAAGGTCAAAATTTATAAGGTTGTCTTGGGTCCTATTTGGAAATATGGCTTGGATAAGTGTATGGCATCGCGCCAAAGTCGCACCTCAACAAAATTCGTGTGGCGCAGTCGCCAATCTTGCGTAAACTATATGGAGCGGCTTGGTACATCCGCAACAAAGACATTGAACAAGAGCTGAAGGTACCAAGGATTGGCGATGTCATAAAGAAACAAGCAACCGCGTACGTAAATAAATTGAGAAACCACCCAAACCAGTTGGCTCCAAAAATCTTGACGAGGAGACATGTAATGGGACTGAGGGCTAGAAGAAGGCTCCGGCGCATTCGCCAAACAGATCTACAGAGCAGACATATAAATTAATTGATAAAATAAATTAATGCATGCCTCTAGACTCTCTAATTAGGTTTAAGTATGTACATATGTAAATACTCGCTAGAAATTATGAATCTCTGTGGTATAAGTTATTAGAAATAGTAACAGTTGACTGCAATAAAAACAAGTGAGAAACGTTATCTTCGGCTTGCCGAAGATGGTATACCCTTGAAAACAAAAAGTTTTTCATACAAAGACTTGTTTTCATATCGGTCGTTTGTATGGCAGCTATATGATATAGTGATCCGATCCGGATCAAACTTTCAAAAATCATGTATGGCTATATCAAATGAATAAATGTTGAATTCGGTTGCAAAAGGTTGGAAAACAAAAAAGTTTCCCATACAAAGACTTGTTTTCATATCGGTCGTTTGTATGGCAGCTATATGATATAGTGGTCCGATCCAACCGATTCTTAAACTTGATCTGCGTGCAACAAAAATAGTGATCTGGTGAAAATTTCAAAACGCTAGCGTTAAAACTACTGTCTATTTTTTGCAAAGAAACAGACGGACAGACGGACAGACGGATAGACGGACAGACGGACAGACGGATATGGCTATATCGACTCGGCTGTTGATGCTGATCAAGAATATATATACTTTGTGGGGTCGGAGATGCTTCCTTTAATGCGTTACACATTTCTGGACAAAATTATAATACCCTTTTTTAAGGGAATAAAAAGACTCATAAATAGAGCCAATGACCTTTTCCAAATGCTTATATGAATCCAAATTTATTTTTGTAGATGTGCCACGATTTAATTTATTTAATTGGTCATCATAATTATTGCCGGAACTCGTTTCCGGCAACAACAATTTAAATTTTTAAATTTGAACCAAATCGGATAAGAAACACGGAAGTAATGCCACATGCAAAATCTATGTCAAGGGAAGCAGAAGCGCAGCAAAACACGCATTGCGCGACGCCGACTGCGACGTTGACAGCGAAATGTGGCTTTATGACACACGAAACTTATTTTCATAAACAAAATCATACCAAATTTATATTGTTATGGTCCTCTTTTCTAATAGAATATTGTTTCATTTATTTATTGATATTAAATAAATTGTAAACATGTCTAAGGGTACAGGGTATTTTGCAATCGGGAAACTCGACTGCTGCTATCTTACTTGTTTTCATATCGGTCGTTTGTATATCAGCTATATGATATAGTGGTCCGATCCGGACCAAACTTTAACAAATCGTGTATGGCTATGTCGAATGAATAAATTTTGAGTTCGGTTGCAATAGCTTAGAAAACAAAAAAGGTTCCCATAAAAAAGACTTGTTTTCATATCGGTCGTTTGTATATCAGCTATATGATATAGTGGGCCGATCCGGATTACTCTTTCACAAATCGTGTATGACTTTGTCAAATGAATAAATGTTGAATTCGGTTGCAATAGCTTAGAAAACAAAAAACGTTTCCATACAAAGACTTGTTTTCATATCTGTCGTTTGTATGGCAGCTATATGATATAGTGGTCCGATCCGGACCAAACTTCTAAAAATAATGTATGGCTGTGACAAATGAATAAATGTTGAATTCGGTTGGAATAGCTTGGAAAACCAAAAAGGTTTCCTTACAAAGACTTGTTTTCATATCGGTCGTTTGTATGGCAGCTATGATATAGTGGTCCGATCCGACCGATTTTTAAACTTGATCTGCGTGCAACAAAAATATTGATCTGGTAAAAATTTCAAAGCGCTAGCTTTAAAACTACTGTCTATTTTTTGCATAGAAACAGACGGACAGACGGACAGACGGACATGGCTATATCGACTCGGCTGTTGATGCTGATCAAGAATATATATACTCTGTGGGGTCGGAGATGCTTCCTTTAATGCGTTACACATTTCTGGACAAAATTATAATACCCTTTTTCAAGGGTATAAAAATGTAAGCATGTAACATTTACACTTAATCGGCAAGACTGTCCTTCAATCACCTTAAACAACACCGTACTCCCGGGAGTATATTGGAGTGCACCTCGACCGACGCTTCACCTGGCGCAACAACATCGAAACCAAAACAACACAACTAGAAATTTTAGACTCCTGTTCCTAAGTTGTTGTAGCTATACATATGCCCTGAATGAGCCTTTCAGGCTTTTATGTTCTGACTACAATGACTTATACTCTATTACTTCACCCTGCACGTCCACTTCTATCAAATCCTCAGTTCTCACCTAGCTTTCAGAGCAACAAACGCACTCCAATTCTTTTTCGTTATCTTTTCTATACTTTATTCTATCGGGTCCTCGCTATCGGAGCCGTACGATAAACGGCAACCCTTGGTCGGTTGGGCGAGAGGTGGGCTGTACGTTATGCAGTGGGAGCCGCGCCAAAAAAAAAGAACTTAAGTTTAAGGCTAGTAGTCTCCACTGGCTTACAGGGTGAAACTCGACGTACGGCTTCCAACAATTGGGAAGTGCCAGAAGTAGTATGTTAACATTAATGTTAGTCTTATAATTCCGGAAAAGATCCAATAGATATACCATTAATAAAAAACAAAAAAAACGAATGTTTTGTTTGAAAAAAGTCGAACATAAATTTAAAAACGTTTAGCATGTTTAAATAGCCCTATTGATTGTTCCGGAACGGATCACTATACCATATACCTGCCATACAAACCACCGATATGAAAACAAGTCTTTGTATGGAAACGTTTTTTGTTTTCCAAGCTGTTGCAACCGAATTCAACATTTATTTATTTGACATAGTCATACACGATTTGTGAAAGTTTGGTCCGGATCGGACCACTATATCATATAGCTGATATACAAACGACCGATATGAAAACAAGTCTTTGTATGGAAACGTTTTATGTTTTCCAAGCTATTGCAACCGAATTCAGCATTTATTTATTTGACATAGCCATACATGATTTTTGAAAGTTTAGTCCGGATCGGATTACTATCTCATATAGCTGCCATACAAACGACCGATATGAAAACAAGTCTTTGAATGGAAACGTTTTTTGTTTTCTAAGCTATTGCAACCGAATTCAACATTTATTTATTTAACATAGCCATACACGATTTGTGAAAGTTTGGTCCGGAACGGATCACTATACCATATACCTGCCATACAAACCACCGATATGAAAACAAGTCTTTGTATGGAAACGTTTTTTGTTTTCCAAGCTATTGCAACCGAATAACTGCAGACCGGAATAAAAACCTCATTCTCTACAATCAACAGCAAGATCCCATTAATGCGGATTCCGTGAAAAAACACGGAACCATTGAGTAGGTCAATCGCATAACACCAGAAAAACGTATATATTCAAAAATCAAGAACAATGTTCGGCAGTATTTTTGTATGTCGCTTAAGCATATTCTACATTGTTTAGCTACCCTTGAAAAAGGGTATTATAATTTTGTCCAGAAATGTGTAACACATTAAAGGAAGCATCTCCGACCCCACAAAGTATATATATTCTTGATCAGCATCAACAGCCATACATGATTTGTGAAAGTTTGGTCCGGAGCGGTCCACTATATCATATAGCTGCCATACAAACGGCCGATATGAAAACAAGTCTTTGTGTGGGAAACTTTTTTGTTTTCCAACCTATTGCAACCGAATTCAACATTTATTCATCTGACATAGCCATACATGATTTTTGAAAGTTTGACCCGGATCGGATCACTATATTATAAAGCTGCCATACAAACGACCGATATGAAAACAAGTCTTTGTATAAAAAACTTTTTGTTTTCAAGGGTATACCATCTTCGGCAAGCCGAAGATAATTTTTCTCACTTGTTTTTGTAATAAAAATTAGGGTACGTCCGATAATTATTGGTGCAGGAATACCTAAAGCCAACCAACAATACCTATAGGCAAATGACCAACACATATATCCTCAACACAGTTGAAATTCCTACTAACTATTCCCCAAAAAAGTGGTTTATCACACATCTGGGCTAACAGAACCTGCAATTCTGTAGTCGAGCAGCTAGAGAGGTTGGTTAGGTTTGGAACTGCGTTTGTTGTTGCGCCAATGCCTGTCTGACCGCACTGTCTATGAGAACTTGGATTTGACAGGATTGTTGTCTACCGGGCCGCTAGGTGATAACTGATCTATTACCTGGCTAACTTGTTCTTCCTCCCAACTATCCTCACTTTCGTATTTAACTTTTATCTTATATAAAAAATTCTGCTGTCACGGTGTTTGTATCCAAACTCCTCCGAAACTACTTGACCGATTTGGATGAAATTTTGAGGGGATATTCTGTAGGCCTGAGAATCGGCTAATATCTATTTTTCCGATAAGGGTTGTCCACCCCTAACATTTTTTTATTTTGTCAAGTTTTTTTGTTAAAATTTTTTTGTTTTCAATTTTTTTTTCAGTGTGGCATTAGAAAATACGTTTATCCAGCATTTTAAATGGAAAGTTCCGAGGTGAAAAGAATCCCTATTATCCCGACAGATGTGCCATGTCCATTTAAACGAATCCAGTTTCCAATTCGATTGGCATTTGCCATGACAATTAATAACTCCCAAGGCCAAACAATGTCCATTTGTGGCTTAGATTTGAGCACACCATGTTTTTCACATGATCAATTATACGTTGCATGCTCGCGAGTGGGTAAACCCTCCAGATTGTTTGTCCTAGCGAAAAGTGGGCTAACCAAGAATATTGTGCACGCCATAGCATTGAGAGAATACATTTAAATGAATTTCACAAATTATTGTTCAGTGTTATGTTATTTGCACATTTCATTTTCGTGAACAGAGCTTCACGCCTCTCACTCATATACCACATCCTTACATACTTGCAATAATAGTTGTTTTCATCCTAGACAGAGATAACAAGTGAGAAAAGTTATCTTCGGCTTGCCGAAGATGGTATACCCTTGAAAACAAAAAAGTTTTCCATACAAAGACTTGTTATACCCTGTACCCATTAAAAATGGGTGAAAAGGGTATCATAATATGGTGCAAATGTATGTAACAGGCAGAAGGAAGCATCTCCGACCCCATAAAGTATATTTATTCTTGATCAGCATCAACAGCCGAGTCGATATAGTCATGTCCGTCCGTCCGTCCGTCCGTCCGTCCGTCCGTCTGTCCGTCTGCCCGTCCGTATCAACGCCTAGATCTCAGAAACTACAAGAGCTACAGACATGTGCCATACATCGTTGGATAGGTAATTACCATACGCAGTACAAGTTTGTTTTTTTATTTTGATATCACCCCCCGCTCCCCTGCAAACCGCAAAAAACTGCCACGCCCACAATTATTAACCTAATACTATGCAATTCGGCATATGCGTTGGTGCTTATAAAAGCTATCTAATTTTTAAATTTGAACCAAATCGGATATGAAACACGGAAGTAATGCCACATGCAAAATCTATGGCAAGGGAAGCAGAAGCGCAGCAAAACACGCATTGCGCGACGCCGACTGCAACGTTGACAGTGAAATGTGTATGGCTTTATGATATACGAAACTTATTTTCATAACCAAAATCATACCAAATTTATATTGTTATGGTTCTCTTTTCTAATAGAATACTGTTTCATTTATTTATTGATACTAAATAAATTGTAAGCATATCTAAGGGTAAAGGGTATTTTGCAATCGGGAAACTCGACTGCTGCTACCTTACTTGTTTTCATATCGGTCGTTTGTATAAGATATTAAAGTTGGGTGTTCCCGCGTCGATCCAGTGACTTCTCCCTGGCCGGTAGCGGTGTTTGGACGTCAGCGTCTATGGGATCTTCTACTGAAGATTATGTTGGAGGACTTGACTTCGTCCCCTTAGATTTATTGTCTAGCCTTGTGCCGTAGCAATGTAAATAATAAGAGCAATAATTATATGCTGCTGTAAGCCGGAGCACGTTTTGATTTATTGGATACAAAACTGAGACTGAAGAATTGACAAAACAAAGAGCTAAGTTTACCCTATCAGCAATGCATCGCGCCATCAAGACGAGTCGGCGAAGCCGACTCAGCATTCCTTGCAGTGTGAAGCAACACTCCGATTAAGAAGTGTCAGCTTTCCGTTGCTGGACTACTTTGCGCAGTGCGCTGAACTTAATTCTGGCGGGTCAGCATTCTATACATAGAGCTACTTAGTTGCTATGAATTATTATGTTAAGAGTTGTTAACTACTCCCCCCTCAAGTGTATGACCGTCCTCGGTCATGTTGAGTGTGTCGATGGTACGCTGTATCTCCATGGAGGCTCGTCTTCTCCTTAATGCCAGATAAAGTGCGAAGGAGCCAATCAAACCAATGTTTAGGACCACACCAGCTACGAACCAGAGTTTAGGTGAACCTTCAGATTCCACGTCATCCTTAAAGCTTTGGATGGAGAGCAGGTTCTCGTTATTCATCCGGTGTAGCAGAGGGATGCTGAGCACGGGGTCGTGCCCGACGATGTTAAGTAATGGGAAGCGTGCAATGCCTGGCTGCTTGCTTAAAGCTTTCCGTAGGTTTATGAACTCGGAGCCATTGATGGTCGCCGTCCTCTCGAAGGTCACCAGGTGGGTTCCCTCGACCAGTATTTCTGGGCTGCCATCAGTGCTAACGCGAGCTGCAGCTTCGTTGATAATCACAACGCCGTCATCTACGGGAGTTACTTCCTGCAAGTGGCTGGGTTGAGTGTGGCATTGGGCTGCGCTCCCTGCGTGGAGTGAGCGCGCACAGGATTCGCGCCGAGACCGCTCGCAGAACGTTCTGCGAGCGGTTGTGGTAGCTGTGCATCCTGTGAGCGCAAAGGTGTCATGTTCGCATTCGGCCAACGTATCCTCGTCGAGGCGTAAGATGATGTGTTGGTGAGATACAGGGTAAACGGCGACTTTCTTGCAACTGAACTTGACTCTGGGATAGGCAATTAAAATGTGAATACTATTCTCGGACTGGAGGACTCTAATCTTGGATGCTTCTATTAAGCTGATGATAGGGGTGTCCTGTTCTACAAGAGACTTCAAGTCGGCATGGTCAAGAATCGTGGGATTTACAATGTTTGATTTGGCCAAAGTAATAGTGAGAATTAAATTTTGAATTTCAGTAGAAAGCATCCTATTTCTTGCCAATAACGCTTCATACAAGTGTGGAGTGTCAACCAAGTTGCCTTTACGGGCACTGATCACCTTATTGATGGTGTCAGTTAACTTGTTAATCTGTTTCTGGGTTTCGGAATTTATTGTTATCTGCCGGGAATTAGACTCAACTAGTTTAGCCTCAGTGATCTTTATCTTTAGAAGGTCCGTGGCATCGGGAGTACCAGCCACTACCTTTAAAGCGGTACCTAGGAAATCTAGACTCCTGGCAATCCTATGATGGACCTTAAGGACGGACAACAAAGTTCTAAGGTGGTCCGTATCGACCTCTAGTAACTTACGCATATGCGATTGGGGAAAGGACTCGGATAATTTTTCTGTCTCGTCTATCATGACAGCGAATTCGGACAAGTTGCTTGAGTGCTTAAAGAGGTCACGCTGTTCAAAAACCAGCACATCACCATCTACGACAGGGATGTAGTTGGCATGCGAAAAGTCGGTAATCCGTGCATTCGCTAATGCCAGTGTAATGAACATCGTGAGGGTTAACCTGGAATTTAGATACAGTGTGAGATTGTAGTGCTCGGGCTTTCTTAAAGTAACCTACTAACTAACCGCAAGGGGAGTGCCTACTTAAGGTTGTCCTTGTGGACCACCCTCCCCTTAATAAGAACAGACGTTCCCAGGTCTGCTTGCACTTTTTGTTCCGTGCATAGTGGGGTTAGTTTATTTCCTAACCTCCTGTTGTTCTTTACAAACACCTGTTCTCCTACCTCAAACACCCGGTTTTGACGGGAAGGGTTGCATCTTCCGATGCTGTCTTGCTGAGCCTTTGCTAATCTTGCCTTGATTCCCAGGCAGTGCTCGTGGGCCCCTGAGTGAAGAACCTCAATTGGTCTCTCACGAGTAACTGAGTGCACGGTTTTGTTATATTCTACCGTGGCTCTCAAGATTAGCTCTACTGTGTCATTTGTCTTTTTGTCCAACTTCAGGCATCTGGCTATTTCTGCCAAGGTGCTGTGGAACCGTTCAACTTGGCCATTGGACACGCTGTGCAGAGGAGGCGCGTTCACAATGTCGACGCCGTAGTTGTTTTTGTGCATTGACGTGATTGTTTCTGAGTTGAAAGCGGGCTCATTGTCGCAATAGATTGTTTTGATGTTGGGGAAAAGGTTAACAATCTGCAATAGGGGGCCTATGATGTCCACTATTGTCCTAGATGTAACCGGTTGCACTACTGCAAACTTAGAGAATTTGTCAATGCACGTCAAGAACAGCTTCCTGTCTGTTGAAAATATGTCAATGTGCAACATTTCGCCAGTATAACTGGGGATGGGCGTTTCCCCGAGCTCTTGCTTTTTCGGGTGCCTGTCGTACTTTGCTTGGGTACATACCCTGCAATTAGCAACCACTTCCTTTGTCATGCTGCCCATTTTTGGAAAATAGTAGTCTCGAAGGACTTGTTTGATATTTTCCTGCGCGGCTCTGTGTGCACGGTTGTGCTCTGCAGTGACAATTTCGTACTGTTCGTTTTTATCAGTTATATCCGACACGACATTCTTGCAGTGACGAAATTGCGTGGCTGGGAAGTGGGTAATGAGGTCGTGTTGGAAGCTTGCCAGTGTAGGCAAGTCGCAATGGATGGCATTCACGACGTCAGGGTTAACAACTTCTTTGAGAGTTTTTAACAGGTAACTCTTGTCAGTAAAACTGATCAAGTGGCGGGTTTTGCTTCGGAACAGCACTAGGCTTCGCTTAAGCGGGAAACGTGCTGCCTCCAGAATGATCTGATTCCTAAAGCAATTTAAGGGTTTATCTGTGGTTTCGACCGTGTAGGTCAGGGACAGCTCACTGTGAATAGTCGCAGCGTCTGACTGAGGTTCGTCTTGTAATGCGTTAAGATTTTGCCTGGACAGGGCATCTGCCACGAAATTTTCCTTACCAGGTTTGTAGAAAATCTTGGCATTGTGTTGGTCTATGTAAGATTTCCATCTCTTAATCTTAGCGTTCGTGTTTTTGTCGGCAACAGCGAACGTGAGAGGCTGGTGGTCGGTGAGAGCCGTACAGAAAGTTTTGTAGTTTACCTAAGGCCCATACAATGGCTAGCAATTCCCTTTCGTTTGTGGCATAATTTTGCTCAGCCTGTCTCAGGGTGCGGGATATCATGGTGATCGGCCTACCTTCTTGCGATAGGACTGCACCGATGCCACTTGCTGACGCACCTGTGGTGAGGTCAAAGGGCTTTTGAAAGTCGGGGTATTTGACTATGACATCCTCTGATGCCAGAATGTTACGAAGCCTTTGAAATGCGCTGCGTTGAGTTTCATTAAACTCAACAAAAATCTTCTTAGACATATGCCTACTCACCGAGCCGTTTTCCCCTTTCAGGATGTCAGTTATCGGACGAGCTATGGCTGCAAAGTCTTTAATGAAGACTCTGTAGTAGCTGGCTAAACCAAGGAACGATCTAACACCGTAGACACTTTTGGGTTCAGGGTATTCCTGAATGGCCTTTACCTTTTCTGGGTCGGACTTAGTCCCATCCTTGCTTACAATGAAGCCGAGGTACTCAACGCTTTCTTTGAAGAATTTTGTCTTTTCCTGGCTCACCCTCATATTCGCCTCGATCAAGCATTTCAGCACAGTATCGATGTGGCGGACATGGTCGGACTCTTTTTCTGAGGAAATTATGACATCATCTACATAGACGTAACATATTTTCCCGATTTGCTCTCTCAGCACATCGTCTAGGGCTCTTTGAAAAAATGCTGCTTGCATTTCTCAAGCCGAACGGCAGACGGCAAAACTCGTATTTGCCGCCATTCACCGAGCACGATGTCTTCTCGCGGTCGTGTTCCGCGAGGTAAATTTGATGATACCCTGACTTCAGGTCAAGGGTAGTGAAGAACTTTGCCTTGCCCAGATTCGCTAGAATCATGGGAATGCTAGGCATCGGGTACCGGTCAGGAATAGTTCGCTCATTTAGCTTCCTAAAGTCAATGACCAACCTCTTGTTCCGGTTCCCGAAGGCGTCGGTCCCCTTTTTGTCAACAACCCAGGTCGGGCTGTTATAGGGAGACCTTGAGGGCCTGATAATGCCGTTTTTCAGCAGTTGTTTGACCTCGTTGTTTACAAAGTCGGAGACACCCATAAGGTTTGGGTACGCTCTTGAGTACAACGGTTCATTATCAGCTGTCCGAATTGTGGCAGTGACAGCGGTGTTAAAAAGGGAGAGCTTCATTTGTTGTGGAGAAAGCTTTCTTCCTCCTTATTATTGTATCCCTGAACTCCTTTTTAACGGAGTCAGGTACAACAATGTCGTTTACATCAGTGAAATTTACACTGGGGCAGCTGAAATATTGAAGCTTTTCAGCGATGCCCTGGTATTCTAGGGAGTCCTCTGCAGGGTTGAGCTTTACCCCGGCCTGTGTTAACAGGTCGAAGCCTATGATAGCGTCGAACGCATTGAGAGAATCTAAAAGAAAAAATGGGGAGGTGTGTTTGAAGATTTTCATCAAACATTTATGTTTGATTTCGGTGGAGCCGTGTATTGAGCTCACCGAGAAAGGGCTGGCGACCGGCATTACATTTTTTAGCTCCTTTACGGGCCTTATGTAGTTTTTTGCCGCGCCGGTATCGATTAGTATCTTTAAGGTTCTCCCAGCCAGCCGTCGTTCAATGAACGGCAACCGGGAGCGTCCCCTAAAAAATTCAACGAGTCGTCACTGGGAGCGTACTCATTTTCGCTGTCGATTTCCTCGACTGCAGCCTTTGCTGCCTTTTCATACTCTTCTTGCTTAGGAGCCTCTTGGACAACGTTATTAAGACGTTGTCGTCTCGGTCCTGTAAAGCGTTCTGAGGAATTTCTCCTCTTAGCCGCGTTCAATTCATTAGAATGATTCTGATTATGTTCAGTGCGCTGCCTGAACCTGGAGGATGAATCGACCTCCATAGGCTGGGGTGCTTGCGCCTGAGTGTTCTTGTTGGTTTGTCCGTAGTTTTTCTGTCGTTTCACGAAGTGGGGATTTCTGTCGTGTCCCTGTTCTTCTTTATTTGATTTATCCTGGAAACGGCTCTTGCCGTTTGCCGCCGAATGCGCTCGCTCCTCTACGGCCTTGGCGTAGGAGTTAGCAAACATGTTTCTCTCTATGCTTGCCTCTGCTTCTCTAGCTAAGGCCAGTGCAGATGGCAAGTCTTTTGGTTGGGCCGGGAAGACCACAGCTCTGAGGGCTTTTTTGAGCCCTGAAATAAAAGCATGCAGGGCGTCGGCTCTGACCTCAGCGTTAAGCAGGTCAGCACCCTCTTGTTCATGCGTCATTACGATTTTGTTTGTAACAAGCGTTAGCTTCTTTTCAACTTCATCGTAGTATTGCATTAATGTCATGTCTCCTTGCCTGACCGTTTCCAATCCTTGCCTCAACAGGCGTAAGGATGTTTTGTCCGAGTACGTGCAGTCTAATCTGGCCAAAATGGCATCGAAGTTCAATACAGTATTATGGGACACGAGTAGAGCCCCGGCTGCGCCACGGATTTTATTCCTTAATATGGCAACAGCCTGATAATGGGCACTGCTGCCATTGTATGGTTTAAACAGCTCGTAGGCGTATATGGCCGATTGCCTCCAGGCCACATACTCGTCTTGGGTACCGGAGAACTCCGGTACCGATTTTATTATATCAAGGGGAATCTCACACCTAACCTCGGGGTTGACAGAGACTTTTTCGTATGTTACGATTTGCGGTGCTTCCACCTGCAAACTCTGTACCCGCGCAGCTAGGGAATTTAATTGAACCTGGAACTGGGATTGCTGTTGCGACAATGCCTGTCTGACGGCATTGTCGATAAGAGCTTGAATCTGACTGGGGTCCATAGTATTTCCTACCGGGGCCCTATCTAACGTCTGACCTACTGCTTGGCCTACTTGCTCCTCCTCCCAGCTATCCTCGCTTTCGTATTCGACCTTAACACTTCTGTAGTTATGTGCCCAACTCATTGGTTGTTGGTTGGCACACCACAAATATACTGTTGCCGAGCACAATTGATCGGCTAAGTGAAGTGTGCAAGAAAGAGTAAGTGGTAAAATTATACCAAAGTATGCTATAACTATTTATAGGGTATGCAACAATATTTGATAAAAAGGTATGCAATAGCTTTTATTAAAAAGGGGTATGCAATGAAAATTTTTGGTTTTACAAAAGTATGCAGCACTTATTTTTATAAGGTATGCAATAGTTTTTATTAAAGGGGTTTTTTTTTTTTTTCTAATTACTATTTATTGAGACATACAGGGTATCTTAAAACCCCTTTGTGGCCTTGGCATCTATTAATACTGCCCGAGGGGCTCGCCGGCTAAGTGTGCTTAACGATTACCAGTTATAACTAAATTTAAACTTACAGACTAACAATATTTACAAAACTTAAGAACAAAAAATATAAAAGAAAGAAAGACGATGGGGAGTATATCGTTTAGCTTATCCTCATCTTGCTGTGCGTCTTGTTGGCAGCCGGTCAATTAGGTCCCTAGGGGAGTCGCCTGTTGAGCCTTCTTTGTGGGCGGGGTCTGGTGAGACCCTTAGCGAGTCGGTTGCGATACGCAGTGGCTTCATTTTGTCGCTGTCTGCGCGTGTATAGCAGTGAGCAGTTGGATCATCTGCCCTTGCTGTAGTAGCATCATCCTCGTTTGTTCCATCTGCTGTTCCTGAAGGGAGAGCAGAGCATTCATGCTTTCGTTTAGCGTCTGCAGGATGCTAAAAGTGTTATTGTCCAAAGGGGGCTGATGTCCGCCTCTAGACCGACTCCTTTGCCGGCTGTGTTTCCTGGTCTCCAGGTTGCTGCTGGAAGGGCTGCGGCACCTGTTGCTGATCCTGCGTGGGGCCCATCCAGGCTTTAGCTACACCTGCGTAGGAGACTCCGCTTCGGAGAGGTGCAATCGGCATGCATCCAGTAGGAACGTCGGGCATAGGTCGATTGTTGACTTCGCTTCTTCCGCCCACACCTCTTTTTGGCCTAGAGCGCTGAAGGAATGCCTGGAGTTTGGAGCATCTGGAATAAATCGCTGGATGCTGTTCACCACAGTTATAGCAAGTGCATGGCTCGCTTCGTGGTCGCGTACAGTCTTTGGCAGGATGTTCGCCGGCGCATTTAAGGCAGATGTGCGCTTTACGGCAGTTCTTGGCCGTGTGACCAAATTGCTGGCATCGATGGCATTGGGTTGTCGTATTTCGCTTGCGAAGGGGCTCGATGACCACTCTCATGTGGCATAAGCCCTTAAGAGCCAGGATCTCCTTGTTGTTTGTGGCAGCAGCGATATTCAAAAAGAATATGTTTATGGGATTGGAAACAGGAGCACCTGGCTCGTATCGCCTTTTCGGCGTATAAACGTCTAGCACCTTGTGGCCGAGACTTTTGAGTTCATCAATGATTTGATGATGAAGCGTACTGTGGTGGAGTCCTTTAACGCAGACTCGGTATGGCCTGTCCTCCTTGAGTTGGTAACAGTGAAACTCAAGCTTTTCGGTCTCGAGCCAGCTGACTATGCTGCGGAAGGTGCTAGCGTCTGCCGCGTAGAGCCTCAGAACTCCGCCCATCGATGCCTTCTTGGCCCTCCCTCCCCCCTTTCCCCCCTCCCCCTCCCCTTTACGTGGAGATCCACTTGCCTTCCTCTTGATGACTTGCATCCGCTGAGGGCGCTGGCTTAATAGTGTTGGCCACTTTGGACGTCCGTTTCGTCTCAGAGGCTTTGTTCACTGCGATATTAAAGAGCTCGCCGAGGCTGAGTAAGCGCTCGGTAGGAGCGGGCATCATAGTTTTTGCATTAGGGTTCATAAATGCAATTTCAAAGTTTACAAACGAACTTTGATCAGCTGTGAACAGCTGCTTTCAACAGCTGAATTTTTGTTGTGGCCGCTGTTCAGCGGGCCCACAATGTAGATTGTTTGCAGCAAGGTTTTATCTCTGCGCTTGAGTGTTTTTTACCTGATAGTGAGTCCAGGGGACACTCTTCACAGTTTTGCCACTATTGTGGGCTTTGGTTGGTATATTACGTCGAAATTAATATTTTCCCGCTTGTGGTGCTAATAAAGTGCAACTCGTCGCAAGGGTTGCCACTCCGGTTCTCATTAAAGGTTCTCCCCGTATGCAACGAAAATTTTTGGTTTTGCAAAAGTATACAGCACTTATTTTAATAAGGTATGCAATAGTTTTATTACAGGGGTATGCAACGAGAATTTGCTCTGCCGAAAATATGCAATGCTTTGAAACTGCTTTACACAAAGCACAACTATCACGTGGCCAGTCAAATGATTTTTTTCTTTAATAATACTTCTTGAATCGCTTGGAATAAGTCAAATGTAAAACTTACATGATTTCTAACTTAACTACCCTGTTAAATCAGTTGTTTAGTCCGATTGCAGTTGGGCGCCAGATATTAAAGTTGGGTGTTCCCGCGTCGATCCAGTGACTTCTCTCCTGGCCGGTAGCGGTGTTTGGACGTCAGCGTCTATGGGATCTTCTACTGAAGATTATGTTGGAGGACTTGACTTCGTCCCCTTGGATTTATTGTCTACCCCCCCCGCCTTGCTGGCGTAGCAATGTATATCAATAATAAGAGCAATAATTATATGCGGCTGTCAACCGGAGCACGTTTTTGATTTATTGGATACAAAACTGAGACCCTGAAGAATTGACAAAACAAAGAGCTAAGTTTACCCTATCAGCAATGCATCGCGCCATCGAAAACGAGTCCTGATGCCACGTGTGATACGTTGTGCTTTGTGTAAAGCAGTTTCAAAGCATTGCATATTTTCGGCAGAGCAAATTCTCGTTGCAAGATTCCTTGCAGTGTGAAGCAACACTCCGATTAAGAAGTGTCAGCTTTCCGTTGCTGGACTACTTTGCGCAGTGCGCTGAACTTAATTCTGGCGGGTCAGCATTCTATACATAGAGCTACTTAGTTGCTATGAATTATTATGTTAAGAGTTGTTAACTTATATCAGCTATATGATATAGTGGTCCGATCCGGACCAAACTTTCACAAATCGTGAAGGACTATGTCAAATGAATAAATGTTGAATTCGGTTGCAATAGCTTGGAAAACAAAAAACGTTTCCATACAAAGACTTGTTTTCATATCGCTCGTTTGTATGGCAGCTTTATGATATAGTAATCCGATCCGGACCAAACTTTCACAAATCGTGTATGGCTATGTCAAATGAAATAAATGAAATAAATCTTGAATTTGGTTGCAATAGCTTAGAAAACAAAAAGGTTTCCATACAAAGACTTGTTTTCATATCGGTCGATGGTATGGCAGCTATATGATATAAGGGTCCGATCCAACCGATTCTTAAACTTGATCTGCGTGCAACAAAAATAATGATCTGGTAAAAATTTCAAAGCGCTTGCTTTGAAACTACTGTCTATTTTTTGCATAGAAACAGACGGACCAGACGGTCAGACGGACAGACGGACACCTGGCTATATCGAACTCGGCTGTTGATGCTGATAAAGAATATATATACTTTGTGGGGTCGGAGATGCTTCCTTTAATGCGTTACACATTTTTAGACAAAATTATAATACCCTTTTTCAAGGGTATGAAAATGGTTTTTGTTTATACGGCATGAATTGAATCACGGATAGGTGGGACGAAGTCCACCGGGTCACCTAGTGTTTCTATAAGCACATACCGATGGGTACATTGAACAGCAGAAATTGTGTTTGAACTGGTACAGTCAATGGTACAGTCCGGCTATAGTCGTTAGCAGGTTCAAACTGATCAAACCTCCGTATCAGAACGTTTAAGCTCAAGTCGCAGGCCTTAATCAGGCACTTGCTGCAAAGCCTGAGGAGTTATGTCACTTCGATATTGGCTCTCCCTCCAAGCCTCGCATCAAGGTCGAAGCCTTAGCGTTCGTCTTCCTCAACTCCCAGGGACCTTGCCTACGTATCCGATTTCTCATAATTTTCAAAGCAGGCTTCTTGATCTCCCTCTGGCCGATCCACTATTTTATAGGAGCTCGCAGATTGATCTGCTGATCAATCCTGTCCTAGATGGCCCGCTTTCTAATATTTGTGGGTCATTTCTAGGTCAAGAGACCATTTTCGGGTCGATACTTTCGGGTCCACTGAAAAAGTCACCAAACGCGAAATCCGTATCCGCTTTCGCCACTCGCATTTTGTTCAGCCAAGATCAAAGCCTTGGAAAACCTACCCACAGAGGTTTTGGGAGATGGATGATCTACAATCTAAGCCGGCAAACCGACCAGATCCGGAATGCGAATTTCGTCCGCACTGCCTCCAGGGATAAAGACAGAAGATATGTTGTCACACTCCATTTTAAAAATTCTGAAGAGGTGATACTGGATCATTTCAGATTTATAGGACTTTCTTAATATCTACGGAGTGAGAGTAGGCTCAAAAAGAACGCTGCGCTAATACTCCAATATGACTTGGTACTTGGATTTAGGGCATATGCGAGAAGTCATCTCACCAACCAATGACATTCATAATTTCTAATTCACTCAGTGTTTAAGCCAGAAAGAACCAAAATTTCGTATTGTGTTTATGCCTTAAGTGCATCCTCTAACGGACAAAACCTTAATAACACTCTACATCCTGGGCCAATCCTTGCAACTGACCTCACAATTCAGATACTTTAATGGCAGTTCTTCCACTACGTTTTCAAATCGACGAATACTCTCCTATCAAAATTTTTTTTAGATAACCACCTATACCCATTTCGCTAGTCGAATCCTGCAAGAAACTGTGCGTTCTCTAGTTGCTAAAGTGAACGTCCAAATACAAAGAAATTTTTGCCTATGTTCCAAATAATAGCTCAACGACCATGGAACACCGCCACCCGACCTCGCATTGCTCGAGAGTTTTTTTTGCTCAGTCTGCCGAGGAAATGCAATCGTTTCCTCCAGTTGAGCGCAGAGAAGTGGTTCCGCGCGGTGTTGCCCACAACTGCTAGCCCCATCAACACTCTGCAGGAAGCTGCTTGCGCTTATTGACATTTGCTGCAAGAGGCACGGAGAACATCACACCTTGCACTAGCTGGATGTTGCAAACGGACCCAAACGGCGAAACACTGCTAAAAGGAGCCACACGTCTCCAAATCCGCACTCAGTCCAGACAGATTCCGGAAACTCTAAAGAAGACATTTTCCAGTGTGACACTGGCGAATGAGTTCTCTTTCGAGCCAACTACCGTGTCTCTGGTAATCGGTCCTCTCCGGTTCCTGTAGCTGCTGATCTCTAGATGCCCCCTACCCTGTCTGTCTATCTGTCTGTCTATCTGTCTGTCTATCTGTCTGTCTATCTGTCTGTCTATCTGTCTGTCTATCTGTCTGTCTATCTGTCTGTCTATCTGTCTGTCTATCTGTCTGTCTATCTGTCTGTCTATCTGTCTGTCTATCTGTCTGTCTATCTGTCTGTCTATCTGTCTGTCTATCTGTCTGTCTATCTGTCTGTCTATCTGTCTGTCTATCTGTCTGTCTATCTGTCTGTCTATCTGTCTGTCTATCTGTCTGTCTATCTGTCTGTCTATCTGTCTGTCTATCTGTCTGTCTATCTGTCTGTCTATCTGTCTGTCTATCTGTCTGTCTATCTGTCTGTCTATCTG